>JARLTB010000064.1:4802500-5447500 GCA_030141615.1 Unio pictorum | reverse complement strand
CCCCGGCTAGTCGAGAACTGGTCTAAAGTGCTCGCCTTTTCATCTGTCCATGTAGATTTGACTCTGTGATTGGATAAATGTAGAAATGTGACACAGCTCGGCAATATCTGGGTAGCTTGTTCTGTCCGGATTTTCCAGGGTTCTTTCTCCAGCAGTTATAAAGTAAAGCCTATCACCTTTATCAACATTTGCTTTTAGCCTGAATTATGCTTACTGAATAGAACTGAGCAACTAAACGACAGTATATTACTACGTATTGGTAATGTACCATTTACACCTTTGTATATACATATACATAGTCTATATTATGTTTCTTTAGATCGAGTATATTACTGTCAATTTTTCCTATTCTATTCCGCGCCATACATTAGCCGTGCGGTAGACCATACAGCTGGCGATCTATGGGCAGAGATATCAGATTTTACATTCAAACATGTACTCGAAGCAGGGAATACACCATTCTGTTTATGGTTCGTGTGCAAAACCATTTAGCCCACCAGGATATTTTGTACTATTATTATGTTACAGACGGACAAGGTATTTAACTGAGGGTGTATAATACCATTTTTAACTCCTGGTAACAGCAGACATTTTTGTGAATTAACAATCGGATACACATTGACGATTGGTATATATTTGTGTCGTTAAATTCATGTTGTTAGTTGTGTTTTTTGACATACATTTAAGACTCTAAGATTTAACTAACGATACAAATACAAACAAAATGGCTGACTGAATACCTTGCCTGATTCAAAACGTTTCACCTCGGGTTGTTTTCTTGATTCGTTTCTCCGTTTCAATAAAGAAAAGGTTACTATTTAAGTATTGTCGATTAAAACAAATTCTATAACTTTTTAACACTTCTAATGCATTCAAAACTAATGACCCATGTCGACACCTTTCATATATTCCGACGAAACAATGAGTCTTGCCCAAAGTTAGAAATGGTCGATTATTAAAAGTTTCAAAGACGTTAAAACTTCGTGAGAGTATCTTCATAAGAATCCCTTGTTGACATGTTCTAGCTCGTGATCTCCTACAACATTAGAAAAAGTTAAGAACAAATATTGGAAACGATAGCAAGACAAGCCAAGTATTAACGAAATGTGAAGATAGTTATCTGTGAAGTTTACCTTTATTTAGGTTGGATGGGGTTCTCCCAATATTATTTAAAATAATAAACAAGACCGACCCTGGCTCCTTTTTGTCAAAGCTCCGAGCCCCCAGTCAACGGTGAAGATAGTTACATTAATGAATTACACAAAATTTGAAATTCAAATAACAACAATCTACTAAAATTCAATAACATTCATCTCTCAAACAAATTCAAATTCAAATCCTACCAGTTGTCGTCACTCAACCAAGTGACGGCCTATTTCATCATCTGACTTAGTGTGATAGATTCTCCTCCTGTCATGTGTTCCTATTCATCTGTCTGATCATTTTAGACTGGTTATCCAACTCACTCTAGTCCGTTTAACTTCAGCCTTCGTTTTTTCTTTTTATTTTGTCTCCCAGAGACTCGGACCAATTGCACAGGAGGTTTTCCCTCTTGTCCCTAAAGGCTTCCTGTATTAACACACAAGTACATTAGCATGGAATATTCTCCTAGCTATGTAAACTCGCACTAAACATTAATATCATCATATGAACAATTACCGTTTTTGGTCACGCATTAGATTCTCAATCTAATTATACAGAACAATATCATATAATCAGACGCATTTCTGTATATTGCACCTCTAGAAAGTGTTCAAAGATATGCACATATCCATGCGCTGATATATCGTTACATATAATACTCATACAATGTATACACAAATAGGCAAATCCCTATAAACAAAATGTTGCACACTGCGACCATTATACGAGGTTTGTAATTCAATTCACATTTGCAAATCTATAAAATCAAAGAAATAAATGCAGAAGGTTACAACACATTAACCAAATAGCGAATTGCAATATTAATTCTTTACATAAACATTGCTCATATTTGAAAATATGCATGTATATCAAACACTACGAATGACTCACCCTACAAATGGTAATTCTACGTACTAAAGTATACATACAGAAATAGTTAAAGAACACTTGCTTTGCAGTAATATATTGCAACAATCGAGCAAATAGTCACTGACATGTACTGAAGCTCCATGTAATTCGTCGGAGTAGCTTATCTTGTCTTATAATTTCCACAAAATGGTGTTAGCGACTACTGCTGTTTAGTTCTCAAGATATTAGATTTAAATTTGCGATTATAATGTTGGCTGTGTCTTGCTCAATTCAGAATGGATGTTGATTAATATCTGCCCCCTCCCAAGAGTCTGTCAAAGGTGGATTTACGATGTTCCTTTGATCCGAGAACAGAATTCCATCTCTTACCAGTGAAACCTGTTCTCGTAATTATTATGTCACCGGCTTGCCCAAAATACGACTATTTACGAATTGTATGGCCATTAACTGACTTAACACATCATTGTTTGCCGAATTGACCTTCATACATATTGATGGCGCGAAATTATTCGCTTCGAGGTCTAATATACACATGTTGAAATGTGGTTAATCCTTACAACGTGACATAGGGGTAATCAATTAAATAGGAAGTTCTTAGTGAAACTATTCTAGCAAAACTTTGCACCAGTTGCACCAGTGATCATAGTCGTTCGAGTTAAAGCAATTATTGATAAATTATTAATAAAGCAACTGCTAACTCAAGAAAACTCAAAATGTTCAAAACACAGAGCCTCAGATTCATCCTCAGAGTACCACAATAAGAACACATCTCCCAGCTACCATGTACCCTACGCTGGCTATCCATTTGATCCAGAATCAAACAAACAATTGTTTTTTGTGCAACGTTTTACTCACAGACTCCAGTTTGACATACCTATCCGATCTCACCCATATGTACACACCAGCAATATACTTACGCTCAATTTCTGACAATCGTGTACTCAATATTCTCACTATGAAAACGAAGTCATATGGACAACGTTATTTTATATAACAGAGGCCTTAAACGTGGAACGAACTGCCCACTGTACTAAGACACAATGACAAAGTGATCCCATTCAAGGACTATCTTAAAACTCAGCTATTTAGACTGCAAGAACAAACGTAATAACCTAATAATATTTCCTACCTTAAAACTTCTTAGTATGTTTTATGTTTTCTAATTTCATAAGATTATTTTTGTAATCATATCTTAATATATTACTTTTATGTTATGAGTGTTTTCTAATGTTGTTAACCTGTAAAATGTCTTTATTATTATTATTATTATTATTATTATTATTATTATTATTATTATTATTATTATTATTATTATTATTATCTAGCTACAAAGTTCCCACAAAGGATGAAACAAATCTAAGAATTGAGTTTACAAATTGCGAATTTGGTACATTATCGATCCGCATCGTGCTGAATTAATATTTCCTTATCTGTAAGGTCAATCATGTTCCCCTGATTACCCTCGATGATTCTGTTTGGGATCAAACAGTACTCTAGGTATAACATATCAAAGAACTATCCATGTCAAGATGCCTATTGAGGTGGATTGATGGGTCAATAAATAGCTATACGTGATAATTCCCTTATGTTTATTGTTCCGATTTGTATGCATTTAGCCCATATTTCTCAAAATGAGCTCAATGGATTTTCTCATAATGTTTTTACTGTTTGGAGCGATTGGCTATCTAAACACTGTCAAAGAATTATCATCATCATAATAAGCAGTCTTTTGACCTCGTGTGGTCGTTGAGGCACTGTTCTGCTGAACATATGACCAGTTCCATCCTGTGTCTTCACGAAACGTTTTCTGGTCCATTCTGTGATGCTGTCAGTTCACTTTTTTCCTCTTTTCACCTCTCCATTTGCCACTATGGACGCTGTCATGCAGTATTGTTGTTTTATAGATGTTCGCTCTAGTGTCATAACTCATCATTGCAGCTTTCTCTATTTGACAGTGGGGAGATGGTCTTCATAATGGCCTACTTTGTGTCTGACGGTGTTATACACTTCGTCATTTGTGATATGGTCCATGCAAGAGATGTCATAGATATTTCTGTAGCATCTCATTTCAAGTGCCTCGAGTTTAAGTTATAGATTGAGATTGGAGATCGCCTTTTAGGAAAGTTTTTTAAACAGTGACTTTGTCTACTGTATCGGTCATTCACCTGTCTTCCAAATCTCTTGCCTAATTCTCTTAGCTGCTCTATCATTGATCCCACCCATTCTTGATAATTTTAGCTGGGATGTTATCTACTCCATCTGTTTTCCCATTCTACATTGCTCTTATTGATGACTGCACCTCTTCTTTGAGAATGGGGACATCATCATCATTTGTGGAGATTGGAACTTCAAGCACCTCTGGGTCTCCTTTGGACGGATTGTTGTAGAGCTCTTGGCGATACTCAGTCCATCGTTATGCAATGTCACTTGCTTTTATGACGCATTGTCCATTTTAGTCTTGAATGGTACCGACTCATGGCTGCTTCTGTCTGGTAAGGTCTTTTACAATTATTATTACAATTTGTAATGTCTCTTTACTGTTATTCTTTATCCGACTGCTCTCTATCTCTGTGCACCTTTGTTCAATCCAATATTCTTTGGTCTTCTTTAAGAATTGTTCTGAAATGCTTGTTTAATTATCGGCACTCCATTGCCCCTGGTGTGTTTAGTGTTTTTGAGGTTTCATCGGTCATCGCACAGATTCAACAAATGTAACAAATGTCATTTTCTTTAGGCAATAGAAACCAACGATGTCCTTAGCAGCATGTGTCATAACTGTGTTGAAAGTGTCTGTCATCACTTTAAAGTCAACATGCATCACATGGAATGGGAAAAATCTTCCTATAAAGAATATATTAAAACAAACTTCCCCCAATAAAAGGTTCGATTATTATAATATTTTATTCACTATGTACATCAACTGTATGGCACGTACCTATATTGACACTAATGTGTCTCTGATTCCACTGAACGAGTTACTTCAAAAATGTTTTTCAGTGTCCAAAATGTCGCTAGAGATGTAATATCAAGGATGACATTATGTACAATACTTTTAAGAAGCGGATGCTCTGAATGTTGACTTCTCATATCATCACGAACTTTCTTATAGTTCTGTTATATATATATATATATATATATAATATATATATATATATATATATATATATATATATATATATACATATTTCTCCAAAACGGCTCCACAAATGTCTGCGAACTTTTCCTACTGTAAGTGGAGATTCCTAACTAGAAACTCTCAACTAGGTTTTAAGATGATCATACTTAAAGGAAGTGTTCATGTCATTCAAAATTTTCATACACCTCACTACCTCACTATATATATATATATATATATATATATATATATATATATATATATATATATATATATATATATATATATATTGTAATATTATTTGTTGTCTCTTCACAACTTCTATTTAAAATAAGTTACGATGTTTTGATCGAGCCGAGCAGAATTCTAGCATATGTCTGACAATTCAATTACTTAACGGATTTTAAATTCTAATTTCACAATGAGATTTGTATCTTGCGTTAAGTAAGCGTATTCATAAACATTTATATATTGCTTGTCGTGGAACTGGTCACGGTAGTTTCTCGTTAGATGGCTGCAACGATATGTTTTATTTTTAATTGTTTAGTCCTATGTTCCTCTTTCATTATTTACGTTTTAATGATTATAGTATGAAACACATTCTTTAAATAAATCCGTTACGGAAACTTTGACTCAACTAATTTGAATCTTGATTGTAACTATTATCCCCTTTGTATTGGTTAGCAGGTTCTTTATATGTACAGTTGTCAAATATTCCTTAATGGAAAATACACCACTAGAAACCTTGAGATTCAAAATTTGAAAGGGTTTGTTATTATAATCTTTAAATAATAAGTCGTGACTTCTATATGGCAGTTTTACATAAGGTAAACCATACCTGAGTTAAAATATAATACTTAATATTTACTATTATTTAAAGAGATAAGGGCATATTAAAAGCGCATATTCAGGGTAACGTATACATCGGGGTAATCATTGTGCTCTCGACAGTATAACATACATGTTATATAACAATGGACGTCAATCAAGCATTTCCTGTTTTGTTATGGTAGTAACAATGGTAGCATTGGTAGTTAGTATGATAATCCAATAGCAGCACATTTGTTAATAACTTGAATAGCAATAGTAGCAATGGAAACATCAGTGAAAAGTAGCCGTGGTGGTTGTGTTAGCAATACTGGTATTATTATTAGTTGAAAGGTTGCAGATAGTAGCATAAGTTCAAGAGGATATTGTGTTTATAAAATTGGTAATGATACTACACCACCAATGGAGTATACTTAAAGCTGACGGTGTATGGGACGGCGTTTGAAAACTCCTAGTACATCATACTTTACATTGAATATTAAACCGGATACACACTGGTCATATGTATATATCTCTCTGATTAAATTCATATTTGCATGTATATTTGCAACATACAATTTAGACCCCAAAAATGATTTATATTATAGGAGAAATATAAACAAACAACCTGATTTGAAAGAATATAATATACTTGACACTATGGCTTTTTGAAAGAAGCATTTACTATAATTATTCAATATTTAATAGCAATCCAGGCAAAATATACCGAGCAACACGCAATACTCCATATCTTCCCTCCATGATATCAAAGTACTAAAAGTGTAGATTCTGTGTCACGTGAAATGCATTGCAAGAATGAAGAAAGGAAACAGAGAAGCATGCAAATTGTAACATTTAGAACTAATTATTAAAATTGGAATATGCTTTTATTTTTCAGCAATTATATCAAGAAAAAAATATTATATTTTTTTGGAGGTGGGTATTACATGGAAGTACTTAATTATAGTTTCGTTCATCTTTTTTCAAACTCTTAATATTATTAACTTTATTTTAAATAGCGTTAACTTATTTTCAAGTAAAAGTAGGAAAAGACCAATTGGACTGTTCTGTACTATATTGTACTTCCAAGGGGTTAACAAGAATAGCTTAAGCGAATATATCGATTTTACCTACATTTGGCATTGAACCGACAGCCACATGATAGATGCAGGTTCGAATTCTTGATGGGTATAAGTTTTAGTATACTAACGTTTGGACTGTTACATATACCAGAAAATAGCAGTAGCGATTATTTTATTTTGTTTTATGGTTTTTCGTAACGGCATTTGTATTACATACATTATTGGTTTAATAGATTCCGCGATACACACATAGGTCAATCGGGGTCGGCTAACTCGTCTCCTTCGTAAAGTCTTTCAGCTTCCATTTTCCCGGGATCATATAGCCAACACTGTGCTGAACATGGCATTTAAATCAACACAAACATCTTTACTTCAACACTAATCCTTTATTCGGTATATTGCGTTTGTTTCTAAATTCTATTTAACATATATATTTGCGACAATCCCTGCATTTACACCGCCGTACCTGCTACATCAGCTATAGTATGTACATATAGGTACATGAATTGCACGAAACAGAGCCTTATGGGGGGGGGGACATTTTGAGGTAAATTTTCCTGGCAGCAGAATATACAACCATTTTAAGACGTTTTGTTTCTTTTTTTAGGTATATGTTGTGGTACACAGAAAGATGAATGTGAAGGTAAGTATAAAGCTTACTGGATCAGACAATGTGAAAAAGAGAAGTAACAACAAAATAAAGTGGTTAGAAGGATCAAATATCTTTTGTCCGATACATATAGACGGAAGGAGTAAATATTTACTATAGGTGGGATAGAGTAATTATATATCACATCATGTTTAATTTTTAAACTTGTTCTCTTTAAAATAAATGTAATAGTGTTTTCATAAACAATGGCCAAGAAAAAGAGTTTGATCTTGTCACCGTGTTCAATTCTTTAACAAAACACACTTCAGAACAAAAATATATAATTCAGCTAACCTTACAGACGTTACTGGTCAAGATATTCTATGTAACAGTCAATATCGTGTGTACAACTAAGGGATGCTTACAAATTTAACTACCTTCGTTCCGGTTGCCATAGTACTAGAAAAGACTGCATCGGACGCACGATATCTCAGTTCGAACTTTGGTCGAGTTATACTAAAGACTTATTTTTAAAGCATGGTCTTAGCAGCTGTCTTGCTTGGCTCTCTGTATTAAGAGGTTAGTGTTAGGACTGGTTGGACATGATGCTTCAGGTCTGCTGCAGGATGCCTCCTTGTTAAATATTACTTTAAACTGCCACACTGTGGATACCTTAGCGATATGTCTGAAAATTTGAAAAGCTTCGGTAAAGATCCCAACCACACACATTCAACTATTTATTCAACATCATGCAATGTTTGGTGGATACAAACCTTTCCTTCTAGAGTAAGTTTAACACATTTTTAAAACAATCATGACCATTTTAAGAACAAATTACAATTATTAAGTTACTTTTTATATGATATAGCCAATTAATTATATCATGAATACTTTTTTCTAAATATCGTATTAAATGTCCCATTCTTCATTCGACACAAACAGATGAATGGTACAAAAAGCTCCAAATATATATTATTAACAGCAGATGATATAATGCATATCACATTACAATTTTTGAAAGGATTTTGGTCTTTGACTCTCTGGTCAAAAGAACTTGAAAGTTTTCCGTTTTACCAATGAGGAATTTTTTTGTTTCAATCGGTACGTACGAGCATAAAACAAAATGTTACCTTTACTGACGTTACTGTATCACAACTTGTGGACAGATGTACAATCAGATAACATTAGACAAAATTACAATGTATTACCTCTGTATCTGACAGTTAGTAGAGCAGAATAAAGAATATGCTTAGAAACTTTGTAATATTATTTAATTATAAGGACATTTTTTCCTAAACATCCATATATCTTCGGAAACGTATAAAATGAACAATTACCTTAATGTTTTTGTTTTATCAAATGATTAAACTCTTGCATATTAAAACAATTATCCATGTAAATGTTAGTATCAAAAGTTAATGGGTGAGACGTTTAGTGGAACTTCAGAAAATAATACAGTTGGACAATACTCATTTTCTACTGCAGGGTTATATCCAATACTGTTCAGATATATTTCTGCATACAAGTATAGTCAGGTGTTTTGCATGTCCTATCCACGGCAGAGCAACATTAGTTGTAACTTTATGAGTGTGACTTTTTTTCTGATAATATAATCTTGACAGAATCATTGAGGAAGTATAACAGTTATGGAATAAGTAAATGGTGTGTCTGGAAAGACAACTAAATTGAAACCTATTTAGAGACAACACCATCATAAGTGATCCTGCCTTTACCAAATTGCCTTATTTATGACAGAGGACTAGTAACACATTTGTCCTAGCTCATATATCTCGTTTGGCTCGACCGCGATCTTAGAGTCCTAGTCCAAAATCATTCTATATTTGTAAAACTATTTGGTGGTTCACGGAGAAGGTCTAGCCAACATATGTAGCTGCTCGAGAACTGACACCATTGACGATATTCCAGACCGTGTAAATGAAACGAAACGTGATTCTTCAGACAGCGAAAAGGTTAGCATAGATCTTCACAAAATCAAATTTGTTACTACAACCATACCAGAACATCTTGTACGTTACATTGCACAATTTCACCATTGGCGTTGCTATATAACTTTGACTGTATTTAGCTAAAACGACTAACCTTACGAACATCTCTATACCAACCAAATATATGACAAACGGGAATTGCACAATAAAAATTATATCAGTGTGACTGAAGTTCTAGTCGATGCTGAAGAAATAAAGAATTATGCTTCAACATGTCCTGCCATTTTTCGATCTTCTGCATTTTTAGATTATGTTTAAACATCATAGTTGGGCCAATGGATTTTGCATACACTTCACTGTATCTGGCGAGTCCGAGATTCGTTAATCGACAATGTTATGATTTGATCCTCCATTATGTGGGGAGCAAATAAGTTCATGCTCGTATGATCTTCCAGTTCCACCTATGTATACAAATGCGTTTCACGTACAGGATTCAGGTCTTTCAATATCGTTGACATCGAACACTAAGGAGTAAATATCTTGGTTAGTAACCTATTCACTTGATGCAATGACAGTTGAGCTGGTACACTGCATGATGTACGGCTTCATTCAAAAACCCAATCAAAGGCCAGAAACGGTCCTATTAACAACCAGCTGTTACTGAAATTACCTAGTTTATCAAAACGATATCCGTTCAAGTCACAGTGCTGATATAGTTCTTGTTAATTAATTCAATGCAATAATTAACAGAAAGTGATGCATTATAAAAGGCGGGATTAATGTCTCATTACAATTGATTTGATTCTGATGCAAAATTAGAAAGCGCCGTTAAAGTCATCTATACATTAGCTGATGCATAGTGGATCAAACAAGCATGGTGAAAATGTATCTGCTTTTGCCAAGGAAGATATTACGTGGATGGTTGATATGCAGACATAAGGCATATCAATCTGATTTTTCATTTCTTCCACAACATCGTGTACTTGGACAACAAAGACATTTACACACGTACAAGTACGCGTTAACAATCGTCGATGATGCGAGCAGTTACAGGGATGATTAACTATTAACTTCTAAAGATTCTGCAAATGTCTATTATGCACTTAAACGTATTCATACAGAGAGTACGTTAGAATTGCCACGCTTTTTAAAGGTTGATACTGGTAAATAATTTATTGAATCTGTTGTTCATCTGAAAACGTATTAAACATGTTAGTATATATGGTGACCAAGATATTGTGGAATGATTTAATCTCACACCTGTGGACTGGTTATTTTTAGTATAAAAAACCCACAACAATTTAAATGAAACCTCACAGAGCCAGATTTCGGCAATAGTTAACTTGACTTGAATTAGTCAAGCATGAACTAAATAATTCCATTACACCCACGATTGTATTTAAATACACCATTTCAATTCAGCAAACAAATGTCACCGTTACTTATAAAATAATTTCACAAGCAACGCCCTTAGATCCAATCGGGAAGACTTTTTTCGGTATTTATATGTACAAAGAGAGTCCAATGGTTACAACGTCGCGCTATCGACCCAGTATGATCCAACTGTATATTTCCAATTTCATATCGGACTGATATTTGAAAACATACAACACGTTATCGTTTAGTACATGCAGACCGCTTTTCGGTTAAACGAAAAGGTAGAGCATTTGTGCAAATGGAACTGCAGGTCGTCCTGGGAAATAAGGAACTAAAACCAGAATTTATTTTAATGTTTTAACATATGAACGCAATGAATCAATGAATCACAAGATGGTTCAAAGTTCGTAAACGATAATACCATCAGGGAACATCCATTATTTAGTATAAAGTGGTAACAAACTTAGTTTGTTTCGTCAGTATATACCTGAGCATTGTTTGCTTTACCTAATACTATTCGCTTTGTAGACGAGATTCAACACACATATCGTACCCGAGACTGTTTTGCACAATAACTAGTGTAAATGCGATCGCTTTCTTCTTTCTTTCTGAACCGTGTTTTCCAACAACGGTCGCATACATTTTAGGTCAATCATTTAAGTCGTCTTCAAATCCTTTAAACTTGATACATTTGGTTTAATTGCCAATGCTAAACAAGTGGTTATTCGATCCAACTTTAACTGTAATAAAATTCGTTTACAAGTATGTCCGATGCAAAATCCGCATATTTATCGTCAGCTATTATATGCATCAGCAAAGAATAAAGCATCTTGACACGATCGTCATAAAACAGTTTGATCTTGTCGTAACAAACCTTCTACCTCAACTGTCTTTCAGGATTCAAATGCAGCATCAACAATAATCCTTCTATTCTTATCTTGTTCATTAACTCGACATTACTTTCCTAAATTATCCATCGTCGTGCCGAATACAAAAGTATTAATGAGCTAAATACAACAGCATATTTTATAAGTGCGCTACACGGGTGACTCTCGTCCTGAAACAAAGTAGTTCCATTTAGTAAATGTTCATACTGATTCGTCTTCGATTGCACACTGATATGGGTACAACCACAGTTGGGGCAGTTACATCGCTTCTGGTGCGACCAGCTAAAAAATATTGTCTGGTTAGTTTCTTCGTGGTATGATTGATAAACTCAAAGTCTTACGATTATGTTGTCTTAAACTAAGTAATTGAAACAACCAAAACCAACACATTCTTTGCGAAGGAGAATTTGACATTTGAGAAAAGGTCTAATATCTAATGTGATTATCCATATATACTTTATGGTTTACATTTGTTCCAAGAGAATGCGAATTTCTGGCTAACCTCATTCACGAAAAGTAAACTTACGCAAAGAGAAATATTGAGAAATATTGAGTCAGAAAAAACAATTGACGACAACATTTTCCGTTACATATGTATCAATTTTGTTTGCCTGTACATAAGTGTAAATGTAAATCTTGAAACTACTTCAGCAATCGGTAATTATATATATATATATATATATATATATATATATATATATATATATACTCCTTCTATCCCCTCAAATGATATGCTTTGGATGTGGAGTGATAGTAACGTCTGACATATTATTGATCCAAGTACCGACTGTAGTCAGAGCGGAAAGTATTAAAACCGAAAATATATGTCCTAAAATCCGGGTCAAAATAAACTGTCGTTCAATAATTCATAAATAACAATCCAAAAAACATTTCCACATACGCGAAAAGAACGTATATGATGATAACAGATGAAATGTCTTGAAAAGTATATATGGTTGTAAAAAGATACATATTAAAATTATTTATATTATATATGTTTTGCTTTACATATATCAGATTATGTGGGTATGGTAAGTACACTATCTTCGTCATTTATACTATAGCATTCTTTGGGAAGGAGAATTCGACATTTGAAAAACAGGGTACTATCTATGGTGATTATCTATATATACTTTATGGTCTAAATGTAGAATCTGAGTATTTGGGTAAACCTCATTCACGAAAACTAAACTTACGCAAAGAGAAATATTAAGTCAGAAAACAAAATGGATGACAATGTTTATCTTTACAGATGCGACGATCGGTAAGTGCATTTTTCTCGTTCTTCATACCGTATCTTTCTATTTGAAATAAGATTTCACATCCGGAGAAGAAAGAATCTACTACCTGAAATTATTATTTATCACTGATAGATGTTATATTTATCTTTTTCGTCGAATTTTCTAATAATAGACAATTTACATTGCGTTACGTGCCAGGACTATAATTACACATATTCCTTGCAAAGGATATCACTTTTTTATATAACATAAACACCTTTTAATACACTGTTACTTCGTTCATTTTGTCTGACAATTTTATTTCATGGATTCTTTATCCCCATCCTATTCTTTAAGGGTCATATCCAAAGGGCTTTTAGGGATCAGGTACAAATGGTTGACACAACCAATGCTCCCTCTAAGCTGCGCGGCTGCGCGGCCGCGCAGCTCTTACTCAGTTGCCGCGCAGCAGTTTTAAGTTGCCTAGCAGCAAATATGTGAGAGGGAAAATTACCTGCTGCAGCCGGCGGAAGTTATGTGGGCGAGCGATAAAGCAAGAAGTTGTAGTATGCTTTCATATTAAATAATAAATTACCCACGCACATAATGTCCAAAAGAAAAGCAGAAGGATGTCAATATTCGTTGAAAAAGAAAACTTGTTCAAGATTCAAGGAAGAGTGGCTATCAGAACTGATCGAAGCGGATGTGTTGTCATCGTCTAACGAGCAAAAGGTAAAACTTTGAGATATTGTCACATGCAATGATGATGGCGCTGTTGTTTGCACTATTTGCTCCACTGCAAATGCTGCAGGAGAGTTCAGCACGGGAAAAAAATGGGATGAATGGAAACTTGATTACTTAAAGCGGCATCTCAGTCAAAAAGTGCACACTGAATCTGTTAAAACGCTACGGAATCAGAAGACTGGTGGAATTTTGTGTATGCTACAGGAGAGTACGGCAGATCGTAGCATCAGAGTAGAGATGGAAGAGAGAAAAAGCGGTCAACTTCAGATTTGGTACAAGTGCTGATTTATAACATTAGTCTTGCATTAAACTGAATGCATCCATGTTTTCTGTACAAGATATCTATGAGCATGTTGCAAAATACGTTAAAATTCCACAAAATTGGCGCAGCAAAAGTTATGCGTTCGAAATTGTTGAGTGCATAAGCCTCGTCTTAAAAACTCAGCTTATGACTGAATTGCGAAAGTCGGCATTCCACACGTTGATAATAGATGAAAGTACCGATATTTCAGTTCAGAAAATGCTGATTGTATATTTCAAGTATCGGCCTGAAACAGAAATTGTTTGCAAAACAATATTCGGTGGCATCGTGAAGTTGTCCTCATGCGACAGCGTCTCTATTGTGACAGCAATAGAACAATTCTATTGTGAAAATCAACTTGATCAGCAGAAGATGGTAATGTTTACATCAGACGGCGCATCTGTCATGCTAGGGAAAAATAATGGTGTGGCTGCAATTCGGAGTCGTGAGATACATCATTTGTGTGAACAACATTGTGTTGCTCATCGCGAAGACTTAGCTGTTGAAGATGCTTGGAAGCAAGTTTCATTAATGCACGATATTGAAACATTACTTCGGACAGTTTATACAATGTTCAGCAGGTCATCAGTTAAAAATGAGAAAATCCAGGAATTGGCCAATGCTGCAGAAAGTGATTCCGTGGCATTTTGGCCTTTGCATGAGGTAAGGTGGTTGTCTAGGCATTTAGCAGTTGCCGCTTTTGTGCGAAACTACAACGTTTTGATTGACTATTGCACTGAACAAGTAAACATGAGCAATGATCCAATCAATAAGTTCTGTCTGAAGAGACTTCTAAATCCGCAGTTTCGACTGGCTTTTACAGTACTTAACGATGTTTTGGGAGAACTGGCATCAATAAGCAAATATTTTCAAAGAAGTATTCTGACAACTATTGAAGCGTTTCAGTTTGTAAAGGCCAAAATATGTAAAATAAGATCGCATTATGTTGGAAAAACAGTTTATTGGAGTGATGCAGTGATAGAAGTTCTTAATTCAATTGACCGTGACGTCGACAAGGCTGTAGTTCTTAGATTTGTTGAACTCTTATGTAATCACCTTGAGAAGAGATTCCGGATGATGAATTAATGGATTGGCAAGCATTTGACCACTGCATCATCGCAAAGAATTCAAGTTTTGAATTCGGAAAGACAGTTTGAACAAACTGGTAAGAAGGTTTTCAAGAATTATACCAAACTGTCAAGAGAGTGTAATCTCAAATATCGGTGAACAGTATGATGACTTCAAATTTTTGATTGCAGAGAAAGTGAAGACTGGATCAATTCAGACTTTCACTGACGTCTTAAGCTGTGTCATGAAGAATGAAGACATGAAAGAGCTGTCGATTCTGCTGGACATTTGTGGGACATTTCAAGCATCAATTGCAGACTGCGAACGCGGTTTTAGCCTAATGAACTCAATTAAAACAAAATCTAGAAACAGGCTACAAGTAAATCATTTGGATAATTTGATGCGCATAAAACTCTATCTTTCATCAGGAAGCACTATTGATCTAGATGCGGTTTACAAGCATTGGACCACACACAAAGACAGACGTGAAATTTCGGCACTAAATGAATAAAGTAACTGTTTTGCTCTAAATTTCGAACTACATTTATTTTATTTGTAGTTTTTATAATTAAATATGACATATATGTGTAGCACTTTACCGACATCATTAATATAAAGTAAGTAGAACAATATTTGTATTAACATAATTGAACAATGCATATGCCTGTGCGAAATGTCTAATTTATCATATAGAAGGCTGCTGTGTAATAGAGTTTTAAACGTTTGAAAATGTACGACTTTCACAAACGCCGCTCACTAAAATTTGACATCATGTTTTTCCGCGCACGCCTTTATTTTTCCGCACAGCATCGTCAAAAATTATAGGGAACATTGGACACAACATTAGTAAACTTCACTAAATATATAAAGAAATTATAATTATTGTTACTATTATTATTATTATTATTAATTTTATTATTATTATTATTATTATTAATTGTAGTAGTAGTAGTATATCATCATCTTCATCGTCTACTTTTAAAGTGTCTGACATCTATCAGTGTGATATAGATGAGCATGGCAATATTAGTAACGGAAGAGAACCCAATCCTTCTGACACATTATCTGCATTTATTATCAATAGGATCGGGATTGTAGATACTCTAGTCTTGTAATGTGCATATAATAAAGAAGATAATGCTTGATTTGCTTGAAAATTGCCAATCGAACGGGAGTTACATGGATATCGTAATCGTGATGATTGCATTCTCTAATGTTGCGTGTTTTTAGCTATTTGCATCACATTCTGTTGCTTACAACATATACAGGAAATGAATCAACGTCAAGATCAGTTTCTCAGTTTGGGCAGAATTTAAATGAGGTGCTTGGTTTCGTTGTTTTATTATTAACTATATGAGACAAATCACCTTCTATACACCATGCTTGTATTCTCATATTGGATGAACCCGCATATTTTCATCTGCGAAAGGTACCGAAGACACCGATACCAAATAATAGATAGGTGGGGTATAATAATGGACCTAGATCATTAATCAAGAACAACTGTTAATTCTCTATTTATGTATAAAATGAGTGACAATTAGGATTCTAGATCCTTCGCCAATAAGTGAAAAGGCTACAATACGTAATAAGTAGGTCAATTAAGAGAGCAGAATTATAAAGGCCCTCAACTAGAAGTTTAGTGTACTGAAATAATTTCCCTAAATTCGTTGTCCACCTGTTTGCTTGCTCGTGTTTTAAGGTCAGGTAAATTAAGTCCTACCTATACATAATTAAATATGTTTAGAATTTCAACAAAAAAAATGGAACACACAGTATATATGGGCAGAAAAAGCATCCTCTAAAAGACTAGATTAAATTTGGATGCAACCGCAATCGTTTAAAAACGTTAATACCTGAGATGGAATATCATCACTAAACACAACCATGTACAAAAATATACCGTCACACAGTCCGCTCCAACGATGAATGGTGGAAGGTTCGGATGGGGTAGAACGGGCTTTCAGTGCATGAGAGAACCAGCTGAGGTCAGAACTGAACTATAGATCTTCAAGTAGCTTAACTCTTGCGTAACATATAATCAAAAATAAGTGTTTTGATTAGATCTGTTTCATGACTTGAAACTAATACCTGATATTACATTTCTTCGCGTGTACACCATTGTAGATCTTCACACTACTTCTGCAACGGTTATAAATATAAATATTCAAATATAAATCTGGTCATCGGCGTTGTACCTAATAATGAAGTTTCCAGCTACCTATTTTCCTTTAATAAATAGTCTTCAAGAAATATAGATTTACTACCTAGGACTCTATTTCTAAATGATCTCATATTGAACCGAAAGAAACATTGATAACAGTATCCAATGTGAAACCAAAGCTGTGTATAACGAAACCCATATTTAATTAGCTTAACTTATATTATTATTACTATTATTATTATTATTATTATTATTATTATTATTATTATTATTATTATCTTTGATATTCATGTTACATATAGGCCTTATCTTCAATATCATCACGAGATATATATCAGAACAAAAGATGCCCTCCTTCGGCCCGCTCATATGATATGTGTTGGATGTTGGGTGATAATAAAGTTTGACCTCTCATGAATTCCAGTGCCATCTGCAGTCAGAGCGGAAAATATTAAAAGGGAAAATATATGTACTAATTCGAGAGAGAAAAAACTTTGTTTCATAAAAACATAAATGATAATGCAAACAACTGTTTTTCCACATACGCGACTGTAGTCAGAACGGAAAGTATTAGAACCGATAATATATGTACTAAAATCATGGTCAAAATAAATTATCTTTCAATAATTCATAAATAACAATCCAAACCAATTATTTCCACAAACGCGAATAGAACATATATGATGATAACAGTTTAAATGTGTTGAAAAGTATATATGGTTGTAAAAAGACACATATTAATACATGTTTATATTATATATGTTTCGCTTTACATATATCAGATTATATGGGCATGGTAAGTATACTATATTCGTGTTTTAAACTATAGCATTCTTTGGGAAGGAGAATTCGACATTTGAAAACGGGGTGTTATCTATGGTGATTATCTATATATACCTTATGGTCTAAATGTAGAATCTGAGTATTTGGGTAAACCTCATTCACGAAAACTAAACTTACGCAAAGAGAAATATTAAGTCAGAAAACTAAGTGGATGACAATGTTTATCTTTACAGATGCGACGATCGGTAAGTGCATTTTTCTCGTTCCTCATACCGTATTTTTCTATCTGAAACAAGATGTGACATCCGGAGAAGAAAGAATCTACTATCTAAAATGATTATTTATCACTGATATATGTTATATGTATATATATATATATATATATATATATATATATATATATATATATATATATATATATATGTGTATATATATAAACGATTTCACAAAACCAAAATGTTTTCAAAAAAGTGTTTTCTGTAAAAACGTTACATCTGGATCTCCCACGCTTTTACAACCTCCAAAGTCATTTGTGCGATTGTTTACATCGTTCTGAAATGTTTTCACAAGGAACTGAAATTTGCTTGTGAAAACACATTTATGAAAAGTGTACTTACCTAATATGCAAATATTACCGCAGATAACGAACCATATGACTATTAAAGGGCCAATTTTATGAATATGATTGTTTATATATATATATATATATATATATATATATATATATATATATATATATATATATATATATTGTTTGCGCTATATATGTAGTTTATAATAGTAGTAGCTTATACAATCAAGTAATGTATACATTTGTTACCCTATGGACCTCTCACGCTTCTACAACTGCAGACGTCGTGTTTGAGATTATTTATTTTATTCGTACATTACGGCCTTGTAAATGAAGATGATATTATTCAGTGGGTGAATCAATGTACCTGCTGCAAAGATCAAATGTCAAAGGAAAGGAGTACACATATCATAATTTACAAATAAACACAAACAATGTTGACGCCAAACATTTGACACAGAATATACATTTCTGGCATAATTTTACTACTTCAGAAACAATCCGGAACGCTATTATCGATATTAAAGCATATTTACAGTTTTCCCATTTGTGCAGAAAAACAATGTTTCAAGAACATCTGGTCATCGGCCTTGTACCTAATAATGAAGTTTCCAGCTACCTATTTTCCTTTAATAAATAGTCTTCAAGAAATATAGATTTACAATTTAGGACTCTATTTCTAAATGCTTTCATATTGAACCGAAAAAAACACTGATAACAGTATCCAATGTGAAAGCAAAGCTATGTATAACGAAACCTATATTTAATTAGCTAATCTCATATTATTATTATTATTATTATTATTATTATTATTATTATTATTATCTTTGATTTTGATATTACATATAGGCCTAATCTTCAATATCATCACGAGATATATTTCAGAACAAAAGATGCCCTTCTTCGGCCCGCTCATATGATAATGCGTTGGATGTTGGGTCAGAATAAAGTCTGACCTCTTATGAATTCCAGTGCCAACTGCAGTCAGAGCGTAAAATATTGAAAAGGAAAATATATGTACTAAAATTCGGGAGAAAAAAACCTTTGTTTCACAAAATCATAAATAATAATCCAAACAACTTTTTTCCACGTACGCGAATATAATGAATATGATTATAACAGTTGAATACTTTTTAAATCATATGTGGCATTAAACATATACATATTAATAAATGTTTATATTATATGTGTTCTGCTTTACAGACTGCTCTTTAGGTTTAACGAGTAAATACATAATATTCGTCTTTTATACCGTATCATTCTTTGCGAAGGAGAATTTGACATTTGAGAAAAGGTCTAATATTTAATGTTATTATCTATATATACTTTATGGTTTACATTTTTTACAAGAGACTGCGAATGTTTGGCTAACCTCATTCACGAAAAGTAAAATTACGCAAAGAGAAATATTCAGTCAGAAAATACAGTTGATGACAACATTTTCCGTTACATATGCATATGGATGTAAATGCGTTTCTCTCGTCCATCAGATCGTACCATTCTGCCAGGACTATAATTACGCATGCATTGCATAGGATATCACTATTTAATCTAACATAAGCACTTTTCAATTATTCTATGTATGTATTATATGAGGGAGATTTAGGATACAAAATCCAGGACAAATAAGTGAGAAGGTTCAAATCCACGCCACCATCAAAATAGGTAATTTCCTAGGGCAGAAACATAAATCCCCTCAAATATAAGTTTCTTCAACCTACATAATTTCACTTACACGGTTGTCTGCCTGTATGCATACCCCTGTTTTAAATTCAGGTGAATTCCCTCCTGCCTTTACACTACCAAAGATGTTTAGCTCTACCAAAACGAGGCACACACAATTTACATGGGCAGAATAATTCAATCCACAAAAAGAGGAGATTAAATTTAAATGCAACCGCAATCGCTTGAAAACGCTTACACCAGATATGGAATATCATCACTCAACAAAACCAAGAATAAAAAGAAGTACCCACTTACAGTACTCTCTTTTGACACATGGTGGAAGGTTGTGGTGAATTTGAACGGGCTTCATCTGTATCATGAGAGAATCAACTGTGGTCAGTAGCTTAATTCTTGCATAATTTATAAGGAAAATTAAATGTCTTGCTTAGAACTTTTTCATGACTGAAGACTTTTTCCCAGTATTAATTTTATTTGCATGTCCACAAGTGTAAATCTTGAAACTTCTTCAGCAAATGGTAATATATATATATATATATATATATATATATATATATATATATATATATATATATATATATATATATATATATATATATATATATATACTCCTTAAGTCCCCTCATATGATATGCTTAGGATATGGGGTGAGAGTCACGTCTGACATATTATTGATCCCAGTACCTACTGTAGTCAGAGCGGAAAGTATTAAAACCGAAAATATATGTACTAAAATCCGGGTCAAAATAAACTGTCTTTCAATAATTGATAAAATACAATCCTAAACCAATTATTTCCACATACGCGAATAGAACGTATATGATGATAACAGTTGAAATGTGTTGAAAAGTATATATGGTTGTAAAAGGATACATATTAATAAATGTTTATATTATATATGTTTTGCTTTACGTATATCAGAATATGTGGGCACAGTATGTGCATTATATTCGTCTTTTATACCATAGCATTCTTTGGGAAGGAAAATTCGACATTTGGAAAACGGGATTTTATCTATGGTGATTATATATATATATATATATACTTTATGGTCTAAATGTAGAATCTGAGTATTTGGGTAAACCTCATTCACGAAAACTAAACTTACGCAAAGAGAAATATTAATTCAGAAAACAAAGTGAATGATAATGTTTTTCTTTACAGGAGGGATTGTTTTAGGTAAATATATTTTTCTCGTCCTTCATACCGTATCTTTCTATCTGAAATAAGATGTGACATTCGGAGAAGAAAGAATCTACTATCTAAAATGATTATTTATCACTCATATATGTTATATTTTTCTTTCTCTTCGAATTTTCTAATAATAGACAATTTACATTACGTTACGTGCTAATACTATAATTACATATATACATCGTGTAGGATATCACTATTTGTATCACTTAAACACCTTCTAATACACTGTGTTACTTCATTCCTTTTGTCTGACATTTTTCTTTCATGGATTCTACATCCACATCCTGTTCTTTAAGGATCATATACAAAGGGCTTTTAGGGATCAGGTACAATTGGTTAACACAACATTAGTAAATTTCACTAAATATATATCGGAATTATAATTATTATCATCATAATTATTATTATTATTTTTTTCGTCAACAACGTCGTCATCATCTACTTCTAAAAGTGTCTCACATCTCTCTTCGTGATGTACGTAAGCTTTGTCAATACTAGTAATGAAAAAGAATGTATTCCTTCTGACAACTTATTTGCATTTATAATCAATAGTATCGGGATTGTAGCTGCTCTAGTCTGATAACGTGCATTCAGTATTGTGTTTCATTTCTTTACATACTGCAAATCAAAATTGAGTTGCATGGATATCGTGATCTTGATGTATGCTATGTGTAATGTTTCATGTTTCTAGCTATTTTGATCCCATTCTACTCATTACAAAATATACAGAAAAGGAATTAACGACATGATCTGTTTCTAAAGATCTTACAGCCTGTAAATGAGACTTTTGTATTGGCAATATTATTATTTACTATCTAGTATTAACGACCTACGTCACATCACCTTCTTTACACCATGTATGTATTCCCATATTTGATAAACCCGCTGATTGTCATCTGCGAAATGTATCAACAGACACCGATACCAAAGAAACAGTTAATTGGGGTGTAATACTGGACTTAGATCATTATATAAGCATTACAACTGTTAATTACTCTATTTATCATATGATGAACTATTAGGATTCCAAATCCTGCACCAATACGTGAGAACGCTAAAATCAACGCCACTTTCAACGTAGGTACATTCGGAGAGCAGAAACATAAAGGTCCTGAACTAGAAGATTATTGTATCTACATAATTTCCTTAAATTGGTTGTCTACCTGTATCTATGCGCGTGTTTTAAAGTCCTGCCTATATACAATCAAAGATGTTTAGATCTTCCAAAAAGAGGCACACACAATTTATATACCCAGAAACTTTAAATCCTGTAAGGGACTAGATTAAATTTGGAAACAACCGGAATAGATTACAAACGCAAATACCTGAGATGTATTATCATCACTGAACACAACCAAGAATATAAACATACCATCCATCAGACAGCTCTTACGACACATGGTTTAAGGTTGCGATGGGGTAGAACGGGTTTTTACTGCAAGTGAGAACGAACTGTAGTCAGAGCGTAGATAAAGATCTTCGAGTCACTTAAATTTTAATTTATTTGGAAATTAAGTGTCTCGCTAAGATATTTTCATCACTTAAAACTTATTCCCGCTATTAATTTTGTTTGCATGTACACAAGTGTAAATCTTCACACTACAGTACTATCCTGCTAATACACTATCACACAAAAATGATAACTTCGTTTTGTATAACTGCTAATACACTACTAATGATATTTAGGTCTTCAAATCAGGCACACAAAAATGATAAGTTCATACAAATTTGAAACCTTACAGCTTTATAGGTTACTCGCAATCGCATTCAAACTCAGGGACTTCATCATCAATATCATCACGAGACACTTGCGAGAGCAAAATATGCCATTCTTCATCCGCTCTTGTGATATGTATTGGGATGTTAGGTGCGTGGAAGATCTGGCCTCTTGTGCACCCCCAGTGTCAACGGTAGTCAGTGGGAAGAGTATAAAACAAGAAATATATGTACTACAGTCTGGGACAAAATATACATTATTGCGGAAAATCAAATACAATTATCCGAACCACGTATTTCCACATAAGCGCTTAAACGTTTATAATTATAACAGTTGAATTTTGTTGTAAAGTATCTATATGGTTGTCAGAAATATAAATAGTATATATGTTTATATTATATAGTTTTTAAAGGTACATAATACGAATTACACATACTAATGAATGATTATCAATTTGACAAGGATCCTCGACACATGACCTGCACAATATTGTGTAAGTCACAAATCTTCCAAAAAATTACATCATTATTTGTTTGGTCCTTGCATTAATTTTCCTTGTTATTACAAGTGTTTCTATCTAAAACTAAAATTCAATTTTGTGATTATGTAAATAACAATAATGTTTTACAATATAATGCTACATTACACGGTTCAAGTTTCAGTTATACTTTAATATTTCAATTAAATTATTTCTAGTACTTTTCCATTGAATCTAAGAATGTATAAAGATAAATAAGTTTCAGGTTTAGATGTTTTAAATGGTTCAAGCCCATTCCAGTACTAAATTCCGTCGTATGTGAAATAGTAAATTTGACACAACTTCTGCAATTTATAAGGCCATATATGTAGTATGCGCAATATTTAAAAGCAACGGAAAAAATGTGTAGTGTATTATGCAAAGAGAACACCATTCATATCATCCGTACTTTACAGTGTATCGGTATGTATATGTAATCCAAACCTCTGAACATTAAGGTCTGAATTTGAAAACAACATGAGTTTCATACCTTATATTTAAAAAAGCAGGTATCTAATAGTGAAATATTACACCAAAAGATAAATATAAACACTCAGTTGTATTTTAATCCTCTTGTTAAAAAACATTCCAGTAATAGATAATGTATTTTATCCTTGATTTATAAGGTAACATTCTTTTAAAAACATAATTTTATATTTCCAAAATTATGGTATAATACTTAAAGTGACTTTTTACCGCATGTATCTTTAGAGCAATGGTTTCTACTAAACATCTAAAGTCTGCGAATAAATACTTGTTACAAACCCCATGGCACTGTCCTGAAAGTGTAGACACTTCTCCTTCAAAAAAACATTTTTACTATGATTTTACCTTAAATAAAATACAATTTTCAATTACTTTTATAGGTAATAAATATAAACATACATGCATTTAAAGTGTATTATAAGACTGGGAAAATAAACTTTGTATTCGTCCGACAAAACAATGACATTTTGGTCAATGATGAATTCAGTTTTATGTATTAATTATAAATAATCTTTTTTCCGTTAATGCATTGTACCTCCGTGTACAGTTTACTACATACATCAAGCGCGACCCTTCACTCCTGATAGCGACAGTTCAGAAGAAGGACATATTCCAGGTAAATACATAGATCATATGGCAAGATGAATAGTATATAAGTTTCAGTGAATATGTTGCAAAACTTGTTATACCAGTACTCCGGCTCAGTTCATGTTCCTACACACGTCTGATGTATTCCTTATATATAACATGAAGCGAGAAAACAAATAATGTGACGGCTTGCACCAATAGTCGTAAAAAGGTACTGCTAAATGAGTCTTTCTCAAGAATAGAAAAAACAAAAACGGTAGACGATCGATAATAAACACAAAATGTGCTCGAATTACCAAATTAATAAATGTTTACATAATTTTTTTACTCTAATAGAAGGTTGAGTTCGTTGTGTCTTCTTACTACACACACACGCACACACACACACACACACATATATATTTATATATATATATATATATATATATATATATATATATATATACAAACCAGGTAAAATTAAAAGTGATATGTGATATGCCTGGATTCTAAAGAATAATCCTTGATACTTGTAGGCATAACTAATATTAATTACAAGATCATGGGTATCGTTTAACCGCGCACCTTCGTACGAATTAAAACTAATCTAAATCAGTGAGATTAACATACTGGGGCTTACTTTACGCTTTTTTGCGCACTCCGATAAAAAATATTTTTTCCTTTGCTGTTTCATCAACCAACAGTGGTACGCCAGTCTGGTGTTAGCAGAGTACATTTACATCATGTTTCTTTGTTTGCTTCGTTAAATGTCTGACCACCGCGAGATGGCTGATCATTAGTTAAATTTACAGTATCGGCAAGGTCTAATGTTTGAGTGTGTGTTCTCTTATTAGTCGACATATTTCTTATCTAACATTGCAATCTTACTCTTAATAAAGACATTTCTTAAAACATATATTGTACAATCATTTATTTTACCATGGTTATTCCGTTCCTTATTAAAAAATAAAATGTATTTACGTGGTACATAATTCGAGATTTTGCCTGTCGAAAGTGTAAATATTAAACGGTATTTGCTTTCGTAAGCTCTTTAACCACTAAACAAAATTAGAGAATGAAACGATGCCGACTCGATCAATTGTCATGCAAGTGTTAAAACACAATTAAGATATGTATGGGCGCAATTGAAACAAACGACAAGTTCAATTCTTACACCGTACAGTACAAATAAAATAATCTGTTAATCACTCGCACTTTGTTTTCGTCCGAGTTCTCTAATAATAGTACGCTAACCCTATGGAAACATTAATTGTGGAATCATTGCTTTGTTTCGCATATGCCTAATATGCAGACCAACGTCACCACTGAACATGGCAATAAACAAAGAATACAGGAATTAAAATCATAATTCCACAGCTGCTTTTGTAAAACACATAATATAACACGTCTAGAAAACATATGCTATTACTGGTGTCTGTGAGAGCATTGTATTAGTGAATCTTGCAATATCGACTCTCACGCCAGTTTGAATCATAGCAGTGTACGCAACAATAAGGGAACAATCGATCAAACTATTAGTAGTGGTTTTGAAAATGTTGGAGTCGTTTAATTCGGTAATGCGGGGATTATTTATCTGACAAATATTTGTATGTAACATGAGATTTTTTGACGCTATGCTGATACAGTTACTTTGTCCAAAAAGAATGAAATAAAATATGTCATACTCTGCTGTATTTAGTTTATAAAAATAATATTTAATTAATAATAGTGCTTGAAGCAGTAGTATTATTCAAACTTGTTACTATTATATATTAAAAAAATAAGGATGAGTTGTGCTTTCAAAAGGAATTATTTTGTTCTACAACAGCCGCACTAGCTTCAAGTTTTCATTTGAATTAGAATTAAATTTAATTTCATATAGTTAAAATTAAAAATTCGGTATTACTTGTGTTTGAAAACATTATGTGTTTGTTCTATTCGCTATCCTGACGTATCACATATATCGATTTAAGAAACCAAGTGCTATTCTTACATTCTGTTATGTTTATCTATATTGGTAATATTATTTTAAAACTAATGTTTGTAGCAAGGGTCAATAGTTTCTGACATTTTAATGATAATGTCCTCTAATTGTACAGTAAACACCACGTGATGCAAGGAGGACACTCGAAATGTTGAAATGGTCCTACTGAACTAGTTATCCATTTGATAGTATTGGATCAAGTAATTATATTTTACGTTTGGTTTAGCATGAAAGGGTGCAACGATAATGTATATCATTTTATAGAACTGCAAACGAGTATTTAGAAATGATAAATGATTCATTTAATTCTCGTGATCCATTATTTAGCTATAATTGCCTTGGCAATTTCATATATCTTTCCATATTAGCGATTCAAAAAGTGGAATAATTATTAAGGTAGATATTAGTCATTAAAGAGTATTGAGTGGATTGATTGATGAATTTAATTTAGCATTTTACTAATTTAATGTCTACGTGACGTAACATTTGTTTAAGGATTTGTATATAGTAAGATTATGCGGACTTGCCATCAAACATTCAAGGAAATATATATATATATATATATATATATATATATATATATATATATATATATATATATATATATATATCTTCTGGATTTACTGAATTCTATTAAGGATATTTTGAATTGAAATTGTGAAGTTTCTGTTGTATTATCACAACATGACTTTACAGCCTTCATTCCAAATACCTTCAGAACGTGTCCGAAATACTATAAATTGATAGAACATCTAGAAAGTTTACAACTTCAATACCCATTGTGTTTTTTCTTCTTCAATTATTTGACTTTGTATTTTAAACGTGGTAATATTTAATACATCTATATTTTCGATTATACAAACCTTGTTGATTGCCGCATTTTCTTGCAACATAGTTTAAGTCCATATGTCCAACCAAACATATGGCGGAATATCGTTGTAAGTTTGCTGATTTAGTTGAAATTTGGTCTCATAAAGGTATGTAATTTACTTAACCGATCACCCAATGGAACATGTTTAGTCTGACAGGGGAGTCAATTGTTATGACTTATAATAAATAAAATCCCTTAAAAAGATATGTTTATACTAATTCAGAATACGGACTACAGCACCTGCCAAAAGTTGAACATTAATTACGTTCAGATGGACAAACTCTAACTGATAGGTATTAAAATACTACACGAAACTGACATTATAATTGGTGTCATAACGTGGTGGATTGGTAGTGGAACGAAGGTGTGGAGGACTATTTACTTCATCAAAATTTTTCCAATTGTAATTTCTAAGTTATATTTTGGATACAAAAGAAGCGTAATACTTTCAAAATTAAATTTAAGTATGTAATTAATATATTTGTATGCCATTTTATCAAATGACCAAGATCCTATAAGTAACAGTATCATGTAAACAAATGGAAATGAGATCCGTGGAAGACAAATCAGAAATTAATAAATCAAGAGTTCTGCTACAATATTCGGAGATATACATGTCTGCTTTTTTTAAGTAAGATCAAATATAGATGGTTTGATTTGGCATATAAATGCTGACGTAATTGATAAAGAGACCGAAAAATTTGATTTGATTTGTGGATATTGCAATATGTATGAAATGTGAGCATTAATCCATTTATATGAACATACATACAAAAGTAAAATTTCACTCTAAGGATAAGGTTATATTGATAAAGCTAACGATTGATTACCCTTAGACAACTGTAAAATCCGTGACTATGGTTGCAGATGATGTTCGTACAGTACACCACAAAATGGATTTGTTATTATTAATTTCCAAACACAATCAACTAAGACTGACTACAATGGCGAAGGAGATTTTTTTCAATACATATCCCAAAATTGTTCATGATAATCCGTTACAAAGCAAGATAAAATTGTGGATTAGTTGCATTACCGAAATCACATTGTCGATCAGAATTTAGGGTGTTGTTCCCAAACTGCAGAATATTAACAATGATATGGAGAGCTTGAATAGAAACCACGCAAAAACTTAAGATGATAGTATATTGTTATTATAAGTGCCAAAACAACATTGGTACCTATATCTACCTATAAGTCATTTTATCTGAGACCTAATTAACCATCTATTAAGGTACTATTGGAGGCTTGGATATATCATGAACATGCTCTCCACTTTCATTACATTAACCAATAATTAAAAAAGTTTAAGAAATACTTGTTAACATTCACTATGAAATTATGTAGTGAACATAATTGTATCGTATATTCTGCAAAAAGAACACCATTAACATTGTGCGTATCAGACCCGTCTTTTTTATTTTCAGTGTATATCCAAAGCATGTGCTTATTAGTCTTAATTATGAAACACATTCGTTTTTAAATATTGCACCAGACGACAAATCTAATCAGCTTTTATTGCTCTATAGATCAAGAAGAAACACAACCGAAGACAGGTAAATCCATTTTTATTCATGATGTTCGTGATCCAGATTTGTAACGAAGCATAATTTGAAATTCGTATTACAATCGTCCAGTACCCAAGATGATTCTCTGTCATTGTTAGAAGTGTTATATTTCTTTTCGAAGTTCCCAGACGATAAGAGTTACACTTATATAAGTTTATATTTAGTTTTTTTTTAAGAACATAAGGGGCATCTACCGTGAAACAAATGCAGATGCATATTGGTATTTAAAATATCTTCTATAAGTCAGATGTAGTTCTGAAGTTTTTTATATAGAGGTATGACAATATGATGACATAAAATTAGTTTATGATTTGTCATAAATAGTAATAATAATAATGAGGACTTCGTATAGCAACTAATCTTTCGAAGCTCTAAGCTCTTTACACCATCAATAATGATATGACTACACTACAGAACAACAAATGACAAAAACAATGAAATTGGAAAACATTAAATCATGCTAAAAACATATAAGATCCAAAACATGATTAGGTTGCAAAGTTTGTTCCTGCAGTCGAAACAGGTGAGTCTTAAAAGAACTCTTAAATAGGACCACTGTGTCTTTGTGTCTAATTTCAATGGCCAATTCGTACCACGTCGCTGGGCCCTGGTGTGCAAACGAAATTAGTCCATATGACTTTGTCTTCACATTGGGAATAATGAATATACGTTTATCAGTGGAAGAGCGTAAGTATCTAGCTGGTGTATACACATGGGTGAGGCTGGATAGGTATGTTGCACTGGAGTCTAACATTGAAACATAGCACAAAGAACAAATTTTGTGTTTTATTCTGTATCGAATCGATAGCCAATGTAGGGTACAGAGCATTGATGAGGTGTGCTCTGATCGAGGTACTCTAAAGATGATCAGTACTGCTTTGTTTTGAACTTTCTGAAGTTTCTGGAGTAAATATTGTGACGAACCAGACAGAATTGAGTTACAATAGTCCAGTCTTGAAAGTACTAATGAACACACAAGTGTTTTAGTGGCATCAGCTGAATGATATTTACGAATGGAACTAATGCATCTCAATTTAAGATATATATATATATATATATATATATATATATATATATATATATATAGATAGATAGATAGATAGATAGATAGATAGATAGATAGATAGATAGATAGATATAAAGAGAATTTGACATTTGAGAAAAGGTCTAATATCTAATGTGATTATCTATATATACTTTATGGCTAACATTTGTTCCAAGAGACTGCGAATTTTCGGCTAACCTCATTCACGAAAAGTAAACTTACGCAAAGAGAAATATTCAGTCAGAAAATACAGTTGATGACAACATTTTCCGTTACATATGAGTTTGGAGGTAAATGCGTTTTCTTGTCCATCATATCGTACCATTCGGCCAGGACTATAATTACGCATGCATTGCATAGAATGTCACTATTTAATCTAACAAAGCATTTTTCAATTATTTTATGTATGTATCACATGAGGGAGATTTAGGATGCTAAATCCTGAACAAATAAGATAGAAGGTTCAAATCTACGCCACCATCAAAATAGGTAATTTCCTAGGGCAGAAACATAAAGGCCCTCAAATATAAGTTTCTTCAACATACATAATTTCACTTACGTGGTTGTCTAACTGTATGCTTACACGTGTTATAAAGTCAGGTAAATTCCCTCCTGCCTTTACACTACCAAAGATGTTTAGCTCTACCAAAACGAGGCACACACAATTTACATGGCAAGAACAATTCAATTCACAAAAAGAGGAGATTAAATTTAACTGCAACCGCAATCGCTTGAAAACGCTTATACCAGAGATGGAATTTCATCACTCAACAAAACCCAGAATAAAAAGAAGTACCTACCAACAGTACGCTCTTTTGACACATGGTGGAAAGTTGAGGTGAGTTTGAACGGGCTTCATCTGTATCATCAGAGAATCAACTGTGGTCAGTAGCTTAATTCTTGCATAATTTATAATGAAAATTAAATGTCTCGCTTAGACCTTTTTCATCACTGAGTATCTTGAAACTACTTCAGCAATCTGTTATATATATATATATATATATATATATATATATATATATATATATATATACTCCTTCAGTCCACTCATATGATATGCTTAGGATGTGAGGAGAGAGTAAAGTCTGACATATTATTGATCCCAGTACCTACTGTGGTCAGAGCGGAATGTATTAAAACCGAAAATATATGTACTAAAATCCGGGTCAAAATACACTTTATTTCAATAATTCATAAATAACAATACAAACCGATTATTTCCACATATGCGAGTAGAACGTATATGATGATAACAGTTTAAATGTGTTGAAAAGTATATATGGTTGTAAAAAGATACATATTAATAAATGTTTATATTATATATGTTTTGCTTTACATATATCAGATTATGTTGGTACAGTAAGTGGACTATATTCGTCTTTTATACCATTGCATTCTTTGGGAAGGAAAATTCGACATTTGGAAAACGGGATTTTATCTATGGTGATTATCTATATATACTTTATGGTCTTAATGTAGAATCTAGGTATTTGGGTAAACCTCATTCACGAAAACTAAACTGACGCAAAGAGAAATATTAAGTCAGGAAACAAAGTGGATGACAATGTTTATCTTTACAGATGCGACGGACGGTAAGTGCATTTTTCTCGTTCTTTATCCCGTATCTTTCTATCTAAAATAAGATGTGACATTCTGAGAAGAAAGAATCTACTATCTAAAATCATTATTTATCACTGATATATGTTATATTTTTCTTTCTCTTCGAATTTTCTAATAATAGACAATTTACATTACCTTACTTGCTAATACTATAATTACATATAAACATTGCGTAGGATATCACTATTTTTATCACATAAACACCTTCTAATACACTGTGTTACTTCGTTCCTTTTGTCTGACATTTTTATTTCATGGATTCTTCATCCACATCCTGTTCTTAAGGATCATGTACAGAGGGCTTTTAGGGATCATTTACAAATGGTTGACACAACATTAGTAAATTTCACTAAATATATATATCGGAAATATAATTATTACCATTATAATTATTATCATTATTATTATTATTATTATTATTATCTTCATAAATGTCATAATCGTCAACAACATCGTCATCATCTACTTCTAAAAGTGTCTGACATCTGTCTTCGTGATGTACGTAAGCTTTGTCAATATAAGTAATGGAAAAGAATGCATTCCTTCTGACATCGTATGTCCATTTATAATCAATAGTATCGGGATTGTAGCTGCTCTAGTCTCATAACGTGCATTCAATATTGTGTTTCATTTCCTTACATACTGCCAATCAAAACTGAGTTGCATGGATATCATGATCTTGATGTATGCTATGTGTAATGTTGCATGTTTCTAGCTATTTTGATCCCATTCTACTCATTACAAAATATACAGAAAAGGAATTAACGCCGTGATCTGTTTCTAAAGATCAGGCAGCCTGTAAGCGAGACTTTTGCATTGGTTGTATTATTATTATTAACTATCTAGTATTAACGACCTACGTCAAATCAATTTCTATACACCATGTATGTATTCCCATATTCGATAAACCCGCAGATTGTCATCTACGAAAGGTATCAACAGACACCGATACCAAAGAAACAGTTAGTCGGGGTGTAATACTGGACCTAGATCATTATATAAGCATTACAACTGTTAATTACTCTATTTATCATATGATGAACAATTAGGATCCCAATTCCTACACCAATACGTGAGAACGCTAAAATCTACGCCACTTTCAACGTAGGTACATTCGGAGAGCAGAAACATAAAAGCCCTTAACTAGTAGATTGTTGTATCTAAATAATTTCCCTAAATTGGTTGACTACCTGTATCCATGCACGTGTTTTAAAGTCAGGCAAATTCCCTCATGCCTTTACACTATCAAAGTGTTTAGCTCTTCCAAAAAGAGGCACACACAATTTACACGGCCAAAACAATTCAATCCACAAAAAACGATGTTAAATTTGGATACAACAACAATCGCTTGAAAATGCATATACATGAGATGGAATATCATCTCTCAACACAACCAAGAATAAAACTACGTACCCACCTACAGTACGCTCATACGACACATGTTGGAAGGTTGTGATTGGGTAGAACGGGCTTTATCTGTATCATGAGAGAATCAACTGTGGTAAGATCAGAGATATAAGTCTTCAAGTAGCTTAATTATTGCATAATTGTTAATGAAAATTAAACGTCTCGCTTAGATCAAAATAAACTTTCTTTCAATAATTCATAAATAACAATCCAATCCAATTATTTCCACATACGCGAATAGAACGTATATGATGATAACAGTTGAAATGTGTTCAAAAGTATAAATGGTTGTAAAAATACACATATTAATAAATGTTTATATTATATATGTTTTGCTTTACATATATCAGATTATGTTGGCACTGTATTTGCATTATATTCCTCTTTTTTCTATAGTATTCTTTGGGTAGGAGAATTCGACATTTGGAAAACGGGATATTATCTATTATCTATATATATACTTTATGGTCTAAATGTAGAATCTTAGTATTTGAGTCAACCTCATTCACGAAAACTAAACTTTCGCAAAGAGAAATATTAAGTCAGAAAAGAAAGTGGATGACATTGTTTATCTTTACAGTTGAGGAGACCGGTAAGTGCATTTTTGTCGTTCTTCATACCGTATCTTACTATCTGAAATAAGATGTGACATTCGGAGAAGAAAGAATCTACTATCTTAAATGATTATTTATCACTGATATATATTATATTTATCTTTCTCTTCCAATTTTCTAATAATAGACAATTTACACTACGTTACGTGCTAATACTATAATTACATATAAACATTGCGTAGGATATCACTTTTTTATCACATAAACACCTTCTACTGCACTGTGTTACTTCGTTCTTTTTGTCTGACATTTTTATTTCATTGATTCTTCATCCACATCCTGTTCTTTAGAGATCATATACAAAGGTCTTTTAAGGATGAGGTACAAAATGGTTGACACAACATTAGTAAATTTCACTAAATATATATCGGAATTATAATTATTATCATCATCATCATTATCATTATTATAATTATTATCTTCATAGTTATCATTATCGTCAACAACATCGTCATATATATATATATATATATATATATATATATATATATATATATATATATATATATATATATATATATATATATATATATATATATATATATATATATACACTATTTTACAAAACCAAAAAATTTTCCAAAAGTGTTTTCTTTCAAAAAGTTACATCTGGATCTCTCACGCTTTTACAACCTCCAATGTCATTTGTGCAATTGTTTACATCGTTCTGACATATTTTGACAAGGAACAGAATTTCGATGGTCAAAACACATTTATGAAAATTGTACTAACATAATATGCAAATATTACCGCAGCATACGAATCATCTGACTATTCAACTGCGGATTTTATGAATATGATTGTATATATATATATATATATATATATATATATATATATATATATATATATATATATATATATATATATATATATATATTGTTTGCGCTATATATGTAGTGTATTACAGTAATAGCTTATACAATCTATAAAGTATACATTCATTACCCTCTTTACCTTTCACGCTTTTACAACTACAGACGTCGTGTTTGAGATTGTTTATTTTATTCGTACATTAAGGTCTTGTAACTGAAGATGTTATTATTCAGTAGGTGAATAAATGTTCCTGCTGCAAAGACCGAATGTCAAAGGAAAGGAGTACACATATCATAATTTACAAATAAACACAAACAATGTAGACGCCAAACATTTGACACAGAATATACATTTCTGGCATAATTTTACTACTTCAGAAACAATCCGAAACGCTATTATCGATATTAAAGCATATTTACAGTTTTACCATTTGTGCAGAAAAGCAATGTTTCAAGAAAATCTGGTCATCGGCCTTGTACCTAATAATGTAGTTTCCAGTTACCTATTTTCCTTTAATAAATAGTTTTTAAGAAATATAGATTTACTTCCAAGGACTCTATTTCTATTTCGCAAGCTACAACAACTTGGTACTTTCCAACACCCTGGGTCAACATAAATCTTCCCGATTCTGGACAAGGCATGCACGAAATGGAACCCATCATAACCAGATCGACTACATACTAGTTCAAAACCGGTACCGATCTGGCATCAACAGAGAAAAAACAAGAACGTTTCCAGGTGCTGATGTTGGGAGTGATCACGACCTCGTCATTATAAACTACCGAGTGAGGTTGAAGAAAATTAACAAGCCAAAGAAAATCAGGCTCAAATTTTCATTCTTGAACAACTGAAGGACCCTAACATCTGCAAGTCATTCCAAGTCACAATTGGAGGAAAATTTGCTCCACTCCTTGTGATGGATGTTGATGTTAAAGTGATGACAGACACTTTCAACACAGTCATGACAACAGTTGCCAAGGACATCATTGGCCTTCATCGCCAAAAGAAAAAAAATTGGGTCACAGAAGAGATTCTGAATCTGTGTGATGCACGAAGAGACCTAAAAAACACCAGACACACATCAGGGGCAGTGGAATATCGAGAAATAAACAAGAATGTCAGAACAAAATTGAAGAAAGCAAAAGAAGATTGGATTAGACAACAGTGCACATAAATAGAGAACAGTCTGATAAAGAATAACAGCAAAAAGGCATTCAAAATTGTGAAAGACCTCACCAGAAAGAAGCAACTAAGAGTCAGTACCATGTTTATAGTGATTCTTCCTATAGTGAAATGATTCATAATTGTTGGGTTTATATGTGAATACTCAAGGAATGCAGAGCATATAACATTACTGGTGGATCATACACACTTTTGGAGAAAAAAGTGTTCTTTTCCATTGAAAGTTTGATGATGATGGAGTAAAGATAGAGTTTTAATGGTGCATTTTGGAGAATTTGAGATATTCCCCTGCCTGCTTTGTTCTGAGTAGTTTATTTAGTCCAGAGTAATTACCTGTCCATCAGTTGCTTCAATTGTATAAGTTGTTTGATACATGGTGAGTAATAATCAGTATCATAAATGAGTAATGAGAAAAGATTAGTCCAAACAAGATTATCTACAAGCATGAGTGGAAAGAAAGATCAGGGCAAGCAACAAATAAAAACCAGATTACATAGTGATGCCCTAATGGAGACTTCTGACACAAGTTTGAGTGAATCAGGTTTGAGCACAATTCAGATGGACTTAGATGAAATAAAACAATGTCTAAAAAGGAGCATTTCAAAAGCAGATTTTACATCTGCAATAGCTGATTTGGTGAAAAAAGATGACCTAACAGTAATTGTTTCAACTATTGTGGAGAAATTGTTAGAGAATGAGAAGGAAGATCTGAGAAAAGAGATAGTTGCAGAAAGTGAAAGGGTAGCAAAGGAGAGGATAGGGGAGTTGATGGATAGGATGGACTCACTGGAATTCGAAAACCACCAACTGCAAGAAAAATTACAAGAGGCAAAGAAGGAAAATGACAAAATGAGGAGTGACATGAATAGTTCTGAGAGGAGATCGAAGCTTGCAATTGCGGCTTATAACCAAACAGAACAATATTCAAGAAAGTTGAACATTAAAGTTTTAGGGCTGGAGGAGAAGGAAAACGAATGTCTGAGAGAGAGAATTCCAAACTTAGTGAAGGAAGTCACAAAGATTAATCTGGACAACAGGGACATAGTAGCGGTGCATAGGATCCCAGGCCGACAGGGACAACCAAGGCCAGTGATTGTAAAATTCTGGAGTCTGGATTGTAAACTACCAATTATAAAAAAAAGAAAGGATTTCAAACAGAACAAAGGAATTAGACTGGTAGAGGATGTGACCAAGATGAACACCGAACTCATCAATAAATTATCCAGGCATCAAGAAATTGACAGTGCATGGTACTTTTAATGGATCTGTGTATGGTAAAACAAAATCAGGAAAAAGGATAAAATTTGACATCTGTGATGAAATTGATGAGAAAATTAGAAAATAAGTAAATAGGCAACTCTGTGAACTCTTGGAATGGTCCATATAGGTATGTGAACTTTTGTTTTGATACTCCTTTTTCTACTCGGATCTGTTTTAAGATTTTGTGTTGGTTACTTCTTTCATATACCAGTTTTGTTACTAATTAATAGATTGATTTGTTCTTTTGTACATCCATTGTGTCATATCTCTTTATAACTCAATTCAATTAGTTCAAATATCATCTTTCACTCATATACATACTCATCTACTCAGTCGTGTATTGACCTTATTCAACACTGCTCTTCAACGTTAATGTTATGTTCAGTCTCCCATTCGTGTCCAATCACCCACCACTTTCATGAATGCTCTCAATTGAACACTATGTTTTTCAATCATTAATTTGTAATTTATGCTCTTATTAATCTGTGTCTATTGGTTTGCAAAGCTGATGTCTATCGTATACTGTATTAAATTCTAACTGCTGCCAAATCTACAGCTTGTACTTTAACACCATGGAGGATTTTATTATGGATGATTGTTTTCTGTGTAAGAGTGAGTGTGAAAGGCATGAATATGATAAACTTAAGGTGATAATTAATTCATACATTCCTGTACAAGAACATGTATATGTAAACGTTATACTGTTGTTATGGATAATAACATAAAAATTATATCTATAAATGTTAGAGGCCTGCAAGGTTCAGTCTTTAAACGAAGGGACATTTTCCACTAGGTAAAACAAAAGAATGTATCTATAGTATGCTTGCAAGAAACTCATAGTACAAAGAATGATGAGTCTTATTGGGCAGCGGAATGGGGATACAAATGTATTTTTAGCCATTGTTCTAACAATAGTGCTGGGGTAGCAATATTTTTTAGAAATACTTTTGACTTCATAATTCATAGAGAAAGATGTGACGGTCAAGGTAGATTTATTATTTTAGATATTACAATTAATGGTAACAGAATAACCCTTGTAAATTTGTATGGTTATAATGACGATAAACCTAGCTTTTTTAGAGAGTTAAAAGAGGAGATCTTATTTTTTGAGAACTCGTCAATTATTATGTGTGGAGACTGGAACACTTTTCAAGACCTAGATTTGGATACTTATAAAATTTTACATGACACACACCAACTGTCTAGGGCAGCGATTCAAGACCTCAAAAACGAATTAGAATTAATTGACCCCTGGCGAAATTGCAATCAAGACTTAAAGATGTATACCTGGAGGCAAAAGTCTCCCTTGAAACAAAGTAGATTAGATTACTTTCTTGTATCAGATGACATTCACATGAATGCAGTTGATGTGCGTATATTACCAGGGTATAAGACTGATCATTCAGCTGTTTTGTTAAGTGTGGCATTCTCAACGAGTCCAAGAGGAAAAGGATATTGGAAATTTAACGCCCAACTGTTGAAGAACATTGAGTATACTGATTTAGTTAAAAAGTGTATAACTGACTTGGTAAATGAATATTATGTAAGGGAAAATAAAGATGACTATCTCCATGTTTATCTATCCTGTAATGATCAAATGTTCTTTGAAATTTTAAAAATGAAAATAAGATCTGAAACTATATGTTATTCTATTAAGAAAACAAAGAAAAACAGAAAAAAATTAAAGGAAATTGAACAGGAAATAATAGAAATTCAGGGGGGACTGGTGGATAACATAGAAGGGAAAGCTTTAGAAAATTTAGAAAGAAAAAAGTTAAAATTAGAGGAAGCTAGGAAAAATTATATAGAAGGTGTTATATTAAGATCTAAAGCTAGATGGTACGAATCTGGGGAAAAAAGCAAAAAGTATTTTTTAAGTCTTGAAAAAAGAAACTACGTCAATAAAACAATAAAGGAAATTATTTTAGATGATGAGACAAATATATCTGACCAAATTGATATTTTAGAAGCACAAAACAGTTTTATATGGAATTGTATAAAAGTAGAATTGCTCAGCTTAATGATGAGGCTACTCAAGAAACTCTAAATAGATTTCTTAATCACAATATTAAGCTTAGCCATGAAGAAAGAGAATCATGCGAAGGTCTGGTAACAATTAATGAAGTCGGTATGTCTCTAAAACGGATGGAAAATGGAAAAAGTCCTGGCTCAGATGGATTCACTGTAGCGTTCTATAAATTCTTTTGGAAGTATCTTGGGGGATTTATATGCAGATCAATAAATTACGGATATACTGTAGGTAAACTTTCAGATTTTCAGACGCAAGGAGTTATCACATGCCTACCAAAGGAAGAAAAAGATAGAAGATATTTAAAAAACTGGAGACCGATATCACTTTTAAATATTGACTATAAAATTGCTTCGGGAGCCATTGCAGCCAGGATTAAAAAGGTTCTTCCATCAATAATCAGTGATACTCAAAAAGGATTTATGAAAGGTAGATTCATTGGAGAAAATACCAGGTTATTATATGATATCATGAACCAACTTGAGAATGAAAATAGATATGGTTTACTATTGTTAATAGACTTTGAAAAAGCCTTTGACTCCATTGACTGGACCTTTGTGGAAAAAACTTTAAAATCTTTTAATTTTGGTGATTCTGTTTGTAAGTGGTTTAAACTGTTTTGTAATGACTCTAAAAGTTGTGTTATAAATAATGGGCATATGTCACCATTTTTTAGACTAGAAAGAGGATGTCGTCAAGGAGATCCCCTTGCTCCTTATTTGTTTATCATTGGGGTTGAGATTTTAGCTATAACGTTAAAGCAAAATGTAGATGTACGGGGATTGATCTTTGACGGCACTGAATATAAATTGGGTCAGTATGCTGATGACGCTTTTATTCTTCTTGATGGATCTCAACTTTCTCTTAAAACAACTATGAATATCTTGCAGAGTTTTTATCTATTATCTGGACTTAAATGTAATATAACAAAAACAAAAGCTATCTGGATTGGAAACAGGAAATTCTCCAATGAAAGAATATGTCCAGAAATGGGCCTAATTTGGTCCTATTCAAATTTTACACTACTTGTATAGAATTTTCTCTAGATTTACAGCAAATGGTGGAAATTAATTATATGAAGAAACTGACAAAAGCTAAACGAATACTGGAAAGCTGGAGTCAAAGACATATGTCGTTAGTTGGTAAGGTAATTGTGGCAAAAACTCTTGTTCTGACGATATTCGTACATCTTTTTTCAGCACTTCCAAATCCATCAGCAAACGTTGAAGCAGAACTAAATCGCGCACTATTTAAATTTGTATGGGGTGTAAAAGTAGAGAGAATAAAACGCGATATACTAGTATCTCCAGAAAACGAGGGAGGACTAAATATGATACACATGTTTTCATTCATTAGATATATTAAGATAAGATGGGTAAAACGATTGCTGGAAGGGGAGAATGGAGTGTGGCAAACCTTAGTCAATTCAACTGTGTTCAGAAATAAAAAGAATATTTGGATTTTGGGGAGAAGGAAATTAGTAAGCTCATTAAAAATAGTTTTTGGAGAGATGTAATTTTGGCAATATCCAATTGGAAAGAGGAACCACAGGGTCCAAATGAGTATCTATCTATGAATATTTTAAATTTTGTCCCTACTAAATTATTCCATCAATACAATTCATGGAGAGAGGCTGGTTTTGAAAATCTGAAGGATCTAATAGATGATAATGGCAATTTAATATCTTTTGAAATAATAAAACAAAAAACTAGAAGTGATGATTTCCTAAAATACTTCTCCTTAATATCCAAAATTCCAAAAGCATGGAAAGATGACATAAAAAAACATTTAGTACAAAATAAGTTTGAAAAGCAGGAGGATAAAATAATGAACTTACAAAAGCAAAATTCATTGAAGTTTGTTTACAAAGATCTTTTAAAAAAATATAAAAGGCAACACAATGCTAAACATGAAACTTGGATACAAGTATTTAATAAAAGTATAAGTAGTGAAGAATGGTCTAAGATATATATCCGAGTGAAATCATGTACAAAGGATACCAAATTGATCGCTTTTAACTTTAAATTAATCCATAGAATAATAGCTACTAAAGATTTTCTGAAAAGAATTAATATATTAGAAGACAACAAATGTACTTTTTGTAAGAGTGAAAATTAAAGCATTGAGCATCTCTTCTATGATTGTAATATTACTTCACAGTTTTGGTACCGTTTTATTGAATATTTTGCAACTTTTACCCAAATATTGCACATTTATCCAAGAAAGAAATATTTCTAGGAAGTGAAAATCTGGACTGTTTGTGTAATTTCTTACTTATTTTGGCAAAGTATTATATTTATACTTGCAGATTCAATATGAAAAATCCTTCTATGTATGCTTTTAAGCAAATAGTTGCAATGCATAAGAACGTAGAAAAATACACTGCTATAGTAAATAAAAAAGAAGACCAATTTCTTCAAAAGTGGACCTCTATAATCAATATGTAATAGGTTTCTCATTTTAGGCTAAACAGGAACATAATACTGCAATATATATATATATATATATATATATATATATATATATATATATATATATATATATATATATATGGACTCACATATTGTTCAAACAATAAATATGTTGATCATATGTACGTGTGTTTGTGTGTTGTTTTTTTTTTGTTTTTTGTTTTTTTTGTTTTTTTCTCATTTGCTGTAGATTATATGTATTATCCTTAGATTATTATTAATGTTACATTGTAAGGTGAACTTGGGATGGTTCCCCGACCCAGTGGTCTACCTATTACGGGGATAATAATAAAAAAAAGATGAAAAGTTGAGGCTTACAACCCAAAAATAAGATGGAAAATGCCTCACAGATGCAAGTGACATTGCAGAAAAATGGACTAAGTATTGTAGAGAACTCTACAGCCATCCGTCCGCAGGAAACCCAGAGGTGCTTGAAGTTCCAAACTCCACAAATAATGATGATTTCCCCATTCTCAAAGCAGAGGTGGAGTCAGCATAAGAGCACTGAAGAATGGAAAGGCAACTGGAGCAGACAACATCTCAGCTGAACTTATCAAGAATGGTGGGGAATCAGTCATAGAACTACTAACAAAAATCTGCAACAAGACTTGGCAGACAGGCGAATGGCCAACTCAGTGGACCCAGTCACTAATTATAATACTCCCCCAAAAAGGTGATCTCCAGCTGTGCCAAAATTACAGAACTATCAGTTTGATCAGCCATGCTAGTAAGGTGATTCTGAAGATCATATTGAACAGACTGAACCCACAAGCAGAAGAAATAATCGCTGAAGAACAGGCAGGGTTCCGTAGTGAAAGAAGCACAAGAGAACAAATTTTCAATCTTAGGGTTCTGTGTGAAAAGTACTCACAACATCAACAAGACATCTATCATGTGTTCATAGATTTCAAAAAGGCTGTTGATAGAGTGTGGCATGAGGCATTGTGGGCAACAATGAAGAAGTAAAACATGGGACAAAAGTTGACCAACGCCATCAAGCAGATGTACGCCAAGGCTACCAGTGCAGTATTTGCTCAAGGTTCTGTGGGGGACGGGTTCAAGACTACAGTTGGAGTACGGCAAGGCTGTCTCCTGTCACCCACGCTTTTCAACATCTACTTAGAGCGCATCATGAGCGAAGCCCTGGAAAACCACTGTGGGACAGTCAGCATTGGAGGGCGTAACATCACCAACCTCCGCTTTGCAGACGACATTGATGGGCTAGCAGGCAGTGAAGATGAGCTTGCCACCTTAGTGAAGAACCTGGATGAAACATCTTCCAGATTTGACATGGAGAAAAGTGACGAGAAGACAAAGCTGATGACAAACAGTGGCAAACAAATCTCAACCAAGATTAAAGTCAGAGGACAGGAACTGGAAACAGTGGGCCAATTCAAATATCTTGGTTCAATAATCACGGCAGAGGGGTCAAGAGCAGAAATTTTGTCACGAGCAGCACAAACAATTGCAGCTATGTCAAAGCTAAGACCCATCTGGAGAGACAAGAACATCTGTCAGAAAACTAAAATCAGACTATTGAGAGCACTAGTCATCTCAATCTTTCTGTATTCATGTGAGGCCTGGACCCTGACAGCAGAATCACAACGAAGAATTCAGACACTTGAAATGAGATGCAATAGAACCATCATTGGCATTTCTTACATGGACCACATCAGAAATGAAGAAGTGCGCAACACCATCAGGCACAAAGTAGGCCATTATGAAAACCTCCTCACCATTGTCAAAAAGAGAAAGCTGAAATGGTATGGCCATGTCACTAGTGCCAACAGTCTATCCACAACAGTACTGCAGGGTAGTGTCCAAGGTGGTAGAATGAGAGGTAGACAGAGAAAAAAGTAGAGTGACAACACTACAGAATGAACCAGGAAAAGTATTGCAGAGACACAGGCTTTGGCACATGATCGAGTCAAGTGGAGGGAACTAGTCAGATGATCAGCAGCACAGTGCCTCAACGGCCACATTCGGTCAAGAGACTGATGATGATGATGATGAAGACTCTATTTCTAAATGCTCTCATATTGAACCGAAAGAAACATTGATAACAGTATACAATGTGAAAGCAAGGCTGTGTATAACGAAACCTATATTTAATTAGCTTATTTTATATTATTATTATTATTATTATTATTATTATTATTATTATTATTATTATCTTTGATATTCATATTACATATAGGCCTAATCTTCAGTATCATCACGAGATATATATCAGAACAAAAGATACTCTCCTTCGGCCCGCTCATATGATAATGCGTTGGATGTTTTTTGAGAATAAAATCTGACCTCTTATGAATTCCAGTGCCAACTGCAGTCAGAGTGGAAAATATTGAAAAGGAAAAAATATGTACTAAACGTCTGGAGAAAATAACCTTTGTTTCACAAAATCATAAATAATAATCCAAACAACTTGTTTCCACATACGCGAATATAACGTATATGATTATAACAGTTGAATATTTTTGTAAAGTAACTATGGCATTAAACATATACATATTAAAAAATGTTGATATTATATATGTTCTGCTTTACAGGGTATTCAGTTATAATGAGTAAGTACATCATTTTCGCCTTTTATACCGTAGCATTCTTTGCAAAGGAGAATTTGACATTTGAGAAAAGGTCTAATATCTAATGTGATTATCTATATATACTTTATGGTTTACATTTGTTCCAAGAGACTGCGAATTTTTGGCTAACCTCATTCACGAAAAGTAAACTTACGAAAAGAGAAATATTGTCAGAAAATACAGTTGATGACAACATTTTCCGTTACATATGAGTTTGGAGGTAAATGAGTTTTTCTCGTCCATCAGATCGTACCATTCTGCCAGGACTATAATTACACATACATTGCATAGGATATCACTATTTAATCTACCATAAGCACTTTTCAATTATTATATGTATGTATCGTATGAGGGAGATTTAGGATACAAAATCCTGAACAAATAAGAGAGAAGGTTCAAATCTACGCCACCATCAAAATAGGTAATTTCCTAGGGCAGAAACACAAAGGCCCTCAAATATAAATTTCTTCAACCTACATAATATCACTTACGTGGTTACACGTGTTCTAAAGTCACGTGAATTCTATCTTGCCTTTACACTATCAAAGATGTTTAGCTCTTCCAAAACACAATTTACATGGCAAGAACAATTCAATTCACAAAAAGAGGAGATTAAATTTAACTGCAACCGCAATCGCTTGAAAACGCTTATACCAGAGATGGAATATCATCACTCAACAAAACCCAGAATAAAAAGAAGTACCCACCTACAGAACGCTCTTTTGACACATGGTGGAAGGTTGTGGAAAGTTTGAACGGGCTTCATCTGTATCATGAGATAACCAACTGTGGTCATTAGCTTAATTCTTGCATAATTTATAATGAAAATTAAATGTCTCCCTTAGACCTTTTTCATCACTTAGTATCTTGAAACTAGTTCAGCAATCGGTTATATATATATATATATATATATATACTCCTTAAGTCCCCTCATATGATATGCTTAGGATGTGGGGTGAGAGTAAAGTCTGACATATTATTGATCCCAGTATCTACTGTAGTCAGAGCGGAAAGCATTAAAACCGAAAATATATGTACTAAAATCCGGGTCAAAATAAACTGTCTTTCAATAATTTATAAATAACAATCCAAAACAATTATTTCCACATACGCGAATAGAACATATATGATGATGATAGTTAAAATGTGTTGAAAAGTATATATGGTTGTAATAAGATACATATTAATAAATATTTATATTATATATGTTTTGCTTTACATATATCAGTTTATGTGGGTACGGTAAGTATACTATATTCGTCTTTTATACCATAGCATTCTTTGGGAAGGAGAATTCGACATTTGGAAGACAGGGTATTATCTATGGTGATTATCTATATATTTGTTTGTTTGTTTGATTATGATTTTTAACGTAGCTTTAACAATTTTTCAGTCATATATCTACGATGTCTGCTGTGAGGCAGTTTATAGTGATGTCTAGCACTGAGGCATCATGCCGCAGACATGTAGCATGATGTCCCACCCAGTCACATTATCCTGAAAACAGGCCGACCAGTCCTAACACTAATCTCTTAATGCTGAGCGTCAAGCGAGGCAGCTGTTAGTACCATTTTAGTCAGTCTTTGATATGACTCGGCCGGGGATCGAACCCACGACCTCCCGCTTCCGCGGCGAACGCTCTAACCACTAGGCCACCCGAGCGGTTGATTATCTATATATACTTTATGGTCTAAATGTAGAATCTGAGTATTTGGGTATACCTCATTCACGAAAACTAAACTGACGCAAAGAGAAATATTAAGTCAGAAAACAAAGTAGATGATATTTTTTATCTTTACAGATGAGACGGACGGTACGTGCATTTTTCTCGTTCTTCATACCGTATCTTTCTATCTGAAATAAGATGTGAAATTCGGAGAAGAAGGAATCTACTATCTAAAATGATTTTTTTTTATCACTGATATATGTTATATTTATCTTTCTCTTCGAATTTTATAACAATAGACAATTTACATTACGTTACGTGCTAAACCTATAATTGCATATATACATTGCGTAGGATATCACTATTTGTATCACATAAAAACCTTATAATACACTGTTACTTCGTTCCTTTTGTCTGACATTTTTATTTCATGGATTCTTCATCCACATCCTGTTCTTTAAGGATCATATATAAAGGTCTTTTAGGGATCAGGTACAAATGGTTGACACAACATTAGTAAATTTCACAAAATATATGTCGGAATTATAAATGTTATCATCATTATCATTATCATTATTCTTATTATTATAATCTTTATAATTATCATAATCGTCATAGTCATATATATATATATATATATATATATATATATATATATATATATATATATATATATATATATATATATATATATATATAATGAAGATGTTATTATTCAGTAGGTGAAATGTCAAAAGAAAGGAGTACACATATCATAATTTACAAATAAACACAAACAATGTTGACGCCAAACACAGAATATACATTGGTGGCATAATTTTACTAATTCAGAAACAATCCGGAATGCTATTATCTATATTAAAGCATATTTACAGTTTTACCATTTGTGCAGAAAAGCATTGTTTCAAGAAAATCTGGTCATCGGCTTTGTACCTAATAATGTAGTTTCCAGCTACCTATTTTCCTTTAATAAATAGTCTTCAAGAAATATAGATTTACAACTTAGGACTCTATTTCAATTTGCTCTCATATTGAACCGAAAGAAAAATTGATAACAGTATCCAATGTGAAAGTAAAGCTGTGTATAACGAAACCCATATTTGATTATCTTATCTTATATTATTATTATTATTATTATTATTATTATTATTATTATTATTATCTTTGATATTCATATTACATATAGGCCTAATCTTCAGTATCATCACGAGATATCTATAAGAACAAAAGATGCCCTCATACGGCCCGCTCATATGATATGAATTGGATGTTGGGTGAGAATTAAGTATGACCTCATAAATTCCAGTGCCAACTGCAGTCAGAGCGGAAAATATTAAAATGGAAAATATATGTACTAAAATTCGGGACAAAATAAACTTTCTTTCACAAATTCATAAATAATAATCCAAACAACTTTGTTTCCACTCACGCGAATATAACGTATATGATTATTACAGTTGGATATTTTTGTAAAGTATATATGGCATTAAACATATACATATTAATAAATGTTGATATTATAAATGCTCTGCTTTACAGGCATCAGTCCACGTAAACGAAGTAAGTACATAATATTCGTATTTTATACCGTAGCATTCTTTGCGAAAGAGAATTTGACATTTGAGAAAAGGTCTAATATCTAATGTGATTATTTATATATACTTTATGGTTTACATTTGTTCCAAGAGACTGCGAATGTTTGGCTAACCTCATTAACGAAAAGTAAACTTACGGATTGAGAAATATTCAGTCAGAAAAAAAAATTGATGACAACATTTTCCGTTACATATGAGTTTGGAGGTTAATGCGTTTTTCTCGTCCATCAGATCGTACCATTCTGCCAGGACTATAATTACACATGCATTGCATAGGATATCACTACTTATTCTAACATAAGCACTTTTCAATTATTCTATGCATGTATCATATGAGGGAGATTTAGGATACAAAATCCTGAACAAATAAGTGAGAAGGTTCAAATCTACACCACCATCAAAATATGTAAAATCGTAGGGCTGAAACATAAAGGCCCTAAAATAGAAGTTTTTCCAACCTAAAAAATTTCACTTACGTGGTTGTCTACCTGTATGCATTCACGTGTTTTAAAGTCAGGTGAATTTACGAACGTCTGTCTTTCAAAGTCGCTCGGAGCCCTGGTAATTACTTCTACCTTCGGTTCTCTCTTGCAGAGAAATTTTCAGACTAATTTAAACTCATTAACTCCGAGGATATATTTCTCCGATCCTAGGGTTCGACACACCCCTTTCCTTCTACATTTGACCAATCGGAATAAATGCTATTCCTATGGACATTTTGAAAAACCGTCTATCAAGATGCCAAAAATGCAACTTTATCACCCTACCATTTGTTTCAAATCACTTTGTCAGCTTCTACGTGAAAAATTTGCATTTTTAAGCGTGTCAAACACCCAGTCCGTTTTCACTCTAAATATTGTAACAGTCTGACCGAGGTAAGAAAACATTCCTTCCTCCAAACTCTACTCCAAGATAATTAATTGTCGGCTAGACTACGAATTAATCAATGAATTTCACTGGCGAAAAATTTGGCACTTGACATATATATATATATATATATATATATATATATATATATATATATATATATATATATATATATATATATCCCCTCAAATGATATGCTTATGATGTGGGGTGAGAATAACGTCTGATATATTATTGATCCCAAGTACCGACTGTAGTCAGAGTGGAAAGTATTAAAACCGAAAATATATGTACTAAAATCCGGGTCAAAATAAACTGTCTTTCAATAATTCATAAATAACAATCCAAAAAAATTATTTCCACAAACGCAAATAGAACCTATATGATGACAACAGTTGAAATGTGTTGAAAAGTATATATGGTTGTAAAAAGACACATATTAATAAATGTTTATATTATATATGTTTCGCTTTACATATATCAGATTATATGGGTATGGTAAGTACACTATATTCGTTTTTTATACCATAGCATTCTTTGGGAAGGAGAACTCGACATTTGGAAAACAGGGTATTATCTATGGTGATTATCTATATATACTTTATGGTCTAAATGTAGAATCTGAGTATTTGGGTGAACCTCATTCACGAAAACTAAACTGTCGCAAAGAGAAATATTGTCAGAAAACATATTGAATGGTAACGTTTTTCTTTACAGGAGTTTTTTTTATATAAGTGCACTTTTCTCGTCCTTCATACCGTATCTTTCCGTCTGAAATAAGATGTGACATTCGGAGAAGAAAGAATCTACTATCTGTAATGATTTTTTATCACTGATATATGTTATATTTATCTTTCTCGTCGAACATTCTAATAATAGACAATTTACATTACGTTAAGTGCCAGGACTATAATTACATATATTCATTGCAATGGATATCACTATTTTATAAGATAAACACATTCTAATACACTGTTACTTCGTTCCTTTTGTCTTACAATTTTATTTCTTAGATTCTTCATCCCCATCCTATTCTTTAAGGATCATATCCAAAGGGCTTTTAGGGATCAAGTACAAATGGTTGACACACCATCAGTAAACTTCACTAAACATATAAAGATATTATAATTATTGTTGCTATTATTATTATTATTATTATTATTATTATTATTATTATTAACTGTAGTAGTGGTATATCATCATCTTCATCCTCTACTTTTAAAGTGTCTGACATGTATCAGTGTGATATAGATGAGCATGACAATATTAGTAACGGAAGAGAACCCAATCCTTCTAACAACTTATCTGCATTTATTATCAATAAGACCGGAATTGTAGATATTATAGTCTTGTAATGTGCATATAATAACGAAGATAATGTTTGATTTGCTTGAAAATTGCCAATCGAACGGGAGCTACATGGATATCGTAATTGTGATGTTTGCATTCTCTAATGTTGCGTGTTTTTAGCTATTTGCATCACATTCTGTTGCTTACAATATATACAGAAAATGAATCAACGTCAAGATTCGTTTCTCAGTTTGAGTAGCCTGTAAATGAGGCGCTTGTATTAGTTGTTATTATTAACTATATGAGACAAATCACCTTCTATACACCATGCCTGTATTCTCGTAATGGATGAACCCGCATATTTTCATCTGTGAAAGGTACCGAAGACACCGATACCAAATAATAGATAGGTGAGGTATAATAAAGGATCTAGATCATTAATCAACAACAACTGTTAATTACTCTATTTATGTATCAAATGAGTGACAATTAGTGACCCATGAAATCTTTCGCCAATAAGTGTAAATGCTACAATACGTAATAAGTAGATCAATTAAGAGAGCAGAAACATAATGGCCCTCAACTAGAAGATTAGTGTACTTTAATAATTTCCCTTAAAGTCGCTGTCCACCTGTTTGCTTGCTCGTGTTTTAAGGTCAGGTAAATTAAGTCATACCTATACACAATGAAATATGTTTAGATCTTCAAAGAGAAAGGAACACACAATATATATGGGCAGAAAAAGTATCCTCTAAAAGACTAGATTTTCAAGTAGCTTAACTCTTGCGTAATGTATAATGTAAAAAAAGTGTTTTGATTAGATCTGTTTCATGACTTGAAACTAATTCCTGAAATTAATTTTATTCGCATGTACACAATTGTAGATCTTAACACTATATATATATATATATATATATATATATATATATATATATATATATATATATATATATATATATATATATATATATATATATATATATATATATATATATATATATATATATATATAATTTTAAGTAAATAAAGTCCGAAGGACTTTATGTTAACTTTGTGAGTGATTAGGTAAAATTTACACATCAATAAATACCCAACCATGATCATTTAATCCTTATAATTCCAATTTCATCATTTCTATCGTCAAATTAACTGATTCCATCAATAATGCATTCGCATTTACGTAGCGCGTAGTTACCGTTCATTCGGCGTTTCACACCGCCCCGTAATACATAACCTGTACAGAATCACACGAAGAAATTGACTACAGCCACAGTTACGTTTATTCATAAACTTCATCTTTTACATCATAGGCAATAGTTACCGTGGTTTTTAACACATTTTGTTTACTGACAACATTCTTGTTCAATTTTAGTCAGTCCCATCTGTTACGTCAGATGACCATGACCTTACATAATAACAACTGATACCGACTCGACAAGTGTACTAAATTAAATTTCAATCAAACCTGAAATCATTATGGATTTTTTCAGTGAATACTTTCAATTTTTATGGAAATATGAACAAGATGATGCTATCCCTTACTATATAAAGGTAACAATGAAATAAATTCTATACAAGAGTAACATTTTATGTCATTCTCAGCAGCGTTAATACTTAACAAGACCCACTCGGTGATCTAGTGAGAAATGAAATGTGACTACTGTCACAGTTACGTTGCTCGACTATGTTGCAGACGAATGCTAAATTATATAGTAAACTATGCATTTGAATCAAAGAATATTGGAAAAAGTATAAAAGTGTAAAAGTTATATTTATTTGCAGAAATATATTTTACAGATGACAAAATCGTTTCACAATAACGTGTCTGCAATGTTTATTTATATTTCAAAAACCAAAAGTAGTCCCAGAATTTATCGAAGTGTAAACAATTCCTGATCAACATCACGTGACCGTTTACATCCAATCATATTACAGGAAATTCGTTTATTTCATAAAAATTGGAATTATATATATATATATATATATATATATATATATATATATATATATATATATATATATATATATATATATATATATATATATATATATATATATATCGCCACATTAAGTCGTATTTATTATTTTTATCATCAAACGTGCTCTGTTATCAATCCGAAATATCCGTCCCGGTTATCTTGTTACAATATATATATATTATAATATAAACACGATTTTATAAAACTAAAAAAATTAAAAAAAGTGTTTTCTTTAAAAAAAAAGTTCATTTGGATCTGTTAAGCTTTTACAACCTCCAAAGTCATTTGTGCGATTGTTTACATCGTTCAGACATGTTTTAACAAGGAACTGAATTTCGCTTGTCAAAACACATTTATGAAAATTGTACTTACCTAATATGCAAATATTACCGCAGCATACGAATCATTTGACTATTCAACTGAAAATGTTATGAATCTGATAATGTAGTTTCCAGCTACCGATTTTCCTTTAATAAATAGTCTGCAAGAAATATAGATTTCCTACCTAGGACATTACGGCCTTGTAAATGAAGATGTTATTATTCAGTAGGTGAATAAATTATCCTGCTGCAAAGAGCGAATGTCAAAGGAAAGGAGTACACATATCATAATTTACAGAAAAACACAAACAATGTTGATGCCAAACATTTGACACATTATATACTTTACTGGCATAATTTTACTACTTCAGAAACAATCCGGAAAGCTATAATTGATATTAAATCATATTTACGGTTTTACCATTTGTACAGAAAGCAATGTCTGAAGAAAATCTGGTCATCGGCCTTGTACCTACTAATGTAGTTTCCAGCTACCTATTCTCCTTTAATAGATAGTCTTCAAGAAATATAGATTTACTACCTAGGATTGTGTTTCTAAATGGTCTCATATTGAACCGAAAGAAACATTGATAAAAATATCCAATGTGAAAGCAAAGATGTGAATAACGAAATTAGGTTATCTTATATCATTATTATTATTATTATTATTATTATTATTATTATTATTATTATTATCTTTGATATTCATATTACATATAGGCCTAATCTTCAATATCATCACGAGATATATATCAAACAAAAGATGCCCTCCTTCAGCACGCTCATATGATATGCGTTGGATGTTGAGTGAGAAAAAAGTCTGACCTCTTATGAATTCCAGTGTCAACTGCAATCAGAGTGGAAACTATTAGAAAGGAAAATATATGTACTAAAATTCGGAAGAAAATAAACTATGTTTCACAAAATCATAAATAATAATCCAAATAACTTTTTTCCACATACTTGAATATAGCGGATATGATTTTAACAGTTGAATATTTTTGTAAAGTATATATGGCATTAAACATATACATATTAATAAATGTTGATATTATATACGTTCTGCTTTACAGGATTACCTATGTCTCCTGCGTGTCTAGGTAAACGAAGTAAGTACATTATATTCGTCTTTTATACCGTAGCATTATTTACGAAGGAGAATTTGACATTTGAGAAAAGGTCTAATATCTAATGTGATTATCTATATATACTTTATGGTTTACATTTGTACGAAGAGACTGCAAATTTTTGGCTAACCTCATTCACGAAAAGTAAACTTACGCAAAGAAAAATATTCGGTCAAAAAATACAGTTGATCACAACATTTTCCGTTACATATGAGTTTGGAGGATAATGCGTGTTTCTCGCCCATCATATCGTACCATTCTGCCAGGACTATAATTACAAAAGCATTGCATAGGATATTCCTATATAATCTAACATAATCACTTTTCAATTATTATATGCATGTATGATATAAGGGAGATTTAGGATACAAAATCCTGAACAAATAAGAGAGAAGGTTCAAATCTACGCCACCACCAAAATAGGTAAATTCGTAGGGCAGAAACATAAAAACCCTCAAATAGAAGTTTCTTCAAACTACATAATTTCACTTACGTGGTTGTCTACCTGTATGCATTCACGTGTTTTAAAGACAGGTGAATTCCATCCTGCCTTTACACCACCAAAGATGTTTAACTCTTCCAAAACGAGGCACACACAATTTACATGGCCAGAACAATACAATCCACTAAAAGAGGAGATTTAATTTAAATGCAACCGCAATCGCTTGAAAACGCTTATACCAGAGATGGAATATCATCACTCAACAAAACCAAGAATAAAAAGAAGTACTCAACTATAGAACGCTCTATTGACACATGGTGGAAGGCTGTGGTGAGTTTGAACGGGCTTCATCTGTATCATGAGAGAACCATCTGTGGTCAGTAGCTTAATTCATGCATAATTTATAATGAAAATGAAATGTCTTGCTTAGAAATTTTTCATGGCTGAAGACTTTTTCCCAGTATCAAGTGGAAATCTTGAAACTACTTCAGCAATCGGTAATATATATATATATATATATATATATATATATATATATATATATATATATATATATATATATATATATATATATATATATATATATTATACTCCTTCAGTCATCTCGTATGATAATGAGAGTCACGTCTGACATATTATTGATCCCAGTATCTACTGTAGTCAGAGCGGAAAGTATTAAAACATAAAATATATGTACTAAAATCCGGGTCAAAATACACTTTCTTTCAATAATTCATAAATAACAATACAAACCGATTATTTCCACATATGCGAGTAGAACGTATATGATGATAACAGTTTAAATGAGTTGAAAAGTATATATGGTTGTAAAAAGATACATATTAATAAATGTTTATATTATATATGTTTTGCTTTACATATATCAGATTATGTTGGTACAGTAAGTGGACTATATTCGTCTTTTATACCATAGCATTCTTTGGGAAGGAGAATTCGACATTTGAAAAACGGATACTATCTATGGTGATTGTCTATATATACTTTATGGTCTAAATGTAGAATCTGAGTATTTGGGTAAACCTCATTCACGAAAACTAAACGTACGCAAAGACAAATATTAAGTCAAAAAACAAACTGAATGATGTTTTTCTTTACAGGAGTGCGTGCTTTTGGTAAGTTCACTTTTCTCGTCCTTCATACCGTATCTTTCTATCTGAAATAAGATGTGACATTCTGATTAGAAGGAATCTACTATCTAAAATGATTTTTTTTATCACTGATATATGTTATATTTATCTTTCTCTTCGAATTTTCTAACAATAGACAATTTACATTACGTTACGTGCTAAACCTATAATTACATATATACATTGCGTAGGATATCACTATTTGTATCACATAAGAACCTTCTAATACACTGTTACTTCGTTCCTTTTGTCTGACATTTTTATTTCATAGATTCTTCATCCACATCCTGTTCTTAAAGGATGATATACAAAGGGCATTTAGTGATTAGGTACAAATGGTTGACACAACATTAGCAAATTTCACTAAATATATATCGGAATTATAATTATTATCATCATAATCATTATTATTATTATTATTATTATTATTATTATTATTATTATTGTTATTATTATTATTGTTATCTTCGTAATTATCATAATCGTCAACAACATCGTCATCATCTACTTCTAAAAGTGTCTCACATCTCTCTTCGTGATGTACGTAAGCTTTGTCAATACTATTATTGGAAATAAATGCATTCCTTCTGACAACTTATGTGCATTTATAATCAATAGTATCGGGATTGCAGATGCTCTAGTCTCATAACGTGCAATCAAAATTATGTTTCATTTCCTTACATACTGCCAATCAAAACTGAGTTGCATGGATATCGTGATCTTGATGTATGCTATGTGTAATGTTGCATGTTTCCAGCTATTTGGATCCCATTCTGCTCATTACAAAATATACAGACAAAGACTTAACGCCGTGATCTGTTTCTAAAGATCAGGCAGCCTCAGAGACTTTTGTATTGGATGTATTATTATTAACTATCTAGTATTAACGATCTACGTCACATCACCTTCTTTACACCATGTATGTATTCCCATATTCGATAAACCCGCAGATTGTCATCTGCGAAAGGTATCAACAGACACCGATACCAAAGAAACAGTTAGACGGGGTGTAATACTGGACCTAGATCATTATATAAGCATTACAACTGTTAATTACTCTATTTATCATATGATGAACAATTAGGATCCAAAATCCTGCTCCAATACGTGAGAACGCTAAAATCTACGCCACTTTCAACTTAATTACATTCGCAGAGCAGAAACATAAAAGCCCTCAACTAGAAGATTATTGTATCTACATAATTTCCTTAAATTGGTTGTCTACCTGTATTCATGCACGTGTTTTAAAGTCAGGTGAATTCCCTCCTGCCTATATACGATCAAAGATGTTTAGATCTTCCAAAAAGAGGCACACACAATTTTTATACCCAGAAACAATAGATCCTGTAATAGAAGAGATTAAATTTGGAGACAACCGGAATAGGTTACAAACGCAAATACCTGAGATGTATTATCATCACTGAACACAACCAAGAATATAAACATACCGTCCATCAGACAGCTAGTACGACACATGGTTTAATGTTGCGATTGGGTAGAACGGGTTTTTACTGCAAGTGAGAACGAACTGTGGTTAGAGCGGAGATAAAGATCTTCAAGTCACTTAAGTTTCAATTTATAAGGAAACTTAAGTGTCTCGCTAAGATTTTTTCATCACTTAAAACTTATTCCCGCTATTAATTTTGTTTGCATGTACACAAATGTAAATCTTCACACTACAGTACGATCCTGCTAATACATTATCACATAAACATGATAACTTCATTTTGTATAACTGCTAATACACTACCAAGAATGTTTAGGTCTTCAAATCCGGCACACAAAAATGATAAGTTCATACAAATTTGAAACCCTTACAGCTTTGGAGGTTACACTCAGTCGCATTCAAACTCAGGGACTTCATCATCAATATCATCACGAGACACTTACGAGAGCAAAATATTCCATTTTTCATCCACTCTAGTGATATGTATTGGGATGTTAGGTGCGTGGAAGATCCTGTCTGTTGTTCACCCCAGTGTCAACAGTAGTCAGGAAGAAGAGTATAAAACATGAAATATATGTACCACAATCTGGGACAAAATATACATTCTTGCGGAAAATCAAATACAATTATCCGAAGCACGTATTTCCACATAAGCCCTTAAACGTTTATAATTATAACAGTTGAATATTGTTGTAAAGTTTCTATATGGTTGTCAGAAATATGAATAGTATATATGTTGATATTATATATTTTTTGAAAGTACATTATCCGAATCACACATAATAATCAATGATTATCAATTTGACAAGGGTCCTCGACACATTACCTGCACAATATTGTGTAAGTCACACAAATCTTCCAAAAATTACATCAGTATTTGTTTGGTTCTTGCATTAATTTTCCTTGTTATTACAAGTGTTTCTATCTAAAACTAAAATTCAATTTTTTGATTATGTAACTAACAATAATATTTTACAATATAATGCTACATTACACGGTTCAAGCTTCAGTTATACTTCAATATTTCAATTAAATTATTTCTAGTACTTCTCCACTGACTCTAAGAATGTATAAAGATAAATAAGTCTCAAGTTTAGATATTTTAGATGGTTCAAGCCCATTCCAGTACTAAATTCCGTCGTAAGTGAAAAAATAAATTTGACACAACTTCTGCAATCTTTAAGACCATATATTTAGTATGCGCAATATTTAAAAGCAACGGAAAATATGTGTAGTGTATTTTGCAAAGAGAACACCATTCATAGCATCAGTACTTTACAGTGTATAGGTATGTATATGTAATCCAAACCTCTAAACATTAGGGTCTGAATTTGACAACAACATGAGTGTCATACCTTATTTAAAAAAGCAGGTATCTAATAGTGAAATATTACACCAAAAGATACATATAAACACTCAGTTGTGTTTTACTCCTCTTGTAAAAAACATTCCAGCAATAGGTAATGTATTTTATCCGTGATTTATAAGGTAACATTATTTGAAAAACATAATTTGCTATTTCAAAAAAATATGGTATAATTCTTAAAATGACTTTTTACCGCTGAGGTTTTTCATATATATTTCTCATTGAATTATCCAATCGGCACAGATAACATTTGTTCAACTTCTCTGCAAATATGTTAAGAGTACAACATGCATCTATGCATCTATCGTGAAAAATAGAAAATTCATATCAATATTCAAAGCCTCAAAAATGAGGTCTATAAATTAGAAGCGTACTTTTAGTTTAAAATTTAGAGCATCTGTATCCGTAAACAGCAAAAATTATCATTTCAGATATATATAGAGTAAGGTAGTATTTAAAAGTATTGTCAAAATTAAACAATTTTAAAGTATTTAATCATGTTCATTATCCAACACGTATATCCAGATTGATAACACACGTGATGATGAAATGATAAAGTATGATCGGAAATCAGTTTACTCCATGTATCTTTAGAGCAAGGGTTTCTACTAAACATCTAAAGTCTGCGAATAAATACTTGTTACAAACCCAATGGCACTGTCATGAAAGTGTAGACACTTCTCCTACAAAAAGAATTTTTACTATGATTTAACTTTAAATAAAATACAGTTTTCAATTACTTTTATAGGTAATAAATATAAACATACATGCAATTAAAGTGTATTCATACTGGTAAAATACACGCTGTATTCGTCCGACAAAACAAAGATTTTTTTTTGTCAATGATGAATTCAGTTTTATTATAAATAATCTCTTTTCCGTTATATGCATTGCACGTCCGTGTACAGTTCTCGAAAATAGAGCGCGACCCTTCACTCCTGATAGCGACAGTTCAGAAGAAGGAGAAATTCCAGGTAAATACATAGATCATATGGCAAGATGAATCGTATATATATTTCAGTGAATATGTTGCAAAACTTGTTATACCAATACTCCGGCTCATATAATAAAAGTTTATGTTCCTACAACACGTCTGACGTATTGCTTACATATAACATGAAGCGAGAAAACACATAATGTGACGACTTGCACCAATAGTCCTACAAAGGTACTACTAAAATGAGTCTTTCTTAAGTATAAAAAAAATAATCGATATATTTTTGTTGCAGACTGTAACCTTATAAATTTTGTGTACATATAAACTCAAAACATGATACAAAATAATGCTATTTTAATGACCTCCTGCAAAAATAAGGTACATTTAAAATACATTCCCCCCCCCCTCCACACACACACACACACACACACACCAATTACATTTTAACAGCAGTAGTACATAACCCATTGCTACTGCATAGACAAAAAGCTGAAGTTTTCATTTAGGTAGGTAGGCTGATGTATTAACAGTGATAACAAAAATCAGAAAAAGGTAAGCACTCACCATTTAATGGCGAGATACAGTTTATAGAATGTTGATGTCTCTATGGTCTGCATGTTGTGGCAAAACTTTAGACTTTGTATTCGTCCGATAAAATAAAGACATCTTGGTCAATGATGAATTAAGTTTTATGTATTAATTATAAATAATCTCTTTTCCGTTATATACATTGTACTTCCGTGTACAGATGACTACATACCTAAAGCGCATAGACGTGGACATAGATGTCATTTCATATTCAATGCACGACCCTTCACTCCTGATAGCGACAGTTCAGAAGAAGGACATATTCCAGGTAAATACATAGATCATATGGCAAAATGAATCGTATATATGTTTGAGTGAATATGTTGCAAAACTTGTTATACCAGTACTCCGTTTCAAACAATTAAAGTGCATGTTCCTACACTACGTCTGATGTATTTCTTATATATAACATGAAGCGAAAAAAAAAATAATGTGACGGCTTGCACCAATAGTCCTAAAATGGTACTACTAAAATGACTCTTTCTCAAGTATAGAAAAAAAACCGACAGACGATCGATAATAAACACAAAATGTGCTGGAATTACCAAATTTATAAATGTTTACATAATTATTTATACTCTAATAGAAGGCTGAGTTCGTTGTTTCATGTTACTATACACACACACGCACATACACACACACACACACACACACATATATATATATATATATATATATATATATATATATATATATATATATATATATATATATATATATATATATATATATATATATATATATATATATATATACAAACCAGGTAAAATTGAAAGTGATATGTGATATGCCTGGATTCTAAAGAATAATTCTTGATACTTGCAGGCATAACTAATATTAATTACAAGGTCATGGGTATCGTTTACCCGTGGACCTTGGTACGAATTAAAAGTTATCTAAATCAGTGAAATTAACATACTGGGGCTTACTTTACGCTTTTTTACGCACTCCGATAAAAATATTTTTTCCTTTGCTGTTTCTTCCACCAACGGTGGTACGCCAGTCTGGTGTTAGCAGAGTACATTCACATCATGTTTCTTTGTTTGGTTGGTTAAATGTCTGACAACCACGAGATGGCTGATCATTAGTTAAATTTACAGTATCGGCAAGGTCTAACGTTTGAATATGTGTTCTCTTATTAGTCGACATATTTCTTTTCCAACATTGCAATCTTACTCTTAATAAAGACATTTCTTAAAACATATATTGTACAATCATTTATTTTACCAGGGCTCACATTCCGTGCCTTGGTAAAAAAATAAAGTGTATTTTCGTGGTACCTAATTCGAGATTTTGCCTGTCGAAAGTTTACATATTAAACGGTATTTGCTTTCGTAAGCTCTTTAACTACCAAAACAAATTAGAGAATGAAACGATGCCGACTCGATCAATTGTCATGCAAGTGTTACAACACAATTAAGGTATGTATGGGCACAATTCAAACAAACGACAAGTTCAATACATACACCGTACAGTACAAATAAAATAATTTGTTAATCACTCGCACTTTGTTTTCGTCCGAGTTCTCTAATAATAGGACGCTAACGCCACCAAACTGTGAAAATGCAAACACAATTCACACTTGAATGAATGTGGAATCATTGCTTTGTATCGAATATGCCTAATATACATATCAACGTCACCACTAAACATGACAATAAACAAAGAATTAAAGGAATTAAAATCATCATTCCACATCTGCTTTTGCTAAACACATATTATAAGACATCTAGAAAACATATGCTGTTACTGGTGTCTGTGAGAGCATTCTATTAGTGAATCTTGCAATATCGCCTCTCACGCCAGTTTGAATCATAGCAGTGTACGCAACAATAAGGGAACAATCGATCAAACTATTTGTAGTAGTTTTGAAAAGGATGGAGTCGTTTAATTCTGTAATGCGGGGATTATTTACCTGACAAATATTTGTATGTAACATGAGATTCTTTTGACGCTATGTTCATACAGTTACTTTGTCCAAAAAGGATGAAATAAAAGAAACATATCTTTCAAAATCATATTTTAGTATGAAATTTATATATTTGTATGTCATTTTATCACATGACCAAAATCCTATAAGTAATAGTATCATGTAAACAAATGGAAATGCAATCAGTGGAAGATAAACCTCAAATTAATAAATCAACCGTTCTGCTACAATATTCGGAGATATACATCTCCGCATCTTTTAAGTAAGATCAAATATGGATGGTTTGATTTGGCATATAAATGCTAACATAAATAATAAAGAGACCGAAAAATTTGATTTGATTTGTGGATATTACAATATATATGAAAGGTGAGCAAACCCATTTATATGAACATACATACAAAAGAAAAATTTCACTCTAAGGATAAGGTTATATTGATAAAGCTAACGATTGATTACCCTTAGACAACTGTAAAAGCCTTGACTATGGTTGCAGATGATGTTCGTACAGTACACCACAAAATGGATTTGTTATTATTAATTTCCAAACACAATCAACCAAGACTGACTACCAAAGCGAAGGAGATTTTATTTCAATAAATATCCCAAAATTGGTCATGCTAATCCGTTACAAAGCAAGCTAAAACTGTGGATTAGTTGCATTACCGAAATCACATTGCCGATCAGAATTTAGGGTGTTGAACTCGAACTGCAGAACTTTAACAATGATATGGAGAGCTTGAATAGAAACCACGCAAAAACTTAACATGATAGTATAGTGTTATTATAAGTGCCAAAACAACATTGGTACCTATATCAACCTATTAGTCATTTTATCTGAGACCTAATTAACCATCTACTAAGGTAATATTGCAGGCTTGGATATATTATGAACATGCTCTCTACTTCCAGTAGAGGAACCCATAATTAAAAAAGTTTATGAAATACTTGTTAACTTTCATTATTAAATTATGTAGTGAACATAATTGTATCGTATATTCCGTAAAAATAACACCATTAACATTGTGCGTATCAGAGTTGTCTTTTTTTCAGTGTATATCCAAAGCATTTGCTTATTAGTCTTAATTATAAAACACATTCGTTTTTAAATATTGCACCAGACGACAAATCTAATCAGCTTTTTTTGCTCTATAGATCAAGAAGAAACACAACCGAAGACAGGTAAATCCATTTTTATTCATGATGTTCGTGATCCAGATTTGTAACGAAGCATAATTTGAAATTCGTATTACAATCGTCCAGTACACTAGATGATTCTTTATCATTGTTATAAGTGTTATATTTTTTTTCGAATTTTCCAGAAGATAAGCGTTACACTTATATAAGTTTATATGCAGTTTTTTTTAAGAACATAAGGGGCATTTACCGTGAAACAAATGCAGATGCATATTAGTATTTAAAATATCTACTATAAGTCGGAGGTAGTTCTGAAGTTTTTTATATAGAGGTATGATAATATGATGACACAAAATTAGTTTATGATTTGTCATAAATAATAATAATAATAATAATAACAATAATAATAATAATAATAATAATAATAATAATAATAATAATGAGGACTTTGTATAGCGCCGAATCTTTCAAAGCTCTAAGTGCTTTACACCATCAATAATGATACGACTACACTACAGAACAATAAATGACAAAAACAATGAAATTGGAAAACATAAAAACATGCTGAAAACATATAAGATACAAATCATGATTAGGTCGCTAAGTTTGTCCCTGCAGTCGAAACAGGTGAGTCTTAAGAGCACTCTTAAAAGGGACCACTGTGTCTTTGTATTTAATTTCAATGGGCATTTCGTTCCACGTCTCCGGGCCCTGGTGTGCAAACGAACGTTGTCCATATGAATTTGTTTTCACCTTGGGAACAATGAGTATACGATTATCAGAAGAAGAGCTTAAGTAAAGTATCTAGCTGGTGTATTCACATGGGTGAGGCTGGATAAGTATGTTGGACTGGAGTCTGACATTGAAACATAGCACAGAGAACAAATTTTGTGTTTGATTCTGTATCGAATCGAATGCCAGTGTAGGGTACAGAGCAGTGGTGAGGTGTTCTCTGATCGAGGTACTCTAAAGATAATCCGAGCAGCTGTGTTTTGAACTTTTTGAAGTTTCTGGAGTAAAAATCGTCACGAACCAGACAGAATTGAGTTACAATAGTCCAGTCTTGAAAGTACTAATTAACAAACAAGTGTTTTAGTGGCATCAATTGAAAGATATTTACGAATGGAACTGATGCGTCTCAGTTCAAGATATATATATATATATATATATATATATATATATATATATATATATATATATATATATATATATATATATATATATAAAGAGAGAGAGAGAGAGAGAGAGAACAAAACCCTACTTGAATGGAAATAATCTATATCATATTTAACCCTTACAATTACTGCATTACTACATGTTACATGAACCCAACAATTTGGAAATGGAAATGAACCTTCAAATTTTGAAGTTAATATGCATACATATTTAAACTATGATATTAGTTATATATATATATATATATATATATATATATATATATATATATATATATATATATATATATATATATATAGAAAAAAACGTGAAACTGAAGCAAAAAACACAAAGGGAGGGCACCTCCAATAGCATCTGCGCCATTGTTCACTACATTGAAGTGAAAACAAATGTAATGTTTACAACGTTGTCACTGGTTGCAACCCACTGTTTCAAATAATCATAATGTTTGATTTAGTATTAAAGAAAGTAACAAAATCAAACGTGTCTCATTTTTGTAATATCGAATATAATACTTGTATCAATTATAATTTCAGTACCGGAAGAAACAAAGTCTCATTAGCAATTATTTTCTTGTGTCCTGCAATAATGAATATCATAGTTTTTTCATCCATAACCACAGGTGTTTAACTTTCAATGAACGTGTTCCTAGTGTTAAACTTGTAATGGATATTATATTAGCATAACATTAGATATGCATCCGTGGTAATTAATATATAATTAAATGAATTAACTCGTGATCATTTTTAAAAGGACGATATATATTGTCATTATTTATCATTGCGTAAATAAACCAACAAATACAAACCGCGGTTAAAATTGGATTCTTCAGTGTTTTAGTATGAATGATATGAGCTGGACAAAGTTGTGATAAAGACACGTTATGCATCCTGGAATTATTATATACGTAGCTTCATTCACTCTTAGCGATACGTTCTCCTTTTTGTTGTATAGGTTTACCACATCCTATTCAAGAAACTCGCCCACCAGGTAATAAACTTTTATTTTCATCAGGGGATATTGTAAGAAGCTAAATTGTTTCAGATATGAATTCTTCCGTAAACATGTCATTTTCAATTGATATATTTCAGCGCCCATGTACTACTTTTGTTTTCCTTTAGAGTTTTTTTCAGAGTGAGCAGATTAAAATTGTCTTTTTCTATGACACAATCTCAATTTACTGCTTTGCAGGAAGAACTTTCTGAAAGCGATTGTACTTGTTATCTCTTAGTAGAACGTACAAACGTAATCATATGACCTGACATGTAACCAAATATTTTAATGCAAGGACAAACTGTGTAATTAATTTAAAACCTTTTGTCATTATAATATCGTTTCAGATATTTAGCACAGTAGTTGAGACGTGTGTGTGTTTATTACATATCATTTATCAAAAGTTTATTTTCGTCATTAAGTTCAAATAGTGCTGAGAACCTGAACGTTTGTTACCCATACTCTTATAAAATATACAGACCGCTGAAAATATTTGACCTACCAATAAAGCAATGCACAGAACTTTGAATGCCTTTGCCCTGTAACGAAAACAATGTATATATCTTTGACTTTCTTTGCCAACTAAACCAATGCACAGATGTTGAACGTCACCACCACCCCCACCACCCCGAAAACAAATTGAAATCATCAAAACTCCATCTTAGAGTATCTTGAGCAAACTGTCCTTGAATATTGCTGATTTTGCAGACAATAGAATTGGTCAGAGAAACAACCGTATAAATAGAGTTTCAAATAATAGCCATATTTATTTCATAATTTACGAGGAAAAGTTATAAATTACCCTGAAACAATTAGAAATGATAAAGACATTTTAGAATTATCGACAGTGTAACTTCTTCTTCATTAAATTTCCACGAATAGTGTATATATATTTTAGTACTAGTTATGTAATAGCAATAAAATGAAAACATTAATATTTCCGATAATATGAAATGAGAATAAGACGTATTAATCTATCGTTTTTCTTCCTTATGATGTGTTCTCCTGAGGTATGACTTTTGAAATTCCATACAGTCTATTGTCTCATCATCAAAACAGTAATTTTTGGCAATGTTATGTATTAATTTATTTTACAGACAAATGATCCATGCCTACGAGACCTGAAACTAAAAGCACCAGTCACAAATCATCTTTCTAGCATACAATAAAATGGTTTAAAATCAAATTATATGACTCCGATGAAGAAACTCATTTTTGAACGTGAAATGGAGAAGACATTCATCAGCGAATATTCAAAATTTCAAAAGAATGTGAATTCATTATAAACAATTTCTTATAATGATTTTTATGGGATTACTTCAGGTTTTTACAAATATTAACGCATTGCGATGATTATATCTTCACAAAATAGAAATCAAACAAACGCCAATACAAAAGGTATCGGATGTAATGATATATAATTTTTAATAGTGGATGATGGTCTTAGAAATGGTGCCTTAAAAGCATGGAAGGAGTGTTTGTCGCGTTGTACACCAGTACTGTAAAAGACTCTGGATTAACCAGCTGTGCACCATAATGGGGTTGGGGTGGTTCTTTACTACTGCATGTGAAATGTCCATATGTTATTAGAGACGTTTCTTTTAAGATATTAGTGTTACATGTTTAGCTTTTTTGACCTGGGGCAGTGCAAGAGCATGTAGTTGTGGCAAATAAGTTGTTTTGTGATTACATGCATTTTAACGCCATATAGCTTCTCCCTATTTTCGATAATGCGCCACTTCGTATGTATGTTCTCGGACTTCCTGTGGTCCATGGAGTCAAACTAAACTGAATTACTAGTTAGCTAATCCCGTATTTAGTATGCCTATAGGAAATCTCTGTCAATAAGTTTTAGCTATTACCAGAGGCATAGCGAGGGGGGGGGTACATATGTCCCCGGGTGCCAAGGTACAGGGGCGCCAAAATGAGGCTTGCAACGTTACATTATAATAAGAAAACAAGGGTAATAAATCTGTCACAAGATTGCTGGGGCGCCAATTTTATAGTTTGTCCCCGGGCGCAAAATACCATCGCTACGCCTCTGGCTATTACCATGTTGATCATTATATTACACTGGGCTTGTCAAGATTTGACATTTTATATTCAGCACTGTTTCTGGCACAAATTAAGTTCCTGTGTTACCTCAATTATTACCAGATGTGTTTCTCCATCATGTGGTTGCTCGATGGAAACATCAGGAAACGAGTATTAAACATGAAGCTTTAGATCGTTCGTGTTTCGCGGTGAATTAACTTTTCATCGATCGAGTTAAGTTCTTATGGACGCCATTTTTCTTCGTTTGTGACCCATGATATCGGTGGTTAGATATTACAGGTATGTGATTTATATACATTTACGTTTAAATGAAGTCACAGTGAATATATTGCCAAAAGTAATATCTGAAATATGCTGACTTTATATATAAACCATTAGAAATATTGAGTAATCCAATGTATTGTGTGCATAGTTGCAACCTCCCTAGCAACAGCAATTCTTTCAGTACCATTTTACCCTGTCATTGGTTTGCCACAGTTTATCAATTCTAGAACTGTTGTTCTGCTACTGAAAACTATTTAAACAATTAGGATATAGAGTTCTTATCTCACAGCTTTGTACAGAGTAAGATATAAGATGTGAGAATATTTTATATACTGAAATATATTGAACCTTATTCATATGTGATTTATATCGCAAGATATGCGCTAGACTGAGGTTTGCCAGTTTGCCACATATGATTCGTTGGCGGATTTGGTCTGCCAATTCTGATTGGTTCAGTACTATCACGTGGTATAAAAGCAAAGGTTATATATTGGAGCGGAGGACAGTACTTGTCAGATAACTGAAGAGTGCGGTCAAATTCAAATCCAGAAGTAACATCTGTGAAATCCAAAACCGATTTAGGTAATGACTTATATAAATTGCTAAAAAATAATAATACTAGTATAGAACTGAGAAAGAAATAAAATACTTTAATTTATTTGGACATTGTTTCGGTGAAAAGATAGTAAGATAAACAATACTTTGAACATTAAACATTGGTGTTTTTAACAATATGAAGAGGCAAGCATTCTGGAAAATTACGTAGGAAATGTTTAAGTAAGTAAATTAATCTTCCAAATTGTCGTGCAGTTATCTCCCACCACAATGGTAACCTGGGTTAGACGAATACGAAGCAAATCTTCAATTCTCATCCATTAGGGTCACTATATGATTTCCAGACATTATTTAATCTACTCAACATTGAAACAGACTAGTAAGTGCTGAGACATTTTATTGAAATGATACCGGAAAAAGACAACAGTATATAATTGTTACAATACAAGAGTGAGAGCAACGAGTGTTTCCTTACAAGAGTATGTTTTATTCCGATGAATATTATGTGCTGGTGACAGCTTTCCAGTTTTCATAGTTGTGTTACCCTTATTAAATCTCTTTGTTGACTTTACTGTTGAGTGGAACTTATTCAATGAACCATCCCTAGCATACAGGAAGTAGAGGTTGCTTACAGTACGTTTTAAAAAAAGCCGCAAATGATACATGACCATAGTATAAAAAACGGTCTTATTGAATAATTTTCATCAGATGGGTAAGATAGAAAATAAATTGAATAGGAAGGAAAATTTCTTGACAAATTATATGAACTACGTGTTTATAAGAGAGTGTAAACGAAAACATTAATTACAAACGCAATGTTTAATATCAAATATACTTTTTGTAACCTAAACAATCGACTCGAGTAGGAACTGAAGAATAATTAAATACAACATTTGATTCGACCTCACATCATCTTCAGGATGTCTCAGACAGCAATAATTACACATGGTATTTTCTGGCTTAATACGTCCACGCCATATTACAATATATATTTTTTTCTCAATTGCTGCACAAACACACACACACACACACACACACACATATATATATATATATATATATATATATATATATATATATATATATATATATATATATATGTATGTATGTATATATATATGTATATATATATGTATATATATATGTGTATATATGTGTGTATATATATATATATATGTTTGTGGTTGTGATTGTTGCATAATAGTTTTTCTCTATGATTGCCATATATATTTTTTCAATATATATATGTGTGTGTGTGTGTGTGTGTGTGTGTGTGTGTGTGTGTGTGTGTGAATGACTCGGTACTATTTCATCCATATTTTAATTTTATTTTGATTTACACAATGATCTGTACCGAAGATGTATATAGTATGCCTCCTGTCCTTTCTGACTCATACCCTATCAGCTGTCTTACAGTATTTACCTAGCAAAACTAAATCTTGCTGAGGATTACCTAATCATTTTAAACCTTGCAAAGTTCAAACCAATCATTGTCCCGTCAATATAAGTTGTTTCTAATTGTGGAAATGCACTCATCCATTCCAAAGTCCAAAAGCTAAATAGCAACAATTTTAGTAAACTAATCGGACTAACTGATTGTTTTAGGGAAACTTACGCAGGTGAAGCTAGAAGTCGAAACATCTATTTTGTATGGAACTTACAAGATACTAACCACTCTAAAAGGTAAATAAATTTAAAATAATGGGGAAACCAATTTCTCTGAATCATAATTTGTAAGGTAAGGAGAATATAGATTTTATCATTTTTAAAATTCACACATTTAAACAAGTTGCAGTCTAAATGAAATGACTTTATGATATTTTTTTAAACTTCACAATTAAGTAACATTCCAAAATGCTATTATTACATTTTAATGTAATAATTAAATATTTATTTGACCAAGTTTTGATTTCTCTTTACGAGTTCAGTGATAAATGTAACCAGGGTAAACACTTTCAAAGACACAAGATGGAATACGATTCACAATGTAAAGGTGGCAGTCTATAATTGATTTCGTAAATTACTAATTATGTAGAAATATATCCAAGAATATGTTTCAACTGTACATGGATTAAACTTTAGTGAAGTTTGATTCCCTTTTCATCATCATCATCATTATCATCATCATCATCAGTCTCTTGACCTAGTGTGGTCTTTGAGGTACTGTGCTGCTGAACATCGGACCAGTTCCCTCCACTTATCTCGATCATATGCCAATGCCTGTGTCTCTGCAAAACTTTTCCTGATCCATTATGTGATGTTGTCTCTCCACTTTTTTCTCTCTCTCTACCTCTCCTTCTACCACCTTGAACACTACCCTGCAGTCCTTTTTTAATAGAGTCTTATATATTTTAGTTGGTCGTTTTTATTACCAAATCCAACATACCATACCCTACCCGTGTGTTCGGAACTGGAATTGTCTAAATAAAGTAAGTAATGGTAAATTGCCTTTCTGATCAAAGAAAGTAACTGCAGAAGAATGTTTTCTTGGTACGAAAGAAGTAAATCATCAGTGCCTTGTTTGTTATTTCTTTACATGTCTGTTAAATCACATTTTGATAAGTGATTATTATTGCGAACTGAATCACTTCATAATCGCTAACTTGATCGGTGCCTGTTATATTTCAACATTTGTAAAGTTCACATATAAGGCTTGTGTATCATAAATTTGTCTTCATCTGCACAATCAGAGAAGAAATCTCAGCAGGAGTATGGAGAATGGCTGTGTACGCATACAAAAATAACTGTACGGACACAATAGTGGGAAACAGTGTTTCTAGTGTTATAATTCTAGGGTTGTACTAAAGCAACAGAAAGAGCGAAAACAAACAACGTTCGTTAAACAGAGCAGATTAATTTTTTTACCTAGAGTACAACGTTAACATTCAAAAGTACTTACAGATTATTATATATATATATTATATATATATATATATATATATATATATATATATATATATATATATATATATATATATATATATATATTGTTACGTGCTTAGGCTGGAATAAACAGTAACATAGATAGAGTGAAAATAACAAGTTTGTAAAACTTAAAAAACAATTTAAACAAGGGGTCACGGTAGCTTCTTGAAACTATCAGAACAAATTTACATTCAAAGAATCACGTACACATCTTATGAACCAACTAAAATAGAAAGATGTTTATATAAAAGCTCCATTTTGTCCCTGGAACCAACCAATCATTTTAAAAGCTTGTTTACAACTCTGAAGCCAGGGCTTAAATCAGGTCAACTCCTGGTGTTTACTCTGTAAAGGTCACCTCCCTTAATGGACGAATCTTAAAACTTAAAATGCCAAATTTAAATGTAACAAACAAACAATAAAAATAAATATAAATGACTTATATCACATATACGTAACTATATATATATATATATATATATATATATATATATATATATATATATATATATATATATATATATATATATATATATATATATATATATATATATCCGAAATGGTCCCAAAACTTCTATTACAAGTTCAAAGATGCATTTTCAATTGAATACCACTCGTATTCAAATAAATTCCTTTATCGAATGTGTTGATGTGCTTTTTAGTATCAAATGTACTAATAAGCCGATTTCCTGGAATGCAGTGATGTACTAACAGTCTTTTGATTATTCACAATAGTATAATCAAAAACTATCCTTCAATGTATTCACCATAATACGAAATGAATGTTCAAATCCAAGGCTATTGATCAGCACGTTGAAATTCCAGTGAATACGGATTAGAAAAAGTAAGTCCTCTCCACATTAAAAGCTGAACACAACAATAAGACTGATTCCGCATCGGATGTTAAAGGAATAGGGAACGCACTAGTTGATTTTATATTATCTGATTACCTGTCGTCCAAAATTATATTTTATCTTACTCCCTTATAACGTTCTCGGGCTATTTAGTTACTACAAGGAAATATTTTGTTATCCGCGCAAGTGCCTTGAGAGATAATTAGATACGTATCACGTGGTCGGTAGTGACGTCATAGGATCTATTGCTAACTGTCAACAATGCTAACTACAATGGTGCATGCATGATTAAGATAATTGCTTTTCCAATTTGAATCATATAAAATTGCGAGAACGATTTCCCCTACTTCTCTGTAAGCGTGAACACTTTACCGTATCAGCTTGAGCCACGTTTGAAGACTAACAACGAAGAAGGTAGTGATGACACGTCGTCATGCTCTTCGAATGTCACTGTCAGAATGATGAGGATAGTTTGTAGAGTGAAGAACGACGACTCGAGAACACATAATGGTTTGTACCGACTTATACTTGTAGCATTCATTTCATATATATATATATATATATATATATATATATATATATATATATATATATATATATATATATATATATATATATATATATATATTTATTATATATATATATATATATATATATATATATATATATATATATATATATATATATTAATGAGCAGAACGCACTTTACATTTCACTAACAGAAACTGAAACTTTGTCAACTCCTGTGTGTATTACATAAATATGTAAGCTTTGGTGGACCCAAATTTCGATAATCCTCCTTCGATTGCCTGAAAACTTTTAAAGGTTACCGATAGTGCGAGTTGTCAAAGCAGATGCTCGTAAAGTGTATTTTAGTGTTTATATCTTGCTAAATTAAACATTTTTTAAAATATTAATTAGCAATGTTTTCATAATTTTTAGAGCATCGAAAGCCACATATATTTTGTAAATTTATTATTGCTGCATTGTTTCAGAACACTTATTCTAGTGGAAATAGTGACGTGCTGTACACTGTAAACACATATTTTTTGTGTTGTTCATTATTTTAAACTTCAAGTACATTTACTGCTGTCAAGAGGTGGAGATGATTGAGAAAAAGAAGGGTGACCTGACATGAATAGCCCTCCATAAAAGTTTCATTGCAAACTGCTTAAACAGACACATGCTGGAAGTATCCCTGTTTGAATATCTGGAATATCATGGACCTTTGGATGATAATGAATCAATACACAAGTAATTTTTCCAATCCTACACAAATTTCTTCAACATTCCTGTTGATTTTTTTATACATTTTACAAAACAAAACATTTGCAAGATTTTCTTCAAAGTGTTTTCATATTATATCTCATGGAGGCAACATTTATTGCAAAAGGATGCATTCCATTATGATCAAGCTGTGATGGTCTTTAACTTATGAAAAGAAAGCAGTTTTTTTTAGAAGAAAATGTAGTTTTCTCTTTCAAGTCTTTACCCTTTTTTCTTGTTTTTCTTTGGGGTGATATCTAAACCTTTTTAACAATATATAGACTCGAGAAATAAAACTGCTTGTTTTGAAAAAGGTTTGGTATAAATTCTAATAAAAACTATGTTGACAATGATTTATACATATTTTATTTATCAACTAGGTTTAAAGAGTCTTCACGAACACAATAAACAAACAACAAAGGAATAGAACAATTTTATAATGATATGGGTCATTTCACACGTATGTATATGTATTCAAAGAAGATTAATAGTGTGCTAAAAAGATAAATATATCAAACATAATTCGCTCAAAGTACTAAAAGTACAATTCAGCATAATTTACGATGAAATATCTTAACTCTTGTTCGAATTTACTCTTACATGTATTCTATATTTATTTTCAGAACATAAAGGCATATAGCATAACTGCGTTTTGTCAAATGGATTTGACTAGGCAGACACAGCCATAAATTGCTTCCATCCTGTGTTGTTTCAAAAATAAAAGAATCTTTTTCCTGTGTCCCACATAATGAACTTTAATAAAAAAAAAATTATTTCATGAACTACAAATGTATTTCATTATTTTATTTCTAGTTCTGATTTTACTATATATTACTTTATTTCTTCTAATTACTTGCAGTGCTGGATTACCCATTAAGCACACTAAGCTTATGCTCAAGGCACCAGCCCAACAACGGCTTTTGTATCACTATGAGGGAGCACTTTCAAGGATACAAAAGGCAGGTGGCATTGGCTAGCCTTTGCGGGTATTAAAATTTACTGAGCAGTCTAAATACGTATCTTTGACAATTTAAAAAGAGCAAGTCAAGTTCCCAGTACCCTAACAATTACTTATGGTAACATTTAATTAATCTAATGCATTATCTTGAAATAGTTTAACTGATAAAATTGGATACAGCTGTATTATCAAAGTACAGACTATAATTTTGTGCTAGCTATACACAATTGAAATTGGGTATGCTAGTGGAATAATCAATGTTACAAAGACCTTGAAGATTCAGTAATTCTACTCAAAGTTAAATGCTGTCTTTCTGACTCACTCTTTCGTATGCCAATTTAAAAGTTGTATACAATATAATAATAACATTCACATAACGCTCTAATGACAACCATATATTCTACCTGCACTAGCTGGATGTCACGTACTTTCTTGGCTTCCAAATCAATCAAAGTATAAGCCTCATATTTGGCTGAAAACCCTGGGGAATCACAACCAGCATCACTTCCATATATTATTTGCTTTCCAGTGCGCTATTCAATGAAGGAAGCTTGTTGTTTTTCCCATACCTCTTCAACTGCTGGTACAATATAAGATGATTGTAACTTTGTAAATGTAAGTTTAGTGAAACTTCGCATATTCATTCCCTCAAAAATATTACTCCTGCAGTAAACATATTATTCCATGGCATTCTTCCATCATATGCTTGACTTTTCCATTCTGAAATGTGCCCACTGACACTAACTGAATTTCTTGTGATCATTGTTCCTCGAGAAAATTTCAAAAATGTCTGGGAGGGCAAACAACATGATCTACATACATTCATCAATTCTGCCAAAGTAGATTCGGACACCAGAACATGTTGCTGATCTTATATCTGTTTTTATATCTGATCAAGCTTAAAGTTCATATGCATATCTTTAAAGTCACTGTCCTCTCTATCATCAGTATCTGAATGTGGTTCATATTCTGATTCATGGTGTGTGTCAGGGTCAATGTCATCCTCACTGCTTGGTTCATTTTCATTATCTGAACCCTCTCTTGGTTTTAGGAGCTCAGACTGAATTGCTATTGATCTTGCAGCTTGAACCTGAATTTTGTGAGTCCTTGTGGGATATAATTTAGCCTGAACTTCACACTTCGTTTTATTTTTGTGGTTGGACCTGAGGAATAGGTACAAAAGATGGTATGCTGAGTTCAGCATCATCTACCTCTACCAGAGAACATGCACGTGAAGGTGTATCAAGCACATAATTTGAATTGTAACTTTGCTTTGCTTGACGTAGAACCTGAACGAAAACGAAACAATTATTATTGACAAGAAAAAGCATTTGCAGTATTATGTAGTATCACTGAAACATTTGAGTAGTCACATGACAACAACTGATTAATTACAATGATGGCCACACCAAAGGGGAAAAGGAAGTTGAGGGGGAGGCACAAAAAGTGTTTATCCTATGTCATAACCTTAGGTTCATATTTCTCAGGTGATACCAGTAGTGAAAAACATGAAATTATGTATTCCACTATATTTTAAATACACATTAGTGTTACTCTAACGTTAGCGTCATGAACAATTCTTTCTGAGATAAATATTTTCCGGGAATATATACAGTAGTATACACAATTATTCAATTTCCGCAGCACTTGGGGTGGGGTGGGGTGTGATAATGTTTGAGAATCTGAGATGAATAAAGCTCTATTTTATGCAGGTATTATTGTTTAAATACTTCAATTTCATTATGCTCACAACATTGATAGAGTGCATACAACATATTCATTTACCTCTGCATTCTGCCGTTTGTGATAGGCTCCTCTTACTATTTTCGGTTTGACAGTTGTGAACCACTAGGATCTGTTGGTAGATCTTCCCCCAGTCCTAGGGTTAGAATAATATCGGGTATTGCTGTCGGCCTCAGTTTCGACTGTCATTTAAATATCCCAATTCTGCACATCTTTCTGGATCAACTTTTATACTCATCCCTTGAAAAATGAAGACTGCAAAGCCTATGTCTATGAGTTACAGGCTCAAAGTTCTCACGGAGTCATGGCGACAATAATAGACCCAAGCCGTTCGTCGGATTTTGTCTTTCGGAAATCGGAAAAATGTACTAGTCGAATTGTTGTTGCATCCAAACGCTTCACAGATTGACATTTTGGAAGATTCTTGGAAAATAAACTCTAATATAAACACTAATAATCTGCCTACTCAAGCACAGTGGATCAACATAAAGCTGAACAATGGCCGATAAAGATCCTGTGGTTTCATGTTTATTCAGCCTTTTTTCCACTCGACAAATATGCATATCGGAACGCTCACGCAATTCATACCCTATAATGTACTGCACATTTTTTTCGGAGCAACTGGGTCGCCTCAAACTATTATTTAATTTATCATGGGCATCAAAATGAGTAATATAACCACAACTTGAACTGTAAGTTCCCTATTCCATTAAGGTAAGAATGTGTTTTTTTTAAGGAAACAACATTGATACAAGAGCTACGACACAATAATGAACCAAGATACATATCAGTCCCATCTCTAAAACATGTAAAGTTATCAATAACTTTCGTAATGTCCATGTGAAAAATTGATGGTTGTTTTATAAGGTGTAAGGGTGTCTCCTGTTTAATGGCACGAATCGTAAGGCTGAAAAAGTATTTTACTTGTAAGGAGGGCAAGCAGACATTTTGGTTAGAACGTCAATTTTGCAAATTAAAGAGTCCTGCAAAATGAAAAATATAAGGTCGATAACGCCAAGCACAAGACTTTAACTAACCAATAGTTTCTCTAAATGTTTGAGTTTTTTGCTACTTTATTCGTCGTTGTTTTTTTTTTTTCTTCAAATTTTGTTTGTACGCGAGTTTACCCACCGGACGTTTGGCCACAACCACCGCTCCCCCTACTGATAATATCCAAAACATATATCTACACCTAGATGACATTGCGATCGAGGATCACGTACATACATCGTTATAAATCAGTTGGGGGTAGCTTGCGCAAGTGAAAAGACGTTTTTGAACATAATTATATCCATATAACCACTGAACCAGGTTTGATAAATATTTCGCAGAGTATGTGCATCAACTCCATTAATCATAGTTAGAAAATATTACAGTTATCTCAGATCAATTTAGGTATTTGTGTTGATCACTGAGTAACATAAAACACATCTGTATTTGTATGCATTCATCGGGAACATATTAACGCTAGATTTGATTGTTTATTCAGCATTCAATCACCATAAATAACTAAATTATTAATAAATCCATCAAATTCATCAACACTCGGCGCTTCATCAATATCGGTGAAAAATTAATAATACAATCACCTTGTTCATTTAAAAAATTTGCATTTTTATTAAAGTCAGCTGCAGTTGGGGCGAACAGACCAACTTTGTAGAAGCGTCAATTCGGCTAACCGATTCTTCCTCCAAAATCGAAAAAAAAGTATTTTTAAATTCCATTTTGCCAAATAGACGCCAAAATCGTTGTCGCGCAACCCTCTGCTGCTATGAGGTTAAAATTCCTTTTACAATTTGAAACCAAAACTATCCAAGTACAACAAATATTTGGTTCGCGTTGGTCTCATCGATGAATAAAAATTGTTAACCGAATTAGCGGTATAATTTTATATATAAATGGCAAATGTCGGAGAAGCACAAATAACTATATTAACTAGTAAACGGTTGGCTGCAATCAAAAAATTTCTCCCGGTAAGAGATTCTTTCAGAGATAATTTGCAAGCTCGACAACAACAAAAGTTAGATTTTACTGCCGACACTGAACAATTATTTAAGCCGATAACTACGGCAACTAGAGAAGTTGTAACTACAAAATAAATTTACCGATGAAGCTCTAACGCGTATTGATGAATCTTTTATGGATGATTTAGCAAAATTTACCGCCGATGAATTTTTCAACAGAGATGAATATTTAAAATAAGGACGAAAAAGTGATTTTACTACTATAGAAAAATGGATTGATGCAGTTTATAGAATTAAATCTAATACAGCACAAGTTAGGAGATATTCATCTTGGGAGGATTTTAATAGCAAGGTTGTTGAGATATATGTTGATCATAAAATGAAAGAAGCAGAACAAAAACAACAAGAAAAGGAAGAAAGAGAAGGATTAAAACAAAAACGAACAGAAAAACGAAAATGTGTACAACCATGTCCACGAGGACGAGGACGAAGACAAAATGATCCTCCTGTGAAAGATTCTCAACCCGAAGAAGAAGAACCTGAAGAATAAAAATTTGCTAGTGGATATCACGGTGATAATATATCATGTTCACGAAGTATCCGTGATGATACATCACGGTTAGAAGTCCTCATTGGAGGAAAACGAGCTGGAAATAATTCTCTGGAGATATATAACGAAGCGGCTGAAATCTGTCAACGGTTTTTTCAAGGTCGTGTAATGGATATTGGACTACAAGGTGGCATACGGGGATGGTATTGGCGATGTTGTCACTGGATTATTTACTCGAGTTGCTCCAAAGCATTTACCGATCGGGAAGGAAATAGCGTCAAAAGCTATTGGTGTTCTTGGTGATAAAATCGGTTCTGAAGTTGGTAGTCGGGCTAGTAATCTTGCTATTGGCGCTTTTGATTCCGCAAAAGAAAAACTTATGTCGTTGGCGAGAGGAAAAAACAGTAAAATTACAATCTACGAATCAAATGCCACTTAAGGTAGGTAGGGCAATCAATGAATTAGCAAAACAAAGATTGCGATTAATTGCTGGTTCCGGTCTAAAACGATTATGATTTAGATCAACGATTATATAATAAAATGTTTAAACATGAGATAGATAACGCCTTTGATGTTGATTCTCCTGTACGGAAAACGATTCTGTACGCGATTATCAATATTTTTCGTATAATGCTCAACATCCAAATACAAGGTCACGAATTGAACTTAGATTTGATGACACATCTAAATACTTCTTGCCATGTGAAGCATTCATCCAGGTAGAATGGCGACTAGTAAAAAATGATCATACTCCATTTGCTGCTGCTGATCACCTCGAAAATCTTCCGATTGTCAACAATGGCATAATGGCGTTATTTATTAGTGCGCAGTATATGATAAATTCTACTAGAATCAAATCCATCGATAACGATTTTGATGTTGCAACCGTAATAATAGGTTTAGCTAGATACTCTGACGATTTTATTAAGTCTGCGGGGCATTCAATGATGTTCGCAAAGGATACTACCAATAGCGCTGATGATAATCCATTTATTATACGACGACCAAAAAAGGTTTTACTGCTGATGATGATGCTGATGTTGAAGCTATTGTTATAGGTAATAATCCTGATTAGAAGATGGTAAATAATTTTGGATGATTTTCATGTGCGATTCCGTTGTCGCATATATTTGGATTTTGTAGAGATATCAGAAAAGTTATCTTTGGTGCCTGTCGTATTGTAGTGCTCATGCGAAGACCAATTGATGATTATGCTCTTTGGCGTGGTGCTGCTCCTGTTACTGATGGTGAAGTGGAATTGACAAAATTAGCTCTGTCGATGCCAATTATCACTCCATCGTTGACTGTTGAGACGCGGTTGCTATCTTTTATGGATCATGGAGGAAAATCATTATTGTCATGGTCTGATATTACAATAGCTACCACAACTAGTAATGTTGTCGGTGTTTTTACTTAACAGATCGCGCTAACGAAAAATGTTTCCGCGCCAAGACATATCTTTGTTGCGCTACAAAATATAAATCGAACGCAAAAAATAGCGGGGGGTGCAGATGTGTAGTCATATGATAATTGATAAATGTAATGTCAGCGAGGTATCATTGTGAATAAGTAATCAGCAAGAACCAGCAGAACGACTTATTCTCGATTACGGTAACAATCAAATAGGTAGAGTGTATCATCGGTTATGGTCTTATATGGGTCGTGATCAAAACATTGATACTGGACTCCGATCTATTACTTTTCGCTGCAACATTTATCTAAATATTCATTGACGTAACATTTCAGGCTCGTGTAAGGTGATGCTCTTGGAGGATTTAGAGCTGCTGTTATTCCCAGCGATAAATCTATGACGCTCAAAGGTGGTGGTGGAAAAATGCGAGTCATTGACGCACCCATTGAAAACATGTAATAGGGCAATTAGATGATCGCTATCTAAATAAAATGTCCTACAATCATGTTAATGTCACCCTGACACCTGGTCCGGTAAAGAAACTACAATCGAAAAATTATGTTACGTGTGGCACAAAGATAAACCTGAAGCATGAACAGATGACAGGTGGACCGAATAAATTGTCGTTGACCCGTTTCAATAAAGCTAGAACTGTTCAGTTGACTTTTCACAAGAAGCGATCAACGATATGATTAAATCCGGTGGAATATTTCCTCTTGCTGCACTGGCTCCACTAGCTATACCTGCTCTTAAAGCACTTGGACTAGGCGCTGCTGTTGCTGTTGGTAGCAATCTTATAGGTAAAATTTTTGGAAAAGGGTATAAAAAAAAGGAAACAGATTTAGACTGCCGGGAAGCAGGTACACAAAACACTATGGAAGCGGATTGGGAACTCAACAGGGTGGTTTCATAGGTCCGTTCTCGCTGGAAAAAATGTTACTGGGGTAACTGAACCTGTGGTTACAATGTCTAATTTTGACCTCGCCAACGCAGTAAAGAAACTCCCAATAAAACATTTCAAAGGTGTATTCATGAAAGATCAATTACCTTCACAACCACACATTCCCAGAAACTGGTATAATTAATCTTGATGATAACACTGGGCCTGGAACCCATTGGATGGGTTACGCGATACATCCCAAATCAATTATTTACTTTGACTCGTATCGATTGCCTCCGCCAAAGGAATTTATCAAATATGTGTCCAAAATTAGTACATCAACATGGTATTCAACGTTGCCCACGCAGACAATAACCGATCCTCCGATATGTGGACAAAAGGTCCTTAACGCGTTGACAGCTATCTCAACATCATCTAAATTACCTCATAAAGTCGTCCACGAGTTCACGATGATGAATCACTTAAAGAAAAATATTTAATATATCATGGCAGACATTTGGGGAAGATCAGTATCACGTCCATCCGAAGAAGGAGTTACCATTGGGCAAGTAAAAAGACTTATCAATAGAGCTATCTCATCGATAGCAGACGTAGAGATATTAAAAAAATTACGCGATGAGATAAAAACAACCATGGATAGATTAACAGCACTCAGCGATAATTATATATCATCTGCAGAATCATTAAAAACCATTGATGATAGATTTAACGCTCAAGTAAATCAGATGACGGGAATACAAAAGTCTGTTAGAGATATTCAACTCACCGCAACCGATTTCTTTGGATTACCACAAGTGACCACACCGAAGCTCACAGAGATAAAAACTTCTTTGCTGGAACTAGCAACACTTCAAGTCAAATATGCAGATCACGTTGATAAGTTTACATCATTTCGTAGAAATATCATTGATAAATTTTTTACAACCCCTCCGGATAAAAATGACATAAAAGTCCCTGATATTAAACAATCCATCGTATAGATGAAAAACGCCATAGAGGCAATCAAATATGATGCAACAAGGATGATAGCAATCATTGAAAAAACAAAAATTCCTCATGAGAAAACCAACAACGTAGAATACACGATTCAACACGGATCATTTGCGTGGACCCCTACAAACAACAAACTAGGTATCACTGCAACCGTCAAACCGTATTTATTGATTAACACTAGTGTCAACGACTCAATTTAATATTTCATCAACTAGTTCATCTGGGGTTAACAATATGATATCAACAATCATCGACAAGGAAACAGCTGAGAGAATCAAGATAACAACTACAGATAATAATCTGGCTAGGGCATCATTAACATGGTATGTTTTGGAATTCGTAGCGGATTTAAGTAAACAACTTAATTGAAATTGCTCTGTTGTAATAAATAAAATGTCAACAATGATTTCATCATCAACGAAGATATCAACGCGGAGATCATAAATGGCATTGAAGCAATCACAGGAAAAAATATAAAAGTCGTCGACGACGATAGGGATAAATCTCCCATCGAAATAATAGGACACGAACCACTATTGTCCACGATCATCGAGATAAATTCACCTGACTATGCCGTAGATATATATACTAGTTCAATTAGAACCTTGTTAGGTTGGCCCTAGTATATACCAGGAACCGTTGACATAAAAGATTTCGCACCAGAGCCACAAAAATCTGATTATATTTCCAGGAAGGAAGATTATCATGGTTATGATATAAATTATGGCTCCGGTGGTATTTTTGGTGGTGGTATTCATCCTGGTGGTATTTTTAAATTAACATATGAGTTACCATTAAATGCTATTTTTAATCGTTTAAAACAGAAACCCATAGTACTGGAAATTTTACATTAGATGAATCAGCTATTACTAAACAGTTCACAGCAATGAATAACAATTTCGAAAGATTTAGAAATTATATAGTAACAGATATTAGTACAATCCCACCTAACCGAGATAAAGTCATCAAATACATGCAAGTATGTAACAAAATTATTGCCGACATGGATGAATTTAATTGCGAATGATTCAACTTATATTAGGTGATGATCATCCTCAAACGAGAACAGAATTTGCAGCAAAGTATAATATACGAGTTGAAGATATTCCCGCGTTTAAGTTTCCAGGATATAACATACCATGGCTACGAGGGAAACTCAGTGATACCATCGACAATTCTTCCCACGGATCCACGAAGCATGGTTTAAAAGTCTCCCCACAGTTCATTTTAGGTTACCCGAATCAAAGCGATCTGACTTTTTCACAGATGAAAAACCCACTCCAGACATTAAGTTTGATTACGGATTCGACTTTGATTTTCTACGTGCCAGTAATACTAATCAAATGTTCTCATATAATGTTTATGATGGGCAGGAAACTGATACACTTGGAAAATATGAGTATAACGAGTACGGCAATATAATATGGCGATTTGCTCTAGGTGCTCAATGTACTTTTATTATTACATCAAAAAGTTTGCTTGTGATCTTCAACAATATGAAACAATTATTTCAAACAAAATTAAATCAAATAAGAGATTATCTGCAACGATCTCTGTTAATCAATTTAACAACTCCGCGAGGTAAAATTAAACAACAACAACAACAACTAAACCAAATTATCTCCGACATGAACTATCTCAACTATAGATTACTCTCGTTGATCCACGAAGATAAATCTCCCACCAAAAAAAGTTCAAAAGAGTATTTTCGCGCACCGACATAGATTTAGTTTACTATAAATTCCCAAGTTTGTGTGTGCCCGAGTTAAAGAAATCACTAAAAAATCAAAATCGACGATTTTTTTTCCACAGATTCACGCGTTATGGTTTAAAATAAATCCGCATGTGGAGATTTTACGGTCGAATAATTCAGTGTACAAAAACAACAAACACAGATCACCCAGCAACGTTGACATATCGTCCACGATTGTCATACACGTTATTTGTGATGCATTGTTAGGTAGTTATTCCGTTGACACAGCAACGTTAACAAGGGCTGATCTCGGTTATATCTTATATACGTTTTCCCCGAATGTTTCCCTTGGAAGTTTAATCGTGATGAATCCACCTCATTTAACATAATTGGAAACCACCAACAATCTCATATCAAGAAAAAATTTTAGAATAATCGACCAAAACTTTTCTTTGCTTGATCTCCGAGGGGAAAAATTACAAATGACACTAAATGTAAAGTCGTAAATGTAAAATCTTTGATATTCACTTTCAATTTCAATTGCAATTAAAACACTAGTATTTACAATAAGGTATCAGCATACGCGAATAGTTATTTATGAGAAACATAGACTTGAAAACGCAATCAGGGAATTTTTCAATGAGATTAATAGCGGTATCAATCAAGATAATTTCCACATTGAACTAATTATTGATAACCTTGCCGATGATGATAAAATTTTATTGACGGAATCGCAGATGCAACAACTGCAACAGGATACTATAACGACGATTAGTTGTAATTGTGATCAAATAATACAATATGTCTATTCTTGCCTACACATGGATGAACTATTAAGAATACTGAGCGGGTGAAAACGCTAGCGTTTTCATCCATAGGATTTTCAATTCCTTTGCATGTAAAAATTTCTAATTGATTAATTTAGTAAAACTCCAACTAATTTACCCTATTTTTCTGATCAAAAATGCAACAAAAACAGTGAAAAATCATTTTATGATTTTCGTATAAAAATATTTATAAATCGCAACGCTATTATAATAATGTATGAACACAAGAGAGTATTCTTTCACGGCAAATGTAAACTTCACAAAGCTGACGCAGAAGTTTTTTGCAGGAATCCTAAAGATAAAAAATTCAATGAAAATTTTACTGTTGAACTCACCTTAGATAGACTCGGCGAAGATGTATTTCCGCTCACTGATGAGCAACAATTACAACTAGCCCAGGATATTATAACAACGATTAAATGTAATCGTGATCAAATAATATAATGCGCTCATTGGTGTATTCACTCGGTCGAACTCGAAAATATCATAAGAAATAATCATGAACCCTTCTCGGAGACTGTTGACTCCGATAAAATAGTAGTGATAAATGAATAACGATTTTCATTGTTAACCACCCACCCAACAATTACTTCCGCGTAGTGACGAAGTCACCATTGATAAGCACTAGTGACGAAGTCAACAGTAAAAAAAAATACATTATCCTACCTGTCTTTACAAATTCGTTCTAGGTGAATAAGCGCATACCTGTCTATTGTATGCAGATAAAACCTACCTTAGGGTATTATATATGTCGATCCATGGTGAGAATTTTTACCAGTGATTTATCACTGGTGAGGAAATCACTGGTGAGGCGACCAAGGGAGAATTCTCGGTTTGTTGGATAATCATTTTTATATTCTTGATTTTTGAATTAACTGTTCGTTTAATCTCATATTGATTCCCTAACTCTTTTCTGATTTTTTCCACAACAGTAAATAACGGGACAAAATTGTTTTCGTCATATTCATATATGAACGAGTCATAAATCGCATGTTGAATTCGTTTTATAAAAGCGTATGACTTCGGCAGCATGCATTTATTTCTTCGGATATTATCTTCAATATCATGAAAATCAGAAAGGATTTTATGACAATCTAATTTATCTGACAATTGAATTCCTTGATTTTTCAAATTTGAAATTTCGGTTATAACCTCGTTGATATTTTTAGAATTCATATTATATAATATACTATATTTCTAATGCAAAAACAAAAAATAAACAGTAGCTATGATGAGCGATTCTCATTCACTGGGTTCCTTATTTGGCCTTTGTGTCTTTCATAGGGTTCTTTTCCTTTGAGAGTTTTCTCTCTTCGTTTTTTTCTGTTGTTTCATGTCAATGGTATTTACAATGAACGTCATGTTTATATGCAATGAATGATGTCAATGGTATAGGATGACAATGCTCTTCTTTTTGACCCTATGACCGTTTCTCTTGGCCGATAATTCATTCTGAACTATCCTATGGGGTTACCCTAGTATGACATAGAGCTTTTTGCATTCATGCTACTGTTTATTTTTGACGTCCATAGTCATGCCACGAAGCATAGTCTCCGAGAGGGAAATCTAACTCGCCAAATAGCGGATTAGAAAACCCAAGAAGGTATGCTTAGGGGGATAGGCGTCACATGTATATACAATTTTTTACATATATAAACAATTATTTACATAGGACAGTACAGCCGTTCAACCCCCAAATTCGAGTGTTAATGGCGAGTTGTAAGGCACATGTATATACAATTATTTACAATGAATGATGTATACAATATATAACAATGGATTATAGGATGAAAATTGTATGGTATTTACAATGAATGATAGGATGACAATGGTATGATGGTATGATGATTTGATAGGATGACAATCACGGGGCGGGGTCTACACTCAAACAGAAACCAATCATAAACCTACAAAATCAACCTGGTTTGAATGTAAAATCACATTCGCACCACATTGACGGTGTGACCTATGATTCGTTTCATGGTTTAAGTTTCGCAAAAGCCCCAATAATATAATAGACGGCATGGTATATAACCTAACGAATACATGAAAGCCAATAAAGTGGTGTGTTATTTGTATTCTTTTGTCTACTTAATAATGATTATTGAGAGCATCTAATCAAAGACCGCATACTTGAAAAAACATCAAAAAACGAATACAACTATTTGCAAGTACCACATATTTGATTCGTTCCCTCACAAAACAGATAATTGATTCTCCCCATTGAGATAAATAGCAGTTAAGCAGTTAAGCCAACACAGTAATCGGAAAACCCCATTGAGATCTGTAACTCTTTCATAAAGCGTACACATGCCCGCTGGAGTTATCCCTCTTTGGTTTATATTTAAACGAATTGAATTCTTTTTTTAAAACGATTTGCAAAAGCCGAATTTTGAATTCGTTCTGCAACAAATCGTACTGAGGTTCTACAAATACCAAAATATATACCAGCTTCATTAATTTATTGAAATATTCTTTGTTCGTTATTTTCTATATTAAATGATTCTATAGTTCTAGCATGTTTACAGTGTTTCCCAGTTCCTCCTCGTTTGGAATTTTCACTCTGAGAGATAGTACGTACACTATCTAAAGAATTATCAGTTTTTATACTATTTATGTGGTCAAGAACAAGACCATCTTTGATTAATCCGTTATATGCCTTAGCAGCAGAGAGGGTGAATCCTACAACCTTTTTTTTTACTTTTTTGTTTATACCCTAGACCCTTCTCGCGAATCAGAAAAAAAAAATGACAGTGATTGTATTCGTGAATCATAAATGTCGCAACGTCGTTGTCATTCACCCTCTCTGCTGCTATGGGTTACGGTGATTTTAACCGAATATTTGATCAAGTCCTATACGATATCGTGTCCTCGGGTCTGCTAAATTTATTGTCACAAATCCGTGTGGTTTTGACTGAGCGTGACTAAAGAAATTTCTAAACTGATTATGATTCATATCACCGCTGCACCAAGTCTGATGAATATTTCGTAGCGTATGAGTATCAACGCCGTTAAATACACACAACACATTGCAATTATCTCTGATCACTTTTGGTATTTGTGTGTACAGTTGAGTGACATAGATCACATCAGTGTTTTTATGCCTGCCTCGGGAAAATATTCTAGCGGGATTTTTTTGATTATCTAACATGATATCATCGTATACCACTAAATTGTTAATACTTCCATCGATGTCTTCCACGGAAGGGGCTTCCTCTATATCAGTAATAAATTCAATAATATCATCATCGATTTGAAATTCTTTTGCTTTCTCGTTAAAATCCTTTAGCACTTCATAGCATCGCTGATCGTCTACACTCGGGGCTATTAAATACAATTTGTTCCATTTCATCCATCTCGTTATCAAATTAAGTAGCAGTTGTGTCTTTCCGCTTCCAGATGGCCCGATGATAATCATTCTAATTGAATTCGGCAACATTTCATGATGTTTAATAGGTTCCCGTCGTCGGGTAGCTGAATAATCAATTATATTCATGCCGTTATATATAAATTATGGATCTATATTGTGTGAAGTGTAAAAAACGTACTGGCACAGATGACTTGACGACGATTACAACTAAAAATAACCGATCAGCGCTTTCTGGTAAATGCGTACAATGTAGTACAAAGAAATTTAGATTTGTTTCTAAACCCAAGGAACCCAAGGAACCTTTAAAAAAAAACGAGGAGGTGATATCGCAGCCAAGCTAACTAAACTCCCTGGAACCCCATGGGCAAAATACCCTGGAGAAAAGCACCTTCCAGGATATAGTTATTGTGGACCGGGAACAAGACTTGATATCAGACTCAATGATCAAAATCAGCCCCGACCCGGTGAAGAACCAATAAATGCCATTGATAAGGCCTGTCACCTTCATGATGTTGCTTATAAAAGCAGCAATCTGCAGCACAGGCATCTCGCGGATGTGAAATTAATTCATGCGTTAAATGCTATTCCTGATAAATCTTTCAAAGAAAAATTGGCTTCCTTTTTGATAAAATCGGCTATGAAAAGTAAATTGATGTTAGGTGCTGGTAATTAATAACAACATGGAATCTATTTATTATTCTCCAAAAGGATACTGGAGAGGCAAGGCAGCAATCCATAAACTCGCTAGCGCTGCAAAAGTGAAAAAAACCACTGCGGCTCATTGGTTATCTAAACAGGCACTATGGCAAATTTATCTACCACCGCCTAAACAAATTCAATTCTCGCATTTTGATGTGACCTTTCCTAATGAAGTTCATCAGGCTGATATATTATTTCTGCCACATGACCACGGTTACAAGTACGCATTAACCGTAGTTGATATTGCAAGTCGATACAAGGAAGCAGAACCGTTAAAAACAAAATCAGCCACTTCAGTGGCTTCTGCATTTGAAAGGATTTATCGACGAGGTCATCTGCACTGGCCAAATCTATTACAAATTGATCCTGGCAAGGAATTTCAGGGTGCAGTGTTATCAATAATGAAAAATCATAATGTCACTATCAGACGAGGACATACTGCGCTACATCGTGATCAGGCAATTGTAGAACGGTTTAATAAAACCCTTGCTGAGCGGTTATTTGGATATCAATACGCAAAAGAATTCATCCAAGAAAAAAGATCCCGTGAATGGGTTAAAAGGTTACCAGCTGTGATTACTGCACTGAATAATGAGATTACTAGAACAATTAATTTGAAACCTATCAATGCGATTAAAAAGAAGTCAATACCTGAAATGGAAATTCAAAAAGATTTCAAAGAACCAATTCTTGGTAGTAATGTCATTGTGAGGTATTTATACGAACCAGGAGAGCTTGAAGGAGGCAGAAAAAGGGCTACTGATCCTATTTGGAGTATTACTGCACATAAGATATCTAGTATAACACGATCTACGGGTAGACTTCCAATCTATAAACTGGATTCAACTGCCCCTCAACGAGGATTTACTAGACAGCAATTACAAGTGATACCTGAGGATACTCAATTACCACCGCATGGGCTTAACTAGCACCCTTGCGTCTATTGCACTCAAGACAAGTCAACATCACATTGTTTCTGACATGACCGAGACTATTATTTTTTCTGTCAACGGTAAATTGGCGAGGATCCTTATCCGAATACTGCCAACGCATTATACAATTGCAACTTGCGCAGTGATTATTCTGTTGTTGTTTCAAAGTGATTATTAATTCAGCATCAATGTCAAATTCTCGTTGTTTTTTTTTTGTCCTGTTGTTTGTAACCGGAGAGTTTTTTATCAATAATATCATCTATTCTGGTGTCATTATCATCACCAATGATTTCATCATCCAGGACAATTCTTCGAAGTTGATTTATTTTTCGTACTCTAGACACTGCAAGATAGACTAAATTTGACCATTCGATGCGATTATCTACCATCCAAACAATTGTATCCGATATTGTCAATCCCTGTGAAGAATGTATCGTCGCTGCGTATCCTAGCGTCCATGGGGATTTATAAGCACGCAATGCATCTTCAACGACATTGATATCAACCAGCACAATATCATTTAATACGAGAATCTGCTTTTCACTCCCTGACTCTGTCAGGCCTGGAATATCAACTTCAATGTTCTGTTTTCGTGTATCCGATGGCCTATAACAGAGGGGCACTGGAAGTGTTGCGAATTTTTGTTTATGCAATTCAAATAATTTCATCTGAAGTGTGTCTCTGACTATTTTTCTACTTGCAATGATCAAATCATTTGGTCTCCATGCTTCCCAAAACTCATTCATTGGAGTTTCTGAAATTATTTCACGCGCTATTTCACATTGGATTTTATCCGGTTGTAATCTAATTAGTTTCTTAAATTCTTTTAATTCATTATCAAGTGATCTATGATCGGTATCAATTTCTTCATAATAGTCTACAAAACCCTTTAGCCATTCATGTGGGGAAGCACCGACAAATGGTGGTGGTTGGCCATGATCACCGCACATGACGATTTTTGTATTTTTCAATAACAACCACTCAAGAAATATTTTTAATACATCTAATGGCACTGTGTCTATTTCATCCCAAATGATAATTTCAGGAATAAATTTCTCTCCCATGCGCTCAGGAGTCCATTTATCTCCCTTCCATCGGAAAAAACTATGATAGGTACAGGCATTAACTCCTCTCTGTATCATCTCTCTTGCAAGTCTGTGTGTTGGTGTTAGCACAATCATGTTTGGATTTTTCCCACGAAATAACTCAATTGCCCGGGTTGTTTTTCCTGACCCACCACAGCCGTTTAAATAAACTGTTTTATATCTACAGATTGGATCAGAAATCGGTGGTGCACTAGAAAATTTTGAACACTGATTGCTTTCTAAATAATTATTCTCAATGGTAACATCTGCTGATTGAATATAATCATGAATCATTTCTTTCTTAATTCTCCATGACCCCCAATTCTCGTTGCCAGTAGCCTTAAAATCAGTCATTTTGCTATTTATGTAAAATGAATCAGTGGCGACTCTAACTGCGGTGGTAGGAAATCTATTGATCATTGAAAATAAATTAATAGAAGCATAACCAAGCATAGAAGCTCTCAAATGTGTGTACTGCGGATTGTATCCATCAGTGTAAGTAACAATTGTACCCAATTTGGTTCCATCGGACATAAATGCGTCCTTACGATTGACATATAGACCTTTATTCGTTAAATCCGTGATTACAAAATCGTATTCAGCATTGTCTATAATCAATCGTGAAGAATATCTCGTATTATCATCTTTGCCACCCTGAGTGAATTTACCGATTATTCTTCGTCCAAGATCTTTTGCTTCATTGTTTCTGATTTCAAATAACTGTTTGGACCAATCCATGATTTGTTGTTCACTGAAATTTGGAAACAGTTTTCGCTCTTCGCTAATTATTTTTTCTAGATCAGGTTGTGGTAACCAGACTGATTTCTGTGCTCGATAGGATATAATTGCTTCACTGACAATTATTGATTTTAACATCCTACAATCAAGCATATACCGTAATAACACTATTGGCATCCAGTGTTTTTCAGACATGTGTTTACCAATCCAAATATAACTACACGGATGAAGTCCTTCAGCCATTTCAAATGATACCACACAAGCAAATCCGGTTAAATCGAAATGTGGCAGTGGTCCATTAATAGCAACACGGGTCATTTCGTGTGTAGGGTGTCCAAATCGTTTGAAATATTTCTCACACTCTCCATACCCAAGAAAACTTCCTGGATAACATGCAATCATATCAACTGAAATAACGGTATCAGCGGTGTATTTTGTATTCCATAATCCTCCATGGCTGTATTCAAGACAGGACAATTTGACATCTGATAAGAACTCACTTCGTGTTGGTTTCCACGCGTTTTTCTTTCTAGCAAAATGTGCTGCAATGGATGGTACTGTAAAACAGTTTGCTAATAATTGATCTTCGATTTCCTCCCCAGAAAACTCACTAGCTAGTTGTTTCATTTGATTATGCAGTTCTTCGGTACGATATAATTCTCCGTTGGGCCTTACAAACTGATCAAATCTACATTCTTCGTCTGAAGCACTATGAAATAGCCACATTGACACAGGATCGTTTTTACTCAAATGGTAAATAGCATCAAATAATTTCTGCTCGGTAAAACATTCTTCAGGTCCCAACCCTGTTTGGAAAATATATTTTACGGTTCTATCCCGTGGAAATATTGTTACTGCAGATGACCACGCGTGTTCATTATGATCAATAATTTCAATTGGGGCTCCATTTTTATTATATTTCGATTCGTATAATACTTCACCGGTGATTGTCCTTACCGTTATTGGAAATCTCAATGATGTTTCTAATTTAGCTATATCCTGAATTGTTGCCCCATGCTGTTTCACTGTCAGTTCCCATTCGGTTATTTTTTTTCGTCTTAGATCAGTTAGTTTATTTCCCCGGGACGCATTTGTGAAGTGTTCCATTATTCGTGTTGCTACACAATTGAGCCCTGTCGAATATTTCATGGGTGCTAGTTTTGCAATATCAGGTTTTTCATTGAGCGGATATATCCCGGAAACAACTGCTGTGACAGGGTAAGATCTTTCGTAGTAGGGTTTGTCAATTCCAGTCAAAATTCCTGGTTTTGAATCCTGAGTCACAGTGACAGTTTTTTTGTCCTTAAGAATAGGCTCGTATTTGTCCCTAATGATCCATTTTCCATCATCACGGATAAGGAATTTTATTCGAAAAAAATTTCTTTCTTCCCCAAGATTTGAGATTATCACTGCTGCTTTTTCATCATTCATGGTAGCGTCAACAACACCATCAATTCGAAATGTTGACCAACAATGAGCTGCTCCATCACGCTTGAATTCATTAAAACAGTCTCTGATTTTACTAATCAAGGTTCTATCAAGAATTTTATTCTTTGGTGTATCAGAAACTCTATCAAGATTGAATTGAACACTTTTCCAAGGCGCAATTTTCGATAATCTCTCAAACTCCTCCATACTATAATTAAAACAAGCATTTAAATGAAAGAATTAAGTATAATGAATCATTGCAAATGGCTTATGATTGGATCAGTGACACCGTGTAACAAATCATGCAGAAATGAATTCTGTGGGTATCATATGCAAAGCTTTCGTCGTGGAAGCCTTGGTCCGTTACCTTGTATTCGATGTGGGGTTGGGGTTAGGGGAAGGTCGCAATTATGTCTTAGGTGTGGCGGCAAACGATACAGGGAACTAAAACGCTATTATGATAAAAGAATAAAAAATACTGTCATTGACCCCAACGATGACAAAATTATAAAGACTCCTCAAGATTATATACAGAGACTTATAATTAAACCAAATAATGAATTAGAAAAATAGTGTTATTATACAAATGAACCAAGAATTCAGACCTCAATATTTGTAGAGCCTCGGTACAAAGGTTGCAACAGGACAAAAAATTCGATTTTCGTATGTCTATAACACTAAGGGAGACAACTCTTAAATATAACCAATGGATATAACCAAGGGAGTTATCTCCCTTAGATTGTGATTTAGCGGCTGGGTATTGTTTTATAAGAAAAGAAATATTTTCTTTTTTTTTTAGTGTTTAAGTCAAATAATCTGTCTCATTTAAATACCGTGAAACACCATTAATAAGTAATTTAAGAAAATAAAATAACACCCTGTGGATTGCTGTATTAAGTTGCCTTATATACTTTCTCCCTTAGATTGTGTTAACTTGTTTTATGGGTTATTGCGATTCAGCGGCTGGGCATTGTTTTGTAAGAAAAGAAATGTTGTCAAACAATTATAATCTTTTTTTCTAGTGTTTAATGCAATTATTCAGTCCCATTTAAATACCGTGAAACACCATTAATAAGTAATTCAAGAAAATAAAATAGCACACCTTGCGGATTGCTGTATTAAGTCGCTATATATACTATATGAATATTTACAACATATATCCAGTAATTATGGAGCTGCACAAAAAAGCTAAAAATCTGTCAAGTTACTAAAAACAACAATAACAACAATGGTAGACCCAAAATAAATGAATTAAAACAAGTTCAACAGCAAAGTGAAACAAAACAACAGGAACAACAACAACAACAGCAAAGAGAAATTAAACAGCAAAAACAACAACAACAACCAATTCGACCAATAAAATACAAGGCAGTTATAAAACTTAAGGGTCAAATAGCAACCTGTACCACTCAGCAACTTAAAGATAAAATCACACAAGCAGGAAATAAAATTGACAAAATCTATAAAATAGGTAAAAATCAAGAAGTTAGAGCCCAAAGTGTGGTGGTTGTAGAATCAACAACACCAATTCCAACAATTATCAAAGTAGGATCTCTGGGTATTCGTCATAGAACCCAGCCATTTGTGAACAAAGTACGATTCTGTACTAATTGCCAGCATTGGGGCCACTATAAGGTCACTTGTACCTTTAAACACAGATGTGAAAATTGTGGTGGACCACATACAGGACAATGTAAAAGGGAACAACCTAAATGTGGCAATTGTAAGGGAGATCACCCCTCTAGCTCAAATAAATGTAGTGCTGCGATCTTTGAAAACGAGGTCATAACCCTTATGAACTCGTCCAATTATGATTATATCACAGCAAGACAAAAAATAAACCTTCAAAAGCAAAATACCAAAAATCAAAATAAACAGGAGAAGACAACTCCTACTTCAACACCAGCACTAATTGGCAAACCTATTGAAATGGCCGCGGTTACTAATAAAACAACCTCTAATAGCCAAACTCAAACAGAAAACTCTATAGACCTTACAAATAAGGACTTGCAATTTCTGAAATAGGTCGTTACATTAGTAACGCACAAAACAAAAATAGTAGTTATTTATCTACCCTCATGAACGGGCTCCATGCCCTTATCCAACATGTAGACGAGGGTATTAAGTCAGGAAAGCTATTAAACCAACATGAATAACACAACAAAAGTAGTAACCAATTCTTACCCCAACACTACAAATTTGATCATATGGCAATGGAATTCGCGTAGTTTAGTGCTTAATATTAATGAATTAAAACTAAAACTAATTAACACATTAATAAAACCAGATATAATTTGTATTCAGGAAACTAAAATATCAAATAAAACTAAAACATTGCCAGCAATTGTAGGATATTCTCCTGGATTTTTTCAACATAGGAATGAAGGTCAAGGAGGGGGACTGGTTATATACCTTAATAATAACATCCCCTCAGCATCAATAGTCCCAATTAACTTACAAGCAATTAATAACTCTAAAATAGAAGTACAAGCGTTACAAATTAATACAGGCAAACTTAAATTTATATTATATAACTTTTATGACCCAGGAGGTGATATTAAATTAACTCATCAATTAGCGCTTAGAGCGCTTAATTTACATATAGGACAAAATGAAGTTATGGTGCTAGGTGACTTCAACTCTCATAATATAATATGGGGAAGTGAAACAACAAATATTAGAGGTAAAAGTATACAAAATTGGATCAATAAAACAAAACTTGTATTACTCAATGATGGTACTAAAACAAGACTTAATCCGGTAGATGGCACCTTAGCAGCCTTAGATTTAACACTATGCACTCCCAAACTTGCTCAATTAGCATCATGGAGTGTTGATCAAGAAGACAGTATGGGCAGTGATCATTTTCTTATAATAACCACACTACAAAATTCTGCTCAACTTGAAAATGGTAGTAAAATCCCAAAATGGAACTTTAAAAAAGCAGATTGGACTAAATTTCAACAAAATATTGAAAATGAAACACTTGAAGACATTAAAAATGAAAATATAGATCAATACTATGATAATGTGATTAATGCTATAACGAGGGCAGCTAATGCTTCAATGCCAAAAACAAAAGGCAATCCTAATAAACTTAGAGTCCCTTGGTGGAATAATGAAATTAGTATAATGAGGAAAAATAAAAGAAAAGCACTTAATAGATTTAAACGTACCCATAATACGCAACATTTTAAAGAATATCAAAAAATAGAAATTGAACTTAAAAAAGCTATTAAAAAAGCTAAAGACGATACTTGGAAACAATATTGCAGTACTTTAGACTATAAGACAAACTCAAAACAAGTCTGGGACAAAATTAGAGTAATAAGAGGCAAGCATACAAATAATACCCCAAAAATCAATAATACTAATAATTATAAAGAGCAAGCTGACTCATTAGCAAAGCACTTCCAAGCTATGAGCAGTAATAAAAATCATACTAAGGAATTTCAGGATCATAGATCTAAAATTGAAACAAATAGTAAAAATACATTCTCTGACATGGGAAATAAAAAGTCCTACTTAAATGATAAAATTACAATTAATGAATGGCATCAGGCACTTAAAACTAAAAAAGATACATCACCTGGAGAAGATACCATAGGATACTCAATATACAAGAAGTTACCGCTCAACTTTGTTAAAATAATACTTAATATGTACAATCAGATTTGGGAAACTGGAAAACTACCCATTAAATGGAAAACAGCTGTAGTAATTCCAATACTAAAACAAAATAAAGATAGGAATGATGTAAATTCATATCGTCCTATCTCTCTCACCAATAATATATGTAAAATTATGGAAATAATAATTAATAACAGACTTAAATATCACCTGGAAATTAACAATTTTATATCCAAGAATCAATGTGGTTTCAGAAATAATAGATCTACTATAGATCAACTTATTAAATTAGAAACAGCAATTAAATTAGCTTTTAATAATCATCAAAAAAAAAATAGAAATCTTATTGCTGTATTTTTAGATATGGAAAAAGCTTTTGACTTAGTATGGACTAAAGGTCTACTAACTAAATTAAATAAATATGGTTTAACTGGCAATATATTTAATTTTATTAAAGATTTCCTAAGTGAACGTAAAATCATAACTAGAGTAGGGACAACATACTCTGAAAAGTATGTTTTAGATAATGGTACACCTCAGGGGAGTGTACTCAGCCCAACCTTATTTAATATCATGATTAATGATCTAGATACAAATTTAGCTACCTCCAATATTGATTTATCTCAATTTGCGGATGATAGTGCACTATGGCGCGCTGGAGATCCCAACAATCAGAAACATATTGCTGAAATACAACAAACATTAGATAATATTGGTAGTTGGGCTGATAAATGGGGTTTCAAATTTTCTCATACAAAAACAGTAGCGATAGTATTCTCTCCCTTTAATCATAATAAAACATATCCTAAACTTACCCTTCAAAATCAAAATATAGTATTTGTTAAAGTAGTTAAATTTTTAGGGATGTATTTTGATCAAAATATGAAATGGTCATATCATATTAAGGACCTAGTTAATAGATGTAACCTTGACCTAAATCTCATTAGAAGTATACAAGGCACACATTGGGGTGCTTGCCAAAATACAATCATGACCCTGTATAGATCTTTGATACGTTCCAAGATTGATTATGGGTGTCATATTTATGCCACGGCATCGCCAACCCTGCTTAATAAAATCACCTCAATACAACGTAAGGCCCTTCTTCTGGCAACTAAAGCCTTACCATCTACCTCAACAGAAGAATTACAAATTCTCACTGGTGAACCATCATTGCATCTCAGAAGACAGGAAATCATGTTAAGATATGTAGCTAGACTGTCAACTCAAAATGATGAGCACCCTACTTTAAAGGCAATTAAAAAGTGTACTAAACCACTCATTAAACGGGGCAAATACTCCACTTCATTTGGCAAACAAATTTTTCGACTTAAAACAAATTTAACTACTGATATATTTAATGTACAGAAAACTAAAAACCCCATTATAATTCCATGGAGATTACCAAAAATAAAAGTAGACACTACTTTACAAGATAAAGGAAATAAAGTACAGGACTCCCACTATCTTAAACTGCTAGCCAATGAAAAGTTAAACACTGAATATAAAAATCATGTTAAAATATACACGGATGGATCTAAAAAACTAGACCCTGCAAGAACAGCAGCATCATGGGTTATTCCTGAGTTTACTATTAAACAAGGAATGCGACTACCAGATTACTGCTCCATATACACTGTGGAGTTCTGGGCTATACTTCAGGCACTAAAATGGATACAACACTCCAACTTAAACGCAAAAAAATTTTTAATTGTTAGTGATTCATTAAGTGTTCTCAAAACTATTAGCACAAACAACTCTAACAGCAGAAAATTTTTTCTATATTTATTACAATATCAAATAAGTAAACTTAGTACTCAAGATATTGAAATAGACTTCCTATGGGTTCCCTCACATATAGATATAAAAGGTAATGATTTGGCAGATCAAATAGCGAAAGAAAAACTAAATGAATTGACATATGAACAGGTTCAGTACAGTCATACAGAGATATACAAATTTATTACTGACATGATAAATAGTAAGTGGCAACATAACTGGAATATATCAATAAAAGGGAGAGTACTTTATAACAGTATGAAAACAGTCAAAAGGAAAATTACTCCTATAGGTAAAACAAGAACACAACAAATCAAAATGAATAGGATAATGGTAGGAAAAACGAAATTGGCTAACAGTTTCGGAAAATACTTAGGACCATTCCCCCACAATATTAAATGTTTTATGTGTAATCAAGTAGAAGATTTGGACCATATTTTTAATAAATGTATCAATAACATAACACATAGAAATATCCTTAAAAATAAATTGAAAATAAACAAAACAACTAAATTATATCCAAAATTTCTTGATCTAAAACAGCCAAATCTGCAATCAATCACTACTCATATTATGGACTTTATTATAAACTCAAATCTAATGCATAAAATATAGTAATGACTAAGCATACTTAATAATAAACAATATTAGAGTTATACAGAAGATAACTAACCTAAATATGCCAGAAGGAAATCTCTATACAGTATCAAATTACTACCATTCGAACTACCGTATATTACTATAAAAAAAGCGTATTGATCAAATTACCGTACATTAACGCATAAAAAGCGCACTAAAAGAAATAACATTAATTACCGTATCATACCCACAATTAAAGTTGATAAATTAAAAATAGGAAAATCTTAGGCAAATAATAACAAACTATAAACCAAAATAACTTCAAATATTCTAATACAAACTAACTTAAAGGAATTAAAATTAGCCTGTGACTCTGATTGACTCGGAATGGAAGGGAGGTGTCGACAATTAGTTCGAATGAGCTGATACGTTTTCACGGGTCTACATTCTCTCACACTATTGTGATCTTCAGAGATTACCGCTAAAATTTAATAAAAACAAAAAACAATCTAGGGTTATACCTAAATGGCTTGTGACTCTGATTGAAACATTATATGGGTGGCTATAGATAGTTAGCTCATAATGAGCTAATACGTTATCACGAGTCTATATCTGCTTATTATGGTGCGAAACAGAGGCTACCGCTGTAATCTACTTATGATATACAATTGGCCTGTGACTCTGACTGAGCTATGATATGGGTGGGTGTAGATAAGGAGTTCATAATGAGCTTTTACGTTTATCACGGATTTACACCCATCTCATAGCGTGCTTTACAGAGATCACCGCTTGAACTGTCGGACAATTTAAACTTCAACTTTTATTTTCAACTGTAGTCTGTAATCTGAACCACTAACATCTTACTCACCACTTCCAACTTAGAACAAAGTCATTGGCACTTGATATTCAAAAGCATAATAAACTTTCTACAAAAAGTGCACAGCTTAGGAATATCAACGGAGTTCATGGTGCTATCTCTGAAGTCGGTGGAAACGTGGAGGACGGACTACAGATTCACAGGAATATCAACAGCCCTTCTCAGGGCTATTAGCCTTAGTTTTAATTATATTTGTTTTTTAATTATAAGTTCCTGTTACTGTTATTTACTTGTTTGTATTATAACTTTCCTGTTGCATGACATTCAATAACATTGTTTGTGTACAGTTAACTAATTTGATAATAGCATTGTGTAAATAATTACATGTTATTATTCTTACTAATACATGTAGACTTTTTAATAATTACATGTTATTGTTGTTTTACAAATACTGCATGTACATGTTGTGATATAACATCTCTATTATTATTAATGTTTGTATTTGTTCTTGTTAATACTAACATTACTTACTTTTATTATCACTATTAATACTAAAATCAATGTAATCGCTACACTTGTGCTGTTCATGTGATATCCCTATTCCCTCCCTTTGTATCTCTTTGAGAAATTGAGAAGATCAGTGGAACAGCGGAGATGCGGGCTTTCCCTTTGTGGGCAAACCTGGATTGGAGAGTTATATGTGTACAGCCTAGTACACCTCTGTAATTATCCTCTCAAACAGTCTCTCAGGGAAACTGATGTTGACCCTTTTCTCATTACCTTTTTCTGAACACTATGTATCGGTTTCTTGTTATATGTCATCATAAACTGAGTTCTCTTAATTTTGATTGGAAAGAGAATTCGATTCGATCAACCATCAACGACCCTAATTTGATCCTTTTGGACCACACCCTGCAAAATTAATAACCTATATTAATCAAACTTGTACAACTTCTAGTCACCTTGACTTATTAGAATGGGTTTTTTGTTTTTTCATAGGGTGAATCACCCTCGAAAGAAGGGCCTTTCACCGGCTAATAGGTTGGTGGCAATATACATAGTACACCTTGTACTTAATTACTGATATAATGTTAGGCAAATAATAACTCTGTAACTTAAGTTTTGGATACAATTGCACAGGTGGCTTACACATTATTGGTGAGTAGGATTTTCCACTAGTACAACTGGATTGATTGGACAAATAACATTAAGGGAATGCAACTTCATTGACAGACTGTATATACGTACACACATATATGGCCCCCCTAGTTATTATAAGGTAGTCTTAACCCAGGACTATCAGTCCCCCGCAACACAATGTTGCAACTTAAAGTAAATTAAAATAATAACATCAAAAATACACAACACAACTGTATAGCATATACACCTTGAAACATGTCATATGAAGTTGCATATTAGCAAAATACCTAAGGTGTGGTTTCTTCGTGAGTGAGCCCGGTGTACGTTCTCCTTCTCGTCGTGCGGGACTTCGGTTGCGGTGCCTGGTACCTTGGATGAACCCTTCGGCCTTGACCCTTGCTGCCCTTTCCTCTTCCGGACATGCCATTACTAACGAAGTGGGTTAACTTCCCTTTGTTACCATTGCTGCTGTGGTTGGTATCGGGAATAGGGGTGGGTGTGTGTGGCACCATTCCTACCCACCCTATAGGCCTTCATTTTCCCTGTTAGTTACTTTTTAGTAATACAGGGAAACGCCTCACATTGACTAAATAATAGTGCAATTAAGCACATTAATCCTAAGGGGAGGGAGTGCTTCTTCCCCTCCTCGAAGGAACTAAATGGACACCGATATGGTGTCTATAAAAGCTGCACATATGTCTCTAGTAGACGGTTGCAGCTATAAAACAAACAAGTCAGTCAGTTACAACATATATACATTTTTAGAAACCACGCAGTTGCGGAACCCATTACCTGTTTTCGGGAGCCACGATTTTCACAGTGAATCTTTGAGAGCTATCACCATTCCATTCATCAAATCAAGATCTCCTACAAAGGATTACAGATATTATCCAAGGATATTCAATCCAGCTGCAATTATCGATATTAAGGTATTTTGTAAACCTACGGGTTCAATTTTAGTGCCATTGACTTAGGTTCTGTTTAGATAGCCAAATTCTGCCAGCTAACATTTAAATAACAGTCTGATTGCAAACTCATAATTATCATAACTTTCTATTAATTAAATCAAACAAAATGTACCGCACTAATGCAAAACTCGCATCCTTGGTTAGGTCTGGTATTGCTAAGCCTGCTGCGTGTGTTAACACAAACATGCCCATTAAAATTGGTATCATAGACACTACTTTGACCAAGAATAAGAGACCATTACAAATTAAACAACTAAACTTTCTGTCTACTCCGGAATACAATCTTAGGAAACAGCAGGCGGACAAATTAAACCCTTTATCTCCCATTAGATTTAATTTAGGAGATAATTTTATGCATGAAACCCTGATTGATGATACAAATCCCGAATCAGCAGGGATTAACATTGTTGACATGGATGGAAGTAAAGAATTGGACGACACTTTGCCTTTACAGCCACCCACCCCTACGCCCGCTACTTTGACCAAAACTCAGTCTATGCAAAAGGTAGGGATTAAAAATGCGGAGTCAAAAAGTACTGCAGCACATATTGAATCCATTGAACTGATAGAGGACAATACGGTGCAGATAGGATCTAATCTTAACAAGCAACAATTTACCTATGCCCAAATCGTTAGGAAACAGCGGAAAGTAGGTCAATCCGCTGATAACAAACATACAGTGTTACATGATAGCCAAGTACCAGGACCATCTCATCATACATGTATGAGAGAGAATAAAGCTAGTACCCCCCCCCAAAAGAGTAGAATTAAGGAAAACTTCCCCCCCTCCCTATAAGGGGAAAGGAAAGCAGCCTCTTAACCCAAAATTCAGGCCTAATTCAGCAAAAGCAACAGTACAATCAGACTCCAATCGGAATAAACAAAAAACAGCAATGCAGATAGGCTCATTTAGCAAAACTACAGCTAAACATTACCATGATGTGGATATGACTGTATTTATTAAAAGTAAAACTCATTCCATCTTTGATTTGACAACAACAAGCATTGCACAAGCATTACTAAAGGCTCATACAGGACAAAGTAGAATTATTCGTCCTAAAACTAATTACATCATCCTGCATTGCAGCACACGTGCACAAGCAGCTAAATATCTGGAAATTACCAAAATATGCGGCATGCCGGTAACGATGGAGCTGCATAAAAAGGCTAAAACCACTCAAACAATTCATAATAAACGTAATTCTGTCTATTATCAGAATAACAACAACAACAATCAAAGCAAAGAGGGAATTAGAAAGGAAACTCTTACTAAAGATGGACAAAAACAACAACAACAACAACCTCAAACCAAGAAATTCAAGGCAGTTCTTAAATTAAGGGGCAATTTGGCAAATTGCACCAATCAGGAAATCAAAGACAAAATTTTAGAGGGAGGAAACGAAATTATTAAAAATTACAGAATAGGGAAAATTGACAGAAATATGACTCAAAGCGTCACAGTAATAGAATCGCTTCATCCATTATCCAACACAATTAGGCTGGGAACATTGGGTATTAGACACAGAGTGCAACCCTTTGTTAATAAAGTTAGGTTCTGCACAAATTGCCAACATTGGGGGCACTATAAGGTAGCTTGTACCTTTAAAACTCTATGTTTAAACTGTGGCGGACCACATACTGGCTCATGCAAAAGAGAAAAACCTAAATGTGCTAATTGTAAGGGAGATCATCAGGCTAACTCTAAATCATGTAACCTTGCAATTAAGGAACAAGAAATCATTACTTTAATGAATGAGCAAAATTACAACTATAGCACAGCTAAACAAGAAATAACCTTGCAGAAACAAAAGCAAATCAATAAAAGTGAAAACAGTAAAGAAGATACGAACAAAAAACTTATTGATTCACAAAACAATAAAGATGCAGTACCTAAAACAGTGTTAACTGCTCCTAACAAATTAACTTCAACTGTGCAAACACAAACAGAACACTCTATTGGCCTAGTAAATAATTATAGTCTTCCCACAATAGGGTTAGCCATCTCAGAACTAGGTCGTTACATTAGTAACACAAAAAAATCAGATATAAATTATCTATCTACTCTCACAAATGGGCTACATGCCCTTTTACAACATATAGAAGAGAGTATTAACACTGGAAAATTAACTCTTCACCATGAATAGTACAACCAAACAAAAGAACAATATGTATCATAATAAATATAACACTAATTTGGTCTTATGGCAATGGAATTCACGAGGCTTAACAGTTAATATTAATGAATTAAAACTTAAATTAATCAACACACTAATAAAACCTGATATTATATGTATCCAGGAAACTAAAATAACATCTAATACTAAAACACTCCCATCAATTGTAGGATATACTCCTGGATACTTTCAAAATAGGAATGAGGGTCAAGGGGGGGGGGGGGCTTGTCGTTTATTTAAACAATAATATGCCATCTGCCTCAATCATTCCAATTAAAACGCAAACAATTAATAATTCCAAAATAGAAGTACAAGCACTTTTAATAAATACGGGTAAAACTAAATTTACATTATATAATTTCTACGACCCTGGAGGAGACATTAAAGTAAATCACAATCTAGCGCTACAAGCGCTTACATTGCATATAGGACAAAATCAAGCAATTGTAGTAGGTGACTTTAATGCTCATAATGTAATATGGGGAAGTGAAAAAACTAATAGTAGAGGTAGGAACCTACAAAACTGGATTAATAAAACAAATCTTGTATTACTTAATGATGGTACTAAAACCAGACTTAATCCGGTAGATGGCACTTTAGCAGCCATAGATCTTACATTATGCACTCCTAAACTTGCTCAAGTAGCAACATGGAGTGTGGATCAATCAGATACCATGGGAAGTGACCACTTTCTCATAATAACCACACTGCAAAACTCTGCACAACTAGAAACTAATAATAAGCTCCCTAAATGGAATTATAGAAAAGCAGATTGGAATAAGTTCCAACAAAATATAAAACATGAAACACTTGAAGATATTCAAAATGAAAATATTGATCAATACTATGAAAATCTTATTAATGCTATAACAAGGGCAGCTGATGCCTCTATACCCAAAACTAGCTGTAAACCCACTAAACTTAGAGTCCCTTGGTGGACAAAGGAAATTTGTACAATTAGGCAAAATAAAAGAAAAGCTTTAAATAGGTTTAAGCGTTCCAATAATACTGAACATTTTAAAGAATACAAAAAACTAGACACCGAGTTAAAAAATGCCATTAAAAAGGCTAAACAAGATACTTGGAAAAAGTACTGTAATAACCTAGACTATCAAACTAATTCAAAACAAGTTTGGGATAAAATTAGAGTAATAAGGGGTAAACATATAAACAACACACCAAAAATTAATAATACTAATAATCATAAGGAGCAGGCTGACTCATTAGCATCACACTTTCAAGCTATGAGCAGTAATATAAATCATACTAAAGAATTTCAGGAACACAGACTCAAAATTGAAACAAACTATAAAAATACTTTTGAGGATTTAGGTACCAAAAACTCCTATTTAAATGATAAAATTACTATTAATGAATGGCATCAAGCCCTTAAAACTAAAAAGATACCTCACCTGGAGAGGATACTATAGGATATTCAATTTACAAAAAACTACCTATAAACTTTATAAAAATAATACTAAAAATGTATAACAAGATTTGGGAGACTGGAAAACTCCCCATAAAATGGAAAACAGCTGTAGTTATTCCTATATTAAAACAAAATAAAGATAGAAATGATGTAAACTCATATAGGCCTATTTCCCTTACAAATAACATATGTAAAATTATGGAAATAATTATCAATAATAGACTTAAATATCATCTAGAAACTAATAATCTTATATCCAAAAATCAATGTGGATTTCGTAATAATAGATCTACTATAGATCAAATAATTAAATTAGAGACTGCCATTAAACTAGCTTTCAATAATCGTCAGCCCAAAAACAGGAACCTTATTGCAGTCTTTTTAGATATGGAAAAAGCTTTTGACCTGGTATGGACTAAAGGATTACTAACTAAATTAAATAAATATGGTATCACAGGCAATATTTTTAATTTCATAAATGATTTCTTGAGTGATCGTAAAATTATAACTAGAGTAGGGACAGCATACTCTGAAAAGTATACTTTAGATAATGGTACCCCTCAAGGGAGCGTACTCAGCCCAACCTTATTTAATATTATGATTAATGATCTTGATAAAAATTTAGCTTCTCCCCAACTTGATATTTCACAATTTGCTGATGACAGTGCCCTCTGGCGTGCTGGTGACCCAACCAATAAGAAATGTATCGCTGAGATACAAAAAAGTTTAGATAATATAGGAAATTGGGCTGATAAGTGGGGATTTAAATTCTCACATCAAAAAACTGTAGCAATATTATTTACCCCTCATAACCATAATATAATATATCCCAAACTTACTCTTCAAAATCAAAACATAATATTTGTAAAGGTGGTTAAATTTTTAGGAATGTATTTTGACCAACACATGAAGTGGTCATATCATATTAAAGACTTACTTAAACGTTGTAATGTAGATCTTAATCTTATTAAAAGTATACAAGGTACACATTGGGGTGCCGATCAAAAGACAATCATGACTCTCTATAGGTCGCTGATTCGTTCTAAAATCGATTATGGGTGTCAGGTTTATGCTACGGCATCACCGACCCTTCTTAATAAAATTACTTCAATACAACGTAAAGCTCTTCTTGTTGCAACTAAGGCACTTCCATCTACATCAACAGAAGAGCTACAGATATTAACAGGTGAACCACCATTATATTTGAGACGACAAGAGGTCATGTTAAGATATGTCGCCCGATTGTCTACTCATAATGAAACACACCCTACTTTACAGGCAATAAAAAAATGTAATATACCATTAATTAAAAGGGGTAAACACTCTAACTCATTTGGCAAGCAAATATATAGTTTAAAAACACAACTTCCTGTTGATATATTTCAAGTCCAAAAAAATAAAAATCCAATTATAATTCCATGGAGAAGGAAAACAATACAAGTAGATCTCTCCCTTCAAAATAAAGGCAATAAAATGCAGGATTCACACTATTTAAAAATGCTTGCAAATGAGAAGATAACTAATACATATAAAAATCATATTAAAATTTATACGGATGGTTAAAAAAAAATTGACCCTGCAAGAACAGCGGCTGCATGGGTCATTCCCTCTCTTCAAATAAAACAGGGCAAACGAATATCAGATTATTGCTCTATATATAGTGTTGAATTCTGGGCTATTCTTCAAGCACTGAAATGTATACAACACAATAAACCTGCAAAAGTATTAATTGTCAGCGACTCACTGAGCGTCCTAAAAACTATACATAATAATAATTCTAATAGTAGGAAATTTTTCTTATATCTTCTGCAATATCAAATAACCAAACTTAACACTCAAAATATTACAGTAGACTTTCTATGGGTACCTTCACACATAGACATAAAGGGAAATGAATTGGCAGATCAAGTAGCAAAAAATAAATTAAATGAATTACAATATGAACCATTACCGTATAGTCATACTGAAGTTTACAAATTTATACACGATATGATTATGAATATATGGCAAAATAACTGGAATTTGTCAACTAAGGGGAGAGTACTACACAATATTATCAAAACTGTTAACAGGAAAGCAATAATACTGGGTAAAACAAGAACAGAACAAATTAAAATGAATAGGATAATGCTAGGAAAGACAAAGCTGGCTAACAGCTTTAGTAAATACATAGGACCATTTCCCCATAACATAAATTGCTTTAAATGTAAACAAATAGAAGACTTAGATCATGTATTTAATAAATGTCCAAATAATACTATAAATAGAAACATACTTAAAAATAAACTAAAATTAGGAAAAACAACAAATATATATCCAAACTTACTTAATTTAACACAACCTAATATTCAATTAACTGCAAAAAATATAATTGATTTTCTTATCAATTCAAACTTAATTGATAAAATATAATATTATAACAAATAAATCCCCTAAAAATATTAGATTACTATTATATATAAAATAAATTTAAATCCAAGATTAGCCTGTGACTCTGTGGGTTTTGTGACTTGATTGAGTGTCGATATTGAGTTTTAATAAACTTATACGCATTTTGCGAGTTGACGCTCGGTCATGTACATGATTCTGACAGAGATTACCGCTATACAAGTCATCTTGGAATACTAAATTAAATAGGATTCTAGTATTAATAACAATGTAAATATTGAAATAGTATTACAAATAATAATAATAAATTAATTAATAATAATTAGTTTCAGATTCCTAGACTGGCCTGTGACTCTGTGGGGTTTTTTTTTTTGTAACAAATGTGAGTGTCAATATTGAGTTTTAATAAACTTATACGCACTATGCGAGTTGACGCTCGTTTATGTACATGATCCTGGCAGAGATTACCGCTATATCGTCATGGAGTATTAAATTAAATAGGATCCTAGTATTGTTAACATTATTAACATGTTCAAGACTAGCCTGTGGCTTTGTTGGAGCTGTGATCTGAGTGGGTGTAGACATTGAGTTTTTTCTGAACTTATACGCTTCTTGCGAATTTACACTCATTTGTGATCATGATCTTGACAGAGTTCACCGCTATATAAGTTTAAATTTTAGCTAATAAAGGTAGACTGGAAAAAACCTCCATACTAATACCACCCTCCCTTTTAACTTTCTGTCAGAATAAAAGCTAATGGCACTTTTTATTCAAAATTGTTCGACAACAACCTTGCACTGGACTATAATGAATGTGACAATTGCTTGGACAATATTCTATGGATGACAAATGGAGCCATTGATGCTATCACTGACAACAAGGGAAACGTGGAGGACCAGAATACAGATCAGTCCTTCTCAGGGCTATTTGCCTTACAGCCCTTCTCAGGGCTACTTAATGTTAATTTTTAATTAATGTTGGTGTTATGTTAATGTTAATGTTGATGTTGGTGTTAATGTTGATGTTAAAGTTAATGTTGATGCTAATGTTAATATTAATAATGTTGATGTTGATGTTAGAGTTAATGTTGGTGCTAATGTTAATATTAATAATGTTCATGTTGATGTTGGTGTTCATACTAATGGTGTTCATACTAATATTAGTTGATATTAATATTAATGTTAATTGTTAATTGTCCTGTGTTGTCCTGTTGTAATTGTCTTGTATTTTCTTCCGGACATTCTGATCGAGTTGATCAGGGCAGGTGTGGATTGATCTTGCCTACCTACCCCGGGGCTTCCATTTACACCGATAGTTACTATTTAGTAATTCGATGTAACGCCTAATAAATAAATTAATTAAAAATTTCCCTTACAAAGGGAAAACTAAATGTTCAGTGACATACTGAATATAAAAGTAGCACAAATGATCCTAGTGATCGGTTGCTACTATAAAATAATCATGTCAGTCAGACAACATATATATGTTAAAAAACGTTATTCTTTATGGACGTGAACAGTGGTCTAACGGTATCGTGTTTGGCTTGTAAACCCAGACAATTATTATTCACATGTTCGCGCCCCATAGCAGACACATTGTCTGATGGTGAAACGGTGGATGTTTTTTTTTTCTATTTAATTGAGGGGAGGGAGGGCAACCCTTCTGTGTGCACATTTCACATAACATGCAAACCCATGCTATCAAATTTACGGTAGCGTGGGTTGTCGGTTTTTGACAACTTACGCTACCATGAATTTGAAATATTTCAAATTCATGGGTTGCATGTTGAATGTGCACACATACAATGCCCTAAAATAAATAACATCCATGGATGTAATTAGCTCTCCATCACATTTGGGTAGCCCCGTATGGTGTTCAAAATGAATTACCGGCCAAAAAAGGTTCGTGGATGCACATTGGGTATAAACCCAGAATGAATTATCGGCTAAAAGAAACGGTCATAGGGTCAGAAAGAGCAAAAACAAAAAAAAAAACATTCTGATATAAAACAGAAACAGAAAAATGCTCTCTAGGAACACTATGAAAGACACAAAGGCCTAATAAGGGACCCAATCAATGCAAATAGAACCACAACGGCCTATATCAAGGGGGTCAAATGACTGATAACCGCTCATCATGGTTGTTATTTATTTTTGTCTGCATTTATATTTATATATACAGAATTAATTTTAAAAAAGATATTTATATATACAGACTGAATTTTTAAAAAAGATATTTATATATACAGACTCAATTTTTAAAAAAGATATTTATATATACAGACAGAATTTTTAAAAAAGATATTTATATATACAGACTGAATTTTAAAAAAGATATTTATATATACAGACTGAATTTTAAAAAAGATATTTATATATACAGACTGAATTTTTAAAAAAGATATTTATATATACAGACAGAATTTTTAAAAAAGATATTTATATATACAGACTGAATTTTAAAAAAGATATTTATATATACAGACAGAATTTTTAAAAAAGATATTTATATATACAGACTGAATTTTAAAAAAGATATTTATATATACAGACTGAATTTTAAAAAAGATATTTATATATACAGACTGAATTTTAAAAAGGATATTTATATATACAGACTGAATTTTAAAAAAGATATTTATATATACAGACTGAATTTTAAAAAGGATATTTATATATACAGAATTATTTTTAAAAAAGATATTTATATACACAGAATTATTTTTAAAAAAGATATTTATATACACAGAATTAATTTTAAAAAATATATTTATATATACCAAATTAATTTTAAAAAATATTAACGGCTCTTTTATTTTTGAAAAATGAATTAGAAATATGTATTATCATATATGAATTCTGAAAATATGAATAGCATCATAGTTGAAATTGCAAAATTGAAAAGCCAGGATATTAGATTGTCAGATGGGTTAAATCCTGATCAAATTATGTCTGATTTTCAGGATATAGAATACGGAGTTAGCACTAACAAGTATATGTTACCAAAGAAATATGCACTCATCAAAAAAATTCAAAATTCTATTCGAGACTCTCTTGCATTTTCCAGTGAAGTAGGTGTGTTTGTTCCGTTATATACTATCGTGGAAGGAATACGAAAAGAATTGGGTAACGAATATGAATTGAAAAAGGAAGTTAATTCTAAAATTAGAAACTTACGAGCGTTAATTCAAGAAAATGAACTATTTTGATTGACCGACCCTCAAAAGATTTTGTCATACCGTAAAATCTCCTTGAGATTTTCATTTTTTTGTCATTTTTTGAAAAATATTTCACACTGCGAAAATAAAATAGAATCCTAACACTTAAAAGAACTTTCCCCTATGGAAAATCCAATGCAAAATCGACTACTTGACCCTACGAGGTTTTTTGATGAAAATCGATGAAAAATGACCAAACATCACTGAAAACAGGCAAAAATTGATGAAAAATGGCTAAAAATCATCAAAAATGAGTTTTAACAGCTTTTCCTTATGGAAAATCTCATGTAAAATCGACTACTTGACTGTAAAATCTCAACTGAAAACCACCAAAACTGTCAAAAACAGGCAAAATCATCTGACATGTCAAGTGTTTTACAATTGAAAAATGGTTTCTGATTTCAAATAATGGTCAATGAAGCATTAACAACCCGATTGGCTCGTGAACGACTGGATGCAATCAGGAGATTTGTACCAATTCGTGACTCTGTAAGAAATAAACTGCAACAACGACAGAGTTTACAAACTGATTTTGCTCTGGGGTCTGAAGAGTTGTTTAAACCAGTAACCACAGCAACGAAAGGGGTAGAGCGTGCTTTACTGGGAGATGGTCCCGAGACGGGAAAATCTGTTATTTCTGTACTTGAAAAACTAGCAACGAAAGCTGAACAAACTGAAAAAACTGATCCGAAAAAAACAACTGTTTCTCTGTTGGATAAATTTACTGATCATGCTAAAATAGTAATAAAACAATTTAATTTATTCAAATCAAAGGATTATCGAGCTTTTGGTGATTTTGCTGCTCAAAGCTATAATTCAAAAAAAGATTTTTTAAAGGACGAGTATAAGAATGATAGAATATCAAGTAATGATTGGTCCGATAATTTGTACAAACTAAATAAGGGGATTGGTCGTTTGAATAAGGATGAGATGGGGTACAAGGAATTTCAAAGGGGAATTAGTAATTATAAAAGAGAACAAATAGAAGAACGACAACGAGAATTAGAAGAACGACGTCAAACACCAACACGTAAACAAACAAAAAGACAAAAAAAACAACAACTACCACCTGATGATGATGATGATTTAGAAGAACGACGTCAAACACCAACACGAAGACAAAAAAAACAAGAAGAACCTAATGATGATTATTTACAAGAAACGGATTTAGAAAAAATAGATGAAGCAACTGGTTATAGCGGAAGTGGACTGCAAAATCCAAGGATTGGAAACACTTGTCCTGATAGTGTTATCCATGATATATCACGATTAGATGTTCTTGTAGGAGGATTCCGAGCTGGAAATAACTCTCCAGAAATAATTAATGAAGCAGCTGATATCTGTAGACGGTTATTTGCCGGCGGTATCATGGATATCAAAACATATCGAGATTTCATTGACGAGTTAGCAAATGGGTATCACAGCAATTGAAAACACTATTGTTTTTATAATAATGATCATCCATTACAATCATGATAAACCAACCCCAGTCTATGTGGTAAACTCACGGTTTCCAGTTTATAAAGCATACTATGGAGATGGCCTCGGCAATACCATTTTAGGATTCTTTTCAAGAATGGCCCCAAAAGTGATGCCGTTAGCTAAACAATTATCAATGAAAGCCATTGATGTTATTCGTGATAAGGGTATTGGTGCTGTTGGAGATCTTGCCGGGAAAGCGTTTTCAACTGCAAAGAATAAAATAACATCATTAGTAAAATCACGAAAAAAGAAACCATTGCCATCTACAGCAGAAATGCCTGCAAGTGTTAGTAAAATTATAAATAACGCAGTAGATGAAAAACTAGCATCAATGGCTTTAACTCCCGACCCAAATATGATAGCGGGAAGTGGCTTTAAAAAACCACGTAGAAAACGATGATGAAAATTGCTAGCAATTTTCCAATTTAGACTCTGATAAATAGAATAAAATGTTCAAAAAGTCACGTGATCCAGCATTTGATATAGACGCCCCAGTTGGCAAGGATGATTCTGTACGCGATTATCAATATTACGCCTATCATGCCATAGACTCAAATAGTCGAGCAAGAATTGATCTTCAAGTCCATGATACCAGTAAATACTTTTTGCCCTGTGAAGCGTTTATTGAAATCGAAGGAGAAATTGTAACAGCTGCTGAGACTCCTACTGTACCAGCACCGTATCCAGCTGGTACTCAAGTCGGTTTTGTCAATAATGGTATTATGGCGCTATTTGAAAGTGCTAGATATCTCATTGATGGAAAAGAAATTGAGTCGATAGATCGCAATGTTGATGTGGCTACAACAATCATAGGGTTAGCGAGATATTCTGATGATTATACAAGATCAGCAGGACCTTCTATGATGTTTGCAAAAGATGTTACAAATACCGCTGGTGGAAATCAATTTGTTGTAAGACGACCAAAAAAACGTGATAATAGTGATGCTGATGTCGAGAATATGATTATAAACAAAGATGATAATTTCAATCTAGGAGCTGCAACACGAAACGCAATGTTGGGAGTAGGGCGTAAATCATTTTCATGCGCAATTCCACTGCATCACATATTTGGATTCTGTAGAAACGTCAGAAAAGTTATTTATGGAGCTAAGCATACAGTATCACTTGTACGAAAGGGTGATGATAATGACGCAATCTGGAGGATTCCAGCAGATGCTGCAAATCCCAATGCTGATGCCGGTAAAGTAAAATTAACAAAAATATCATTGTGGATGCCAGTGTTGACTCCAGCATTCACCGCAGAAGAACGATTACTATCATTTATGGACCAAGGGGGAAAGTCGTTGTTGAGTTGGTTATCAGTGAGTACAGATGTGAAGCAATCAGAGCTGAACGGGTTATTCACGTGGAACCTAGCATCAAAACAAGGTGTTGCTGCGCCACGTCATATATTTATTGCGTTACAGGATAACGCACGAGTTGGCAATCAACTCTCCAGCCATATGATATTTGATCAGTTAGGTGTGAAAGAGGTCTCACTGAGAATAAACGGCCAGCAGGAACCATCCGAGGATATACAACTTGATTACACAGAAAATCATATTGCACGAGTTTATCATAGATTGTTGTCATTTATGGCACGTGATCAAAATGTGGATACCGGTCTACAAATATCACAATTGGATTTCAAAAGCCTCTATCCGATTTATTACTTTTCTCTGGAACATCTCGATTTGATGAGACAATCTGTCGTTGATATACATTTTAGAGCCCGTGTAACCCCTGGTGGTATTAGTTATAGAGCGGTTGCTGTCATTCTCAGTGATAAATCAATGCTACTTGAAGGTGTTGGAGGAAAAATGAGAGTGGTAGATGCGCCTGTAGAAAATCTTTGAACGATTTTTCCATTGAATCGTTTACGATTTAGAATCAATCTATTATGTATAATGTCATATAGTGTTATTAGTGTTGCGTTAACTCCTGGTCAAATCAAAAAATTGCAATCAGAATCGGCTAAAAAATGTGGAACCACAATCACTTTGAAACCGAATCAAATGACTGGTGGTGCAAATAAATTATCACTGACAACTCGTCAAATAAAACATTTCAATGATGCACTTGCAGCCAAAAAAGGTGTTCAGATTACTCTTTCTGCGGCTGCTATAAAAAATATGATGAAAACGGGTGGTATATTTCCATTGTTAGCTGCAATACCAGCATTGATTGCAGCAGCAGCCCCAGCAGTAGCTAAAGCAGCGGCGTTAGGAGCCGTTGGTACTGCAGCAGGAATGGCGTTGAAAAAAGCAACTGGACAGGGTTATAAAAAAAGGGGAAAGGGTCTAAGACTACCAGGAACCCCGTATTCATGGTACAGCGGAAAAGGTCTGAGACTACCAGGAACCCCGTATTCATGGTACAGCGGGAGATCCGTTCACGGATCAGGCCTGAGACTACCAGGAACGGTTTATTAATTGAGGAATCTTTGATTCCGATGTCCAATTTTGATTTAATGGATGCTGCTAAAAACCTAGCGATTAAAAATTTCAGAGGTGTTTTTATGAAAGATCAATTACCACATCAACCAAACAAAACTGAAACAGGTATTATTAATCTCGATAACAGCACCGGACCTGGAACTCACTGGGTTGCATACGCTATTGATCCACGTGGGATTGTTTATTTCGATTCATATGGATTAGCCCCGCCAAAAGAGTTTTTGCGTTATATAAAAAATTTTCCAATGAAGACTTGGTATTCTACGCTACCAACACAACAAATCAATGACCCACCAATATGCGGCAGTGAAGTATTAAATGTCCTTAACGCTATTTCTAACTCCTTGAGTAACCCAAGGGGAAAACCAACTCATATTGTCGTAAATGACTACACTAGTAGTCGCTGGCAACGACGAAGTCGTCAAAAACGATTTTAAAGAGAGAAAGAGTTTTACAATAACATGATTGAATTTGGGGAAGACCTCTGAAACCCAAACCCGATGACACTGCAACCCCTGGTTCTATCAAGGATATAACAAAAAAAATTAAAGATGAAATCGCTGAGACGTTAAATTTAACAAGTGTTGACCCGAATGAAATAGTTGTATTTCAGGACAAACAGGGTAAATTGAAATCTAGTGATGTCTCTCTGGATGATATTTTAGTTAAACAACAAAACGCAATCGAGAATACCGTTGTGCTATTTTCCGATCAGGGTAAACTCAAACCAGGTGTACTTATTTCGACTATTACAGATAGAATAATTGAACTCGGCAATTCTGCGTTGGAACTAGCAACACTTCAATCTAAAACCGAAGAACACATAAAACAGTTTACCGCATTTCGTAGAAATATCATTGATAAATTTATTGGAACCCCGTTAGATAAAATTGAACTAAAACTCCCTGATATAAAAAAATCCATCGATGAGACGAAAACCTTCACCGAGGACATCAAAGGTGATATTTCGAGGATGATAACAGTCATTGAAAAAACAAAAATTCCTCATGCGAAAACCAACAACTTAGTATACACCATCCAACACGGATCATTTGAGTGGACACCTACAAACAACACATTAGATATCACTGCAACCGTTAAGGGTATTTATCGATTAACACTAGTGACACCATTGACTCAATTTAGTATTTCATCGTCCAGTTCATCCGGGGTCAATAATACGATTTCAACGATCATCGACAAGAATACAACTGAAAAGTTCACAATCACATATGCTGATAAAAGTTTGGTTAGAGTCTCAACAACGTGGTATGTGGAATTCGTAGCGGATTTAAGTAAATCGTAATTGAAAACGCTAGCGTATTTAAAATAAAAATGATTTCATCATCGCAATATCGTTATGATCAGGTCAGAGAATTTCAAACTAGACTCAAAACCCTGTCTGAGGAGTATGCAATGAAAATTAAAAAATATCGCAGGAGAATTACCGCAATTGATATTACTGTGTATTCAGTGAGTGGTGTAATCACCGGAGCTGGAATTATACTATCTTCAGTGACAATGATGGCTCCGATAGCTGTTCCAATTTGCATTTCTGCGGCAACAACAATCGCTGAAATTATTTCAATAATCACAAAAAAAATATCATCATGGAGCCAACGAAAATTACAAGACTACATAATTCAATTTCATGTTGTGTCCACTGCATGCTCGCAATTATCCTCATTGATATCATCATCTCTCGATGATACAATTATATCAGAGAGTGAGTTTTCAGCGATGGTAGATATATATGATTCTGCGATGTCAAAATTAGAAATACAAAAACATGAGTATAATAACAATGACAACACCGATGGAATCAGAAAAAACCAAAATGATCTCAATAACCTCAACGATATCAGATAGTGAGTTCTCAGTGATGATACGTGTCTATGATTCCGCAGTATCAAAATTAGAAATACATCATGAGTATAGCAACGATGACAACACAGATGGAATTACTTCAACAAATAGTGGAGAACACAACCCCAGTACAAACCAGCATGATCTCAATAACCTCAACGAATCCAGAATTCAGTGTGAATTTCCCCTCTCCGGTCCCAGTGAAGGAGATAGCGCTAGCAAAATTACGAGTATACCATAGTTGGCCAAATATCAGATCAAAATCATTTGGTGGTCAACAACCCAATAATTCTTTAGTGTTTGCAAATAAGAATAAACCCGACGGTACCCCAGACTGGAACGTCGTTTCGATACCAACCGGATCATACCAAATCGAACAAATCAATAATGAATTCGCGCGTAGAATAAAATCGATTACTGGAGTAGAGTCAAAAATAGCTATAACAGTTCATGAACCAACACTATCATCTGCCATTGAAATAAACTCAGAAGAATACATCGTAGATATCTATCAAAGTTCTATTAGAACCGTACTAGGATGGCCTGAATTACCACCCGGGGGAAAACCCGTTAAATTACCAGAACCACAAAAAACTGATTATATCACCGACATGATAAAATCTGGTAATCCAGTAAAAGGCTATAGTGATTACAGTATTGTTAGAAATTTTTTTGCTCTTAGCACTATAGATAAGGGAGGGAGATATCTTTTTATTAACGAACTTAAAATCAATGACAATTTCATAGCAATGAATAATGATTTTTCACTGTTGTTAATTCCTCTTAAATCCGGCTCTCTTACCCGAGATGAATTTATCAGCGTCGTAGAAACATGTAACAAAATCATCAATGACATGGAAACATTTAATGCGCAAATTATTCAAGAAGTATTAGGTGACAGTAATCCTACAACAAGAAAAATTTTTGCAGACGGCAAGGGCATCCCCGTCAAGGATATTCCAACAGTCAAACTACCAGGATATAACGTACCAGAACTAACAAAACTTCTCAGTGATGCCATCGATGTTGGTTTTAAAATAATTCATGATACGTGGAAAAAAACATCATCACCGGAAATAAAAATCCTCAAACACAATAATGATCCAGATGGTGGTGGCAGGCATATCGCTCCGTTCAACGTGAATATTTCATCGGTGATTGCGCTCAATTTAGTGTGTGACGTTATCGAAGGAAGCTATCAAATAAATCTAGAACGATCAAATCAAGCTCAGCAAGGATATATTCTTTATTCATTTGCACCAATAGCCCCTCCAGGATTTCTAATTATTGAGTCTCCGGTGAATCCAGTCTATATGCGATGTCATAATAATTCATTAACCAGAATTAATTTCAAACTCACAGATCAGTCTAATAATCTGATTGATTTACAAGAGGAGGTTTTACAAATAAGTCTGTTTGTGAAATCCTAAGGATTTTCATCCTGAAGGGGGACACGATATCGTATCGGACTGGATCAAATATTCGGTTAAAATCACCGTAACCCATAGCAGCAGAGAGGGTGAGTGACAACGACGTTGCGACATTTATGATTCACGAATACAATCACTGTCATTTTTTTTTCTGATTCGCGAGAAGGGTCTAGGGTATAAACAAAAAAGTTAAAAAAAAGGTTGTAGGATTCACCCTCTCTGCTGCTGCCTTATACACGAAACGATGATTAAGATATTTCTTCTTCCCTGCAGTAAACATCAAATACCCCTGCTTAGTCACAAAACCCACTGATTTCTTCAGCCTGCGGTTTCTGAAAATACCGTCACGGGATGCTTCATAATTGGTGATCAGGGGCTATGATCGAAATTAATGGTTCATTTGTATACTATATAGTATCAGTCGAATTTATTATTTGGTTTAATTATTACTCAGAAATCTATCAATGTAGTCTTGATGTGTTCTTATGATTTTGTCGTTGATTTTGTCAAGGACGCTGTCGGGGACGGAGTTCTTGACTCGTTGATCATAATAGCGTTTTAGTTCCCTATATCGCTTACCACCGCAATTGAGACACAATTGCGATTTTCCTCTCACACCTACCCCACATCGGAGACAAGGAAGCGGCCCAAAACTTCCATGACGAACGCTTTGCAGATGATATCCGCAGAATTCACTCTGCATGATTTGTTACAAGCGGTTACTGATCCTATCATCAACCATTTGCAATGATTCATTATATAATAAATTCTTTATTTAAATACTTGTTTTAATTATAATATGGAGGAGTTCGAGAGATTATCAAAGATTACGCCTTGGAAAAATGTTAAATTCAATCTCGATAGAGTCTCCACTGATACACCAAAGGGTCTAATAAGTGATAGAAGCATAATAAGTTGAATCCGTGACGGTGTTAATGAATTCAAGCGAGATGGAGCATCTCACTGTTGGTCAACATTTTGAATTGATGGTAGTGTTGATGCTAACATGAACGACAAAACAGCTGCAATGATAATCTCGCATCTTGATCAGAAAAAAGTAGTTTTTTAGAGTGAAATTCATTATCGGCTCAGAAACGGGAAATCGGATTAATCGCGACAAATTTGAACCAATTTTAAAAGATAAGAGAAATGTCACTGTGAGTCATGATTCCAAACCAGGAATTATGACTGGAATTGACAAACCGTACTACGAGAGATCATATCCCGTAACCGCAGTTGTTTATGCAATCTATCCGTTAATGATAAACCGAATATTGAAAAGTAAAACCAATGAAACTGTCATCGTTGAATTGTGTAGCAGAACGAATAACAGAGCATTTTACAAATGTGTTGCGTGGAAACATATTGACAGATCTAAGACGCAAAAAAATAAATGAATGCGGACTAACAGTTAGGAACGGAGCAACGATTCAAAATGTGGCAGAACTAGAACGATAAAATTTACAATATCAGTAACGACGATAACAGGAGAGGTATTATATGAACCGAAATATAAATCGAGAGGATCCCCAATCAAAATTATTGATCATAACGAACACGCATGGACAGCTGCACTAACAATATTTCCGCGAGATAGAACAATAAAATATCTACCCGCGGAGTTCTCCCCAGACTTCTCTGAGAAGAAATTATTTGATTTTATTTACGGGTTAAGTAAAAACGATCCTGTGTCAGTGTGGTTACTTCCCAGTTTTGAAAACGAAGAGGGCAAATTTGGTCAATTTGTAAAACCCAACGGCGAATTATACCGTACTGAAGCCCTCCACAACGAAATGAAAAAATTGGCTAGTGGTTTTTCAACAGAACGCGAGGAACAATTATTAACAAACTGTTTTACAAATCCGTCAGTTGCAGCTCATTTTGCGAGAAAGAAAAATATGTGGAAACCAACACGCGTAGAATTTCTATCAGATATCAAATCAAGCTGCATCGAGTACAACCATGATGGATTATGGAATACAAAATATGACCATAAAAGTATTATTTCGGTTGATATGGTTGCGTGTTATCCTGGGATTTTTCTCGTGTACGGAGAATGTGCTGAGTACTTTAAACGATTTGGACATTCCACACATGAAACGACCCGTGTTGCGATTAGTGGACTACTACCCGATTTTGATTTAACTGGATTCGCTCGTGTGGTATCATTTGAAACCGCTGAAGGACTTCATCCGTGCTGTTATATTTGGATTGGTAGACATATATCTGAAAAACACTGGATGCCAATAGTGTTATTACGGTATATGATTGATTTTAAATTGCTGATATCGCTGATTGTCAGTGAAGCAATTATATCATATCGAGCGCAGACTGAGGTCTGGTTACCACAAACCGATACTCTAGATAGTATAATCAGCGAAAATAGAAAACAATTCCCCGATCTCGACGAAGAATATAACGTGAAATGGTCCAAACAGATATTTGAAGTTAGAAATAAACAAGCAAAAGATCTTGGTAGAAGAATAATTGGTAAATTCACTCAGCGTGGAAAATAATACGACAATAAACGATATTCTTCACGGTTGATTATAGATAATGTTGAATACGATTATATAATCGCGGATGTAACATCTAAAGGTATATATATAATATGTAAATCGTAAAGATGCTTTCTTGTCCGATGGAACAAAATTCGGTACAATTGTTACTTATAATGACGGATATAATCTTCAATATACACATTTGAGAGCGTCTATGCTGGCTTATGCTTCTATTAATTTGTTCTCAATGATAAATAGATTTCCTGACACCGCGGTTAGAGTCGCCACTGATTCATTTTACATAGATGTAAAACATAACAAAGCAGTGGCTGAATTCACTAATTCCGACAAGAGTTGGGGGTCATGGTGAATTAGAAAGGAAATACCTTGTGATTATTCCAAATCAGCAGATGTTACGATTGAAAACAGTTATTTGAAAAATAATCAGATATCAGAACTATCTAATGCACCTTCGATATCCGATCCAATATGCAGATATAACATCGTTTACTTAAACGGCTGTGGTGGATCAGGAAATCAAACTTGATTGTGCTAACACCGACCCACAGACTTGCAATAGAGATGAAACAGCGAGGAATTAATGATTGTACTTATCATAGTTTTTTTTTCGATAGAAAGTTGACGAATGGACTCCTCATCGAATGGGCGAGAAATATATTCCTGAAATTATTTGGGATGAGATATGCACAGTGTCGTTAGATGTATTACAAAAGTTTCTCGAGTGGTTATTGCTAGCGAATACAAAAGTCATAATGTGTGGCGATCACTATCAACCACCACCATTTGTCGATTTGTCTCCACATGATTGGCTGAAGAATTTTGTAGACTACTATGAAGAAATTAATACTGATCATAGAGCACTTGATAATGAATTGCGCGAGTTTAAGAAACTAAGTAGAATACAATGTGAAATACCCCGTGAAATAATTTCGGAAACCCCATGATTTCTGGGAAGCGTGGAGACCAAACGACTTGATAGTGGCAAGTAGACAAATAGTCAGAGACATACTTCAGATGAAGTTATTTAGCATGCATCAAGAAAAATTTGCAACACTTCCAGTGCCGTTGTGTTATAGACCCAAGGATACACGGAAGCAGTATATCGAAGTTGATATTCCTGGCCTGACAAAGTCAGGGACAGAAAAGCAAATCCTCGTATTAAATGATATTGTGCTGGTTGATATCAACGTCGTCGAAGATGCATTGCGTGCTGATAAATCCCCATGGACGCTAGGTTGCGTAGCGACAATACATTCCTCACAGGGATTGACTATATCCGATACAATTGTTTGGATCATAGATAATCGCATCGAGTGGTCAAATTTAGTCTATCTTGCAGTGTCCAGAGTACGAAGAATAAATCAACTTTGAAGAGTTGTTTTAGATTATAATGACACAACAATCAATGATATTGTCAGCGTTGAGATAATCAGAAAAAAACTCTCTGGTTATAAACAGCAGGATAAACAAATAATAGAGAATTTGACATTGATGCTGAATTAATAATTACATTGAAACAACAACAGAATAATCACTGCGCGAGTTGCAATTGTATAATGCGTTGGTGTTGGTCGGATAAGGACTCTCGACAATTTACCGTAGACAAAAAATAGCAGCGTTGATCACACCAGAGATAATATAATGTTGACATGTTTTCAGTGCAATAGACGTAGAGGTACTAGTTAACACCAAGCATTGGTAATTGAGTATCCTCGGGTATCACTTGTAGTTGTTCACGAGGAAATCCGCGCTGAGGAGCAGTTGAATCTAATCTATAGACTGGCGGTCTACCCGTAGATCTCGTTATACTAGATATTGTATGCGTAGTAACACTCCAAATAGGATCAGTAGCTCTTTTTTTGCCACCTTCGAGCTCTCCTGATTCATATAAATATCTAACAGTGACATTGCCGAGAATTGGTTGTTTTGAAAAGCTCATGTTGTGGTTTTACAGGTATATACTTCTTTTTAATCGTGTTGTTAGGTTTTATGTTGATTGTTCGAGTAATCTCATTATTTAGCGCGGTAATTACGCCTGGTAATCTCTTGACCCATTCACGAGATTGTTTATCCTGGATGAATTCTTTTGCGTAGTGATATCCAAATAAACGCTCAGCATGTGTCCGATTAAATCGTTCAACAATTGCCTGATCGCGATTTAGTGCAGTATGCCCTCGTCTGATAGTGACATTATGATGCATTGTTGATAAGACTGCACCTTGAAATTACTTGCCAGGATCAACTTGTAATAGATTTGGCCAATGCAGAGGACCCTTTCGATAAATCCTTTCAAACGCAGAAGAAACTTCAGTTGATGATTTTATTTTTAATGGCTCTGCTTGTTTTGTATCTACTCACAACATCAACTACGGTTAGCGTGCATTTGATAAACATCATCATGCGTCAGAAATAAAATATCAGCTTGATGAACTTCATTTGGAGCGCTGACATCAAAATGCGAGAAGTTTATTTGCTTAGGCGGCGATAGATAAATTTGCCATATCTCCTGTTTGGATAACCAATCCGCTGCAGTGGTATTTTTCACCTTTGCAGCGCTAGCGAGTTTACTGATTGCTGCTTTACCCCTCCAGATTCCATGTTGTTATTAATTACTAGCGCCCATCATTAATTTGCCTTTCATCGCCGATTTTATCAACCATGAAGCCAACTTTTCTTTGAAGGATTTATCAGTGAGAGAACTCAACGCATGAATTAATTTCACACCTGCGAGATGACGTTGTTTTAAATCACCGCTCCGGTAAGCTATATCGTGTATCCGACACGCTTCGTCAATTGCATTTATCGGATTTTCTCCCGGGTTAGGATTATCTTGACTATCAAGTCTGATATCTAATCGTGTTCCCGGTCCACAATAACTATAACCTGGAAGGTGTTTTTCACCTGGATACTTTGCCCATGGTGTTCCTGGGAGTTTAGCTAGCTTGGCGGCGATATCACCACCCCTTTCTTTACAAATCGATATTATTTTGTCCCGCATATTTCACATTTGCCGGTGACCGCTTCTCTGTTATTTTTTGTGGTAACAGTCGTTGGGTCAATAGTTGGTGCACGCTTCTTACATTTTACACAATATAAATCCTTAATATTATTAAGTTATATCTAATGGAAGCAACTGACTTTTCCGCGCTAAAGAAAAAACAACAAGTAAAACATCAGCCAATGTTGCCAAACTATTCGGATGATTATCATCGGACCTTCAGGGAGTAGTTAAACTCAGTTGTTGATAACGTTGATAATGAAATATTTAACATGGGACAAATTATATTTAGTTGCCCCGAGCGTAGATGATCAACATTATTATCAAGTATTAAAAGATTACAACGAAAATGCTTCAGAAATTGCTGGCGACGATGTTATTGACTTTATTACAGAGATTGACGAAGCGCCGTCCGTGGAAAACCTAGATAGAAACGTTAACAATCTTGTTGTGTACGATGATGTGATGTTAGATAAACCAAAAAATCTAGCTAGAATATTTTCCCGAGGGCGTCACGAAAACATTGACGTGATATACCTCATTCAACGCTACAGACAAATTCCAAAGGTAATCAGAGATAATTGTAGTTTGTTGTGTATATTTAACGGAGTTGATACTCATACGCTACGAAATATTTGGCAAACTTGGTGCTCCGATATGAATTATAATCAATTCCAAAATTTCTTCAGTGGTGCTCGAGCTACCCCATATGGATTTGTAACGATAAATATACACGATCCTCGGACACGATATCGAATTGGATTAGACCGTATTTATAATTAATTCGGTTAGCCTCATAGCAGCAGAGGGGACGTGAAAACGATTTTGGCGTCTATTTGGCAAACTGGAATTTAAAAAATACTTTTTTTTCGATTTTGGAGGAAGCCTCGGTTAGCCGAATTGACGCTTCTACAATGTTTGTCTGTTCGCCCCCTCTGCTGCTAAGTCTTTATAAACATCGTATCATTGTTAATTTCTACGTATGGATAATGCAACTAAACACAACTTATCTCACTTAAGCCATCTCATTATTAGATTAAGTAATAGTTGCGTTTTACCATACCCCGATGGAACTATTATGATCATTTTAATACAATTTTGTAGCGCTGATTGATGTTTGACTGGTTCTTGGTTACGTGTCACTGAAAAATCAATAACATCCATGTTGTACAAATATAATAAATAATATTGGTTTACATTGTGTTCGATGCGGAGCATCCACCCAGACAAGTGGATCTACTGCAATCATAAAGAGAACAAATCGTATACATGCGATTACAGGCAAGTGTATGAAATGATGCCAAAAAAATATGTATATTTGTATCCCTGAGAAAGCAAATAGATTGTGATATCACAACTTCGCTAGAAAAATTACCAGGAACCTCTTGGGCTAAATATCAAGGAGGAAAACGCTTTCCTGGATTTAATTATTGTGGTCCTGGAACACGACTTGTTATTCGACTTAACAAACAAGATCAACCGAAACATGGAGCGTATCCAGAATTTGCTATTGATAATGCATCTCACATTCATGATGTAGCGTATGAAAATACAGATTTACAACAACGACAGGTTGCAGATGTGAAATTTATACACTCGTTAAGTTCCATAATTTTTTTTAGATCTTTCAGAGAATCACTAGCTATTATTTATTTACAATTATCTATTAACCCTTTCAGCCATTCATGTGGAGATTATCCAAAAAAAGAGGTGGTTGATCATGATCGCCCAGCATTATCACAACAGTATTTTTTCAACAACCAATCAAGCAATATTTTTAATATATCTTTAGATACTGTGCATAATCAGTCAGCACTTCTGAATATTTTTCTTTTGACATAGAATGAATCCAAAGCGACTCTAATCGCGGTTTTATTAAATCCGTTAATTATCGACCATTGAGATTTTAAACGGATTAACTGCGGTGACTCGCTTCAATATAACTAACAAGTGTACCTAATTTACTTCCGTAAAACAAGTAAACGGGCTGTTTTTTGACTTGCAAATATGATTTCTTTGTTGCATCAGCATTTATATAATCAAGTTCAGCATCATCCATACTTAATCTTGTATGACGTCGTTTATGATCATATCGTCCTGCTTGGGTAAAATTACTAATTATTATTCTGCCAATATATTTTGCGGTTTTATTTTCAAAATCGAAATGTGTCTTTTTCTGTGAAAACCAAACTTCGCTCTGCCGGCCATATGATATAATTGGCTCACTTATTTCATGAAATACGGTTTTTGGCGCTGGTCATTTTATCGTAACAATATAATCGCTTCCCACTACTTTTCTGAAAAGTGTCCACCATGCCATGCATAACAATCGGATGAAGAACTTTAGCAAACTCAAATGACCCTATATAAGAGAATCCAGTCAAATCGAAATCCGGTAAAGATCTGTCATCGCAAAACTCGTTATCGCGTGTGTTGGATGTCCAAATATTTTAAAATATTCATTACATTCATCCATTCCAAGAACACTTGTTGGATAACACCCTGCTATATCCACATCGTTGTAATCATACTTAGTATTCCACAATCAGTTGTGTCCATATTTACAGCAGCTTAGCTGCACATTTTCCACAAATTCAAATTGCGTTAGCTTCCACGAATGTATTTCTCTTGTCCAATGATCAGCACGTTACGGGATGATAAAACAATTATTCAGTAATTGATCGATATTGTCATTCTGCGATGAAAACATTTGTGCAAGATTTTTCATTTATTCGTGGAGAGACTCAGAACGCTAAATATCATCATTAGGTAGTACAAATTGATCATAGTTTTCATTATCGGTACTGGAAAACAACCGCACGGAATCAGGATCGCTTTTACAAATATTTTCAATAAAATCGAATATATTACGCCATAAAAGCTTACGGTTCGATATCGTGGAATTATTCTTACAACATTAGTTCGTCCATGCGCATTATGATCAATAATTTCAACCGAAACTTTTCTCGATTTATATTTTGAATCGTATTAAATATCTCCGTTTATTTGGTTTACTATTATGGAAAATGGTAGTGTTTTTTCTAACTCATCAACATCTTTGATAGACACTCTGAAAACTTTAACTACTGCCCATGACTTTTATTTTGCGTCTTAGATCCGTTATACCGTTTTGATGCATCGTATTTGTGAAATGTTCCGTTACTCGTTAGGCTACACAATTTATTTGAGAAAATCCCATCGGCGCTAAACGATAAACGCTGCGAGTATCATTCAGCGGGTATATCCCATAAATAACCGCGATTACAGGATACACTCGTTCATAATCCAGTTTGTCAATACCAGTCAACATTCCTGGTTTGGATTTTTTACTCACTATATCAAATATTTCATTATGATAGGTAAGGTTATGTTTTCACGGATAATCCAAGTATTATTGTCTGTTTCTGCTAATACAATATATTTCATTTTGAAAATATATCTTTGATCGCTCAGAACAGTAAAAATCGTGCAAACTTTGTCCGTTCATTGTAGCATTGATAACTCCATCGGCGATGGCTTTCTTAAACGTTCTGGTGTTGTGTATGACTCTAAATGTTGTCTATCCATGAGATGCGCCATCGATGCAAAATTTGTTCTTGGCACCACGAATACATCGTTGGATCTACCAAAACTTGCTTCCGTAATGTCAGGTGTTATTCTGTCAAAATCAAATATTGATGCAGAAGGCTTGACTTTAGATTATCTCGCAAACTTCTCCATTGTTATTAAGGCATATATATATATATATATATATATATATATATATATATATATATATATATATATATATATATATATATATATATATATATATATATATATATATATATATATATATATATATATATATACATATATATATATACATATATACATATATACATATATATATATATATATATACATATATATATATACATACATATATATATATACATATATATATATATATACATATATATATATATATATATATATATATATATATATATATATATATATATATATATATATATATATATATATATATATGTATATAACAAGGAATATATACAAGTGGCTAAGGATTCTACAGGTCATTTTAACAAAGAATGTGTAAATGAATTAGGCGAATATCATTTACAAAGTCTAATTCATAGAAATCTAGAACCAAAACCACATTTGAAGTGTGATATTGGAGTTGGAGGAGAAATACGATTGTGAGTGCAATGTGGTGGTAAAGAGAAATGAATGAAGAGATATTAGGATAACAAAAAAACACGTAGAAAAAGACTATATAGCAGGTTTCAAAATAATGATTTAGAAAAATAATGTATTATATAAATGGAGCCAAATGAAGTTATAATGCATCCAATCATCAAGAATTGCAGAGCATCTCGTGAAGGTATCATCACGAGCAGTCGACAGAAAATGAACAGTACCTATCATTCATAATGGTTGTTTAATGCTCAAAACTGGGAGAAATTAAATGAATCTTTGAAATAGCTGGTATTTAAATGTTTGAATGGATTAAGACGGTCTTGTCATCAATCATATTGATTCACATCCAAAAAATAGTTTGTTGATTAATTTATGTGTTGTTATGCGAAGTCAGGACATAAGTCTTGGAAGAACCGAAAAACTCAATAAATTTCCTAAAGTGTTAAAATATGAATATAAAGAGACTTGTGAAGAAATAATACTTAAATCAATGAACGCAGGTAATAATTTTTTCGATATCTGCAGGTGTTCAATACAACATGTTGCAAATAACGTAATCAGGTCCAGTTTCTAAAATATATAAATAAAAGATAATTTTCCAATATTGTTAAAAGGGAAATAACTACAATCAGGCTTTTTCAAAAGCAGCGTATCATTATGAAAGAGTTACCTCGCTTGCTACTGCGTATTTTGTGTCATCGTAACTAATTCATATCAATTCATAACCAGATTGCATCAAGTATATGCTAGACCCTGAAGCTACTACTTGCGTGTCATAATGGTTACGATGTTAGCCTTACGAACAATGAGGTGTCGAAGCCTATTGTATAAGATGGTCTTAGGAACTAATGACAGGCATCTTATATTGGCAGATCACGATCTACAGGTAAGTGACATAACTTCTGTGCTTGGATCAAAGGAACATCAAATCGTAAATCACTATTGACAGACTGCTGGGGAGGGGTCAATGTCTGCTAATTATGTAGACCATGGGTGAATCAACATGCACCCGAAATTGAACAAGGCGTGGCCACCATTGGAATCGGAAGTTTAAATCTATTATCTGAACTAAACGTTAGTAGTCGCTAAACCATATATCTGGAATTATTATTGAAGATAAGCTAGTCCATCTCCATCGAAATTGGCGGGAAACTTTGTTATTCTGGGAAACAAAAAGAAGCTTAGAACAGATCAGTCACTCATTTGGTCGATTGTTGTTATTTATTACGTCAAAGTATTTGCACTTTAATTATGTGCAGTATGTATACTTCATTGCTAGAATTATATATTTGTATATGCATCTTTTATGTACGATCTGTTTAGAAACACTCTCCAGATTAGATCACATATGGTAAGTTATAATAATTTCTAAAACATTAGTAATAATATTAGTGCTTCCGTGATGCATTGCTAGTAAGCAGAACTCTGATACTCGAGTTTTAAACACGTGACTGAATAATGTCGATGATTGTGTCATCGCCATTTTTTATTAACGTGGGTCTAACCCATAGCTACAACGTCAAAAGAAAACAATGTACACCTTCCTAACTTGTCACCAAATGGGGGGGGGATTACTTTTCTAGGGTTGAGTTGGGGCGGGGGCGGAAAATATGTTAAACGTAGAGAAGACCACCTTATAGTTAAGTTAGTTAAAATAATATGTACCTTTCAAACCTGCTATATTATATTTTGGTAACCTATGGGTCCACATGGGGATTGTGCCGTCCTTAGAATTAAGATTGTATATAAAGTAAATATATTATGTATTGTGCCGTCCATGCTATCAATATTGTATATACTGTACATATGGTATATGTTATGCCATCCCTAGAATTAAGATTGTATATACTCTAAATGTGATCAATATTGTGTCATCTTTAGAATTAAGAATCGTACCCTCTTAACATGCTAGAATGTCGCTTAGCAACCTGGGCTTCGCATGAGGGTTGTGATATGTAAATATTTGTGATCTTTGCGTTTTCCATTATAATATCGAAAGATAATGTTGTTTTTTTTAAATATATGTTCAAATTCATCTAACAGATTCAGCAGTGTATGTTCTAATCTGTGGCCGCAGTGTAGTAAACAAAAGTGGCAAAATTCTTATCTTTCTCATGCACGATCGAAAACAATACACCAAAATTATCTCACAAAAAAGAAACAAATAAAACATATGACCAGTGATGAACAAATTAGTGACATGTGAAATTGACAGTATTGACCAATAATTTATGCCTTGACAAAGGAAAAAAAAACTATTTACGTTTTTTTATTTTTAAGTCCAATAATTACTTTTTATAGTACTATTTCCCAAATCAAAGTTTGAAATAAAATAAGAATAATTCAGATATGGATAATATTGTTAAGCCGATTAAATTAAATTCAAGGCAGAAATGTTCATAATTTCAAATCTGTTTTCCATCACACGTAATCATATAAATATTTTTTCGCTGCAGTTAATTTAACTGTTCCTGCGTCAACAAAAAATCATCATTGCCGACTTTATCAAAAATTATATCAGCACTAACTTATTCTGTCCCGACTGATGGTAGTCTAAATGGTATTCTGACGGTGTTTTGAAGTACTTCTTTCTTATGTATGAAAACTCGCACGTGTTGGTATATTATTTAATATTCATTTAATTAATTTGTTAATCGCAAACTTCGACTATATCACATCGTTAAGATTTTACTTAAATATTTATGTTCCGAAATTCTTCACGCAAATCAAATAAGTAAGTTGAAATTTATCCGTTATAATAGCGGATTATGGCATCGTAGATAAAACGTATAAATGGGTTCTTAAACAATCGAATATCCAGGAAGTACGTGTGGAGTAAATGTAAACATAATATATCTTTGCTCAACTTGACTTGATTCTTCAAGATTTGCTTGATATAGCTACCATCGACGAAATCACATATAAGATTGATTGACTGCGATAGTTATATTTTCAATTCCTGGTGAAAAAGGACTCCATCGCATGGGTCATTGTTATGTTTGCAAATAACTGCCGGTTGGTCTAGTTTTCTCCATGACTTAAAACTGTCATTAATAAGATTTTTGTTACTGATTTCTTTAGTTCGTAGATTTTGGCTATTGGTAGTAAAAATGTTTCTATGTCTCTTTTGGCTAATTTATAATGTTTGTTAAATAATTGTTTTAGTGTTATCGTTCATCAAATAATGAAATATTATTAAATAAACTTTAAACATTAATATCTACATCATCATTAGCAAATACTGTTTCTACGATAAATGTATTATTAAACTCGAGATCTGATCTAACTTTATTTAGTTGTATAGTTTCAATAATCTGTTTATTTATATCAATATTAAAAATAGAGTAAACGTAGAAACCAAATTTTGCCGATCTATAATTGATTTAGAGTGTTCCGATTTTATGTGTATAAATACAAGTATCATAAATATGGTTTTCATCAATGACTGGTTTTAATTTAATTCATCACTAATAATAAATATTTAATTTTAGTTTAGGAAATCTGATTCCATCGGACGAAATAAAATATTCCGTTTTGCCATACAATTTCCAAGGATAATATATGTGTTCCATACTTTTTGGTGTTTTTAAACAAAATTCACATATGTTGGTCCTTTATGGCTGCTAATAATGTTGGCACGTGGACATTTTCATATTTTGAGTTATTTTGGGATTAATTTTGGGAATTGATTCTTCAAACCATAAGTTTATTTTTTTCTGGAAAATATTTGTGCTCAATAAATTGTTTATTAAGTTTTTACAAGCTTGTTATTTTCACTCTTTCTATGTTACTGTTTATTCGAGCCTAAGCACGTAACAATATATACACGCTAATATTCTGATATATACGCGTTACTATGCTGATAGACTCTAAAATTATGAATATACATGCTGTTTCTTCTTTCTTATATTAGTCTGTTATTACTGTATCTAAAAAAAGAAATAAATCCATCATATTTCTTTTCTTTTATTAGTTTAAAACTAGATTGATCAGGACATATTTTATTCACCATCCTGATTTGCACAATGTGTTTGTTTCGAATATTTTATTCCTGTCCTCTTCTACAATATTCAATCTCGTTTCCCTAATCTCAAAAAGATTATAGAAAGAATATCAACATAATTATGTTTCCTATTCATTATCTCCGACCACGATGTGATGGGATGCTAAAACTGTAAATTCGTCACAAATAAATTCAAATTTAGTTAATCGATCTTGTTGATTGTTGTACTTACTGTTTTAATATGAGATAATGATAGTGGGTATTTGGCAAGCAGATTTAATCCCTGGAAGCATAAATAAAACTTCATAATGATTTACTAACTCGGGAATACGTTTATTTCATACATGCCAAAAGGATTTTCCATATCCTGATCTTCCAATTCATAATGTACAGTTCAAATAAATTTTTGTTCTTCTAAATTTCACGTCCTTTATATTATTAACTAAATGACCTCTATCCAAATTATAAAGTGGACTTATTTTTATAACGTTTAGCAGTTTGTATGAAAATATTAATTTTCTCTCTAATTTATATTTTTGTCTTGTCAAAGTCCTTGCTGATTTCTATATCAGCTAAACATTCAAGTGAAATGTTGCACACGAGTGAGCTTCACTTCATGATTTGAATTTCATCATTAATTTACATATAACTTGAGGACGTACTCTAACATTTGATAGTATATCTGTAACTATGCATGGTGGTTCTGTTATAAAACCAAATACACTGTATGAAGGTCGATGGCCGAGGTAAGTGGTGCAGTATTTTTATGAAGACCTGTGTTCAAAGCCTAAACCATAGAAATTGCATAGCCTCATACAAAGGCCAGACGTTAGGCGACCCGCGGTTTTAACATCAGTGGCCTCATTCTGGAACTTAATTACTTTCACACAATACTAAATAAATGTGGCCTTAATAATTATTGTATAGATGGAAGAAGCATGGAGATAGAAAATATACGAAGGGGAGGTTGGGAAGTTGTTACCTTAAAAGCTGGTTTAAAGTAGATGAAAACTAGATAGCCATAACTTGTACAATGACCTCTATAGACCCATTTCCTTCTACACAATTTATTTTGTTTAATGACTTCTTGATACTTCGTTTTTATCAAATATCTTCACCGAATATTTTTGGCCAAAAAGAAAGTTAATAGCATGCTGTTTCGTTTGTCCTATATAGCTTACCTGAAGATTTTTTGTATTGATTCGTTTATAATAATATTTTTATATTGATATTATGGCGAATTGAAAGTTAAAGATGCTTTTTAGTTTACATTTTTGTTACTTCTTTCATTATTTTGACCCTAGATATTAAAAATGTAATGCAACATCAGAAAACTGAGCAACCATCAATGGTCATTTTATGGATGATATGTTGATAGCTATATGCAATAAGCATTGAAAAGTTGTCTCCCTTATGATGCGCACGTGATGTCGGACAAACAACCATGGATAATTATTACATGCCGACATATTACATTGTCCTTTTGAAAATGATTTTTGAAATTTCAATAAAAAGATGAACTACGAATGCATAGAATGTGACTCTATCTATTGTTATATTTATTTAGTAAAATATCCACTTTAGAAATATAGTTTGTAATTGAATGAAATGCAATAACTTTTCAGTATCGATGAGAGTTTTAGGAACAATGTTTTCTATTAGATGGGAGTAATAATGCAATTGTTCTGTATTTTAAATAAAGTGTATAATTTGTGACTAACGTGACACAATACAACACAATCCATTGCATTTTCTATTTATTTTACGCTGGACTTGTGCATAAATAATGCAATCTATTTTATATCAAAATGTCAAATTTGTTAAACTTCGGACAATACAATAAAATACATTGATTTGCTCATAAATACTATTTATTTATACACTGGACTTGTGCATTTGGATAGTAATAAATGTGTCTAACATTCTTATATGGTATCAGGCAGACATTTCTAACATTGACAACATCCATAATTAAGAGACGTATGCATATGAAGTTTCCGTAAAACAATAAGTATGGAATCCCTTTTGATGGAAACCTAATTTCCTTGCACGAATCGCCATTTCATCAAAACACAAACAAATAATGCTTGCTTATTATATTACTCTAGTCTTTTAAACTAATCATGGGCTACTACCTAGAAGTATAACAATACCTATATTACCTGCATCCTACATAACGAATACTGGTTCAGTTATGATCGATGTAGACCTTGATATAGCGGTGCATACTATTATGGAAAGTCTGGGTTAATGCTGATCACGGAAGTGAGAGCATATAAAGTAGACACTGAAAGTACTCATGTACTTAACAAAAGCTATTTTTTTAAAAAGATGGTTAACGATATTGTTTTTAAAACAATCCAAAAAAAGTGTAGAAGAAAATGTATGTCCTTGTTGCGTACACTCTTTCAGAATCGAATTCATACGGAATGATGCATGTATATACGATGCCAGATTCTCTAGTCGATTTGAAAATATTTAAAACTTTGAATGGACTATTTAATTCAACATGATTTATATAATATTAACCAATCAGACATTATCATTATTATTTGTTCATATTCTATCTTTATCATACATCGTTTGTGAGTTAATAGAAAAAATACATTCCTTACACAGCATCACTTTGGCAAGGCTTAATTTACATCACAGAAATGTTATATCATACACAAAAGATTTGTACTCTTACAATATAGAAACCGTTGTACTTTGGATCTGAACATAAAATCAGGGTGGGATATGGTCCAAAGCAAACCCAACATTTTCCTCTGCTGGAAACCAGACCAAACCCGATATCTTTCAGTACTTCTTTTGTTTATATGGGTTTGAATGGAACTTTGAAAAGAATAATGGCTATATAAATAAGAAATTCCAGCCATGCGTCTATTCCTGAGAACACACGGAGGCAGTAAAACACAACTGGCCTAGGTAGATATAGACCAATGTTCCCCTATGTTAAAGTAATATATATTTCTTAACATTTTATTACTAACAACTAAGGGACAATGAAACATTATTGACATTGTCCAATAACGCATTTGTGACATGTCTCAGATGACGTGTTTGAGACATGTGTCCAATAACACATGTGGTACCTGTGTCTGACGATGCATCAGTGACATGTATTCAATGACACATTTGGGACTTATGTCCCATGACGCATTAGTTAAATGTGTCCAGTGATGTATTGAGGACTTGTGTAAAATAATGCATTATTGACATGTATCCAGTGATGAATTCGGGACATGTGTCTGATAACACATTAGGATGTGTGTATAAAAGAAAATACATACATCAATCTGAATTTTAATGACCAAAGTCGAAGACAAAAATAATGAATACACTGTACATTGCATCCACATTGATTATATCAACATAATGAATGAATCAAACGAAATAAATAAGTAGTTTATAAATTACTTTTAACAAATAACAACAACACCATAGAATGTGTACATCCTAAATAAATATAGCATGCAATACAAATGTTTCATATATTGCATTATGTCACCGGGTTAAGAAACTGAATTAAAAATATGAAAGACAAATTGGCTAAAATGAGAAGGGCATGAATCAAAATGGCATAAATAAAATGATGACATGTGAAAAGCTACATCAAAATCTGAAATCAAAAATGTGTAACTTGCCATAAATAGAAATGATGGCATGTGAAAAGCTACATCAAAATCTGGAATACAAAATGTGAAACTTACATCCTGGATAACCAGTTGTATATCCAACTGAAATATACACATAGATCAAAATCTGTAAACTTAAGATGTACATTTTAACTTCAAACTTAAGAAAACTCAGAACCCAAATCTCTCTTAAAATCTTATTTTTACCTATTAAATCTCTTTTATAAGAAATATTTTACTCTCTCAAGTCAGTTGCAAACCCCATTTGTTCAGAAATTTTAAACTGGATATAATTTTAATTGACATTTTAATAAAGGGAAGAAAATAATTATTTGGTATCATAAAGAATAACTGACATTGGCATGATTTGACCAACAAAACCTTGATTTGTTCTGAAACTGAAATTTTTTAATCTTGGCCCCCCACCCCTTTCACCAACTGATCTTAAAGCTGAAGTCGGGATCTTAGGATAACTGAAAGTTTGTCCTATCCGGCATTTCCATCACATAACTTTTGGGAACTAAATGTCACTCCAGACTATGAAATAAAACTACAAATGTATAAACTACAGCCTTTTGATTGGTGAAAATTCTTTAAATTAAAATATGGGTTAGAGTGAAGTTCTGTGATGGGGTGGCATGATTGCTGGAATTGACACTAAAATTCAGTTATTATTCTATTAGTTATATCAAGGCCTGGATTCCGCTTTGATGAAGTCCTATCAGGGATTGACCAATCAAACTTTGTACATCTGTACTTTTAAGACATATTGTTGAAATTACACTCACACACATCTCTCTCTGTGAGTATATGGTCGCTGCCTTTCACAGTGTCAAATAGAAATAATTGATTTGCACACATTTTTAAAATTGGAACCAAACTTATTTTGAGCAGTATAACAAAAACATGACAAAAAAAACAAATTAATTAGCATATATGCATATACTCAAGACATTAAAGTATCCATTTATCCAGAAGCACATTATAAGTATTTGCAGGTAGAACGTCATAATGATTAAGGATCAATGCAAATTTCGAGAGGGGAGTGGGTTGGCATTTTTAAGTCAACGACAATAGTGTAGCTCAATCCCATCAATCTCGATAAACATTGATTTCACACTTTATTTATCAACATCGAGTTTTCTAGGAATGTTACGAACTTTATGTCTACACAGCAGACAAACTAAAAATTCCCAACAAAGTCAATTTGAAGCTTAACGTTTCTACACAACCAAACAATTCCACCAAAAACACTTTGTTAGTCTCAGTAGTCAAACATTTCATTTTCTTTGCTTTTCTAAGTTATGTTGTTCTTCCTTAAATAACCAGGATGAATGGGGAGAAATATTATAAACAGCTTCATTACAAACTGTTTCATTAAAGAAAAGTCCTTAAATATGGACCCACATTAATGCAAATACAATAAAAGAAAATAACTCAAACAATAATTACTCAAATCCTGTGTATAAATCAAATAACATGCAAAGTCCTGGAGTTAATACTTCTTCTACCTACAATACTTGAAAAACTTGTTGGCAACCTAAATCTCTTACAAAACAGTGCTATATAAATGTCTGTAGCAACATTTTCTGAATTTTACAGTAACATTATATCCAATATCAGAGATTCCACTTCATACACAAGTTTCGATAAGATGTTCTTGTGAAATTCAGTGTGATATCCAGACTTAGCCACACTGGTATTACTACCTTTATCAGCAAATGAAAATTATTATGCAAATGTGAGTTTTGGAAAAACAATATGCAGTAAGCAGTGTAATTATTCACATCAAGGAATTGCATTGTGGGTAATATTTATTATCTCAACTGTGGAATGGCTTGAAAAATTCAGTTCAATAAAATGCCAAATATGGAATTGAAAAACAATTACATCACAAGATTTACATAACTAATAAAAAACGCACATTTCCAAAGATATTAGTGGAATTGCTCATGAAAAGCATGGATTTCCACAGGATGCAGCTATGTAACTTTCTATTGAGATGTTATAATGCATAAAAATAGTATTTGTCAAATCATCTGTGGTGGAATTTCTGGCTGACAGATATGTGGAAAACCATCATGGAATCAGTCAGAGAATACCAACACCTTGTCAGTCTATATAATGTTCTCTGGAGCAACCAAAAATGAAGGACTACGACAGTTCATTTCCACATCAAGATGATTGGTCCATTTCTACTTGAGCATTGAGAAGATCATCAAGAAATCGTGTTGCAGTCTCTCTCAAGGAAGTCAAAACTTCCACAGCTCTTGCAAATGAAAGACAGCCATCACCATGGTTCAAGAGAAGCTGGTACTTCAGAGCAAGGGCTATGTCAGATTCCATATTTTCTAGCAGAATTCTTGATGAAAGACCAGCTCGATCTAAAATTTAAAAAATAAAATAATAACAGCAGTATAATCCTCAAAAGAGATTGTGGGTAAAATGATTAAATAGGACATCAAGAGACATATATCAAGTCAAATGCCTTGCAAATCATAAGACCTATTAAATTCAGATGACTTACTTAACAATGGCATACTGTGATGACATACCAAACAATGACATATTGTGATGATTTACCTAACAAAGGCATATTGTGATGACATACTTAACAATGGCATATTGTGATGATTTACTTAACAGTGGCATACTGTGATGACATACTTAACAATGGTATATTGTGATGATTTACCTAACAGTGGTATATTGTGATGACAAAATTAACAGTGGTGTACTGTGGTGACATCCTTAACCATGACATATTGTGATGATGTACTTAACAATGACATATTGAGATGATAATATGGCATATAGTGATGGTGTACTTAACAGTGGCATATTGTGATGACATACTTAACAATGGCATATTGTGATGACATGCTTATCAATGACCTATTGTTGATAACATACTTAACAGTGACCTATTGTGATGACATACTTAAAAATGGCATATTGTGATGATTTACCTAACAGTGGTATACTGTGATGAAATACATAACAAAGGCATATTGTGATGACATACATAACAATGGCATATTGTGAAGATTTACCTAACAGTGGTATACTGTAATGACATACATAACAATGGCATATTGTGATGATTTACCTAACAGTGGAATACTATGATGACAAAATTAAAAGTGGTGTATTGTGATGACATCCTTAACCATGGCATATTGTGATGATGTACTTAACAGTGGTGTATTGTGATGACATCCTTAACCATGGCATATTGTGATGATGTACTTAACAGTGGCTTATTGTGATGACAAAATTAACAGTGGTGTATTGTGATGACATCCTTAACCATGGCATATTGTGATGATGTACTTAACAGTGGTGTATGGTGATGACATCCTTAACCATGACATATTGTGATGATGAACTTAACAGTGGTGTATTGTGATGACATCCTTAACCATGGCATATTGTGATGATGTACTTAACAGTGGTGTATTGTGATGACATCCTTAATCATGGCATATTGTGATGATGAACTTAACAGTGGCTTATTGTGAGGACACACTTACTAGTGGCATATTGAAATGAAATACGTAACGATGGCATATTGTGATGATGTACTTAACAGTAGCATATTTTGTTAACATACTTACTAGTTATTATGTACTTATCAGAGAATGGCCTTTGTAGGGTGAAGTTATTTTCATTTAAAACATGCACAGTGGAGAGAATATTGGCATACCTCTATGCTACGTTAATGTAATGTGGTTGATATTTCTTTGGATACATGTATTATTATTTTGGAAACCATACATGATCTAAGCACACTACTAACTAAAATGACTACTCCCTTGTACTTGAAAAATCAACCTGAATTACATTACAGTACACTATTAAAATATGGAAAATGAATTTAGCCAGACAAGACAATACCAGCTTCTGAAAGTGCAATGAATGAATTTCAAAATATATAATACTTAAAAATAAGTTATCTGCTCTATTGTTCACAATTTACTTCTGAAGGTATGGAAGTGAAAATGACCAAGTGTAGCTTGCAGTTTTTTTCAAAGGTGCACATCTGGAGTAAGGTCCAGCTGTATACTATATAATCCAAATACACCCATCAATCATTCACCAAAATACATGGAATTAAAGATTCTTTGAACTATACCTAAGATATACTAGGTCTCTTTTATGTAGCCAGTACAACCAATGAGGAATGCCAGGAATATTCGTTTTCTTTCAAACTTCAACCCTATATAAAATATGAAACTGTAGAGTGCCACCTTAACAATGGCAAATTGTAATGACCATGTTAATTGGGCATTTGTTGGATGGATGGATGGTCAGGCAGACAGACAGACAGACAAACAGACAGACAGACAGACAGACAGACAGACAGACAGACAGACAGATAGATAGATAGATAGATAGATAGATAGATAGATAGATAGATAGATAGATAGATAGATAGATAGATAGATTGGACATTTACAGATATCAAAGTAAATGCTTTTACCTGGACAGAACAGAACTAATGCACACATCAGAGATAGTTCTACTTCGGTATACTCGTGTCTTTGAATCTTTTCTACCACCTTCCTCAATGTTAAAAATAATTGGCCAATTAGCCCAATGTACTCAAAACTATCCTTTGGAACAGCAAAACCCAGTTTGTTGTTCGTCCAACCTTCACCGTCCAGTTCAACATTGCACGAATCATAGATAGCAGAAGATTCTAGAATGCTGGCCTTAACCAGAATCTTTTGGTCTTCATGGGGTAATGATTTGAACATAGGGATTTCCCGTGCAAATGATGTTATGAATCGAACTGTACTCGGCAGATATCGCAGGTAAAGCGTCCTAACATCATCCTCAGAGCGTATAACGTTCTTCTGAAAAGGACAGAAACTTTTAAATTAAAATTAAAAACATTCCTAAAAGCAGCCATGCTTAATGTTTTGACTGCAAGTATATACCGTAATCACTGTAAATCTTGGGACAATATCTTATAAATCTTGGGACAATATCTTTTAAATCTTGGGACACTACAAGTTTTTGAACACCCTTAATTATTTTCAAAATTATACCAATACTATGCAAAATATAAGACAATAAAAATTGCCAATTATTTCTTTGAGATTTTACAGATAAATTATACAATCTGACCAATGATGGCAGTAATAAGTATCACATGCTTCAATGGTCAAAGTGTAAAATTCTGTAAAATTGTGTTATCATAATTTGTTCCTAAATTTAAGTTTTTTTAACGAAAACTAAAGAAGGAACTTTCATTTATTTTTCTTTCAATTAATCAATCTGTTATTTCGAAGTAGTATATATATGCACTTGCACAAAATATATTATACAACCTCTAGTACATTCTATGTGTATGTTTATTGCGTTCGTGGACTGTAAGTTATCAGTGGTATATTTTTAGAACTGAAGAAAAAAGAAATTAACCACATTAATCATGAACAACCAATTTCCCTGATCTCACCCAGTCTCTTAAGACCATCAGCTAGGGCACATTCTGGGAGTCACACAATAATCTCGTCGATTGAGACTAAAATTCTGCAATATTTCCCATGGCTTCACTTCCACATTATCAGATATTCTTACTAACTTAAGTCAAAGACATAGTGACCACTTGAATATACTATCTATGACCAACGTTATCTCTAAGGAATGTACACTAGTGAGCGCCGAGCAAAGGCCACTGAGCAGACTGCAAAAACCTACTGAGCAAATGTTTTACGGAAATTGTATCATCAGGCAGGATGTGTCAAAGTGGGTGGAGAAGTCAAGAGTCACGACCCCTCCACCCACCCACCCCCAAAAAGGGGGATGGTCTAACCATGATAACCTTAACATTCCTACAGATCTATATAGACTTTAAACGGGCAGTAGTAGTTCACAAGAAATCAAAAGAATTATCTCTCCGCGTAGAATACATTTAGCTGCGCTAAGACATCAAACAAGCTGCGCGTGCGCGAATCTTAGCAGGGAACATTGTCTATGACTGGGACCAATTTACTTTTACATTATATTAAGCAAGTATACAAAAAAAATGGAGTTCTGTTGTTTTAATGGGACTCTCTCTCTCTCTCTCTCTCTCTCTCTCTCTCTCTCTATATATATATATATATATATATATATATATATATATATATATATATATATATATATATATATATATATCTGAAGGTAAAAATATTGTGAAAACATATTTTCATTAACTTGAATACTTTAAACGTTACCCTTGTCTTACCATATGTGGATTAATGCGCATGGCGAACTCGTCATACATAGTGCTGGCCTTCCGATAAGCATCGTGGATTGTTAGCACTAATTGCTCTGTGCGCACTTGTCGGTCCAAATAAAATGTACCATTGGAAGGCATATACATAAAACACGACTTGGATGGACGATCTTTCTTTGGGCACCGTCCTAAACGAACAGCTGTGGAGAAAAGATAAACAAAATGTAATAATCTACAAAATAAGGTAGAGCAACCTTAAATTACAACTGATTAAAAAAAAAATAGTTACAAATTTAATCTTTTAAGATAGAAATGATTCTTGTAAATTAAATGGATATTTGTCTATCGTACAAAATGATCTTATCCAAAAATTACCCTTACAGAATGGTTACAAAATATTTTTCTAAACTGTATCGGATTTAAAAATGTTGTTGCATTTCGAAATATATATTATATTAACTGAATAAAAGTAATTTAAATTATGGATATAGAATACATGTACAAACTGAAAAGTTTAACGAAATACAGGTAGGTTCTTTTAGACTTTTTTCACATTTTCCTTTTCCGTAATTAGGCAATGTTTCTTGCCTATTTATAATTTAAATGAAAAATTTAATATACAAACACACCTCAAAAACATTCAAATAAAAATAAAATTTACAGGGAGCAAAATTGAAAATTAAGCAATACAACATTATTACTCTTAAAACGTTTATATTTACTTTAACACTTATCAGACTAAATGAAAGAAAAATGCGAAATAAAAAGAAAGAACTTAACGACAGAACCGTGAATGAAAGTGAGTAAAATGACCCGAAAACAAAAAAGGAAATAGATCATAATGAATTCAAACTGTTCATGCCTTCGTGTGACATGCCAACGGCAAGGCATTTCTGAAGTCGGCATCCCTTGGGGTTTTCACAAGGTTTATACTCTACCTTTATACTCTACCTTTTGACGAACAGTTCGGCGGAAAAAACCCTGCAAATAATAATAACAAAATTAATAATAATGCAAAAACCAAAACACTAACTTTTCATACATTAATTTTTATGCAGGTAGGTATGCATACAGGTGGGTAGGTAGGTAGGCATGCATGAATTAAAAAAGTCAAGAAAATTCAATACCTTGCAACCCTCACAGGAAAACATCCCATAGTGAAAACCGGATGATTTGTCTCCACATACTCGACAAAGTATATGCTCATCTTTTCCAGATCCGAACTTTTCTGTAAAACAATAAATAAAAAAATAATGTTAAAGAAAACAACAAAGTGAGTCATTTAAGTAATCATGGTCGTCACAATCATCTTTGTCGTCATAATTAATCCAAGTAGACGATTAAAGAAAACCGGCGAAAAGAACTTCGTGGACCTCAATATTATGTCAGTTTGGGTTAGTTAAATACAAAAGAAAGTATATAAGGTAAGTCTCCACGCCGCATAACAAAAGTGCATTTTGCACAAGGATAGATACACTTAATTCACACAGAGTGTAATGCAATGATTTTATTTCAAGACAAATGTTACATCCCCACTATGAAACGGCTCCAAAATTTAATTTATGCAAAACTAATTATAAAACACAGAAAATAGTATCCAACCAAATGTAATTAACGGCAGTCTGTTCCAGTACGCTGTAATGCTCACTATTATCGTCTAAAGCATGCCATCAACGGCATTTTGAACAACTGTATATATCTTTGAGTAAACCGCTCATATCAAAACCGAGACAGTAACATGTTCCCGTTTAATACGTAACGCGTCATGAATATTCTCATGAAACGTAACGCGTTGTATTTATAGGTTACTATATTTTTATGGGAAAAAGTTTTTCGAATGGATATACTGCACGACCTTGGGAATACAATATTTCTATCCGACAAAACTCGTTCATATTTCCCCATACAAATGCAATAACCCTTTTATGTGCTCATTTTGTTTTATTGTACCTAAGGCTTAATTACAAAAACAAAAATACACCAGAAGAATCAAATTAACGCAACGCAATACCGCAAACAACAACGAAATTACCTCATTCTGCCGACATAATTTGGGTATGCATTTTAAAAATTTAATCTCAATCACTTTTCTAAGATAGACTGAAATCTGCATAGGACAAAATATACAAACAGAAACCTTTCCAATGACCTTGACCTCCGCATTCAAAAAGTAGCTCGCCTGAGATACTTATACCCATGAGGGTAAAGTTAAATACCAAGAAAACAAACAACCACACCGGATATTTTATGTTGTTGTAGGGTTGAACGCCATTTTTTAGCACCCGTTAGGCCATACATGGCGGCCAGTATTAATGGTGGAGGAAGAACCCCGGAAAACCCACGGAAATAACCACGGACCCACGAGAAGCTACTGGCAAGCTTTCTGACATATCTACATTTGCCGAATCTGAGACTCGAACCCACGCAGACAGAGGTGAGATGGCAGTGATCCGTAACGAAAAGCGCTTTAGACCACTCGAGGCCCCGGGTATTATATGTGGACCGAGGTTAACACACATCATGTTAAATCGCATGCTAAGTTATTGTTGAATTGTTGTGTAATAAAATTGTTGCGAGAAAGAAAATTCAAAAGACGAATAATGTACAGAATTATTATTAGCCTATACGATTTTCTTCCTTTGTTATTTTGGTTTTACAAATAATCAAACGATTATATAGTATGCGATTTAATCTATAATACATGCAATTTTTATAACCAATATCCAAATTTTCAATATATTTCTCTGTATATCTTAAAAATTTAATGTATATATTTTCAATATATGTTCTCTGCATATCTTACAAAATTAAGGTCATAAATATATGCGATGTACAAAAGGCTCTAGGATCTAAAATAGGACGCATGCGCCCCCCCCCCCCCTCCAAACGTGGCTTGGGGCGAATTGTGGAACAGCTGGTGCGGTGGTTAGCTTGCCAAACTCGCAAATGAAAGGTCGCACGTTCACAAGATCATCCTAGGCTAGCTACCGTGGCACAGAAGTTGGTCAAGGCACTTTATTCTGAGCGCCACGGCACTGAATTGATCTACTTATTTTGCTGTGCCGTTAAAACACCAACCAGTTTGAACTGCTTGTTTCGTTTTAAATACATTTGTCCCATTGTTTGCAGCTCCACAATGTGCATACAATAGCAAAATAGCAGTGTCTGTTTATAGTTACAGTTGGTTACCAGTTGAAATGCGGTGACAGGCTTTTGTGACAAAAGTCGATCGCACTCATAATAAGTCATTTCAGAGTCAATACTTCCGGTTTGAAAATAGTAAACTAAATGTTTGAAGTTCATATTGGTTAGATAAATTTCAAAACCAATTCCAAACCACAAAAAAGAGGAACATGTTTTTGTTCATTAGATATGCCAATTGTAGGAATTATGCTTTTCCTACTCTCCATTAAGTTGTATAAAACTCATGACAAACAATAAACATTGTTTACGCAGGTGTACTTAATTTATATGTAAAACTAGGAAGACGACATAACATATATAGTTTGAATCGTTTTCGAATTCTAGCTTGTTTTGTCTTGATTGGGTTGTTGTTTGTTTTGTGTTGTTGTTGTTTTGTTTATTTGTTTATTGTTTGTTTGTTTGTTGTTTTTTTTGGGGGGGGAGTGGAGGGAGGGGTCCGACACTTAAGAATAACATGTACAGTGAATTGCCGAAATTATTTCTATCTTTTGAGAGAATTTTATTTATGTTCATTGAAAAAATTTGAAACTAGTTTATTACTTAATATCTGGTACGATCCTTGACGACCAAAATGAAACTTTTCATTAATTTAATTTCCAATTAGCATAAATGTATGGCTCTATTTATGGCATGACAAAAAATATTGATTTTTAATTGACGAAACCTCAAAATAAAATCATGCATCGACTTCAAAATAAATTCCACTTACTCGGTCATTACGTCTATGAATGACATGTAGCAGCAGAGAGGGTGAATCCTACAACGTTTTTAGACAAAATTTGATTGAAATCTTAAAACGAGCCGTCCTATAATCTCATTTTAACCAAAAAGAGGGCGAACCCTACAACGTTTTCAGACAAAAAAAATTGATTGAATCCTTAAAACGATCCGTAGGATTTCGTTGAAATCTTAAAAATCTACGAAATCTCATTTTAACTAAAAAAAATGAAAACGAAGATTTTTACGATTTTTTAATCAATTTTGGTCGCAACTTGTTGTCATCCACCCTCTCTGCTGCTATGGGTTAATAAAAAATAATAAATGATTTCAACCGAATATTTGATCCAGTCCGATACGATATCGTGTCCGAGGATCATGCAAATTTATTGTTGCGAATCCGTGTGGTTTTGACTGAGCATGACTAAAGAAATCTCGAAATTGATTGAAGTCCATATCAGAACACCATGTCTGCCAAATATTTCGTAGCGTATGTGTATCAACGCCGTTGAATACAGAAAGAATATTGCAGTTATCTCTGATGACTTTTGGAACCTGAGTGTAGCGTTGAGTGACATATATCACGTCAGTGTTTTTGTGACGCCCACGGGAAAAGATTCTAGCAGGATTTTTTTGTTTATCCAACATTATATCGTCGTATACGACTAAATTGTTAATATCTCCATCAATATCATCAATACTCGGTGCTTCATCGATATCGGTTATAAAATCAATGGCGTTCGCACCGCTAATTTCTGATGCATTCTCGTTAAAATCTTTTAGCACTTCATAACATCGTTGATCATCTACGCTAGGGGCAATTAAATACAACTTATCCCACTTCATCCATCTCATTATTAAATTGAGTAACAATTGCGTTTTACCGGATCCAGATGGCCCGATTATAATCATCCGGATAGAGTTTGGTAGCGCTGCATGATGCTTAATTGGTTCTCTTGTTTTAGTCGCTGAAAAATCAATTATATCCATATCTCTATACATAAATTATGGATCTATATTGTGTGAAGTGCAAAACGCGTACTGGCACAGATGATGTGACGACAGTTACAACTAAAAATAACCGATCAGCGCTTTCTGGTAAATGCATGCAATGTGGTACAAAGAAATTTAGATTTGTGTCTATGAAATCTGATTTAAAAAAAAACGAGGAGGTGATATCGCAGCCAAATTGGCAAAGCTCCCTGGAACCCCATGGGCAAAGTACCCCGGAGAAAAGCACCTCCCAGGATATAGCTACTGTGGACCGGGAACCAGACTTGATATCAGACTCAATAATCAAAATCAACCCAACCCCGGTGAAGAACCAATAAACGCCATTGATAAGGCCTGTCACCTTCATGATGTTGCTTATAAAAGCAGCAATCTGCAACACAGACATCTAGCAGATGTGAAATTAATTCATGCGTTAAATGCTATTCCTGATAAATCCTTCAAAGAAAAATTGGCTTCATTTTTGATAAAATCGGCTATGAAAAGCAAATTGATGTTAGGTGCCGGTAATTAATAATATGGAATCAATTTATTATTCCCCAAGAGGATACTGGAGGGGTAAATCAGCAGTCCATAAACTCGCTAGCGCTGCAAAAGTGAAAAAAACCACTGCGGCTAATTGGTTATCCAAACAGGCACTATGGCAAATTTATCTACCACCGCCTAAACAAATTCAATTCTCGCATTTTGATGTGACCGCTCCTAATGAAGTTCATCAGGCTGATATATTATTTCTGCCACATGATCGTGGTTACAAATACGCGCTAACCGTAGTTGATATTGCAAGTCGATACAAAGAAGCAGAACCGTTAAAAACAAAATCAGCCATTGAAGTCGCTTCTGCATTTGAAAGGATTTATCGACGAGGTCCTCTGCACTGGCCAAATCTATTGCAGGTTGATCCTGGCAAGGAATTTCAGGGTGCGGTTCTATCTACAATGAAAAATCATAATGTCACCATACGACGAGGGCATACTGCGCTACATCGCGATCAGGCCATTGTAGAACGATTTAATCGGACGATTGCTGAGCGGTTATTTGGATATCAATACGCAAAAGAATTCATTCAAGAAAAGCGATCCCGTGAATGGGTTAAAAGATTACCATCTGTGATTACTGCACTGAATAACGAGATTACTAGAACAATCAACATGAAACCTATCAACGCGATTAAAAAGAAGTCAATACCCGTACAACCACAAAAAGATTTCAAAGAACCAATTCTTGGTAGTAATGTCATTGTGAGGTACTTATACGAACCAGGAGAGCTTGAAGGGGGTAGAAAAAGGGCTACTGATCCTATTTGGAGCGTCACTACGCATAAGATATCTAGTATAACACGATCTACGGGTAGACCTCCAGTCTATAAACTGGATTCAACTGCCCCTCAGCGGGTTTTTACTAGACAACAACTACAGGTAATTCCCGAGGATACTCAATTGCCACCGCATGGTCTTAACTAGCACCGTTGCGTCTATTGCACTCAAGACAAGTCAACATCACATTATTTCTGACATGACCGAGATTGTTATTTTTTCTGTCTACGCTGAATTGGCGAGGATCCTTATCCGAATACTGCCAACGCATTATACAATTGCAACTCGCGCAGTGATTATTCTGTTGTTTCTTCAGCTTAATTATTAATTCAGCATCAATATCAAATTCTCGTTGTTTTTTTTTGTCCTGTTGTTTGTAACCGGAGAGTTTTTTATTAATGATGCTAACATCAATATCACTTATTGTTGTGTCATTATCATCGCCTGACTCTGTCAGGACAACTCTTCGAAGTTGATTTATTTTTCGTACTCTGGATACTGCGAGATAGACTAAATTCGACCATTCGATGTGATTATCCACCATCCAAACAATTGTATCCGATATAGTCAATCCCTGTGAAGAGTGTATCGTCGCTGCGTATCCTAGCGTCCACGGGGATTTATTAGCACGCAATGCATCTTCAACGACATTGATATCAACCAGCACAATATCATTTAATACGAGAATTTGTTTTTCACTCTGTCCTGGAATATCAACTTCAATATTCTGTTTTCGTGTATCCGATGGCCTATAACAAAGGGGTACTGGAAGCGTTGCAAATTTTTCTTTATGCAATTCAAATAACTTCATCTGAAGTGTGTCCCTGACTATTTTTCTACTTGCAATTATCAAATCATTTGGTCTCCATGTTTCCCAGAAATCATTCATTGGAGTTTCTGAAATCACTTCACGCGCTATTTCGCATTGGATTCTATCCGGTTGTAATCTAATTAGCGCTTTGAACTCGCGTAATCGTTCATCAAGTGATCTATAATCAGTGGTGATTTCTTCATAGTAGTCTACAAACCCCCTTAGCCATTCATGTGGAGATGCACCGACAAATGGTGGTGGTTGGCCGTGATCACCGCACATGACGACTTTTGTGTTTTTGTTTAACAACCACTCAAGAAATGTTTGTAATACATCTAATGACACTGTGCATATTTCATCCCAAATGATGATTTCAGGAATGAATTTATCACCCATACGCTCAGGAGTCCATTTGTCACCCTTCCATCGAAAGAAACTATGGTAAGTACAAGCATTTACCCCTCGCTGTATCATCTCTCTGGCGAGTCTGTGAGTCGGTGTTAACACAATCATGGTTGACCGACGAAATAATTCAATTGCACGAGTTGTCTTTCCTGACCCACCACAACCGTTTAAATAAACTGTTTTATATCTACAGATTGGATCAGATACCGGTGGTGCATTAGAAAATTCTAATTGATTTTCAATACGGTTACAACAAAGATATTTATCATCCATGGCAACGTCTGCGGATTCACAATACTCATGTAGCATCTCCTTTTTAAATCGCCAACGCCCCCAATTTTCTTCGGGATCTGTGAATTTAGCTACAGCTGATTTGTACTTATTGTGTATATACATCGAATCAGTGGCCACTCTAACCGCGGTATTAGGAAATCTATTTATCATAGAAAATAGATTAATAGAAGCATAGGCTAGCATTGAACTTCTCAAATGTGTGTACTGGGAATTATATCCATCACAGTAGGTAACAACCGTACCTAATTTCTCACCATTGGATAGAAAAGCATCCTTACGGGATACAAGTTTTCCCTGTTTCATTAAATCCGCTACAATAAAATCGTATTCAGCGACATCTATGATCAACCGCGAGGAGTATTTTGCGTTGTCGTACCGTCCACCTTGAGTGAATTTACCGATTATTCTTCGTCCAAAATCTTTTGCTTGTTCTTTTTTAATTTCAAATAACTTCTTAGACCGATTCATGATTTGTTCTTCATTGAAATCAGGGAATTGTTTTCGCTGTTCGCTGATTATTCTATCTAGATCGGGTTGTGGTAGCCAAACTTCTTTCTGAGCTCGATAGCATATAATAGCCTCGGAAACAATCAACGATATTAGCATACCACAATCAATCATATATCTCAATAGCACTATTGGCATCCAGGCCTTTTCAGATAGGTGTTTACCGAGCCAAACATAACTACACGGATGTAACCCTGTAGCTAATTCGAATGATATCACACGAGCGAATCCGGTTAAATCAAAATCAGGTAATGGTCCATTAATCGCAACACGAGTCATTTCATGTGTTGGGTGTCCAAATCGTTTGAAGTACTCAGCGCATTCTCCATACCCGAGAAAACTTCCGGGATAACACGCGGCTATATCAATTGAAATCATTCCATCACGTGAGTATTTCGTATTCCACAGTCCTCCATGACCAAATTCGACGCAACTCAATTTAACATCCTCGAGAAAATCACTTCGTGTTGGACGCCATGAGTTTTTTTCTCTTGCGAAGTGAGCTACCACTGATGGAATAGTAAAACTATCCGTGAGTAGTTTTTCATGGAAACTCTCCGGTGAAAAATCACTAGCGATTTTTCTCATTCTATTATCTAATTCTTCAACGCGATATAATTCACCATTTGGTTTTACAAATTGATCGAATCCTATTTCGGGATCTTCATCACTTCTAAGTAACCACACTGACACAGGATCATCCTTACACAACGCATGAATAGCATCAAATAATCTCTCTTCATAGAAAACATCCCCGACGAACTCCTTAGGGATATATTTCACGGTTCGTTCTCGTGGAAATACTGTTACCGCAGGTGTCCACGCGTGTTTGTTATGATCAATAATCTGTATTGGTGCTCCATTTTTGTTATATTTCGGTTCGTATAAAACCTCTCCGGTTATCGTCATAACTGTTATTGGAAATCTTAATGATGTTTCTAACTTAGCTATATCAGAAATCTTTGCACCATGCTGTTTCACTGTCAGTTCCCACTCGGTTATTTTCCTACGTCGCAGATCAGTTAGTTTATTTCCTCGGGATGCATTTGTGAAGTGCTCCATTACCCGTGTTGCTACACAATTAAGCCCTGACGAATATTTCATAGGAGCTAGTTTTGCGATATCGGGTTTATCATTTAACGGATATATCCCATAAACCATTGCTGTTACGGGATAAGATCTTTCGTAGTATGGTTTGTCAATGCCGGTTAGAATTCCTGGTTTGGAATCTCTACTCACAATGACAGCTTTTTTATTCTTGAGAATTGGTTCAAATTTATCCCTAATAATCCATTTGCCATCGACTTCAATAATGAATTTTATTCGGAAAAAATACCGTTTTTCCCCAACACGTGAAATTATCACTGCTGCTTTTTCATCATTCATGGTAGCATCAACAACACCATCAATTCGAAATGTTGACCAACAATAGGATGCTCCATCACGCTTGAATTCATTAAAACAGTCTCTGATTTTACTAATCATGGCTTTATCAAGAATTGTATTCTTTGGTGTATTAGAAACTATATCAAGATTGAATTGAGCATCTTTCCAGGATAATTTTTTGGACGTTTTTTTTGGTTTATCGAGATTAAATCTAGGATTGATTTTGTTACGTTTTTTGGGTCTATCGAGATTAAATCTAGGACTGATTTTCAATAATCTCTTAAACTCTTTCATGTTTCCGTCTCTTGGACGTTTTTTGGGTCTATCGAGATTAAATCTAGGACTGATTTTCAATAATCTCTTAAACTCTTTCATGTTTCCGTCTCTTGGACGTTTTTTGGGTCTATCGAGATTAAATCTAGGATTGATTTTTAATAATCTCTTAAACTCTTTCATGTTTCCGTCTCTTGGACGTTTTTTGGGTCTATCGAGATTAAATCTAGGATTGATTTTTAATAATCTCTTAAACTCTTTCATGTTTCCGTCTCTTGGACGTTTTTTGGGTCTATCGAGATTAAATCTAGGACTGATTTTCAATAATCTCTTAAACTCTCTATCAGCATTAAATTTAGCATTTCTCGAAGTCAATCTCTTGAACTCCATCATGCTATAATTAAAACAAGCATTTAAATGAAAGATTTTTATATAATGAATCACTGCAAGTGGCTTATGATTGGATCAGTAACCCCGTGTAACAAATCATGCAGAAATGAGTTTTGTGGGTATCATATGCAAAGCTTTCGACGTGGAAGCCTTGGTCCGTTACCCTGTATTCTATGTGGAGTTGGGGTTAGGGGAAAATCACGGTTGTGTTTGAATTGCGGTGGTAAGCGATACAGGGAATTGAAGCGTTATTATGATAAAAGAATAAAAAATGGACAATCAATCAGAAATTATGACCCTGACGCTGACAAAGTCAGTATTCTTGACGCTGACAAAGTCAGTATTCTTGACGCTGACAAAGTCAGTATCAAGGATAAAATCATAAGAACTCCTCAAGACTACATCGAAAGATTTATCATTAAACCAAACAATGAATTAGACAAACAATAGTATTATGTATACGAATGAACCAAGAATTCAGACAGCACCCTGTGATCACAAATTATGAAGCATCCAGTGATGGTGTTGTAAGAAACCGCAAACTGAAGAAACCAGTTGGTTCTGTGAATAATCAAGGGTACTTGATGTTTACTGTTAGGGAGGGAAAAGAAACGAAAACTTATCTCAATCATCGTTTCGCATTTGAGTGTTTTTATGGATTGATCGAGGATGATTTTGTTATTGATCATATCGATTCTAATCCAAAGAACAATTCTTTATCAAATCTGCAGGCTATCACACAAAGTGAGAATACCAAACGAGGAAAGACTGGCACTTGTTCAAAAAAAGCGAGATCTGTGAAATCTTTGAATACGATAACTAACGAAGAAAAAGTATTTCAATCAATGAATGAAGCCAGTAGACACTTCGATATTTGTAGAGCCTCAATACGAAAAGTTGCAGAGGGGATTTATCGATCTGCGATTTCAAAGGGGACGGGACAAAAAATTCGATTTAGTTATGTCTAATACGTCATATTTTTCATTTAGAAATATATCATTATTATAGAATAATGAATTCTGAAAACATGAATAGCATCATATCCGAGATTTCAAAATTGAAAGGTTGGGATATTGAACTATCAGATGGGTTAAATCCTGATCAAATCATGTCTGATTTTCAGGATATAGAATACGGAGTTAACAACAATAAATATATGCTACCAAAGAAGTATGCGCTCATCAAAAGAATTCAGAATTCTATTAAGGACTCTCTCGCATTTTCCAGTGACGTAAGTGTGTTCGCTCCGTTGTATACCATCGTAGAACGAATACGAAAAGAATTGGGGTACGAATACGAATTGAAAAAAGAAGTCAACTCTAAAGTTAGAAACCTACGAGCGTTAATTCAAGAAAATGAACAATTTTGATTGACCATTTATCATTATTTGATTGTGACCGACCATTTATCATTATTTGATTGCCCGACCATTATCATTTTTTTTAGCCGACCCTCAAGGGATGTCAAAAATCGATGGATGATATGTCAGATTGATCAAAACTAGGATGTTGAAACTATCAGTATTATTAATATTATATATACAATTTTGATAGTTTCAACATCGATGAACGAAGCTGTCTCACGATGAAATAACACTTCCATGACCATCCGATGGTGTTAGGTCGGGATTGAAAAATTGTTTTACAATTGAAAAATTGTTTCTGATTTCAAATAATGGTCAATGAAGCATTAACAACCCGATTGGCTCGTGAACGATTAGATGCAATTAAGAGATTTGTACCAATTCGTGACTCTGTACGGAATAAACTACAACAACGACAGAGTTTTCAGACTGATTTTGCTGCGGGATCTGAAGAGTTGTTTAAACCAGTAACAACAGCAACGAAGGGAGTAGAGCGCGCTATACTGGGAGATGATCCCGAGACGGGAAAATCTGTTATCGGTGAACTCGAAAAAATAGCAGCGAAAACTGAACAAACAGAACAGGCCGTACAAAAAATAGAATCAAAAAGAACAGTAGATGATTTACGCGTGAGATTTAACGAGGAAGGGTTAGCAGCAATTGATAAGACTGATCCACCAGAAATTCCTGCGCTTGTTGTTTCGACTTATGAAAACAGGAAAAATATGTTGAAACCAGAACATCATAAGTTTGTTAGAAGTATAACTCACTGGGCTGATATATTCTATAAGATCAAAACTGAAAAAAGTCAAATTAAGACAGGTAGTGCATCATACATCGAATATATCAATGCGGTGGGTATAGTGTATAAACAATTTGAAGAACTAAAACAACAACAAAAACCGCCAAAATTGCAAAGGCGGCGACAGCAACCTGCAAAGAAAATATCTTTTTCACCTAAAAAACAACAAATACCACGTGATGATGATGATCCTCTTGGTTATTTACAACCCACGGATGAAGAAAAACAGGATGAAGCAACTGGTTATAGCGGAAGTGGATTAAGAGATTCCAGTGAGAATCCAAGGATTTCATGTCCTGGTAGTGTTCTCAGTGATATATCACGATTAGAAGTTCTTGTAGGAGGGTTCCGAGCTGGAAATAACTCACCGGAAATAATTAATGAAGCAGCTGATATCTGTAGACGGTTATTTCAGGGTGGTATCATGGATATCAGCACATATCGAGATTTCATTGACGAGTTGGCAAATGGGTATCACAGTGATTAATCGATAAATTGTTTTACAATTGAAAAATTGTTTCTGATTTCAAATAATGATCATACACTACAATCATGATAAACCAACCCCCGTCTACGTAGTTAATTCACGGTTTCCGGTTTATAGAGCATACTACGGAGATGGTTTAGGTAATACCATTTTAGGGTTATTTGCGAGAATGGCTCCAAAAGTGATGCCGTTGGCTAAACAATTAGGAATGAAAGCAATTGATGTTATTCGTGATAAGGGTATTGGTGCTGTTGGAGATCTTGCTGGAAAAGCGTTTTCAACTGCGAAGAATAAATTAACATCATTAGTGAAATCACGGATGAAATCCAAAGGATTTTCAAAACCGTTACCGTCTACAGCGGAAATGCCTGCAAGTGTTAGTAGAATTATAAATAACGCAGTAGATGAAAAATTAGCGTCGATGGTTTTAACCTCCGACCAAAGCAATATTGCAAACATGATAGCAGGAAGTGGCTTTAAAAAACTACGACGATGAAATGGGAAATCGCGATTTAGACTCTGATAAATAGAATAAAATGTTCAAACAGTCACGTGATCCAGCATTTGATATAGACGCCCCAGTTGGCAAGGATGATTCTGTACGCGATTATCAATATTACGCCTATCATGCCATAGACTCAAATAGTCGAGCAAGAATTGATCTTCAAGTCCATGATACCAGTAAATACTTTTTACCCTGTGAAGCGTTTATCGAAGTAGAAGGAGAACTTGTAACAGCTGCTGATACTCCTGCTGTACCAGCACCGTATCCAGATGATACTCAAGTCGGTTTTGTCAATAATGGTATCATGGCGTTATTTGAGAGTGCTAGATATCTCATTGATGGAAAAGAAATTGAGTCCATAGATCGTGATGTTGATGTGGCTACAACAATAATCGGGTTAGCGAGATATTCTGATGATTATACAAGATCAGCAGGACCCTCTATGATGTTTGCAAAAGATGGTAAGAATACCGCTGGAGGAAATCCATTTGTTGTAAGACGACCAAAAAAACGTGATAATAGTGATGCTGATGTCGAGAATATGATTATAAACAACGATGCTAATTTCAATCTAGGAGCTGCAACACGAAACTCAATGTTGGGAGTAGGGCGTAAATCATTTTCATGCGCGATTCCACTGCATCATATATTTGGATTCTGTAGAAACGTCAGAAAAGTTATCTACGGGGCGAAGCATACAGTATCGCTTGTACGAAAGAGTGATGATAATGACGCAATCTGGAGGATTCCAGCAGATGTTGCAAATCCAAATGCTGATGCCGGTAAAGTCAATTTAACAAAAATATCATTGTGGATGCCAGTGTTGACTCCAGCAATCACCGCAGAAGAACGATTACTATCATTTATGGACCAAGGAGGAAAGTCGTTGTTGAGTTGGTTATCAGTGAGTACAGATGTTAAACAATCAAATCTGAGCGGGTTATTCACGTGGAATCTAGCATCAAAACAAGGTGTTGCTGCGCCACGTCATATATTTATTGCGTTACAGGATAACACACGAGTTGGCGATCAACGTTTCAGTCATATGATATTTGATCAATTAGGTGTGAAAGACGTCTCACTGAGAATAAACGGCCAGCAGGAACCATCCGAGGATATACAACTTAATTACACAGAAAATCATATCGCACGAGTTTATCATAGATTGTTGTCATTTATGGCACGTGATCAAAATGTCGATACCGGTCTACAAATATCACAATACGATTTTAAAAATCTATATCCGATCTATTACTTCTCACTGGAACATCTCGATTTGATGAGACAATCTGTCGTTGATATACATTTTAGAGCTAATGTGACTCGTGGTGTTATTGCTAATTACAGAGCGGTTGCTGTCATTCTCAGTGATAAATCAATGCTACTTGAAGGTGTTGGTGGAAGAATGAGAGTGGTAGATGCCCCAGTAGAAAATCTTTGATTTTCAAAAACATGTAATTGAAATCGTAAACGATTTTCTCGATTTAGAATCAATCTATTATGTATAATGTCATATAGTGTTATTAGTGTTGCGTTAACTCCCGGTCAATTAAAAAAATTGCAATCGGAATCAGCTAAAAAATGTGGAACCACAATCACGTTGAAACCCAACCAAATGACTGGTGGTGCAAATAAACTATCGCTGACAACTCGTCAGGTGAAACATTTCAATGATGCACTTGCAGCCAAAAAAGGTGTTCAGATTACTCTCTCTGCGGCTGCTATCAAAAATACGATTAAAACAGGCGGTATATTTCCGTTGTTAGCTGCGATTCCAGCATTGATTGCAGCAGCAGCCCCAGCGGTGGCTAAAGCAGCGGCGTTAGGAGCCGTTGGTACTGCAGCAGGAATGGCACTAAAGAAGGCAACTGGGAAAGGATATAAAAAAAAGGGACGATCCGTTCACGGATTGGGTCTAAGACTACCAGGAACCCCGTATTCGTGGTACAGCGGAAAGGGTCTAAGACTACCAGGAACGATTTATTAATTGAGGAACCTATGGTTCCCAAATCTTCGATGGTTCCTATGTCCAATTTTGATTTAATGGATGCTGCTAAAAAACTAGCGATTAAAAACTTCAGAGGTGTCTTTATGAAAGATCAATTACCACATCAACCAAACAGCGTTGAAACCGGAATCATTAATTTAGATAACAGCACCGGACCTGGAACTCACTGGGTTGCATACGCTATTGATCCACGTGGGATTGTCTATTTCGATTCATATGGATTAGCCCCACCAAAAGAGTTTTTGCGTTATATAAAAACCCTTCCAATGAAGACTTGGTATTCTACGCTACCAACACAAACAATGATTGACCCACCGATATGTGGCAGCGAAGTATTAAATGTCCTTAACGCTATTTCTAACTCCTTGAGTAACCCAAGCGGAAAACCACCACATGTTGTCGTGAATGAATACACTAGTAATCGCTGGAGAAAATCGAAGATTTTTCAACGAAGTCGTCAACAAAGATTTTAGAGAGAGAAAGAGTTTTACAATAACATGATTGATATTTGGGGGAGATCTTTGAAACCCAAACCCGATGGCACTGCACCCCCTGATTCTCTCAAGGATATAAAAAAAACAATCAAAGATGAAATCGCTGAAACGTTAAATTTAACAAGTGTTGACCCGAACGAAATAGTTGTATTTCAGGACAAACAGGGTAAATTGAAATCCAGTGATGTATCATTGAATGACATTTTGATACGGCAGCGCGACGCCGCTGAAAACTCTATTGCGCTGTATTCCAACGACGGACGACTTAAACCAGGTGCACTTGTGTCTACGATCACAGACGCGATTGCCACCCACGACAAGATGATTATCACCAACAACCGCATGATTGCCGACAACGACAACAGGATTGCCGCCCACGACAATAAGATTGATACCCATGACAATGAGTTGAAAAATTCTGTGTTGGAACTAACAACACTTGAATCTAAAATTGAAGAAAACGGAAAACAGTTTATATCATTTCGTAGAAATATCATTGATAAATTTATTGGAACCCCGTTAGATAAAATTGAAATAAAACTCCCTGATATTAAAAAATCCATCGATGAGACAAAAAACTTCATCGAAGCCGTCAAAGGTGATTTTTCGAGGATGATAACAGTCATTGAAAAAACAAAAATTCCTCATGAGAAAACCAACAACGTGGTATACACAATCCAACACGGATCATTTGAGTGGACACCTACAAACAACAAATTAAATATCACTGCAACCGTTAAGGGTATTTATCGATTAACACTAGTAACACCATTAACTCAATTTAATATATCATCGTCGAGTTCATCCGGGGTTAATAATACGATTTCAACGATCATCGACAAGGATACAACTGAAAAGTTCACTATAACAGCTACTGATAAAAATTTGGCTAAGGTTTCAGTATCATGGTATGTGGAATTCGTAGCGGATTTAAGTAAATAACTAAATCGTTCGGATTTCGCAATTGAAAACGCTAGTGTTTTTAAAATAAAAATGATTTCATCAACGCAATGTCGCTATGATCAGGTCAGAGAATTTCAGAATAGACTCAAAACCCTCGCCGAGGAGTATCAAATAAAAATAAAAAAATACCGACGAAAAATCACTGCAATTGATGTTATTATATACTCGGTGTCAAGCGTTCTCACTGGCGCCGGAATAATACTTGCATCGGTTACAATGATTGCCCCGGTCGTAGTTCCAATTTGCATTTCTGCGGTGGCTACAATCGGGGGTATATCAACCGGGATAGCAAAAAAGATATCATCATGCAGCCAGAGTAAACTGCAGAATTACTTACTTCAATTTCATATTGCATCAACCGCATATTCGCAGTTATCCCTGATGATATCGTCGTCACTCGATAATACAATTATATCAGATAGTGAATTCTCAGAGATGGTCAGTATTTTTGATTCCGCGATATCGAAATTAGAGCGACAACATGAGTATAATAACAATGACAACACCGATGGAATCAGAAAACACGAACCCAAAAAACAAAATGATCTCAATAATATCAACCATACCAGATTGTGAGTTCTCAGTGATGGTCAGTATTTATGATTCCTCGATACCAAAATTAGAAATAAATCATGAGTATAATAACAATGACAACACCGCAGGAATTACTTCAACGAATAGTGGAGAACACGAACCCAGTACAAACAAGCATGATATCAATAACATCAACGGAACCAGAATTCAGTGTGAATTTCCCCTCTCCGGTCCCAGTGAAGGAGATAGCGCTAGCAAAATTACGAGTATACCACAGTTGGCCTAATATCAGATCAAAATCATTTGGTGGTCAACAACCCAATAATTCACTGGTATTTGCAAATAAGAATAAAGACGACGGTACCCCAGACTGGAACGTCGTTTCGATACCAACAGGGTCATACCAAATCGAACAAATCAATGATGAATTCGCGCGTAGAATAAAATCGATTACTGGAAAAGAATAAAAAATCGCTATAACAGTTCATGAACCGACGCTATCATCCGCAATTGAGATAAGTACAGAAGGATACGTCGTAGATATCTATCAGAGTTCTATTAGAACCGTATTAGGATGGCCTGAATTACCACCAGGGGAAAAAACCGTTGATTTACCAGAACCACAAAAAACTGATTATATCACCGACAGAATAAAACCTGATAATCCAATAAGGAGTTATAAAGAATACAGGATACCTACAGATTTTTTTGGTCTCGGATACAAACCAACTGGAAACGAGAAGCCAGGGGGGGGAATAGAGATAGGGGGATATTATTTTGTTGACGAACCTGAAATCATTAAAAATTTCAAAGCGATGAATAATGATATTTCACTGTTGTTAATATCTCTAAAATCCGGCTATCTCACCCGAGATGAATTTATCAGCGTTGTAGAAATATGTAACAAAATCATCAATGACATGGAAACATTTCATTTGCAAATTATTCGAGTTATATTAGATAACGATAATCCCCTATCGAGAACAGAATTTGCAAAACAATATAAAATCACCGTGAATGATATTCATGCGTTCAAACTACCAGGGTATAATATCTTAGAACTACAAAAATCTCTCAGTGATGCCATCGATGTTGGTTTTAAAATAATTCATGATGCATGGAAAAAAACAACATCACCGGAAATAAAAATCCTCAAACACAATAATGACCCAGACGGTGGCGGTAGGCATATCGCTCCGTTCAACGTGAATATTTCATCGGTGATTGCGCTCAATTTAGTATGTGATGTTATCGAAGGAAGCTATCAAATTAATCTCGAACGATCAAATCAAGCTCAGCAAGGATATATTCTTTATTCGTTTTCACCAACAGCTCCTCCAGGATTCCTGATTATTGAAAACCCAATTAATCCTGTCTACATGCGATGCCATAATAATTCGTTAACCAGAATTAATTTCAAACTCACAGACCAGTCAAATAATCTGATTGATTTACAAAAGGAGGTGTTAGCGATTAGTTTGTTTGTGAGATCCTAAAGACTTTCATCATAAAGACTGGATCAAATATTCGGTTAAAATCGTAAAAGAATTATTAACCCATAGCAGCAGAGAGGGTGGATGACAACAAGTTGCGACCAAAATTGATTAAAAAATCGTAAAAATCTTCGTTTTCATTTTTTTAGTTAAAATGAGATTTCGTAGATTTTTAAGATTTCAACGAAATCCTACGGATCGTTTTAAGGATTCAATCAATTTTTTTTGTCTGAAAACGTTGTAGGGTTCGCCCTCTTTTTGGTTAAAATGAGATTATAGGACGGCTCGTTTTAAGATTTCAATCAAATTTTGTCTAAAAACGTTGTAGGATTCACCCTCTCTGCTGCTCATGTGATGACGTAATTTTTTATGGCATTCGCTATTATTAGAAGATAAATGCATCTGTAGGTCTGGTCCATGTAGTTTTGTTAGGAATATTCGGCTGAACAGCATTTTCGAATGTATAAATCTTAATAAGGAATCGTGTTCTTATCATACACGTAAAATATATTGCATTTTAAATGTCCTTTGTTTCGGGGGGGGGGGATGATGGTTCAGTGGTCGCGATCTGAAGAATGTAGGTTCAAATCTTTGCAATACAGGCGAGCAGGTAGATTTGTTCTGACTCAGTGCAAAGGTACTTTTTTTAAATATTGAAATAGAAAACATCCATGAATTCTCTTTGTTCTGTATGTGTACACTATAAGGAAGTCTGCATAAGTCCGTGTGTTTATAAGTATATCTACACTATAAGGAAGTCCACATAAGTCCGTGTGTTTATAAGTATGTGTACACTATAAGGAAGTCCACATAAGTCCGTGTGTTTATAAGTATATCTACACTATAAGGAAGTCCACATAAGTCCGTGTGTTTATAAGTATATCTACACTATAAGGAAGTCCATATAAGTCCGTGTGTTTGTACGTATATCTACACTATAAGGAAATCCACATAAGTCCGTGTGTTTATAAGTATGTGTACACTGTAAGGAAGTCCACATAAGTCCGTGTGTTTATAAGTATGTCTACACTATAATGAAGTCTGCATAAGTGCGTGTGTTTATAAGTATATCTGCACTATAAGGAAATCCACATAAGTCCGTGTGTTTATAAGTATGTGTACACTATAAGGAAGTCCACATAAGTCCGTGTGTTTATAAGTATATCTACACTATAAGGAAGTCCACATAAGTCCGTGTGTTTATAAGTATATCTACACTATAAGGAAGTCCACATAAGTCTGTGTGTTTATAAATATGTGTACACTATAAGAAAGTTCACATAAGTCCGTGTGTTTATAAGTATGTGTACACTATAAGAAAGTTCACATAAGTCCGTGTGTTTATAAGTATATCCACATTATAAGGAAGTCCACATAAGTCCGTGTGTTTATAAGTATGTCCACACTATAATGAAGTCTGCATAAGGCGATGATTAAGTTTCCAGTCTATAAGGGTGTCCATATTAAGCCACGTTTAAGTCACCACACTATACGGATATCCACATAAATCATGTCTTGGTCACAGCACTGTACGGATATCCACATAAACCATGTCTTAGTCACCACACTATACGGATATCCACATAATCCATGTTTAAGTCTCCACACTTAAAAGATGTCCACATAAACCATGTCTTGGTCACCTCACTATACGGATATCCACATAATCAAAGTTTAAGCTTTGATACTCTCCCGTTTGTTAGAACCCCTTACCGATTTCAGACATACGACATGAAGAATATATCAATGAAGAAAGAAAATAAATCGGTCATGTCATTCACCAATGTATAATTTCTAACCGATTGTCGTCATGAGGTTCCAAAAACTGTCAACTTGTTGGCGTTTTGAATCAAACGGGAGTTTCTTTAGTAATATGGTCGCCATATTTACATGAGCAGGATTATGTTTTCAAACAATACATGTGGTATTATTCACCGTCTTTAATAATCTCAATAATTCCGTACATTTGATGGTTACATCTCTTTGAACAAATGTATACAAGAGTGCCTCCGTTGTTATTTGTGTAATTCGTTTTATAAATACTAAAACTAGATATTGTAAATATTTTACGCAGACGACAAAGTTTTTGCTTAAGTAGACTATATAGCCTGAATAGGGCTGTGAGCAGTATGTCTGCTTGTTTGTATCGAGTTTCTGTTTAGTCTGAAAAGTGAATAAGGAAACAGTATTAAGGACCTTCTGGAGACAAACAGCTTAGAAGTTATTGACTCACGACTGAAATTATTACGTTTGGTGCCTTTTTCATATCCTTGTTACATTTAGTTTTTAAAATGGGGGTGGGTGGTATCAACAAACGAGAGAGTGTGCGAACACTATAGAACATCAGGCAGGTATGTCTCATATAATGTGAGTAACATAATGTAGAGGCCAACTGCTTTTAACCTGAAACAATATCATCTGAAACAATCGGAACGCCCTCTATTATGTCTGATGTACAAGAATGTACTTCTGACGTATGTCGGGCAGTAATTTGTTTAACGGAAATTTCTCCGCCAAAAAAGAAACCATCATCTATCTGGACCACCTCGGCTATTGTTACGATTAGATTGCCTGTAGAATTGAACGAGAATGTGCAAATGAAAAAAAAATGTCATGTATTTGCAACTTCTCGGTCAATTCTAGTTTCGTAAACAACCGATGCGGTCCGAACGGTAATATCTGCATACATTATAGGTATGGTCCCTAGAAAAAGGTTCTGAATGCATCTGAAAAAGAGTGTAAGAAAAGATGGAAAACAAAAGCAGCAATAAATGGAGAATATCCCCTTAGATAGCAGTTTATCAATGCTATGCGATGCATTTTGGGAAACTTTTTGTTAGAACGGACTTTTGTATTAAAAAATGGAGCAGTTGAAGATGTTCTCAGAAATATACATTACCAAGGAACATATTGAAAGCTAATATTACTAGTTGATTATACTATAACCATATATGCTCGCAAAGAAGCCGGATAAAACTGCAAACTATATAGACCCAGATCTGCCAAGTCATGACGCTCAGGCAAATATGGGTCTAAGAAGTTTGTCATAGTAAAAGTCATACGGGCCATGTATGAGAATTTAATCATTTTAAATGAACTATTAACTGTTGTGTTAAAATTAAAAATATAAATTGAGTTTCACCAAAGTCTATACAATTGTGATTATGGAATGCTCTGCCCTTTGAATGTCTTCAGCAAACTTCAGGAAGAAAATTCTCAATCGCTATCGACTTTTACAATAGTGTCCAGGTACTAAACTGGGTCAACTGTGTCAAGTAAAAGAACACGTCGAGACCACTCGTTACAAAATGGTAGTACGAATTTCTTTATCAACATGATTTTGAGCTGAAACAATACCATCTGAAGCAATCGGACTTGTGACATCACAGCGCGCTACATTCAATCAGGATTGTACTGGATCACACCTTGAGATTGGTCTCGTCCAAAAATACACACGTACTTTAATGCCGATTTGTTTTCTGTATGTACTTCTCGGGGCGCGTAAATAATGACCTTCTAAATAAATATGGATGTACCAGATCCAAATATAGTGAATAACTTCTATTCAAAGGTATGCAGAATCAACTAATAATAACGGCACCCATTTACTGAAATTATTGGTACTGAACGCTTACATAAACCGTGCGAGTTTTATTATACTAGCAGTCAGTAGAACAAACAATAGAACCTTGATATTCGGGTGCATTACAAGAGGATAGATCAAGGTCTATGCTGTTTGCAGCTGGGCGGCAACGTATAAGTGAATCCATACAGTACGCAAAGCAGAAAAACAGCTCAATAACCGGACCTAAGGTACTTGACACAGTTTGTTTGAAAATCTCAGATTTTTTTATATCCAGTGTAGACCGAAAACTATATGGTGTTGTTGCTGTTGTTGGGTTTAACGCCATTTTTCAGCACGTGATAAGCTATGCATAGCGTCCAGTATTAATGGTGGAGGAAGAACCTGTGGAAACCTCGCGAAAAGAATCACCGACCCACGAGAAGCTACCGACAAGCTTTCTCACATAAAAACATGGGCCGAATCTGAGATTCGAAACCACGCTGATGTTTTGAATACCAGGATGTCGTGTGGTATTTGGAATACACAACATTTGCTTATATTGTATGGCTCACCGACATATGCCACGTTGCTGGGCCCTGGTATGTAAAAACACGTTCTCCATATGACGTCGTTTTCATAGTGGGATAATGATTTTACGATTGTCAGAAGAGGAGCGTAAGTATCTTGCTGATGTGTACACATGGGTGAGGTCGAATATGTATGTTGGACTTGAGTCCGTCAGTGAAACGTAGCACAGCAAAAAAGATTTGGTACTCTAAAGATGATCCGAGCAGCTGTGTTTTGAACCTTTTGAAGTTTCTTGAGTATTTATTGAGACGAATCAGACAGAAGTGAAGTACAATAGTCAAGTCTTTGACGCACTAATGAACACACAAGTGTTTTAGTGGCATCAAGAAATATCGCACCTGAAAACTGATCTCGCAAGCATACAAAGTCTCATTTTGGAGTACCTACTAAGATGGGCGCTCGCACACCAAGGTAAATGTCCCCTTCCCTCCATCCCCTTCCCCGATTTAACCTCTAAAAGTGTTTTAGCCTAACTCAGTATAACTTAATAGCTGACTTTTACCTGTTTACCACCTCCCCCCAAACGAAACTATATTTCTGATGTTTTCTCAGGGTATTATGCTCAGTACTTCTATTATACGAAAATACTGATACCTGTTACTATTTTCTGATAGCTGACTCATATGTCGTATTTTAAAATAATGCAAAGACATTTCAGAATTGGTAACTTAAACAAGATAAGAGGAGGGGAGGGGATATCACGTGTAAATCATGATATGCTGTGTTTAGGAATACAAAAGAAAGCGAGAAAGAACTATTATCGTTTTTCTATGAATTTGTTAAAGCTACATTCTTTACCAAAGCTGGTGTTTACCTTATAAATCGAGCGTGTTCTTTGCATCGCGTATCAATGTCAGTCGATGGTTTTACCAACAGTATTCAGCCATATCGTTCAGTCGGACGTGTTTAACGTTCTGGACACCCCGTATGTTTTGGTCTAAATCTAATGTAATTTACTCAGTGATGTCGTGTTTCATAGCATGACTCGCTTTCTCTATATTGCAAACACGATACATTCAGTTGACTGTTTTTATCTTGTAGTTTGTAGATATATATATATATATATATATATATATATATATATATATATATATATATATATATATATATATATATATATATATATATATATATATATATATATATATATATATTTATATATATAAATACATACATACATACCTGGTTATATTTATCAGGCACAACTAGTCCTACAGCAACACTTGGACCGTATATGGGCGCCCGGTTTGAGATTCCTACCCACACGCTCAAATTATATTATCAGATATTCTTAAATGTGCTTGTCCTAACCGCCGGTGTAGATTTTTAAACAAAATTCATGGCGGACGCTCTGTACGTTCTGTCATCTTTGATTGCATATATTCGTACTTCAGATGTGGATTCGAATTCTTCACTTTTTCATAACTTTGCGGTGAGAAGAACCACGCAGACATTGTTCTTGCTTTAAGTACGTTGTTCTTGTGTAACGCCCACGAAAACGCATGGACAATGGAAGCGCATGCACTGTACACTTTGCTGTAAGAAAAATCCTGGTGTTAACTAGGAATGTACAGATACTATGTACAGTCGCGCGGGCTTCGATGGCTTCATTGCAAGTTTCTTGACATCGTAATAGGATTAATGGAGGAACACTGTACAAACATCCGATTTTATTAACCGCTAAATGATAAATCGCCTGCCCGATGCTTAAGGTTCCCGCTTGGATTCCCTCTTTTTTTACTTGAATCTAATGCACCTTCATTCAAAATAGTTTCAACACTATTTTATGGAATAGACACCGGTTCATGTCATACCATGATAATGTCTTTCTTTGTTTGTTTGCTTTTTATTTCTTCGTCTGTTTTATTTTTTTTAATCGAGTGGATTCTAAGCAGGCCCACTTTACAAAACGGGGTTTAATTACCTCTCCCGGTCGTTATGTGTGTTTGTGCGGTTGTGTTTCTGTGTGTGTTTTCCAACACAATCTGTGCAACATATATGTATATATATCTACAAAGGATATTTATATAATCCTTTTTATCTTATTGTTACACATGCAAATATGTAAATTAAAAATAATTTTAATGCTTATTTATCATTTAGCGGGTATACAGTTTGCTCTACAAGAACGCAAAAAAAATAAGAACATTGTGAGAAATTTTAAGTTTATAATTTTATTTTTAATCCGTTCATTTTTATTTCCAGTTTGAACCTCAGCTTAAGATATTTTTACTCCTTAAACCGCGATTGAAATTATTGGCCCAATCTTAACATTTTCTTAACGTATGGTATTTACAGTAATTCCTCCTACTGTATTATCTTAATGTATTGTATTTACAGTAATTACTCCAACTGTATTATATTAATGTATTGTATTTACAGTAATTACTCCAACTGTATTATCTTAATGTATTATATTTACAGTAATTACTCCAATTGTATTATCTTAATGTATTGTATTTACAGTAATTACTCCAATTGTATTATCTTAATGTATTATATTTACAGTAATTACTCCAACTGTATTATCTTAATGTATTATATTTACAGTAATTACTCCAATTGTATTATCTTAATGTATTTTATTTTGCAGTGAGAGTTCATCTTTGGGATCTGTCCGGAAGTCCCGAATATATTGATGTGAGAAATGAACTCTGTGGTCAGTGTGATGCTATATTTTTTGTGTACGACATTACCAACCAAGCTTCTTTTGATAGCTTGGATATATGGATGAAAGAAGTGGTGAAATACAGTAGCGGCAATCCGGAATCGGTTCTGGTCGCAAATAAGGTTATCTTATTTTCTTTTGTGTATTCCAATTTCTTGCCATTGAATCCTGTTATCATTAAGTTAATTCCAATGTACAAATGTTCAATACAATAGTGAATTAAATAGTCTTAATAAATGGCCAAATATTTATTCTTCTGAGGCAGGCAGACACATACTACAGGTGTAGTACTTCTTGGATATTGTAAAATTCGACCACATAAAGGTACCATGTAATGAAACAATTATTAAAAATATCTTACAGACATATTTAGATTTTATGACTGTTTCAAGGTCACCTACCTTGTGCTCGACAAAGCCTCGAGGAATGAAAATATAAATCTGAATCCATCGACTGTCATTCATTTTTCTCAACAATCCCAATATAAAATTATTTCATTTAATAAATGGTATGAACCTATTTTTGCAAAAAGATAATACAATTTACCACATAACTGTTGTACATTTAAGGTTTAAACTTATGTGTATTTTTTCCATGAATACCAGATTACCCTAATATAATTGTATTTCATGACGTCATTAATTCAGATAAGCTAAAGATGTAATGTCTAAAGAGCTTTACATTTTTGCTCACATAAATGTCTTCAGAAACAATTCCCCGAGTCAGATCATGAGACCAGATTCCAAACCGGAACCGGATGTTGCTCTGACTGGCCTGGTAAATAAAACTGTATTATCTAGCCATATCAGATAACTTGTGTAAATTATATTTCTTTTGATCTCCTGATATGTGGTGTTGTACTTTATTTAGCCCACAACCACTCCGCATCCCACCCAGTGATATTTAATTAATCAAGAGTACAAATTTAGTCAATAATAATACCTAGGATTATCTTTACCTCAGTAAAATTCGTTGTTAACCATACAAAAAGATACAATTTTACAACAAACCTGTTCCGTTTGGTGATATATATATATATATATATATATATATATATATATATATATATATATATATATATATATATATATATATATATATATATATATGTATATATATATTCCTTTTTTCTAAGTTGATGGAAAGTCAGGTAAAAGAATAATTCCAAAAGCTGATGGAAAAAAATGGGCTCTCCAGCAGAAAATGAGGTATATTGATTTACAGTGTCATACATACTTTCTCCGATTCGTTTATTTATTCTGAATGGAGGTTAATGCATGCACACATTTACGCATGCACATATTCACTGAAAATTATCTTAGCTGTGTGTCTTGTGCTTGGTGTTCTAATATCCTAGTGAAGACCGCCTACAATTTCAATATTTTTGTGTTTCGTTCTATTCTCAGAAAATATAAAATCTGATACTGGTCTCGCTTGTGACGTTTCTTGTTTTATTCATTTTACGCGTACATGACATATATTTAAAATCTGAAACTTAAATACTTTATAAATATGGGTTTTGACATATTGAATCTTTAATGAAAATTGTATTTTTGAGAGATGTTTTTCAAATTCCCACAATCTTTCTTCTCCTTTCAAGATATGCCTTTGTTTTTCATAATGATAATTGTCGTGCCAGAAGGTTCTAATACGTTGGCAGATGACTGCCTATTACTCAATCCTGAAAATTTATTCACACATTAATACCGTAGACTGTATGTACCACCTTAATACCATGTATTTTAAGTATCACCCTAATACCATAGATTTTAAGTAACACCTGAATACCATAGATTTTAAGTATCACCTTAATACCATGTATTTTAAGTATCACCCTAATACCATAGATGTAAAGTAACACCTGAATTCCGTTTATTGTAAGTACCACCTTAATACCGGAGATTGTAAGCATCTCCTTAATACTATATATGGTAAGTACCACCTTAATACCATAGATGTTACGAATCACCTTAAGACCATATACTGTAAATAGAGTAGATGGTAAGTACCACCTTCCTAACGTAGTTTGTAAGTACCATATATACCATTTCTCAAGAAATATCGCACCTGAAAACTGATCTCGCAAGCATACAAAGTCTCATTTTGGAGTAGGTACTAACATGGGCTCTGGCACACCAAGGTAAATGCCCCCTTCCCTCCATCCCCTTCCCCGATTTCACATCTAAAAGTGTTTTAGCCTAAATCAGTAAGACTTAATAGCTGAGTTTTATCTGTTTACCCCCCCCCCCCAAACGAAACTATATTTCTGATGTTTTCTCAGGGTATTATGCTCAGTACTTCTATTATACGAAAATACTGATACCTGTTACTATTTTCTGATAGCTGACTCATATGTCGTATTTTAAAATAATGCAAAGACATTTCAGAATTGGTAACTTAAACAAGATAAGAGGAGGGGAGGGGTCATCACGTGTAAGTCATGATATGCTGTGTTTAGGAATACAAAATAAAGGGAGAAAGAACTGTTATAGTTTTTCTATGAATTTGTTAAAGCTACATTCTTTACCAAAGCTGGTGTTTACCTTATAAATCGAGCGTGTTCTTTGCATCGCCTATCAATGTCAGTCGATGGTCTTACCAACAGTATTCAGCCATATCGTCCAGTCGGACGTGTTTAATGTTCTGGAAACCCGTATGTTTTGGTCTAAATCTAATGTAATTTACTTAGTGATGTCGCGTTTCATAGCATGACTCCCTTTCTCTAAATTGCAAATACGATACATTCAGTTGATTGTTTTTTTTTATTATCTTGTAGTATATATATATATATATATAATTATACTGATATTTATCAGACACAACTAGACCTATAGCGACACGCCTCTGCTTCGACCGTCTTTGGGCGCCCGGTTTGAGATTCCTACCCGCACGCTCAAATTATATTATCAGATATTCTTAAGTGTGCTTGTCCTAACCACCAGTGTAGATTTTCAAACAAAATTCGTGGGAGACAAACGGTATGTTCTGTCATCTTTGATTGCATTTACTCGTACTTCAGATGTGGTACGAATTAATAACTTTTTCATAACTTTGGGGTGAGAAGAACCACGCAGAAATTGTTCTTGCTTTAAGAACGTTGTTCTTTTGTAACGCCCACGAAAACGCATGAACAATGGGAGCGCATGCACTGTACACTTTGCTGTAACATCAATCCTGGTGTTAATTAGGAATGTACATGTACAATGTACAGTCGAACGTGCTTCGGACACTTCATTGCAAGTTTCTTGACATCGTGATAGGCGTAAGGGACGAATACTGTACAAACATCAGGTTTTATTTAACTGTTAAATGCTAAATCGCCTGCCCGATGCTTAAGGTTCCCACTTAAATCCCTCCTTTTTCCTTGAATCTAATGCACCTTTATTCAAAACATTTTCAACACTATTCTTTGGAATAGACACAGGTTCATGTCATACCATGATAATGTCTTCCTTTGTTTGTTTGCTTTTTATTTATTTGTCTGTTTGTTTGTTTTTTAATCGAGTGGATTTTAAGCAGGCCCTCTTTACAAAATGGGGTTCAATTACCTCTGCCGGTCATTGTGGTGGACAACAATACGTGTTTACGTTGTTGTGTGTCTGCGTGTGTTTTCCAACACAATCTGTGCAATGTATATGTATATATCTACAAAAGATATTTATGTAGTCCTTTTTATCTTATTGTTTTACATGGAAATATGTAAATGAAAATAATTGTAATGCTTATTTATATAATTTATCGGGTATATGTGCTTTAAAGTTGCATCAAAAATATTTAGTACAGTTAGCTCTACAAGAACGCAAAGAAAATTACAAACATTGTGAGAATTTTTCACTGTATAATTAATTTTATTTTTAACGTGTTCATTTTTATTTCCAGTTTAAACCTCGGCTTAAGATATTTTTCCTCCTTAAACCGCGATTGAAATTATTGGCCCAAGCTTAACATTTTCTTAATGTATTGTATTTACAGTAATTATTCCAACTGCATTATCTTAATGTATTGTATTTACAGTAATTACTCCAACTGTATTATCTTAACGTATTGTATATACAGTAATTACTCCAACTGTATTATATTAATGTATTTTATTTTGCAGTGAGAGTTCATCTTTGGGATCTGTCCGGAAGTCCTGAATATATTGATGTGAGAAATGAACTCTATGGTCAGTGTGATGCTATATTTTTTGTGTACGACATTACCAGCCAAGCTTCGTTTGATAGCTTGGATATATGGATGAAAGAAGTGGTGAAATACAGTAGCGGCAATCCGGAATTGGTTCTAGTCGCAAATAAGGTTATTTTATCTTCTTTAGCGTATTCCTATTTCTTGCCATTGGACTCTGTTATCATTAACTTAATTAATATGTACAAATGTTCAATAAAATAATGAATTAAATAGTCTTTGCTTCTTCTGAGGCAGGCAGACACATATTACAAGTATGGTAAACCTTTGAATAAGGTAATACTTCTTGGATATTGTAAAATTCGACCAGATAAAGGTAGCATGTAATGAAACAATTTTTAAAAATATATTTTAGACATATACAGATTTTATGACTTTCAAAATCACCTATCTTGTGCTCGAGATAGCCTCGAAGAATGAAAATATAAGTCTGAATCCATCGACAATTCCAATATAAAATTATTTCATTTACTAAATGGTATGAACCTATTTTTGCACACACAAAATTTTTTTTTTTATTACATAACTGTTGTACATTTAAGGTTTAAACTTATGTGTATTTTTTCCACGATTACCAGAGTACCCTAATATAATAATATTTCATGACGTCATTAATTCAGATAAGTTGAAGATGTAATGTCTGAAGAGCTTTACAATTTTGCTTACATAAAATGTCTTCAGAAACAATTCCCCGTGTCAGATCATGAGACCAGATTCCAAACCGGAACCGGATGTTGCTCTGACTGGCCTGGTAAATAAAACTGTATTATCTAACCATATCAGATAACTTGTGTAAATTCTAATTCTTTTGATCTCGTGGTAAATGGTGTTGTACTTTATTTAGCCCACAACCACCCCGCATCCCACCCAGCGATATTTAATTAATCAAGAGTCAAAATTGAGTAAATAATAATGCCTAAGATTGTCAGTCGAATTAGTTGTTAACATACCCAAAGCTACAATTTTACAACAAACCTGTTCCGTTTGTGATACCTAATGCTTAAAGGTTAGCATCAAGGAATATATATATATATATATATATATATATATATATATATATATATATATATTCTTTTTTTTCTAGGTTGATGGAAAGTCAGGTAAAAGAATAATTCCAACAGCTGATGGAAAAAAATGGGCTCTTCAGCAGAAAATGAGGTATATTGATTTACAGTGTCGTACCTACTTTATCCAGTTCGTTTTGTTTATTCTGAATGGAGGTTAATGCATGCACACATTTACGCATGCGCATATTCACCCAAAATTATCTTAGATGCGTGTCTTCTGCTTGGTGTTCTAATATCCTAGCGAAGACTGCCTAAATTTTCAATATTTTTGTGTTTAGTTCTCGTCTCAAACAATATAAAATCTGCAATCGGTCTCGCTTGTGTCATCATTTTCCACGTACATGATATGCATTTAAAAATGAAACTTAAATGCTTTAGAAATAGGGGTTTTGACAAACTGTATCTTTTATGAAAATTGTATCTCGAGAGATGTTTTCAATTCCCCACAATATTTCTTCCCCTTTCAAGAAATGCCTTTGTTTTCACAATGAGAACATTTTCATGCCAGAATGTTCTTATACGTTGGCAGATGACTGCCTATTACTCAATCCTGAATATGTATGTCAAATTATGTGGGGGTTTTCTCGAAAAGATCAGTAATTGTGTCTACATTTATACTGGTAGTTCCATAAATGCGATCTGACAATCCAAAAATGAAAGTAATTTTCTTAAAGATCAGAATTCCATTTTTAAACTTCTTTTGAATCCTGTACTTACTTCGCAATTTTAGCTTACATGGCCGTAACACCAAGTAAAGTTTATTTATTTGTCTGGCGTCGGTTGTTAACACTATGAAAACGAAGTCATATGGGCATCGTTATTTTGCATAACAGGGCCCGGTGATGTGGAACGAATTACTCATTGAAATTAAATTAGACAGAAAGACACAGTGGTCTCTTTTAAGAGTGCTCTTAAAACTGACCTTTATCGACTGCAATAACAAACATAGAGACCTAAAATGTTTTGCATCGCATATGTTTTCAGCATATTTTTTTGTTTTTTAATTTCATGGTTATTGTTATTTGTTTTTCTGTAGTGTAGTCATATCAGTATAGATGTTGTAAAGTGCTAAGAGCTTCTAAAGATTAGGCGCTATACAAAGTCTCCATTATTATTATTATTATTATTATTATTATTAACAATCTTAACATTTCCTCAACAACAATATTGAAAATTTTCACAATTTTGCACAGCAGAGTATTGAGATCTTTGAAAGTTTTATAAACTGATGCCAGGCGTCATTAAATATCGCCGCAGTTACTGAAAAAAGTGAAGAGAAACCTAATACGATTTGTTTTTTAAACCCTCTCAAAAGAACTACAGTAAATTTGTCAGATAGCAGCATGGCTTAAAACGCTTTCACGTTTGTACAAATAAAGCTAACGCTGCCATTAAATAAGACTACTGTTAATGAAATGAGAAAATAATTTAAGCCACTTATGTGGAAAATAAATGCTGTACATTTTAAGCAATTAAGACCATTTCATTTTAAACAAATGATAATGATTTGCCGTCAAATATGTAATATTAGGCCGACAAATCAGCCCTTCATCCCTGATGATGTTAATTTTCGGGTCGGGTGCAGAACTGATATCACCCATTCATCAAAAGCTGCAATTATTTTCATCAAAGTTGTCTGCACACATCGGTGTACATTTTATACTTACCGGTGTCTTTCGTGGCTTGTATGGAATGGCCAATTTAATTTCGTGCTTGATATGGTTGCTACTAATTACCGGTATGCGTCTGAAGCGTACGCGGGTTTGTTTCGAATCATTTGCGTGCAGTAGAATTGCACATTGTACTGAAAAGGTGACATCGAACCCACAGCATCGTCCATCAGCAACAACAGAACGTTGTGAGTTGATTTATCGGGAAAATAATCGCGATCTAAAGCCCATTTTGGGTCACTTATTTCTTATTAAATTTCTGTAAGTGCGATTGTAATTTAATAGTAAGAACAAAAACAGGAATCCCTTTTTGAAAATAAATATCTCTGGTCATTTTTTGTCTTCATGTCAATTTTCAGTTATTATGAAACCTCAGCTGCTACCGGTGATGCGTTAGATAATTCTTTACGGAACTTCTTACCGCCGTTCTCAAAAAGAGGAAAACTGGGATGATATAAGACTTTAGATGATATTTAATGTCACATGAATGTGAATATGTAACTGATAATGACGTAATAAACCATACTGTTACTCAGGGTACGAGTACTGAGTTCTAATCACGTGCAAAAATGACATGTTGTTTTTACATTCTAGACTTAGCTTTACATTTTATTATTTATTTTATTACAAGCAAATGACAGCTTTTCGTCGAGATTCAACAGATTACATCCATTAGATATACTCTAAATAAGGACATTGTGTCTTACAAACATGCCAGTGATTGAAAGGAAACCCAATATAGCGTGACCGTCTGCATGTACTATGAAACTGATGTTTTCAGTGTACAAACGAAATATAAATAAGATAGTACTTTTAAATTTTAGTTAAGTTTGTTGTGTTGGTTATTTTGTTCACAGTTATAATAAAAACACAGTTAAGGATTAAGCATTGAAATATCTAATGTCAACCAACACAATGTGAGGAATTAGGAAAGTAACAAGGAAGCATATGTGTGTGTGTGTGTGTTTGGTGTGTGTGTGTGTGTGTGTGTGTGTGATAGTGTGTGTGTGTGTGTGTGTGAGAGAGAGAGAGAGAGAGAGAGAGAGAGAGAGAGAGAGTTGGATGGATGTTTAACGTAGCTTTAACAAAATGTCAGCCATATCGCTACGATGTCTGCAGTGTGGCAGTTTATAGTGTTGTCTAGTACTGGGGTACCATGCCGCAGACATATAACATGTCCTACCCATTTACATTATCCTGACACCAAGCCGATCAGTCCTAACACTAACCTCTTAATGCGGAGCGCCAAGCGAAGCAACTGTTTGTACAAATTTGGTACGTCTTTGGTATGACTCGTCCAGGATCGGACCTACGACCTCCCTCATCAGAGGCACCTTCTCTAACCACTACATCATCTGACCAATCGAGCAAGGAATAAAAAAAAATGGATCATCATGAACCAGTGTATACACTCTCATGAACATTTAGACTATTATATAAATGAGTGTACCAATTAGGATGGTTAGAGATATATGGTTGCATACATACGTACGTACGTACGTACGTACGCACGCACACACACACACATCACTTCCTCCATTAATTGTGCTTTAATTGGTAATGTGTATGGGGAACATTTCCCAAATGTTTTGAAGCCTGATCTATGATCCATTTCCTCAATTAATTGTGCTTTAATTGATAATGTTAATGGGGAATAAATAGTTATGAATCCTGATCTATGATCCATTTTCTCCATTAATTGTGCTTTAATTGATAATGTTTATGGGGAATAAATAGTTATGAGTCCGGATCTATGATCCATTTCCTCCATTAATTGTGCTTTAATTGATAATGTTTATGGGGAATAAATAGTTATGAATCCTGATCTATGATCCATTTCCTCCATTAATTGTGCTTTAATTCATAATGTTTATGGGGAACATTTCCCAAATAGTTACTAATCAAAATCAAATTCTTGAGAACTATTGTTTACCGGAATTTCTGAATTTTTAAGGATCCTGCAAATATTTTCATATCTATCAACGGACCGATGAACAGATTATTGTGGACGCGCTGTTGGACAGAGAAGAGTAATGATAGTATATCTACTAGAATGAGGATTTAATAAAAGGAAAATACTTCCATTTTAAAGATAAAAGGATACTTGCAAAACAAGTCTAGAGAGAAGAAAGCATCTTTTATCAAGTTTTCCTTGCAACCCTATCAATACAATATGATCTTTTTCACACATGAAATCGTCAATCAATTACACGCAACTTTTCGTTATTGCTGTAGTTAAACTAGTGTACAATATTGCCGATAAAAAAATCATTAAATGTTTTAATCTCAGGTAATGCAAGTCAAAATCATGACAAACAATGACAATATAAATAACTGTAAGCAATTGTAAGTAATTTAATAGAGAATATAAATAAACAGGCTCTAAAATTAGCGACGAATAAATTGAAGAAGAAAAAATACACGTCAATCATAAATATAATAACACAGACATATGCTTATTATCAATTAGAAAATTAAAGGTATATTATATAGCATATAGAGAGATAAGTATACATCGGGACATTAAATGTGCTCTACAATGGGTGTGACGCAAACCGCATCATAATAACCATTAGCAAAAGATGAGAATATCAATCAACCACCATGTCTTTTGTCGGAGTCATTATAAAACAAAATTGTTGTGGGACAAGCTGTAGTAGTAATTGCAATATAAACATTGTGACCATGCTTTATCAGCTGGTACTACAGATACTAATAGAAGCAATATAAATAAAAGTCGAATGTAGTATTGGTAATTACATTGTCGAATATTTAGTAGTCGTATTGGTAGTGGTGATAGTCATGCTGTCAGAAGCATAATACTACTAGTGGTGCACCGGCTAGTCGAGAACTGGTCTAAAATCACACGGTAGTAATTATAGGGAAGAACCCTGAAACAGTCTAGAAATGGTTGAAGAAATAATAGATTATATACGGGTTTGGAGGTCCATAATTGGTTAATAATGAAAAGTAAAATTTTAGTAAAAGTATATTTTGAACGTTTATCGTATCTGTAATTTTAACAAAATATAGACAATATTCTATTGGTGCAATTTTGGTATTTTTACCGGCTTGACATATTAGTACTCAAACATGAAATAGCACCTGCTTCATTTGGTGCAGAATCAATAACATGTGTTTCATGCACATGTAGATAACACAAAAAATGGTACGGCTCATATGGTATTCTTCACACAGAAGCTTACACTAAGGATAGTTGTGCATGGAGATATATGTCTGATCATTAGTACTAATAAATGTTACGTTATTGAATTTTGAATATGATGGTGTTTCCATATGCTTACTAAGGGAGTTGAATTGACCTATCGCCAGTTGTCAATTATATTGCTCGTTTGACCAATCAGCGAGCGCTATTATGCACACCTTTAGGTACTGTTTACGTCCGCCATTTTCCTCCGACAAGCTGCTTCTGTTGATATCGACTCTGCTATTGTATATATTTACAAATTTTGCAACGGTTTGTCAATTTTTTGATCTACAATGCAATGGGGGCAGTACAATTATCATAGTTGTTACCCAGATCGTCAAAATGGAGGAGTTAAGTTTATTCCCTTCCTGAAATCAAGACGTAACTGAATAGTGAAAAATTCGCCCTATGAAGAACTCGCCCTGGGAGAACTCGCTCAACTTAATAACTTATTAAATTTATAAAATTTGCAATTTTTTAACTTTTCCATTTGATCAGCTCCGCTTCTGTACTTAACCAAAAATAACAAACTTAATTAATGTTTGACTTATCATCCTTTTTAATCACTATACTGTCGTCATTCATTAGATTATATACAGACTTAATTTTGTCCTTATAAATATTACTATGATATTGCTTTAATTTAGTTAATATCTCTTTTGTGATTGCGTATATACAAAAATTATTATAAATATGAATCACGTTAAAGATGACTTAATTATGTTATAAAAAAGTTATTTGGGTGAGAAGTTTTGGGATGACTTCTAGAACCAATTGGGGCGACTTCTCCAACCACTCTGGGGCGACTTCTCCAGATACGTGGGGGCGAGTTCTCCATGGGGCGAGTTCTCCGCATACCGACGTAACTTAGAGAAGTGCAAGCGATGGTTAAATGCTCGCGCTTTCTGTCTCTGTCTCAGTGTTGTTTCATTTGGCAAAGATTCCTCACCGATATCGTATAGTATATATTTTAATGTTATCACGCCCGTCATTTTCACAGAATGTTTGTCGGAGGTTAAGCGGTTGTCAAGTCACGTGTTCGGTAGGGGGAGCAATCTACCTTCAGGCGTAATGTCAATTAGTACCGTTACTCCTGTAGTGCTCGCCTTTACCGATCACTCCCATTTCACCTCTGTCCGCGTGGATTCGATTCTGACTCGCTCAGTGTGGATATGTGACAAAGCTCGGCGGTATCTGGGTAGATTGTTCTTTTCGGGATATTCCGGGATTCTTTCACCATTAGTTAAACTGGCCGCCATGTATAGCCTATCACCTTTATCAAAGTTATATTTTAGCCTGTATTATACTAATTAAAGAGAACTGCACCATGAAATGACAGTATGTTACTGCGTATTGGTAATGTACTATTTACACCCTTGTGTATAAATATACATAGTCCATATTATGTTTCTTTAGATGGAATCTATTACTGTCACTTTTTCCTATTATATTTAGCGCCATAAATTAGCCTGCGGCAGACCTTATGGACATAGATCACAATTAATTTTGTTATATGTTATCTACACATATTTCTTAGGACTGACCTTTCCACTCTGTACAAATCAATACAAAGCATAAGTTAATCTAAAATACCGTCAAAGATAACTGGCAGTGATATTATATTTTACATTCAAACATTACTCGTGTGCAAAACGATTTAGTCTGCCAGGTAACCAGAATAGTTTGTATCACATGCCCTATAATATTATTACGTTTGAGGCGGACTAGGTATTCAACTGACGGTGTATTGAACCATTTTCAGTTCCTGGTAACAGCAGATATTTTTGTGAATTAACAGTCGGATACACATTGGCGATGGGTACGTATTTGTCTTGTCACATTCATGTTATTGTTATTTTCCAAAGTACATTTAGGACTATAAGATGTAACTAAGGGACAAATGTAAACAACATGGCTGACAGAATAGCTTTTCTGATTCAAATCGTTTCACCTCATATTGTTTACTTGATTCATTTATCCGATTCAATAAAGGAATGGTTACTATTTAAGTTATGTCGATTACAACAAATTCTATAACATTTTAACACTTCTAATGCATTCAGAATTAATGATCCACGTCGACCGCTATCATATGTTTCCACGAAACCAGGGCCGCCTTATGCATTATACACAGTAGGCACTGTGCCTAGCGCCTACGAACTTTTCAGGGGCTTAAGAAAGTCAAAAATAAAGTATTGAAAACATAAATGGAGTGCCTCACCTAAAAAAATATGGCAGAAATTGCAGAAACAATTTAATAACGTTTGTAACTCCAACGGTGTAAGATGAGCACTTGAGTTGTGTTACAGTATGTTAACTTTTCGGCTCTTTGCAATAGCAAAGTCACATATGACGTCCTCAAATGTCATTTCTCGCATCAAGTCCTTTTCAAATGAAAGTAGTGCCAGGTAGGATAGTCGTATTTGTCCCAGCGTTGACCGAATATAAGTTTTTATCAGTTTCAGTTTGGAAAACGAACGTTCACCTTCAGAACTTGTTCCAAAAATTGAAAGGTAGATTCGGAAAGCAATATTTACATTTGGAAAACTTGTCACCAACTTATTCTCTGTTTGTGCCCTAATCATTTCAGTCACAGTTTTATTGTCACCAAACATTCGTGAATACAAAAGAAATTCATCAGTAAATGACTCTTCCAGATCTGATGGATACATCTCAATTAGTGCCTTGGCTTTAGAAACTGTTTCATCAGTTCACACAGATCTGTCCAGAAGAAAGTTAAACCTTTCATGTAGTGTTGAGTAAGCTGCTCGCCGTTTACCCATCTCGGTAATAAATCTGTCTATGATTATTTAGGAAGACTGAGTACGGAACTTGTCACTAGCACTCATACTTAAACCCGGATCAGTATTATCCACAACTTCATCATAAAATCGGTGTCGCACTCGCTTGCGTTGGGTACATTCTTTGTAATCCGATTGTGTCAGATCTTTTACCATACCTTCATACATTTCAAATTTTCAAATGTATCATGATAGTATTGTATAAGACTGTCATACAACTTAATGATAGTACTCAACTTAATTCCAGGCTCCTGTAGAGCTTTCTTAACAATATCAATTTTTTGGAGTAAATCTTTCCAAATCACACACATTAAAGCTGTCTCGAATTGGTCCAACTTTTTAATTAGTGATTTTGCTTCATGAACAGATGCTGGTGGTTGACGTTCGCTTCCAGTAACATCAGGCAATGCTTGTCGAATTTCCATATAATTGGCATAAAAAGCTTTGGTAGCGTCCTTTCGTGCTGACCACCTTGTTGCTGATAGCCCTTGAAGCACAAAGTTGTTTTCATTCATGCGTTCTGTAAATTTTAACCATCGCTGTGGTGAAGCTGAGAAAAATGTGTAGCCCGACTGAACAATAGCGAAATTACTGCAGCTGAACAGCTCTCCACAGCAGATGAACCAACCAAATTTAGGCTGTGGGCAGCGCATGGCACCCATTCAGCTAAATTGTTAATCTCTCTAAATCTAGCTTGTACGCCAGAATAAATGCCACTCATATTGTTGGAATTATCATATGATTGTGACCTGCAATTTGCGACATCTATACCATGAAGTCTAAGAGTACTCAGCAGACGCTCGAAAATATATTTACCATCGTGCTGTTCAAATTGGAATAAACTGAAGAAACCGCTCTACTACAGTTCCATTTTTGAGAGCGTAGCGAATAACAAGTGTAAGCTGATCCACATGACTGACGTCAGGTGTTGAATCGATACTGATTCCATAATACTTAGCATTCTTGATTTCAGAAATTATCTGCGTGAATACTGTGGATCCTAATAAATCAATAAATTCATCACATATACTGGCAGAAATATATGATAATTCCCCTTTCCGGGATTTCCATATCTCTCAAATGTGTTCCTTTAGAAAAGAATCAAATTCATCTAAAAGGTCAATGCAACCAAGTAGATTCCATTGTTAGGACAGTTATGTAAATGACTGTCACCAAGAAAAGCTAATCCTCTTTCAGCAAGAAATCTGATCACGGCAACTATTCTTTTCATGGCATCAGTGTAGTATTTGCACAATTTTTGCTTCTCCTTCTGCAGTTCTGCGTCAATTCTAGTTGTCTTTCGGCGTTCCAACATCCTTGACAGAGCAACAATATGATTCTTCGATTTCGCATGTGATGTAATCCTTTCAATTGCGTTTTTCCAGTCATCGAAACCATCTGTAAACTGATTCGCACAACCGGCGTTGTAACCAAACAGCTTGCACACATAACAAAACACTGAGAAGGGGTATTTTCTGCATAATAACTTATGAGATCTCCAGTTATTTTCCATTCAGCTGGATCATTTGAATAACTGTATTCGCTACCATGCTTCAAATCGGCATCTCCTACTGTACCTATTACTGTCAGATCAGACACAGTAGCTTCAGCATGACATACCGCAGCATTCGCAGATACCTGTTCCTTTATAACATTTGTTTCACTTTGTTTGGCATAGTAGGTCAGCATTATTTCTGGTATTGAGAGACTGTTGGTGTCCATCGTGACCGATGAAGTAAATGAAATGTCATTTCCACTATTATTACCAGTAATGCAATGAGTATATCTGCTCACGAATTAGAGCAACGAACCCTGCATTTTTCAATGCCTTTTCTTTCCCATTTTTTTCTTTCAATTTTCAAATCCATTCTCGTGTTTCCTCTTGTATCCATCAGACATAGTGATTTAAAAGTAATTACTTTTTTAAAAATCTTTTCAGAAAATTTAAGTAGACGATTAACGAATGCGCATTTACACCAGAAATACTGCATCAATGCATTGAATAATTAACATAGCGAAAAGTTAATTGAGATTTGAAATCGAAAACGGGTCATTATTAAACACGAAGTCTGGCAATAATGTGAAAGTGTTTAGCTTTAATGCATAGTTGGTTACTTAGTTTGCAGTTTAAGTTGAGAAGGGCCTACGAATATGAGAGTGCCTAGGCCTACGAAGACCATAAAACGGCCCTAGCTGTTAGTAATATGTTTGTAAGTCTTTGGGATGACACGACATTTTGCGGCGGTTGCTTTAACAACTACGCCACCGGAGTGGTTCTCTCAGTAGTGAGACCCAAGCTACTATATATATATATATATATATATATATATATATATATATATATATATATATATATGTCTGCATCAGTTCCATTCGTAAATATCTTTCAGTTGATACCACAATTTAATACTTTGTGGGACTTATCAAACACATCGAAAATTGAAATTCTGCATTTGTAATTACGATTTGTAGGCTATACAGATACAGGAGCAAAGTGTTCTGTCTGTCTGTCTGTCTGTCTGTCTGTCTGTCTGTCTCTCTCTCTCTCTCTCTCTCTCTCTCTCTCTCTCTCGTACGCTTTGTTTTTTATGTAACTTTCCACTTGACCTTTGTCTGAAAACTTATTACCAAACGTTATGGTCAAACTAGTGTTGTCAATCTCAGTGAACACAATATTCATGGCAGTAAATATCGTGATATCCGCATAAACTCGTCGCTAATACTTATAGTACTTCCCTATTATCCACAGCGGTAAAAACGGTCATTTGTATCCAATACTGCTGCAGATATTGAAATCACGCATGTATGTTGACATTGTTGAATAATTTTACATTGTCATGCAATAAATCATTCCGGATATTTTATAAGTGGACTATCTTTGAATATTTCAAGTTATACACGTTGATCCAGCCTGTATCGAATGCCAGATCAGTCATGTAAGAGTAAATGGGTATGTTATAAATTGCATACCATTGCTGTAGCGTATTATATTTGTCACAGGTAAGATAACAACGTTCGCTCCTAAGCAAATAATCCTAATCAAGCTGTCCTTTTTAGTGCTGGTTACTAGCATACGTTACAGATATGCTATCTGTTAAGAGTGCTCTTAAAACTCACCTGTTTCCACTGCAGGGACAATCTTAGCGACCTAATCATGTTTTGTATCTTATATGTTTTCATCATGTTTTTATGTTTACCAATTTCATTGTTTTTGTCATTTGTTGTTCTGTAATGTAGTCATATCATTATTGATGGAGGAAAGCGCTTAGAGCTTCGTAAGATTAGGCGCTATACAAAGTTTGTATTATTATTATTATTATTATTATTATATATATATATATATATATATATATATATATATATATATATAAATATATATATATATATATATATATATATATATATATATATATATATATATATATATATACTCGCTATGGCTCATATTACTGAGGCAATCATACTGAATCATACGCCTGCGTAAATGTGGCTTTAAGACCCTTTTTGTCTTTATTTCCAAAGACCATAATTTATCAGACATTGTGTTAGTATTAAACACCGTGCACCACGATATTTAAAACAACCACCTTACACACGTGTCTGAAATTAGTGAACACGTATATCCAAAATATGTTGAGATAGAGGAGGGCTCAAATTAAGTAGTTCATTCTACAGTAACATCTCGTGATGAATGTACATTGTGATGTTTGCACATGTGTATGTATGTATGTATGTATGTATGTATGTATGTATGTATGTATGTATGTATGTATGTATGTATGTATGTATGTATGTATGTATGTATGTATGTATGTATGTATGTCTGTGTGTGTGTGTGTGTGTGTGTGTATGTATGTACGTATGTATGTACGTATGTATGTTTGTATCTTCGAATTGTAAGAACACTTTATTAACCTGTAAAAAGTGAAGTTTAAAGATGAACTTACAGTATCGTTAATTAACTCCCAATAATTATAAACATTCTATCATTCGTGCAAACGTACCACGTTTTCCGAATAAACTCTAGTATTGAATTATTTGCTGATGTAATAATTGTCTTGGATATGTTAATGCATCAACAGTATTGATGTATCACATCGATGTAACCCAGAATGTGTATACATGAATTCGCACTTGAGAATGTTTGAGTCCAATAAAGTAAGTAAATTAATCTTGAACAATAACTGAATCCAACAGAAAATATATCCTCAGATTTATTTTTAAAAATAGCTATAAATAATTTATGGTTAAAAAGCTATTGCACATTAATATGATCCGGGAGTGGGTCGCACTTTGCTTTCAGGATATTATATGTTTGCAAAGAAGGCTAGACGATGAAGTTACATATCAGTAAATAACTTATTTCGAAGTTACAAACATAACAGAAAACATGAAAATGGTCAGATTTGCTAAACCTTACCCTCTGTTACGGGCAAAGGTCAAGCATACATTACAATTACTATAAGTAATTAAATATAGCTATATAGTTTGGATTCTGGTATAACGGTACCAATTGTACAAACCCAGTAAGGCGGAGCTTAAAGTGTAGGGAACTTTGCATTCATAAATAAACAACACTAGCTGCGATTGGAACCTTATGTAAGAGGTGTACTTTTTGTTAGGCTTTAAAGAAAAGTCGAGACTCTTCACAAGATGTAAGATTAAGTTAATTTATATCTTAATCATATTTTGTATTTTTTAATGATTTTTTTAGAAATGTGGGACACCTGGGTAAAACTGGGACTGTTGTGACTAGACAACTTTTAGCCATGTCTAGTTCCAGAAGAGTTATCTCTCTTAAATGCAATGGAGTACCTGGTTTTGTCCTTGTCAAATTGACAAATTGTCTAAGATTGTTCTCTGTAGCAGTGTGTGACATGCATGCTGAAATAGGATAGACAGTATATCTATTTCACAAAACATTAGCATTGAGATTTATGGGAAAACAGTTGGTACCGTAATACATTCTAGGCCATACTACCTCCCGAATCGAGACCTAAACAATTTTACTTTTTTTGTCTAAGATACAAAGACGAATAGAAATGACTCTTGCTTAGTACTTCCCCTGGCATCTATATGTAGCGCTAATTTTAAGTTATCTTTAATAGACTGATAACATAATACACATCGCTTCTACTGGAATATTGCTGTTTGTTTCAACCCATCCAATGAGCATTATTTTATTTTCAGATGTATTAAGGATTATTATACAGGTTGTATAGATGTAAAATTTAGATTTTTACCATAATTATGTAAAATGGTTATCATATGCGGATTTACATTCTGCATTCTCGTGACGCAAGCCTCGGCCCAACTAGATTTTTATATGACGTATTGAAGTTCGTGTTTGTGCACACTGTCTATTTATAAACTCTGGTGTCCATCCCTTAGTCTTGCTGTCATGCCTCACCTCAGTTTGTACTACTATATCGGTTTTTAACAGTACTGTTCATCCGATCGATTCCTTATGCATAGTGTTTAGTGACCGCATGGCTTTCCTTTCATATCGTCCTAGATCTCCTCAGGCTCACCTTGGGAACATTAATATTACCGGGGATCTTATTGATAGATCCCTTCTTCCGCATAACATCCGGCTGTTCCGGGGCAAGGTGGTGGACAGGCAGACGAATACGTGTTCCTATATCTCTTGCGCTGCATACACTTATACATCATCTCCGATTCACCATTAATGATGTGATGACCGGATAGATGTAGCAACGAGATCGCTCGCTGCACAACCTAACAAAGTCGTCAGCGGTGACAACCCTAAGCATAAGGACACCATGCGAATCAGTTTCGGAGGCAATCTCTCGCCGTTGACTAGTGTCCCCGACCGATCGGAAACAATTATCGGGTAGTCATACGACTCTTTTGATTTTAAAAAGGGGTGAAATTGTCTTTTCTACAGCCAAGCGATTGCGCCATCCAAAATCTCTCAGAGGGGCTTCAGTCAGAACGGTGGGTTGTTTTACAGCCATGTGACTGGGCGATCAAACATCTCTCAGACGAACGTCTGTAATCGCATTGCTAAGACCATCCTATTTCGTTCTCACCATTCATGACGGATGCACGTTGGGCTCGGAAGAGAACACACTTTTCATGGAGAAGAGGGCGGTACAGATTATTCGGAGTTCAAATACTACAAAATTTTCCTCCAAGTCTTCTCATGTCAGGACGGCTATTTGTAATTAAGATGAAGAAGGCAAGCTCAGTTATTCTACATCCGTCTGAAAGAATTTATCATATGTTGTCTTGATCTAACAGACTTATATTTTCAAAACCCCGTCCAACAATTATTACTGAAATTACTGAGGTTAATATACCGAGGAATTATTATCCATTTTGCGCTCTCTCAGGACTTAAACATAAGTTTATGGGACTTTGAGAAACTTCTTCAATGTTTCGTATCCCGGTTCGTACGACTTCATCTATTTTCCTGATGGCGTATTTTGGCTACAACCATTCGAACACGTGCTCAATTCCATTTTATTAAAAGGAAGGTATGATCTCAGTATTGACTGGAAATAATTATCTCATTTCCCTTGTACATCATCTTGGTATTCTTATCACGTGGAAAATTTGATCTTTGTCCATCACATCACTCACGGCGTTCCTTGTAAAGCAACTTGTTTTGTTGACATGAATTGATTCGCGTAAATTGAATATCAAAAGCCATTATACGTTCTCTCTGCTGTATTGACGAAATCCAAGTGGACGATGTGCTTATACTTTATCTGGCGTGGACTGAACCAGATTGTGGAATTTAAAGATGCTTTTTTCTCCCAGGTAAAACTAAGAAACACAACAAAACTCCACAAGCCCTCTCAACGTGGTTAAAAAGATAATGGGGCGTAGCTTTCGCTGGATTCTCCAAATAGTATGAAGATCTCATTACTCTTAATTCCAGACATAAAAAAGTCACATCCGTTTGTTCTGCTAGTAAGTAATGAGAATAGGTTATCATTTGTATTACGAATCCGATATTTTCCACTCATGGGATGGATCCTAAACATTTCCTATTATCTATTTTTAATGTGATCGATAATGTATTCAAAGGGAAAGGCAATTTGTTCCGTAAATTATTTTTCTTATGGAATACTTTCCCGACCACATTACTTTCATACATTCCCATCCTCCACGCAGTGCGAGCATCCTGTTACAAGATGTTCAACAAAGCCTGAAACAAGCTCTTTATACAGAGGCAGCAACATAAAAGAATGGGAAAGGCTCATTGCTTATTATAAACACCTATTTTTATCTTTAAAAGGATTCGAATGGTAGAATGATTAAATGTCTAACGTTAATGCGATCCTGGAAGAATTCAAGAAAAAAATAGTTCTTACTGAATAATTTTTCCAAGTCAGACAGACAGTTGTTTTTCAAAACCTGAGCTCCTGTAGGAACTGCTAACTCAAGAAAAATGAAAACGTTAAAAACACAGATCCATGTGTACACACCAGCAATATACTTACACTCAATTTCTGACAATCGTATACTGATTATTCTGACTATGAAAACGAAGTTATATGGACAACGTTATTTTATATACCAGAGGCCTTAAACGTGGAACAAATTGCCCACTGAACTAAGACACAATCACAAAGTGATCCCATTCAAGGACGATTTTAAAAACTCAGCTATTTTATTGCAAGAACAAACGTAATAACCTAATAATGTTTCTTACCTAAAAAACTTCTCAGTATGTTTTATGTTTTCTAATTTAATGGGATTATTTTTGTAATCATATCTTAATACATTATTTTTATGTTAAAAGTGTTTTCTAATGTTAATCTGTACAATGTCATTATTATTATTATTATTATTATTATTATTATTATTATTATTATTATTATTATCTAGCTACAAAGTTACCACAGAGGTTGAAACAAATCTAAGAACTGGGTTTACGAATTGCGAATTTGATACATTATAGATCCGCATCGTGCTAAATTAATATTTCCTTATCTGTAAGGACAATCATGTTTGTCTGATTACCCTCGATGAATCTGTTTGGCATCTAACAGTACTCTAGGTATAACAAATCAAAGAACTATCCATGTCTTAATGTCTTTAGACGTGGATTGATGGGTCAATAAATAGCTATACGTGATAATTCCCTTATGTTTATTGTTTCCATTTATATGCATTTAGCCCATATATCTCAAAATCAGCTCAATGGATTTTCTCATAACATTTTTACTGTTTGGAGCGATTGGCTATCTAAAAACTGTCAAAGAATTGTCATCATCATCATAATCAGTCTTTGGACCTAGTGTTTTCGTTGAGGCACTGTGCTGCTGAACATCTAACCAGTTCCTTCCACTTGTCTCGATCATGTATCAATGCCTGTGTCTTCACAAAACGTTTCCTGGTCCATTCTGTGATGTTGTCAGTTCACTTTTTTCCTCTTTCTACCTCTCCATTTGCCACCATGGACGCTGCCCTGCAGTATTGTTGTTGATAGATGTTCGCTCTAGTGCCATACCACATCATTGCAGCTTTCTCTATTTGAGAGTGGGGAGGTGGTCTTCATAATGGCCTACTTTGTGCCTGACGGTGTTATACACTTTGTTATTTGTGATATGGTCCATGCAAGAGATGCCATAGATGGTTCTGTAGCATCTCATTTCAAGTGCCTCGATTTTAAGTTGTACATTGAGATTGGAGATTGCCTTTTCGGAAAGTATTTTAATCAGTGAATGGGTTTACTGTGTTGGTCATTCACCTGTCTGCCAAATCTCTTGCCTAATTCTCTTAGTTGCTCTATCACTGATCAAACCCATTCTTGATAATTTTAGCTGGGATGTTATCTACTCCATCTGTTTTCCCATTCTACATTGCTCTTATTGCTGACTGCACTTCTTCTTTGAGAATGGGGACATCATTATCATTTGTGGAGTTTGAAACTTCAAGCACCTCTGGGTTTCCTTTGGACGGATTGTTGTAGAGTTCTTGGCGATACTCCGTCCATCGTTATGCAATGCCACTTGCTTTTGTGAGGCATTGTCTATTTTCGTCTTGAATGGTACTGACCTATGGCTGCTTCTGTCTGGTGAGGTCTTTTACAATTTGTAATGATTTTTTACTGTTATTCGTTATCTGACTGCTCTCTATCTCTGTGCACCTTTGTTCAATCCAATCTTCTTTTGTGTTCTTAGAGATTTGTTCTAATATGCTTGTTTATTTATTGGTACTCCATTGCCTCTGTTGTGTGTTTAGTGTTTTTGAGGTTTCTTCGGTCATCGCACATATTCAGAATCTTATATGTAAGAAATGTCATTTTCTTTGTGCGATGGAAACCAAAAAGATGGTATTAGTCGTTCGTATTGTAGTGATGGTCATGTAGGTGGTAGTGTTAGCAGCAAGACTTCAAGCTAAGAAAGACAATAAGTACAATTTCATCAAAGCCCTTATGTGTGTACTCTGTTCACGTCGTTACATCGTGTAGACAAGGAAAATACTACAAATACGTGTTGAATTACTGTTTGCCATTTGTGACTAGTGTACATCAACCATGTGTTTTGTTGTTTGTTTGTTTTTTGTTCGTTGTCACTAATATAACTTCTCTCCGGCACCAAACCGTCGTCACATGGTAGATGATGTGACAAATGACACTGTTGGGTATCAACTAAATTTTGCGCTTAAATCAGGGAGTACCCTCACCTGTCAAACTTTATTGTGCACTATGAGTACATTATGTTTCCACGCCATGTAAGAGGATATTGTGTTTATAAAATTAGCAATAATATTACACCGCCAATGGAGTATACTTAATGCTGACGCTGTATTGGACGGCGTTTGAAAACTCATAGTTCATCATACTTTACATTGAATGTAAAACCGGATACACACTGGTCATGTATATTTGCAACATACAAATTAGACCCCAAAAATGATTTATATTATGGGAGAAATATAAACAAACAACCTGATTTGAAAGAATATAATATACTTGACTCTATGGCTTTTTGAAAGAAGCATTTACTATAATTATTCAATATTTAATAGTAATCCAGGCAAAATATACTGAGCAACACGCAATACTCCATATCTTTCCTCCATGCTATGAACATACTAAAAGTGTAATGCGTGAAATGCATTGCAAGAATAAACAAAGGAAACAGAGAAGCATGCAAATTATAATATTTATAAATATTATTAAATTGGAATATGATTTTATTTTTCAGCAACTATATCAAGAAAAAAATATTATACTTTTGTTGGAGGTGGGTATTACATGGAAGTACTTAATTATAGTTTCGTTCATCTTTTTTCAAACTCTTAATATTATTAACTTTATTTTAAATAGCATTAACTTTATTTTTAAGTAAAAGTAGGAAAAGACCAATCGGACTGTTCTGTACTATACTGTACTTCCGATGGGTGAACAAGAATAGATAGCTTAAGACAATATATCGACTTCCACTTTCCCGGGATCATATAGCTAACACTGTGCTGAACATGGCATTTAAATCAACACAAAAACCTTTATTTCAACGCTAATCCTTTATTCGGTATATTGCCCTTGTTTATAAATTCTATTTAACATATATATTTGCGACAACCCCTGTATTTACACCGCCGTACCTGCTACATCAGCTATAGTATGTACGTATAGATACATGAATACATTGCACGAAACAGAGCCTTAGGGGGGAAGAACATTTTGAGGTAAATTTTTCTGGCAGCAGAATATACAACCATTTTAAGACTTTTTGTTTCGTTTTTTAGGTATATGTTGTGGTAAACAGAAAGATGAACGTGATGGTAAGTATAAAGCTTACTAGATCAGACTGTGTGAAAAAGAGAAATAGCAAAGAAAAGTGGTTAGAAGGACCAAATATCTTTTGTCCGATACAGGTAGAGGGAAGGAGTGAATATTTACTATAGGTGGGAAAGAGTAATAGTAAAACACATTATGTTTAATTTTTAAAATTGTTCTCTTTAAAATAAATGTAATAGTGTTTTCATAAACAATAGCTAAGAAAAACGGTTTGATCTTGTAGTCTTGTTCAATTCTTTAACAAAACACACTTCATATCAAAAATATATAATTCAGCTAACCTTACATACGTTTCTGGTCAAGATATTCTAGGTAACAGTCAATATCGTGTGTACAACTAAGGGATGCTTACAAAGTTTGGTTGAGTTATACCAAAGACTTATTTTTAAGCATGGTCCTAGCAGCTGTCTTGCTTGGCTCTCTGTATTAAGAGGTTAGTGTTATGACTGGGTGGACATGATGCTTCAGGTCTGCTGCAGGATGCCTCCTTGTTCGATATTACTTTAAACTGCCACACTGTAGATACTTTAGCGATATGTCTGAAAATTTGAAAAGCTTCGGTAAAGATCCCAATCACACACATTCAACTATTTATTCAACATCATACAATGTTTGGTGGATACAAACCTTTCCTTCTAGAATAAGTTAAACACATTTTTAAAACAATGATGACCATTTTAAGAACAAATTACAATTATTAAGTAGCTTTTTATATGATATAGCCAATTAACTATATCATAAATAGTTTTCTAAATATCATATTAAATGTCCCCTTCTTCATTCGACACAAACAGATCAATGGTACAAAAAGCTCCAAATATATATTATTAACAGCAGATGATATAATGCATATCACATTACAATTTATGAAAGGATTATGGTCTTCGACTCTCTGGTCAAAAGAACTTGAAAGTTTGCCGTTTTACCAATGAAGGAATGTTTTGGTTTCAATCGGTACGAGCGAGCAAAAAACAAAATGTTACCTTTACTGAAGTTATTGTATCATAACTTGTGGACAGATGTACAATCAGATAACATTAGACAAAATTACAATATATTACCTCCGTATCTGACAGTCAATAGAGCAGAATAAAGAATACTCTTAGAAATTTTTTAATATTATTTATTATAAGGACAATTTTTCCTAAACATCCATGTATCTTTGGAAACGTAGAAAATGAACAATTACCCTAAAGTTTTTGTTTTATCAAATGATTAAACTCTTGAATATTAAAACAATTATCCAAGTAAATGTTAGTATATCCCATGTATTAAAAGTTAATGGGTGAGACGTTTAGTGGAACTTCAGAAAATAATACAGTTGGACAATACTAATTTTCTACTGCATGGTTATATCTAATACTGTTCAGATATATTTCTGCATACAAGTATAGTCAGGTGTTTTGCATGTCCTATCCACGGCAGAGCAACATTAGTTGTAAATTTATGAGAGTGGCTTTTTTCTGATAATATAATCTTAAAGGAATCATTGAGGAAGTATAACAATTATGGAAGAAGTAAATGGTGTGTCTGGAAAGACAACTAAATCGAAACCTATTTAGAGACAACACCATCATAAGTGATCCTGCCTTGACCAAATTCCCTTAATTATGACAGAGGACTAGTAACACATTTGTCCTAGCTCATATATCTCGTTTTGCACAACCGCGATCTTAGAGTCCTAGTCCAAAATCATTCTATATTTGTAAAACTATTTGGTGGTTCATGGAGAAGGTCTAGCCATCATATGTAGCTGCTCGAGATCTGAGACCATTGACGCTATTCCAGACCGTGTAAATGAAACGAAACGTGATTCTTCAGACAGCGAAAAGGTTAGCATAGATCTTCATAAAATCAAATTTGTAACTACCACCATACCAGCACATCTTGTACGCTACATTGCACCATTTCACCACTGGCGTTGTTATATAACTGTGACTGTATTTAGCTAAAACGACTAACCGTACGAACATCTCTATACCAACCAAATATGTGACAAACGGGAATTGCACAAGAAAAACTATGAGTGTGCATGAAGTTCTAGTCGATGCTGTAGAAATAAAGAATTATGCTTCAGCATGTCCTGCCATTTTTCGATCTTCTGCATTTTTAGATTATGTTGTTTAAACATCGTAGTTAGGCCAATGCATTTTGCATACACTTCACTGTATCTGGCGAGTCCGATATTAGTTAATAATCGACAATGTTATTTGATCCTCCGTTATGTGGGGAGCAAATAAGTTCATGCTCGTATGATCTTCCAGATCCACCTATGTATACAATTGCGTATCACGTACAGGATTCGGTCTTTCAACGCCGTTGGTATCGAACACTAAGGAGTAAATATCTTGGTTAGTGACCTATTCTCTTGATGCAATGACAGTTGAGCTGGTACTCTGCATGATGTACGGCTTCATTATAAAACCCAATCAAAGGCAAGCAACGGTCCCAGATGTTACTGAAATTACCTAATTTATATTACATCAAAACGATATCCGTTCATGTCACCGTACTGATATAGTTCTTGTTAATTAATTCAATGTAATAACTAACAGAAAGAGATGCATTATAAAAGGCGGAATTAATGTCTCATTACAATCGATTTGATTCTGATGCAAAAATTAGAAAGCGCCGTTAAAGTCATCCATACATTTGCTGATGCATAGCGGATCAAACAAGCATAGTGAAAATGTATCTGCTTTTGCCAAGAAAGATATTACGTGGATGGTTGATATGCAGACAGGAGGCATATCAATCTGATTCTTCATATCTTCCACAACATCGTGTACATGGTCAACAAAGACGTTTACACACTTACAAGTACGCTTTAAGAATCGTCGATGATGCTAGCAGTTACAGGGAAGATTAACTATTAACTTCTAAAGATTCAGCAAATGTCTATTATGCACTTAAACGTATTCATACCGAGAGTGCGTTAGCATTGCCACGCTTTTTAAAGATTGATACTGGTAAATAATTTATTGAATCTGTTGTTCATCTGAAAACAAAACATCATGTGTACGATCGTATTAATCATGTTAGTATATATCGTGACCAAGATATTGAGGAATGATTTAATCTCACTCCTGCGGACCAGTTATTTTTGGTATCAAAACCCACAACAATTTAAATGAAACCTCACAGAACCAGATTTCGGCAATAGTTAACTTGACTTAAATTAGTCAAGCATGAACTAAATAATTCCATTACACCCACGATTGGATTTAAATACACCATTTCAATTCAGCAAACAAATGTCATCGTTACTTCTAAAATAATTTCAAAAGCAACGCCCTTAGATCCAATCGGGAAGACTTTCTTTCGGTATTTATATGTACCAAGAGAGTCAGATGGTAACAACGTCGCGCTATTGACCCAGTATGATCCATCGGTATATTTCCCATTTCATATCAGACTGATGTTTGAAAACATACAACACGTTATCATTTAGTACATGCAGACTGCTTTCCGGTTAAACGTAAAGGTAGAGCATTTGTGCAAATGGAATTGCAGGTCGTCCTGGGAAATAAGGAACTACAACCAGAATCTCTTTTAATGTTTTAACATATGAACGTAATGATTCAATGAATCACAAGATGGTTCAAAGTTCGTAAACGATAATACCATCAGGGAACATCCAATGTTTAGTATAAAGTGGTAACAAACTTAGTTTGTGTCGTCAGTATATATCTGAGCATTGTTTGCTTTACCTAATAATATTCGCTGTGTAGACGAGATTCAACACACATATCGTACCCGAGACTGTTTGCACAATGACTATTGTAAATGCGGTCGCTTTCTTCTTTCTTTCTGAGCCGTGTTTTCATACAACGGTCGTGTATATTTTGGGTTAATCATTTAAATCGTCTTCAAATCCTTTAAACTTGCTACATTTGGTTTAAATGCCGTTGCTAAACAAGTGGTTACAAGTATGTCCGATACAAAATCCGCATATGTATCGTCAGCTGTGATATGCATCACCAAAGAATAAATCATCTTGACACGATCGTCATAAATCTTGTCGTAACAAACCTCCTACCTCAACTGTCTTTCAGGATTCAAATGCAACATCAACAATAAACCTTCGATTCTTATCTTGTTCATTAACTCGACATCACTTTCCTAACTTATCCATCGTCGTGCCGAATACAAAAGTATTAATGAGCTAAATACAACAACATATTTTATAAGTGCGCTACACGGGTGCTTCTCGTCCTGAAACAAAGTTGTTGCATTTAGTAAATGTGCATCCTGATTCGTCTTCGATTGCACACTGATATGGGTACAACCACAGTTGGGGCAGTTACATCGCTTCTGGTGCTACCAGCTAAAATTTTTATCTGGTTAAGTTCTTCGTGGTATGATTGATCAATTCAAAGTCATACGATTATGTTGTCTTCAACTAAGTAATAGAAACAACGAAAACCAACAAGTCATGTCAAACGTAAAATATCTAATTCTCTAACAAGTTTTATCAAGCTTAAAAATATCAATTATATTAGTTATAAAATCAAATTTGAGAGGAACTTCAATAATTGTGAATCAAATCCAAAATATTCGTAAATGTTGTGTAACAGGTCCAAAAAATAGTGTTCCGAATGATTAGTATGTCTGTAACGTGCTGTTCTATTAATGGACTGGAATGTGTTAAGTGTGAATAGTCTTGATGCATCACGATGGTATTGTCTAGATCTTCTTTGAATATGTTGTCTGCTTGAACCTTATGTCATACAGCAAGTATCAAGACAGAACGAAACAAAAAGAATATGTACTTTCGTCAAATCACATGGCAATGAATTACAAATAACTTAAAGTATGTGAATTAAATTCTAAAGTCCTAAATATTAGATCAGTTCTTAAAATAATGCGTAATCCGAATCAGTTCCAAACGTAACATTTCCAAACATTTCCAAATAATCTTCACATTAATCGACAGTTTAACCTTGCAAGGTATTATTCCAGTTAATTTTAAACAGTATTGCACTGTAATTCCAACGAATAAATAAAGGAATAAATGCAATCATCGCAATATAACTGAATAGCTTCCAAAACGTGCGGTACTTAGAATGCTTAATTCTACTTTATAATTGCTTTACTAACTAATACACAATTACTAAAACATCAAGACGGTTTAATGACTCATTTACATTGCAAATGGGACCAGTAAACATGGTTGGCTGCTTGTCACTATCTAGTCATAAATCAAGAAAGATAAGCCTTTCAAATAACTCATGTATTTGTGGTACGTATTACCAATTGTTTATTTGAATGATAGTGTAACTCAACATTGAAGTACATGAATGAATCTAAAGACTTGATAAAATGCGACTTACGATTGATAAAACATTTAGTCTCGAATATGTTATTAGCCATCAAGTATTTACGATTTGAGAATTATGTAGGATATTATAAATAATATAGATATAATATTCATATGAGCTTTGTCAAATTTCAACAAAGAATTTAAATGGAAAGTCCGCTCAAACTAGATTTAAACATATCATTTATTACATATGCAAATTGACAATAAAATAACAGTAATGCCAATAGTAACTTTAATTTTAAATTTGATCTCTTCTTACATTTTAATACATGCCCGCGACTCTATGACTCTAAATCACAATACCTCTCTCTTGATTTGTATCACAAAACCCCCCATCTGAACGTATTCAATGGGCAATTACCCCACACTGTAAACATATTAAGTGTATAAAATCAGCACACAAAATAAAGAGCATATTCATAGCTCACTATCTTAAAATAGATTTTACACTCATGGACAAAAATAGCACAATTCATAACACCGTTCTATCAAAGAATACATAATTATACAATAAACATTATTTTACATATGAATAAACCATATTGTAACGTGCTACCTTGTAGTATTTCTCAGTTCAGGATGGGTGGATGACGTACAAGAAGAATATATGGATAAGCAGTGGAATTATTAACTGGGTGGTGTGACTATAGTAACTATATGGAATACGAGCAAAGTCAAAAATATATCTCAGATTTCTACTGAATTTATTATCACAAAGCTATATCTTGCATCATAGTTAATGCGATCAGCAGAACAAATGGTTCACTTTACAGGTGCAGTTAACTAATGCAATGTTATAAATGAACCAATTAGGATTCAATTGGGTTTTTAAAATAGTTAAGCATACTTTATTCCTGTACTTCATCCTAAATATGCAAAACAAACAACACCTTTCTTCTAATGCTACAATATTTTATAATACATAAGATAATTTTGTATTTCACCTTTTCATACTACCAATCATTATTCAAAACAAAAATCAATCTTGCATATCTAATCTATAGTTCCTTATATATGTAACTATTAATTTTTAACGTTTCACAAATCCATTTCCTTGTGCTTGTTTCACACTAATAATGTGTTGCGTTCATCACCAGATCGTGACCTTTTATAAATAAGAGCAGTTGGAAATAGCTCTATTCTTTTCATGCAGTGCGATTTTAATATGTAACAAGGAGAAGTAGCTGCTCTAAATCCTTACAATATGTTTAAGATTTACCAAGCAGTCGTATCATAAGTTTCATTCCAAACGATTGTGCCAGATTAAGATTAGAATGTGCTCGCTTTAGACAGAGATGGTTTTATTTTATATCAACCTGCTGGGAGCAAGAATAATTGACAAATTAAATTGTGTGAAGAAAGAAATATTTTTTAGCTCTCCGAATATCATATTGTTATGCCTCACAGGCCAACTCAAAACTCATTGAAACATATTCCTCTACCACCATTAATCAGCATTAAGTTGGTCTGACAATGACATGTAGATATCATGAGCTCTGCCGATAACTACACTTTTTCCAGTGCACTATTGACCATCCTAAGGTTTCAGTAATTTTCTTGATAGAGCCAAAAACATACAAGCCTGAATGTCTGTGCTAATAGTCGACAGCGTAGAGTGCTTTCACTGCCTATTTTAATTATATTATTCAGTTTTTTACACTGTATCTGCCACTTCCCTTCTGCTCTCTCTCTCTCTCTCTCTCTCTCTCTCTCTCTCTCTCTCTCTCTCTATATATATATATATATATATATATATATATATATATATATATATATATATATATATATATATATATTTATATCAATGTCAATTTTATTTTTTTAGTTTTTCTGAAATATTTTTAAGCACTTTTACTCCATAATGATTACACCCACCCACTACCGTATATGATACGACTGCATGGTTTAATACTAAGTAACATAAAGAAAACAAAACCAACATGTTTGTTAAACTTAAATCATTCAATTCAAGTTTTATATTGAAACTTTAATACTAACTTGCATGATAGTGACTTAAATCCAAACAAATCCTTTAAAGACCTATCATAGGTCTAACTCTATAGTCTTCCGAATGAATATCAGACCTTAAATGTGCTGATAGTCCTATATTCCCAAATGTGCTTATGCACCACCCGCCCATGTATATCACAATGTCAGTATAAAGGACTCCTTTAAATGACTTCGCAAGAATCCTAAAACTAGTTAGTAGTCCAAATAATCATTTAAGTGCTTTATAATTACAATCATTACTTTAAATATGTGTTCCTATCAAACTAAGTCTGAACACAATATTCAAAAATATGCAGCCTAAACGTAAAATATTGACATAAAATAATTCTAGCAATCAGTTATTGTTATCTTTGTCCTCATACTTCCCCACGACTCTACGTCACAATACATCCCACGTTACTTATGTCGCAGAACAACCCTCCTGACTAAGCTATCCAATGGAAAATTTCCCCAAACTGTAAACATATTCATTGTACAGAACACTAACCTAACTAAAGAGCTTCTTTACGTCTGATTTTTTTTTACACATGGATGCATTTTTAGCTTTGTAAAATCCTTTCTACAAATTATCATTACAATCTAAAATCATGTTCTCAATTAAACGCATAATATACATAAACGTAGCAACAGAAATATCCATGGTCGATGTTGTTATATCTTTTTTGTCAATGTGCTCTGGATCAATCCTGGAAAATCCACCAACATTTAAAGGCCGAATCACTGCCCATATCTGATGTTAACACTCGATAAACAGGTGCATATTACTATCAGTGAGCAATTCCATCTAAAAATTCTGTTTTTGATAAAAGTACATCGGAAAAAACATTCATATTGACGTATAGCATTGCGTGAATCGGTCATTAACCTTTGCATAGGAGTCTCGCAAAATGTTTCCAGTACATGCGCGAACAACATTACAGCTTGTGATAGGCATGTCTTAACAATCAAATGCGGACCAGACATTGCATGTATGCTCATAATATATTTCGGAAATAAAACTAATCCTAAGTATCAGTACACTTGTCCTATCCATTTGTTATCTCGTTAAAGAATCATTGTTAGTGGTATAATATCGACTGGTGAATTTGAAGTTTTATGTCGCTGTATTGTTAATCAGATTTTGTAGTGACGAATTCAAAAACTGATACAAATCGACGGGACATGTATTTTTCTATATTGTTTGGAACGATACTTGATGATAATTTAGAAACTGATGCTAACGCGTGTTTTATTACGTGATTATTACACCCACGCATGTTATGAAATACTACTGGACTTTTTGTTTTTGTTTAGTTCGTAACTGTCGATGGCACAGTCTGTGTGCAACTACTCTATCCGCGCCAGTGACGTGAGAGGGATCATGAAGTTTGAAATGTGTTGGACAGTATAGTCAGTAATGCAGTAGCAATTTAAAGCTCGTTAATGTTTTAATGGGTCATACACATGTTGGTGGATCACTATAGCATTTGACGAATCAATTTAGTGGTAATATCAAACGTTTTAAGAAATACATTTAACCGAATTCTACCGCGATACAAAATATGTATTTCCGTTTAGCATATGACAACCAACTAACATAATGTGCATGGAACTTGTTTAGCAACTTACGTTTTCGTTTGATTCTCAGACGAATATTAGATATCCATGACATTTAAGAAATCTATGACATTCAAAGTCTGCATGAATGATATAGAGTACTCTGATTTGTCTTTTCACCAATGTAAACTTCAAAACGATAATACCAGGTTCTGACATAATTGCAAGCTTCGAATTTTCGCTAATTCCGCCAAGTACTGTTGTGTGCTAAACAAATGCATGCAAAAAGTCGGCATGGAAACTATGTTACCGTGGTATTTGCTATGTGACGATTAAATATTTAGCCCTACCACAAATCAATAACCTACATATTAAAAACAGCGCGAGCACTGCTTGAAGATCATAATAATGATGTTTGTAGTCTTGCATCATATGGCTATTTAACTTACATTATATTGATTACCATGTGTGCAAACCATATATCTACACCATCGTCCATGCTTGCTATTATTGTTAGTTTGTATTTTATGTTTGTTGTCATTGATTTTTAAACCTATCATACATGTTTTTAAACTCGTTTTATAACTATTAAATCAATTAAATATATTAATGTTCAAGTGGTCACCCACACTCCTAGTTCTTCTTCTTCTTCTCTCTCTCCATCTCTCTCTCTCTCTCTCTCTCTCTGAGTAATGTAAATGTTTGTACAGTACAGTAGGGTATTTGATGCTTGTTGTCTTTGTTTTTTAAACCTTTTATACATCTTTTAAAACTCGTTTTATACCTATTCAATCTATTAAATATATAAATGTTCAAGTGGTCAGCCACACTCTTAGTTCTTCTTTTCTCTCTCTCTCTCTCTTTCTCTCTCTCTCTCTCTCTCTCTCTCTCTCTCTCTCTCTCTCTCTCTCTCTCTCTCTCTCTGATTAATGTAAATGTTTGTGATTCGCCCATCTCTCAATAATACAGAGATACATATTCTTGCAACTACGCCCATGCAACTGTTTGCTGTTCACTCATTCATCCGTAGTGATGTATCAAAATAACAATAAAAGTATCAATAATCCATTTTTTCAGAATGAATTTAAACTGACACACAATTTCATCGCAATAACGTATGTTTTCCTTTTTCCCGCCATTCTTTATTAAACACCCCATGTATCATGGTAAAAGTCCGATATTTCAAGACAAAATTAGAAAACAGACAAGAGTCAAACATATATTAAAGCTATAGATAACAATATATTAAGACCAATATTAACAAAACAACATAAACATATGAGTACTGAATTAAGCAAAGAAAACGCTATGCATATTATGGGCACTTGGTACTTCTACCTTCAAAATTCGATGGCCAGAGTTACGTACTGGGGAATCTGCGAATGTGTATTTATTTTAAAAATACAGCATAATTTCAATAACATTTTTTATTGTAGAGTCTGGTTGTTTATGTAATAAAGCCTTAGGTAGAATAGGAAAATGTGTGTGGTCATGGGGTTCATGTGCTTGCCTTTGCCATTGAGTGCGAGCTCACCTCTGTCCGCGTGGGTTCTAGTCTCGTTCTCGCCATATGTATGAATGTTAGACAATTTGTCAGTAGCTACCTGTAGGTCGTTGGTTCTTTCCATGCCTTTTTAGGGTTTTTCTTCCACCAGTTGTACATAGCATTACACCAAGAGCAGCATTATCCGTCGCATCCCATGTTTATTACAGAGACATTCGAGTACACTGTCATTCGGGGATCATAGAGGGCTATGTTTTCAAAGTTATTTGAAGTTTATTTCTTATTCAGATGGCTTCTTGGGTAACCCTTATTCTGTTTGGTTTGCTCATCATTGTAACTCTACCTCAGTAACATGGCATCAACTCTTTATAGCGCATGTAGTGGGCTATTAAGTTTTGTGGCGGTGTATACGTAATTGCCTTGTTTTTTTTAAACATCTGACATTCCGTTTGTGAAGTTAATTTTTAAAATAAAAAACTCTATATGACCCCAAGAGTAAAACTGACAGCTCAGAATTAGTCTCAAAACCGACAGCTGACAGCTCAGAATTAGACTTAAAGCCGACAGCTGACAGTTCAGAATTAGTCTCAAAGCCGTTTCTTTGAAACTAATTTCTTGTTATTCATGTTAAACTTCATATGGCTAAATAAGGTTTGTTCAAATTGAGATATCTACTACAAAAAAGGTTCTAAATACTTTCGGCGGAGAAAATAAACTTGTTTCACACCTATATGTGATGTAATAATAACACTTGGAAATATTTAATATATAAAAAAGAGTGTCTACCAAAAGAAGTAACACATAAATACTATAAGATAACCTACATACTATATACGATCATAAGTTAAATCATATATTGGTCATTATGTAAAGTGCGTAGTTGTACTTGTATACATACAAATGTTTGAATTGGTAACTGACCAAAAAATTCAAACTGCATCTAATACTTGTATTACTCGACCAAGCAAAGAGAACATCATTCATATTTTGCGTATTGTATACTTGTATCTTTTACGATTGTTTATATTGCTCGTAAAGTACAAAAATATAAATGGAGGTATGACAATTTAACAGCGCATTGTACCACCATTGGCTTTTGATCTAGTCATCTACCTTCTACTCAGTGTAACAATTTGCAGCTTATGCAACACGCAATGTCACCAAAACGATACTTCATTTTGTACTGACATGTTCTCAGAATGAATTGAATTTCTTTTATCAAAACTAATTAACGAAATATGTACTTAACTAATAAGCAAATATTATATCAGCATACAAAACATATGACTATACAGCTGCCAATTCACTAATATGATTGTTTATATTTATATAGTTTGCGCTATATATAAATAGTAGTTGTAGTAGTTGTGGGGAGAATGATGTTGATGTAGCCAGTATTCCTTTAGCTGACACGTTTATAGGTCAGGCTTTAGATGAGGTCACTTGTACTTCTTGTTTTGGATCAATTACAAGGTATTGATCATATTGATCCTCTTTTAACAACTCATTCTCTTTATTCTAATCAGGATGATAAACGACAGTCACTTGTCTTCAAACAGGAGAAAGATCCTGAGATCTCCTGTTTGTTTCAAATGGCCATAAGCGAGACTGAAGCCACTGAAGGTCCTGTCTGTTATTTCATTAAAAATGGAGTTCTTCTGAGAAAATGGAGACCTCCCGAGGCACCTGCTGGTGATGAGTGGTCGGTGAACTATCAAACAGTAGTTCCAAAACCTAACAGACAGGAAATACTTAATATGGCCCAACCTTCCCCCATAAAAAAAAGAAAGGTTTATATGTTAAAACTTTTTTTTACCACAAACCAATTTATTCCTGAGATTAAAAGAACTCGTATAAATTAAACAGTGTTTATGATATAATATATTGTTATACACGGGAAAGAGTGTCTGCTATTCAATTATTTTTCCCTTGATGTGCCGGATGTCAAGATTATATTCCTGCAATAACAAACTCCATCTTAGTAATCTTTAAATTTTCTTTTTCATCTTGCCGATGAAAGTAAGTAGGTTGTGGTCACTAAAAACTACAATCGAAGATGGAGCTGGACTAATACAAACTTCAAAATGTTGTAAAGCCGAAACCAATGCCAAACATTCCTTCTCGATAGTTAAATAATTTCTCTGGTGATTATTTAATTTTTTTGAAAAATAGCACACCGGAAGTTCAATACGATTTTTATATTTTTGAAATAAAACTGTTCCAACCGCAACATCACTTGCATCGACAGATAATTGGAAAGACTGAAATTTGGAGCTGCAAGAACTGGTGCTGTTTCAAGTATGGCTTCCAAATTATCAAAAGCCTCCTGACATTTTTTAGTCCATAAGAACTAGTTCTTCTTCTTTAATAAATTTGTCAGGGTTTCTGCAGTTATAGAAACATTGGAACAAAATTTTCGATAGTATCCGGCCATACCTAAAAACAGCATCAGTTGCTTTCTATTTTCAGGCACAGGGAATTTAGAAATAGCCTCAACCTTATCATCTATTGGTTTATGTTGTCCATGTCCCACAATATGTCCTAAAAAAAATCACACATGCACGACAGAACTTACTTTTAGATAAATTAACTGTCAAACATGCATCAGTGAGTCTGTGAAAGAATTTTCGAATTGTTGCTAGATGTTCTATCCACGTGTCGCTGTAGATGATGACGTCATCTATATAGGCATCACAATTTTCTAGACCAGAGGTGATCATATTCATGAGACATTGAAATGTACTTGGTGACCCTTTATATTACTTTATATTGGTAAAGTCCATCTGGAGTCATAAATGCCGAGATTTCCTTTGCTCTTTCCGTTAGTGGAATCTGCCAAAATCCTTTCAGAAGGTCAACTTTAGTGACATACTTGGCATTCCCGATTTTATCAATACAATCGTCAATTGTTGGTAATGGGATTGAATCTGTTTTTTGTCACACTGTTCACCATCCTATAATCAGTGCACATACGGAAAGTTTTATCTGGTTTTGGAACAAGTATGCATGGTGAACTCCAATCACTTTTACTTGGCTCGATAAAATCATACTCCATCAAATATTGAATTTCCTTTTTTAAGTATTCCTGTTTGAGGGGATTCATCCTGTATGGATGTTGTTTGACAGGTTAGGAGTTAACAATTTCAACGTCATGAAAAATTTTGTTTGACCTTGTAGAAACATCTGGAAATAAGTGCTCATATTCAAATAATAACTGTTTCAGTTTATTTCTTTCTTGCACTTGCAGATGTGAAAGTTTGTGGTCTAGATCTTGCAGAATTTCTGAATTACAAAGATTCGTCATTCCAATATCAATAGAATCTGATGATATTTCTTCACTGAGTGGGACAGTTACAACTAAATCAATTATATGTTTAACATGGCTATCTCTTTCAATATACTCTTTTAGCATGTTTATATGGCAGAGTCGTTTTTGTTTGTGCCTCCCAGGAATATTTATGATGCAATTTAATTCATTAATTTTCCTGTCAACTGTGTAGGAACCATAACATTTGGCCTGAAGAGCATTTTGTGGCATTGGTAAGAGAGCCAAGACTCTATCAACATCAACAAGCTGAAAACTCCTTTCCTTCGATTTTTTTTCATATCTTGATTTCATTTTAGGTTGAGCAGAGTGCAGATTTGCTTTTGCGACCTCACAAGCCTTTGACAACTTGTATATAAAATCGAAAACATAATCAATAATATTGATCTCAGTACCTTCATTAGAGAGAAGTTTCTCTTTCAATAACTTTAATGGTCCACGCACAGTGTGTTCAAAAACCAGTTCAAGAGCACTAAAGCCTAAAGATTCTTGAACTGATTCTCTAACATCAAACAATAGTAATTTTGATGCCTTCATCCCAATCTTTATTCGTATCAAAACAATATGATCGGATCATATATTTCAAAGTCTGATGTAATCTTTATAATTCTCCTTCGTTCTCAGTGTGATAGGCAGAAGATTTGAATTGTGGAATGCCCAATTCATACATAACTTGTAGGAAAATTCCAGACATGAAGTTTGAACCTTGATCAGACTGAACAGATTTGGGAAGGTCATACTGAGTAAAAAAAAACTTTATCAAAGCTTGTACTATTGTTTTTGATTTTATATTCCTCAACGTTGTTGCCTCTGGAAACCTTGTTGACGCACACATAATGGTCAACATGTATTGGTTAATTGACTTGGTCTTGGGTAAGGGGCCTACACAATCTACCATAATTCTACTAAATGGTTCGTCAAAGGCAGGAATAAGTTGTAGATGAGCCCTAGGTACCTTCTGATTTGGTTTTCCTACCATTTGACAAGTATGACAAGGTCTACAGTATTTAGCAACATCACTTTGATTTTTTGGCTATATAAGTGAGTCAAGATCTTGTGATAAGTTGTATTAATCTCTAAGTGACCAGCCAAAGGAGTTTCATGGGCCAGATTAAGTATTTCCTGTCTGTTAGGTTTTGGAACTACTATTTGATAGTTCACCGACCACTCATCACTAGCAGGTACCTCAGGAGGTCTCCATTGTCTCATACGAATTCCATTTTTAATGAAATAACAGACAGGAACTTCAGTGGCTTCAGTCTCGCTGATGGCCATTTGAAACAAACAGGAGATCTCAGGATCTTTCTCCTGTTCGACGACAAGTGACTGTCGTTTATCACCCTGATTAGATTAAATAGAATGAGCTGTTAAAAGAAAATCATTGTGATCAATACCTTGTAATTGATCTAAACAAAGAGAAAACGTGACCTCATCAAAAGCCTGACCTATAAACGTGTCAGCTAAAGGCATACTTCCTTCATCAGCATCATTCACAAGAACTTTCTTTGCCATAGCTCTGGTAACTACACAAGCTTGAAATATATCAGGAAATTCTTTTTCCATTGGATTAACTTTCTGATCCAAATCAGTCTTGTCAGTTACAAGTGGATTAACCACAACCTTGTCTCCAGCTAAGTCGTTGCCTAGCAATAAATGAATGCCCTCTACGTGTAAAACCGAGACTGTTCCGATTATCACAGGTCTTCACACTAAGTCTGGTGACAAATTTAGACAATAGAGAAGAACATTACCAAAGCCACACACTACTTCCTGAATAAGAACACTTTCATTAGAAGAAGACTTCTCCGAAAATCCAAAGTATCTGATAATAAAAGACGCTGGGAAGCTCCTGTGTCCCTTAAAATTTTAATAGGTGTGGGATTGGCTGAATCACCCAAGTGTGATATAGAATGGTTCATAATTATCCATAATAAAATCAAACTGGGATTTATTAGACCCAACAAATGTATTGCTTTTAATACATGACCGTGACCTTGACGTCTTAGAAATAAGAGCATTTGGAACAGGTCTGTCTTGATTCTGATGCCTATTTTGCAATTTGTAGCAATCAGAAATAACGTGTCCTTTTTACTTGTAATAGGTACACGTCGGAAGAAACAAAGATCTAGAATCAAGCTTCTCTGAAGTTTGATTTTTGAAAGTTTTGCTAGTTTAAGTTTTAGAAGGCCTTGTATTAGGCGGAAATACTTTTCTGCCAGAAGACTGCTGAGTTGAAGTCTTGTTAACAAAAAAAACTTTAGGTGTCAAAAAATATTCGTCAGCAGCTCGAGCAGCATTTTCCAAGGTTTCAATCTTATGCTCATCGAGATAAGATTTAACATCACTATGGACACAGTTTCTGAACTCTTCAATTAATATAATTTGCTTGAGATTTTGATAATCTTGTTCGACTTTCTTGGCTAAGCAACATTTATCAAACAACTGCATATTTTCTTTAGCAAATTCGACATGAGTTTGTCCAGCTTCTTTTCTGTAATTTCTGATTTTTTGCTGATAAGCTTCAGTGACTAACTCATAACCCCTTAGAATGCATTCTGTAACCACATCATAGTAACCACTTTGATGAACAGACAGTGAAGTGTCAATCTCACTAGCCTTACCAGTAAGTACACATTGTAATAACTTAGTCCAATTCTCTCTTGGCCACTTTAAATTTTCTGCAACTTTTTCAAAACGAATGGAGTATTTGTCTACTTCTTTTTCTCCGGAAGGGGGCACTAATCTAATATTCCTTGCTAAATCAAAATTTAAATTTGGATTTGAAGTATGATGGTGATTTTCACTTGCCAGCTCTATTTCTTTCATTTTAATTTGATATTCCCTTTCTTACTTCTCTCTATCTCTCTCTATCAATCAGCATCTGCTCTTTTTGTAATTCAATTTGTCTTTCTTTCTTATCTCTCTGTCATATTGTAAAAGTCTTTCTTTCTCCTTTGTCATATTGTAATTGTCTTTCTTTCTTCCTTTCCTGTCTCTCTCTCCTCTTATTCAGATTGTAATTGTCTTTCTTTCTCCCTTTGCTGTCTCTCGATCTCCCTTTCCTGAAATTCCAGCTTCTTCAACTCTAATTCCATCTTGAATTTCGATTCTAGTTCCTTTAGTTTAATGTCAGAGTCTGATACAGACTTACTGACCGATAACAAAGTACTTTGTTCCAAAACATCATTTTCTACCAAATACTGGACCACAATGTTTTTGATATCTTGTTTCGTTGGAGAAGCCTTGACTTCAGAAAAATCATATTTTCTGGCAAGTTGAATCAACTCATCTTTTTTTGAAAAGATCTAATTGCCCCTGGGTAGGATTAGAAATGAATATTTCTACTTTCGATGTCATTTTAAAACAGGCCTGTCAGTCTCACTAAAGATTTAAAAGTTTACAAAATAGGGAAATTCAAATTTAAAACAAACATTTTCTGAGAAAAATTCTAGCCAAATTCCATTTTATCTCAATCTAGGACGATAGCTCCCAAATTCTATGTTACGCGCTTAGGCTCGAATAAGTAGCAACATAGAAAGAAGTGAAAATAACAAGCTTGTAAAAGTTTAAGAAACAATTTATTGAGTACAAATATTGTGATTAAGGAAAATATATAAACTGACGGTTTTAGAGAATTAAGTCCAAAATTTAATCCAAAAAGAATTCACAGTATAAACCACTAGTGGAATTTCTAGAATCCTGATAATAAAATGTCCTAATAGTTCCCGGTTCGAATCTTGACGATGTAATCCAATATGGACGACGATGTCACGTGATGAAGTCAGTTTTAGATTTATAAGAATTAAAATGAGCACAAGTAATTTCTAGATAAATAAAACAATAAATTCCTCTCGATCCAAAACGAAATGAAATGATGTACACTCAAACAATAACACACACACACACACACATCTTTGTATTCTAAAGCCCAGACTAACTACTGAACCGTTAGCTTATAAAACACAGATTTATACTGATTTCCTCGTAAACAGGAAGGGTTCATGTGATTTTCTAGAAGGTCACATAACGAACCCATGCTTGCAAAGTCACGTATACAGTATGATCTAGAAAGATCTTCTTGGAATCAACCAATCATATTTAAAATACAGCTCTAATGTCCTTGGAATCAACCAATCATTTTAGAAGCTTTTATACACTCTGAAGCAAGGTCAGAAATGAGGATAACATCTGTTGTTTACTTGTAGATTGAAAATTTCTAGAAAAAATTCCCAATGAATGAATTTTAATCAAAAATGTCAAATTTGAATCTGACAAAAATAAATCAATTATTTACATCAAATATACGTAACAGTAGGATATGACTATTTGTATCACATAAACACCATCTAATACACTGTGTTACTTCGTTCCTTTTGTCTGACATTTTTATGTCATGGATTCTTCATCCACATTATGTTCTTTAAGGATCAAATACAAAGGGCTTTTAGGGATCAGGTACAAATGGTTGACACAACATTGGTAAATTTCACTAAATATATATCGGAATCATAATTACTATCATCACAATCATCATCATCGTCTTTATTATTATTATTATTATTATTATTATTATTATTATCATAATCGTCAACAACATCGTCATCATCTACTTCTAAAAGGATCTGACATCTCTCTTCGTGATGTACGTAAGCTTTGTCAATACTAGTAAAGGAAAAAAATGCATTCCTTCGACAACGTTTGCGCATTTATTATCAATAATATCGGGATTGTAGATGCTCCAGTCGCATAACGTGCATTCAATATTGTGTTTCATTTCCTTACATACTGCCAATCAAACGTGAGTTGCATGGATATCGTGATCTTGATGTGTGTTATGTGTAATGATGCATGTTTCTTGCTATTTGCTTCCAATTCTGCTCATTACAAAATATATAGTAAACGAATTAACGCCATCATCTGTTTCTAAAGATCAGGCAGTCTTTAAGTGAGACTTTTGTTTTGGCTGTATTATTATTAACTATCTATTATTAGCGATCTACGTCACTTCACAATCTTTACACCATGTATGTATTCCCATATTCGATAAACTCGCAAAGTGTTATCTCCGAATGGTATCAACAGACACCGATACCAAAGAAACAGTTAGTTGTGGTGTAATACTGGACCTAGATCATTATATAAGCATTACAACTGTTAATTACTCTATTTATCACATAAGCAATAATTAGGATCCCAATTCCTTCTCCAATGCGTGAAAACGCTGCAACGTAGGTACATTCGGAGACACGATACATAAAAGCCCTCAACTAGTAGATTATTGTATCTAAATAATTGCCCTAAATTGGTTGTCTACCTGTATCCATCCACGTGTTTTAAAATCAGGCGAATTATCTCTTGCCTTTACACTATCAAAGTGTTTAGACCTTCCTAAAAGAGGCACACACAATTTACATGGCCAAAACAATTCCATCCAGAAAAAACGAGATTAATTTGGATACAATCGAAATCAAATGAAAATGCATATTTATGAGATGGAATATCATCTCTCAACACAACCAAGAATAAATCTACCTACCCACCTACAGTACGATCTTACGACACATGTTGAAAGGTTGTGATGGGGTAGAACGGGCTTCATCTTCATCATCAGAGAATCAACTGTGGTAAGATCGGAGATATAAGTCTTCAAGTAGCTTAATTCTTGCATAATTTATAATGAAAATTAAACGTCTCGCTTAGATCTTTCTCATGACAGAAAACTTTTTCTTCGTATAAATTGTATTTGCCTGTACACAAGTGTAAATCTGGAAACTACTTCAGCAATCGGTATATATATATATATATATATATATATATATATATATATATATATATATATATATATATATATACATATATATATGTGTGTGTATATATATATACACACACACACACTCCTTCTATCCCCTCAAATGATATGCTTTGGACGTGGGGTGAGAGTAGCGTCTGACATTTTATTGATCCATGTACCGACCGTAGTCAGAGCGGAAAGTATTAAAACCGAAATTTATGTACTAAAATCCGGGTCAAAATAAGCTGTCTTTGAATACTGTCTCATAAATAACAATCCAAACCAATTATTTCCACATACGCGAATAGAACGTATATAATGATAACTTTTCAAATGTGTTGAAAAATATATATGGTTGTAAAAAGATACATATTAATAAATGTTTATATTATATATGTTTTGCGTTACATATATCCAATAATGTGGGTACGGTAAGTACACTATATACGTCCTTTATACCAATGCATTCTTTGGGAAGGAGAATTCGACATTTGAAAAACGGGGTACTATCTATGGTGATTATCTATATATACTGTATGGTCTAAATGTAGACTCTGAGTATTTGGGTAAACCTCATTCACGAAAACTAAGCTTACGCAAAGAGATAAATTAAGTCACAAAACAAAGTGGATGACAATGTTTATCTTTACAGATGCGACGAACGGTAAGTGCATATTTCTCGTTCTTCATACCGTATCTTTCTATCTGACATAAGATGTGACATTCGGAGAAGAAAAAATCTACTATTTAAAATGATTATTTATCACTGATATATGTTATATTTATCTTTCTCGTAAGATTTTCTAATAACAAACAATTTACATTACTTTACGTGCCAGGACTATAATTACACCAATGAAACATTGCAAAAAAATTGCAAAGGATATCAATATTTTATATAACATAAACACCTTCTAATACACGGTTACTTCTTTCCTTTTGTCTGACAATTTTATTTCATGGATTCTTCATCCCCATCCTATTCTTTAAGGATCATATCTTAAGGGCTTTTAGGAATTAGGTACAAATGGTTGACACAACATTACTAAATTACTAAACATATAAAGAAATTATAATTAGTGTTACTATTATTATTATTATCTTCATAATTATCATAAACGTCAACAACATCGTCATCATCTTCTTCTAAAAGTGTATGACATCAGTCTTCTTGAAGTACGTAAGCTTTGTCAATACTAATTATGGAAAAGAATACATTCCTTCTGACAACTTATGTGCATTTATAATCAATAGTATCGGGATTGTAGATGCTCTAGTCTCATAACGTGCATTCAATATTGTGTTTCTTACATACTGCCAGTCAAACTTGAGTTGCATGGATATCTTGATCTTGATGTATGCTATGTGTAATGTTGCATGTTTCTAGCTATTTGGATCCCATTCTACTCATTACAAAATATACAGAAAAGAAATTAACTCCGTGATCTGTTTCTAAAGATCAGGCAGCCTGTGAGACTTTTGTATTGGCTGTATTATTATTAACTATCTAGTATTAACGCTCTACGTCACATCACCTTCTTTACACCATGTATGTATTCCCATAGTCGATAAACCCGCAGATTGGCATCTGCGAAAGGTATCAACATACACCGATACCAAAGAAACATTTAGTTGGGGTGTAATACTGGACCTAGATCATTATATAAGCATTACAACTGTTAATTACTCTATTTATCACATGAGCAACAATTAGGATCCCACTTCCTCCACCAAAACGTGAGAATGCTAAAATCTACACCATTTTCAACGTAGGTACATTCGGAGAGCAGAAACATAAGAGACCTCAGCTAGAAGATTATTGTGTCTACATAATTTCCCTAAATTAGTTGTCTACCTGTATCCATGCACGTGTTTTAAAGTCAGGTGAATTCCCTCCTGCCTATATACGATCAAAGATGTTTAGATCTTCCAAAAAGAGGCACACACAATTTATATACCCAAAAACATTAAATCCTGTAAGAGACGAGATTAAATTTGGATACAACCGGAATAGGTTACAACAGCTCTTACGACACATGGTTTAAGGTTGCGATGGGATAGAACGGGTTTTTACTGATAAAGATCTTCAAGTCACTTTCAAGTTTTACTTTATAAGGAATATTAAGTGTCTCGCTAAGATTTTTCCATCACTTAAAACTTATTCCCGCTATTAATTTTGTTTGCATTTACACAAGTGTAAATTTTCACACTACAGTAAGATCCTGCTAATACACTATCACACAAAAATGATAACTTCGTTTTGTATAACTGCTAATACACTACCAAGAATTTTTAGGTCTTCAAATCAGGCACACAAAAATGGTAAGTTCATACAAATTTTAAACCCTTACAGCTTTGGAGGTTGCCCGCAATCGCATTCAAACTCAGGGACTTCATCATCAATATCATCACGAGACACTTACGAGAGCAACATATGCCATGCTTCAACCGCTCTTGTGATATATATTGGGATGTAAGGTGCGTGAAAGATTATGCCTCTTGTGCACCCAAGTGTTAATGGTAGTCAAAGGGAAGAGTATAAAACATGAAATATATGTACTACAATCTGGGACAAAATATACATTCTTACATAAAATCAAATACAATTATCCGAATCACGTATTTCCACATAAGCGCTTAAACGTTTATAATTATAAGAGTTGAATTTTGTTGTAAAGTATCTATCTGGTTGTCAGAAATATAAATAGTATATATGTTGATATTATATATTTTTTAAAAGTACATTATCCGAATCACACATAATAATCAATGATTATCAACTTGACAAGGATCCTCGAAACATTACCTGCACAATATTTGTAAATCACACATATCTTCCCAAAAATTACATCATTATTTGTTTGGTCCTTGCATTAATTTTCCTTGTTATTACAAGTGTTTCTATCTACAACTAAAATTCAATTTTTTGATTATGTAACTAACAATAATATTTTACAATATAATGCTACATTACACGGTTCAAGTTTCAATTATACTTTCATATTTCAATTAAATTATTTCTAATACTTTTCCATTGAATCTAAGACTGGCACTGTCCTGAAAGTGTAGACACTTCTCCTCCACAAAATAAAATTTTTAACTATGATTTTACATTAAATAAATTCAGTTTTCAATTACTTTTACAGGTAATAAATATAAACATACATGCAATTAAAGTGTATTCATAATGGGAAAATAAACTTTGTATTCGTCCAACAAAACAAAGACATTTTGGTCAATGATGAATTCAGTTTTATGCATTAATTATAAATAATCTCCTTTCCGTTATATGCATTGTACGTCCGTTTGCAGATGACTACATACCTAACGCGCGACCCTTCACTCCTGATAGCGACAGTTCAGAAGAAGGACATATTCCAGGTAAATACATAGATCATATGGCAAGATGAATCGTATCTATGTTTCAGTGAATATTTTGCAAAACTTGTTATACCAATACTCCGGCTCAGACAATATAATTTCATGTTCCTACGCTACGTCTGATGTATTCCTTATATATAACATGAAGCGAGAAAAAACTAAAGTGACGATTTCACCAATAGCTCTAAAAAGGTACTACTAAACTAAGTCTTTCTCAAGTATGGGGAAAAAACCGATAGACGATCGATAATAAACACAAAATGTGCTGGATTTACCAAATTTATAAATGTTTACAAAATTCTTTAAACTCGAATAGAAGGTTGAGTTCGTTGTCTCCATACTACGCACACACACACACGCACACACACACACACACACACATATATATATATATATATATATATATATATATATATATATATATATATATATATATATATATATATATATATATATATATATACACACACAAACCAGGTAAAATTGAAAGTGATATTTGATATGCCTGGATTCTAAAAAATAATTATTGATACTTGTAGGCATAACTAATATCAATTACAATGTTCCGGTATCGTTTACCCGCGGACCTGAGTACGAATTAAAAGTTATCTAAATCAGTGAGATTAACATACTGGGGCTTACTTTACGCTTTTTTGCGCACTCCGATAAAAATATTTTTCCATTTGCTGTTTCATCCACCAACGGTGGTACGCCAGTCTGGTGTTAGCAGAGTACATTGACATCATGTTTCTTTGTTTGGTTGGTTAAATTTCTGACCACCACGAGATGGCTGATCATTAGTTAAATTTACAGTATCGGCAAGTTCTAACGTTTGAGTATGTGTTCTCTTATTAGTCGACATATTTCTTATCCAACATTGCAATCTTACTCTTAATAAAGACATTTCTTAAAACATATATAGTACAATCATTTATTTTACCAGGGCTCACATTCCGCGCCTTGATAAAAAAAATAAAATGTATTTTCGTGGTACCTGATTCGCTATTTTGCCTGTCGAAAGTTTACATATTAAAGGGTATGTGCTTTCGTAAGCTCTTTAACTACCAAAAAAAATAAGAGAATGAAACGATGCCGACTCGATCAATTGTCATGCAAGTGTTACAACACAATTAAGATATGTATGGGCGCAATTCAAACAAACGACAAGTTCAATACATACACCGTACAGTACAAATAAAATAATATGTTAATCACTCACACTTTGTTTTCGTCCGAGTTCTCTAATAATATGACGCTAAGGCCACCAAATTATGAAAATGCTAACACAATTCACAATTGAATGATTGTGGAATCATTGCTTTGTTTCGCATATGCCTAATATACAGTCCGACGTCACCACTCAACATGACAATAAACAAAGAACAAAAGGAATTAAATCATACTTCCACGGCTGCTATTGCTAAACACATAATATAAGACATCTAGAAAACATATGCTGTTACTGGTGTCTGTGAGAGCATTATATTAGTGAATCTTGCAATATCGCCGCTCACGCCAGTTTGAATCATAGCAGTGTACGCAACAATAAGGGTACAATCGATCAAACTATTAGTAGTGGTTTTGAAAATGTTGCAGTCGTTTAATTCGGTAATGCGGGGATTATTTACCTGACAAATATTTGAATGTAACATGAGATTTTTTTACGCTATGTTGATACAGTTACTTTGTCCAAAATGGATGAAATAAAATATGTCATACTCTGCTGTATTTAGTGTATAAAAATAATGTTTAACTAATTAATTAATAATTAATAATAAAGCAGTAGTATTATTCAAACTTGTTACTATTATGTATTAAACAAATAAGGATGAAATGTGCTTTCAAAAGGAATTAATTTGTTCAACAACAGATGCACTAGCTTCAAGTTTTCATTTGAATTAGAATTAAATTTAATTTCATATAGTTTAAATTAAACATTCAGTATTACTTGTGTTTGAAAACATTATGTGTTTGATCTAGTTGCTGTCCTGACGTATCACATATATCGATTTAAGAAAACAAGTGCTATTCGTACATACTGTTATGTTTATATATATTGGTAATATTATTTTCAAACTAATGCTTGTAGCAAGGGTCAATAGTTTATGACATTTTAATGACAATGTCCTCTAATTGTACAGTAAACACCACGTGATGCAAGGAGGACATTCGAAAAGTTGAAATGGTCCTACTGAACTAGTTATTCATTTGATAGTATTGGATCAAGTGATTATATTGTCCATTTGGTTTGGTATGAAAGGGTCCAACGATAATGTATATCAATTTATACAACTGCAAACGAGTGTTTAGAAATGATAAATGATTCGTTTAATTCTCGTAATCAATTATTTAGCTATAATTTCTTTGGCAGTTTCATATATCTTTCTATATTAGCGATTCAAAAAGCGGAATAATTGTTAAGGTTGATATTTGTCATTAAAGAGTTTTGAGTGGATTGATTGATGAATTTAATTTAGCATTTTACTCATTTAATGTCTACGCGGCGTAACATTTGTTTAAGGATTTGTATATAGTAATATTATGTGGACTTGCCATCATACATTCAAGGAAATTTTAGAATATATAAAGAGAGATATAGATCTTCAAGTAACTTGACTGTTGTGAAATTTATAAATAAAATTAAATGTTTTGCTTTGATCTTTTTAATGACTTAAATCCTATTCCCGGTATTAATTTTGTTTGCATGCACATCAGTGTAAATGTAAACACTAATTCTGTAATCTTTAAGAAAATATATATATATTCCTCACGCTTTTACAACCAGCAAAGTCATTTGTGCGATTGTTTGCATCGTTCTGACAAGTTTTTACAAGGAACTGAATTTCGCTTTTCAAAACACATTAATGAAACTTGTACTTAACTAATTTACAAATATTACCGCTTCACACCAATCATATGACTATTCAACTGCCAATTTTATGAATATGATTGTACCTAATAATGTAGTTTCCAGCAACATATTTTCCTTTACTACTTCAGGAACAATCCGTAAAGCTATTATCGATATTAAATCATATTTACAGTTTTACCAATTGTGCATAAAAGCAATGTTTCAAGAAAATCTGGTCATCGGCCTTGTACCTAATAATGTAGTTTCCAGCTACATCTGCGAATGGTACCGAGAGACACCCGTGGCGTTTTGCCCGACCCAAAATAGTATAGAAACATGTATAACAAAGTAATTCGGACAAGCCATTGTTTTATGTTAAACATGACATCAGGGTGGAAAGCCCAACCAAGGCCGTCAGAAGCGCAATTATCACCTTGGAATGGAAGCGCTTGTGCAGATCAAAGAAGTTGCCCGAAGGAGTGTACGTACCTTATCTTCTTGTTCCGCAGACTGACAGCCATGTTGAATTGGTCGCTTAGTCGATAGGACAGGGCCACAGCGCTATCCAGTCAGAATCGAGATGGGGACGGGACCTTAATTTTTCTAAGTATGATATCCTTAGACCTGCCAGCAAGATTTAGTTCGCTATAGATCGTTAGAGAGATTGCAAGAAGATAGCTCCGATCAGCCATGCCTTATTGGCGGAGACAAATCTTAGGACAGGATTCTAAGTGCAGCTTCTTAAGGTCAGTGAGCTAGTTGTTCGATCTTTGTTGAATGCGACTGCATTTAATTGTAGATCGTAGATATACTTATTATTATTACTGGAATCGTAGTAGGAAGAATTTTTTGTGATGTTAATATGTTTGCATATTTTGAAGAATGAATTGATATTTGTAAAGAATCATATCATATTGCTTGCTAGCCGTCGTAAGAGTTAATATTATTATAATTCGCTATGTGGTTATTTTATAGTAGACTAGCACATTTGTCCATGCAATTATAGATTTTGCCATTGCCAAATTGAATGGTAGCTTTGAAATGGTTGCACTGTGAAAAATTAGTAATATGAATATTTGAATATTTGTGTACGCTTGTGGGAGTGTAGTGTACAGACATGCGTCTGGTTGTTGTAATATTGTAAGTACAATGAGATTAAATATATATTTTGATATACTGATGTGACACAATGTATTGATGTATGTATGATACCGTGTTATTACGCCATTGTTTTCCCTGTAAGAGTGTGTGGGAATTTTGATGCGTATGTATGCGTGACCTAAAAAGTAATAGCCTTATCTGATGGTTAATTGATGATTTAGTGTGAGGTGAGATTCGATAAACCATATGATAACACCTTGTGGTTTTCACAGGAAGCTTCGAGGGACAGACCATTTACAGTGGTCCCAGTAGTCTCCGATAGAGAGACGGAAGAAAAGAGAAGGAAGGAGGTAAGTCAGGAGAGGTGAAGTCCAGGAGAAGTGGGAGGAACGAAATAAAGAGATGAGTAGAACCAAAGGCCAGGAAGATCGAACTCACACTGAAAATCACGAGATGAAGTAGGCTGTCACTTAGAGGACGAGTGATTGAGTTTATCATTTAAAATTATCGATTTTATTAAATTGTTATTATTTTGAATTTCATCTTCGTGTTCTATATACTTTAACCGTCGGCAGTTCTGACTGGGAGCTCAGAGCTGTACATCTATTTCGTCAGTAATTTAACTTTATAGCTTCACGAGCCAGGGTGGAACTTCCATAATATTTTAATTAATATATTGGAAGTACCCACCCCAGCCCTTGCAAACGCTACAACACCGATACCAAATAATAGATAGGTGGGGTATAATAATGGACCTGAATCATTATTCTACAACAACAACTGTTCATTATTCAATTTATGTATCAAATGAGTGACAATTAGGATTCTAAATCCTTCGCCAATAACTGTACGTAATAAGTAGGTAAATTAAGAGAGCAGAAACATAAAGACCCTCTACTAGAAAATTAATGTACCTAAATAATTTCCCTAAAGTCGTTGGCCACCTGTTTTCTTGCTCGTGTTTTAAGGTCAGGTGACTTAAATCCTACCTATACACAATCAAATATGTTTCGATCTTCAAACAAAAGGAACAAACAATACGTATGGCCAAAACAAGTACCTCTAAAAGACAAGATTACATTTGGATGCCACCGCAATCATTTAAAAACGTTAATACCTGAGATGGAATATCATCACTGAGCACAACCAAGTACAAAAATATACCGTCTCACAGTCCGCTCTTACGATGAAAGGCGGAAGGCTCGGATGGGGTAGAACGGGCTTTTAGTGCATGAGAGAACCAGCTGTGGTCAGAGCGGAACTATAGATCTTCAAGTAGCTTAACTCTTGAGTAATGTATAATGTAAATTAAGTGTTTTAATTAGATCTGTATCATGACTTGAAACTAATTCCTGATATTCATTTTCTTCGCATGTACACAATTGTAGATCTTCACACTACTTTTGCAACCGTTATATATATATATATATATATATATATATATATATATATATATATATATATATATATATGTATATATATATATATATATATATATATATATATAATCCTTTGTCTCTCTCTCAAACAACCACTATATATATATATATATATATATATATATATATATATATATATATATATATATATATATATATATATAAGCAAACACATTTTTCAGAAAATGAAGTTTATTGATTAACATCTGGTGGACTTCTCACACTTGTACATGGCATATGCCATGTGTCCGAATGCTTATATTGTTTGACATGTTTTGACAAGGAATTGAATTTCTTTTATCAAAACTCATTAATCAAAATTGTACTTTCATAACAAGCAAATATTACTTCAGCATAGAAATCATATGATTATACAACTGTCAACTTTATGAATATGATTGTTTATATTTATATTGTTTGCGCTCTATAAGTTATGTATAACAGTAGAAACTAATACGATCAAGTAAAGTATACATGCATGACCCTCTGGACCTCTCACGCTTTTACAACTGCCCAGGTCATGTGTCGGATTGTTTATATTGTTCATAATTTACGACCTTGACAATGAAGATGTTATAACTCTGTAGGTGAAAATTCCAGCTACAAATAACAACTACAAAAGAAAAGGAGTACATAGATCATAATTCACAAATAAACACCAGCAATGCTGACGCCAAACCTTTGACAGAGAAAATACATTTATGGCATAAATGAACTACTCCAGTAGCCATGTGGCAAGCTTTTATCAATATTAAAGCATATTTACCGTTTGTACTGGAAAACAATGTTTTATAGAAATCTTGTCATCCGCCTTGTACTTAATCGTGTAGGCTCCAGCTATCTATCATTACTTAATAAATAGTCTTAAACAAATATAGATTTCCTACCTATATCTTTATTTCTAAATGCTTTAAATATTTAACCCAAAGAATCATTGATAAACAGTATCCATTGGGAAAGCAAAGCTGAATATAAAGAAACGTATATTTCGTTAGTTTATCTTATATTATTTTTATTAGTAGTAGTAGTAGTAGTAGTAGTAGTAGTATCGGTATTCATATTACATACGTTATCAAATCTCTGATAGATTTCAATGTCATTCAGCTATGCAAATAAGTCATCAAATTCCATGTAACGTAACAGAATGCATCCCTCGTGACGAGTCATATATTTTTAATAGAATGGAAATCTGCGATATTCCATTCTGTAATTTATAAAACCAACATATCTTTCATTATCTGAAATCTTCTTGTTTCCAAATAGTTGTATTGAAGTGATTGTGTAGCAGAATCCATGTGTGTCGTTTAACGTCACATTAATATAATCCTGCTGATACAGTACCACGAATGTTAAGATCCTCAAGAATGGAACACACAAATGATAACTTCATAAAATTTAAAATCCTCAAAGATATGCCCAGCATTGGATGTGACCTGCATTAGTATAAAACTCAAAGGCCTCATCTTCAATATCACCCCGAGTCATATACCATAGCAAAAGCTGTCCTACTTCATCCCACTCGTATGATATGCGTGAGATGTTGGGTGAGAGTAAGGTCTGATCTATTATGTATCCCAGTCCCGACTGTAGACAGAGCGGAACGTATTAAAAGCAAATTTATATTTCCTAAAATCCGGGGAGAAAAATCTTTCTTTCAAACATTCATAAATATTTATCCAAACCACTAATTTCCATATACGCGAATAAAACGTATATGATTATAACAGTTGAAATGTGTTGAAAAGTATCTATGGTTGTAGAAATATACATATTAATCTATGTTGATAATATATTTGTTTTGCTTTACATATATCAGATTATGTGGGTACCCTAAGTACACTTTATTCGGCTATTTTGCCGTAGCATATTTGCGTTTGAGATTTTGACATTTGGGAAATGGTCTAATATCTAAAGTGATGATCTACATATATATATATATACGTTCTGGTCTAAATGTGTCCAGAGAAACTAAGTATTTGGGCAAACCTTATAAAAGACAATTGCACTTACGCAGACAAAAATATTAAGTCAAGAAACAAAGTGGATGACAATGTTTTTCTTTACAGATGAGTTTCCAGGTAAGTACTCATTTTTCGTACATCATACCGTACCAGTTTATGGGAAACCAGATGTGACAATCGGACAAGAATCTACTATAAACAATGATTAGTTATCACTGATATATGGTTCCTTTATTGTTCTATCCGAAATTTCTGATAATCGACAATTTACATTACGTTATCTGACATAACTACAATTACACATATGCATTGTGTAGGCTGTCACTATTTAAAATAACATAAAAACTTTTTAATACACTTCATACAAATGTAAATCGTGAAACTACTTCAGCAATCGGTAAATATATATATATATATATATATATATATATATATATATATATATATATATATATATATATATATTCATACATACGTACATACATACACTACTTCTATCCCCTCAAATGATATGCTTTGGATGTGGGGTGAGAGTAATGTCTGACATATTATTGATCCCTGTACCGACAGTAGTCAGAGCGGAAAGTATTAAAACCAAACATATATGTACAAAAATCCGGATAAAAAAAAACTGTCTTTCAATAATTCATAAATAACAATCGAAACCAATTATTTCCACTTAGGCGAATAGAACATATATGATGATAACAGTTGAAATATGTTGAAAAGTGTATATAGTTGTAAAAAGATACATATTATCAAATGTTTATATTATATATGTTTTGCTTTGTGACCTGCATTCTTATAAAACTCAAAGGCCTCATCTTCAATATCATCCCGAGTTATATACCATAGCAAAAGCTGTCCTGCTTCATCCCACTCATATGATATGCGTGAGATGTTGGGTGAGAGTAAGGTCTGATCTATTATGTATCCCAGTCCCGACTGTAGACAGAGCGGAACGTATTAAAAGCAAATTTATATTTCCTGAAATCCGGGGGAAAAAAAATCTTTCTTTCAAACATTCATAAATATTTATCCAAACCACTAATTTCCATATACGCGAATAAAACGTATATGATTATAACAGTTGAAATGTGTTGAAAAGTATCTATGGTTGTAGAAATATACATATTAATCTATGTTGATAATATATTTGTTTTGCTTTACATATATCAGATTATGTGGGTACCCTAAGTACACTTTATTCGGCTATTTTGCGTAGCATATTTGCGTTTGAGAATTTGACATTTGGGAAATGGTCTAATATCTAAAGTGATTATATATATATATATATATATATATATATATATATATATATATATATATATATATATATATATATATATATATATATATATATATATATATATATATATACGTTCTGGTCTAAATGTGTCCAGAGAAACTAAGTATTTGGGCAAACCTTATAAAAGACAATTGCACTTACGCAGACAAAAATATTAAGTCAAGAAACAAAGTGGATGACAATGTTTTTCTTTACAGATGAGTTTCAAGGTAAGTACTCATTTTTCGTACATCATACCGTACCAGTTTATGGGAAACCAGATGTGACAATCGGACAAGAATCTACTATAAACAATAATTAGTTATCACTGATATATGGTTCCTTTATTGTTCTATCCGAAATTTCTGATAATCGACAATTTACATTACGTTATCTGACATGACTACAATTACACATATGCATTGTGTAGGCTGTCACTATTTAAAATAACATAAAAACCTTTTAATACACTTCATACAAGTGTAAATCGTGAAACTACTTCAGCAATCGGTAAATATATATATATATATATATATATATATATATATATATATATATATATATATATATATATATATTCATACATACGTACATACATACACTCCTTCTATCCCCTCAAATGATATGCTTTGGATGTGGGGTGAGAGTAATGTCTGACATATTATTGATCCCTGTACCGACAGTAGTCAGAGCGGAAAGTATTAAAACCAAAAATATATGTACAAAAATCCGGATAAAAAAAACTGTCTTTCAATAATTCATAAATAACAATCGAAACCAATTATTTCCACTTAGGCGAATAGAACATATATGATGATAACAGTTGAAATATGTTGAAAAGTGTATAAAGTTGTAAAAAGATACATATTATCAAATGTTTATATTATATATGTTTTGCTTTGTAACCTGCATTCTTATAAAACTCAAAGGCCTCATCTTCAATATCATCCCGACTCATATACCATAGCAAAAGCTGTCCTACTTCATCCCACTCATATGATATGCGTGAGATGTTGGGTGAGAGTAAGGTCTGATCTATTATGTATCCCAGTCCCGACTGTAGACAGAGCGGAACGTATTAAAAGCAAATTTATATTTCCTGAAATCCGGGCGGAAAAAAATCTTTCTTTCAAACATTCATAAATATTTATCCAAACCACTAATTTCCATATACGCGAATAAAACGTATATGATTATAACAGTTGAAATGTGTTGAAAAGTATCTATGGTTGTAGAAATATACATATTAATCTATGTTGATAATATATTTGTTTTGCTTTACATATATCAGATTATGTGGGTACCCTAAGTACACTTTATTCGGCTATTTTGCCGTAGCATATTTGCGTTTGAGAATTTGACATTTGGGAAATGGTCTAATATCTAAAGTGATGATATATATATATATATATATATATATATATATATATATATATATATATATATATATATATATATATATATATATATATATACGTTCTGGTCTAAATGTGTCCAGAGAAACTAAGTATTTGGGCAAACCTTATAAAAGACAATTGCACTTACGCAGACAAAAATATTAAGTCAAGAAACAAAGTGGATGACAATGTTTTTCTTTACAGATGAGTTTTCAGGTAAGTACTCATTTTTCGTACATCATACCGTACCAGTTTATGGGAAACCAGATGTGACAATCGGACAAGAATCTACTATAAACAATGATTAGTTATCACTGATATATGGTTCCTTTATTGTTCTATCCGAAATTTGTGATAATCGACAATTTACATTTCGTTATCTGACATGACTACAATTACACATATGCATTGTGTAGGCTGTCACTATTTAAAATAACATAAAAACCTTTTAATACACTTCATGCAAGTGTAAATCGTGAAACTACTTCAGCAATCGGTAAATATATATATATATATATATATATATATATATATATATATATATATATATATATAAATATGTATATATATATATCTATATATATATATATATATATATATATATATATATATATATATATATATATATATATATATATTCATACATACGTACATACATACACTCCTTCTATCCCCTCAAATGATATGCTTTGGATGTGGGGTGAGAGTAATCTCTGACATATTATTGATTCCTGTACCGACAGTAGTCAGAGCGGAAAGTATTAAAACCAAAAATATATGTACAAAAATCCGGATCAAAATAAACTGTCAGCAGCAAAGAGGGTGAGCCGGACATGTTTCAAACAAAAAATCGATTTTAACTCCCAAAACAACAAATAGAACCTTCCTACGAAATCTCATGTTTTAACCAAAAACAAAAAGAATGTCTCTGTTTGGCAAATGGAGCCTTAGTGATTTTGTCTGAAACACGATCTTGCAGGAGCCTCGAAATGAGTAAAAAAAACACGATGGACACTCACTCCTATGATTTCAACCGAATATTTTATCAAGTCCGACACGATATCGCGTCCGAGGGTCTGCTAAATTTATCGTTACAAATCCATGTGGTATTGACTGAACGTGACTAAAGAAATTTCTAAATTGATTATGTGTCATATCACCGCTGCACCAGGTCTGATGAATATTTCGTAGTGTATGAGTATCAACTCCGTTAAACACACACAACAGATTGCAATTATCGCGAATCACTTTTGGTATTTGTGTGTATCGTTGAGTGACATATATCACATCAGTGCTTTTATGCCTGCCTCTGGAAAATATCCTAGCAGGATTTTTTTGATTATCTAACATCACGTCATCGTATACGACTAAATTGTTAATACTTCCATCGATATCATCAATGCTCGGTGCATCGTTGATATCGGTTATAAATTCAATAATGCCCTCGCCGGCAATCTCTGAAGCGTTTTCATTAAAATCCTTTAACACTTCATAGCATCGTTGATCATCTACGCTAGGGGCAATTAAATACAACTTATCCCACTTCATCCATCTCATTATTAAATTAAGTACTTCCATTAGATTTTTAGTGGTTAAAAAAATGAAATTGTCTTCTTCACCCCCTCTGCTGCTCGGCCCTTTTTTTACTGCAATTTTGACAATATAACCAATCTTTCATTTTGTTTTTCACGGAAAGTCTTTAAAAACTCTTCTGGAGTTGGTATTGGTTTATTTTTTCGTCGAAGATATTCTATTGCGGAACGATATTGTGGGGATCCACATGATATACAAATTTGATATTTCCCCCGAACACCTTTTCCACAACCGAGACAGGGTCGTGGACCATCGGGACATCCTTGTTTTGCAGTACAATTATGTATCCCGCAGAATTCCCCGTAGGAGTTTTTCCCACATCGTCGTGTGGACCCTAAAAATAACCAACAGCATTTATTCGTTGCTAATGCTGGATTCACCATTATTATTAATTGTTAATAAATATTCAATTAAACATTAGAAAGTATATTGTATAATGATTAGTGATTACTCCAATAACATGTTAGGGTGCGATGATGAGTTTTTTCAAACACCACAAACTCATCACGATCTTCAAGAATATTACAAAAGGCGTTTAGGTCCATCATGGTGTGTTTCTAGTAAAAAATCCGCAATTGAATTCCTCACCATGGACAATTATCTACTTCGTGGTGTAATTATTCAACAACGGGGAAAATTTTATGTGTTTGTAGATGACCCCGACATAACCGGATTTCAGGGATGTTCTGCAGTCAATGAAATTATTCCCCTAGAGAGATTGAGATATCCCTCTATCGACATTGATTCTAAAACCCCATCGTTGGAGGAGTTATTATTGTTTTTCTGCGACTTAGTTGATTCCATTAACGATATTATCGTTTTTGAAACCCGTGGTGGTTATCACATTTTATTGAAAACGATTCCGATCGATTTTGATAATCATCGGGAATTGTTGAAGAAAATTGCCGCAGACAGACCATCATGGAACGTTGATATACAAGCTGGATTGTACGATATAAAATTACCCGGAACAAGATCGGCAAAACAAAACAGCGTTGATAAACGATTAATTCATCCGTGTGGATTTACTAGCAATTTACTGTCCTGTCCTGTTGGGATTCAGCCGTTGTATGAGCGCGTTGATAATGAAGTTATTTTGAGTGATTTTACCGCCAATGACGATTTGACCAACGAAGATTTCAATCAAATATCTATCGCGTTAACTGGACAGCCTGATCAAATCACAACAATCACTGGTGGGTCCAGCAATATGATTTCATTGTCGCGGAGACCTGGGTCGTGGTGTAATATTTGTACTCGGCGACACGGCTATAATGAAATTCATGGTGTTGTCGAGCAGAGTTGCGTTGATTGTTATGTCATCGTGTATTCAGACTGTTATCTCATAGGCTGCTTCAGAAAATCAGGTAACAAAATCAGGATTCCCAGAACGGAAAGTTCTGGAACGGAAAGTTCTGGAACGGACACAGAGTATGAAAAGTATCTAAAATCATTTAACCGTCGCGGAGTTGATTATCCTGGAGAACTACAATCGAGAAATGCTGATTATCAGTATACTGAACCACCAGCACATGAATCAGGTCGGGGTTGTAAAATCATTTTCAATGAGGACTATATGGATGGTTCCGCCTGTGGAATGGGAAAATCAGAATCGGCTTCGAAATCAATCACTGAGGACAAGTCAGTGTTGTATTTGTCTTACAGGAAAACTTTTACAACAAAGACTCGTGTCGATTTTAAATTGCACAGCAATTTCCATCTGGAATCATATGATGAAATTCACGGCGAGATTGTATTTGACGAATTCAGCCGCAGAAAAGTTATCTCACAAATAGAATCTATTGTTCGCGTGCGAGGAATTCCCGATACAATCATTGTTAATGAATGGCACGGTATTCTCAGGCAAATGGTGTCCTCGAGGGATAACAAAACAATTTGGGAGAAGTTTTCTTCGCTGATAACTAACGCGGTTAGAGTTATTGTGTTAGATGCAGATGCGAACACTGATGACTTGATACTATTCAGAGACAAATTAGCGCGATCTGATATGAAATTCATCAACAATGACTATAAAATCGATCACGAAAAGAAAATTATTGTGGAACACTCACACAGCGATAACTATCTGAAATTAATAGAGACACTTGAGCGCGGAAAACGCGTTGCTGTATTCACCCATAACAAACGACGAGGCGATTACTCCGTAGAGAGTCTCGCTAAGCAATTACAACACCAGGGATATCACGTGAAATATTATCATGCAGAAACTGATCAACAACAGCGACAAAGAGATTTCTCTGATATCAGTGAAGCGTTCAACGACATCGATGCTGTTATATATAATACAACCATCGAAGCTGGTATTTCCATCGTCGATGATAAATTCAAACGATTGTTTGTGTTTTCGGAACAATTAGGTTCAGTAGAAGCAACAAAACAAGCGCTGCATCGATTCAGAAATATCAATGAAATCATTATTCTGCGAATAGCCGTGGAAACAGCGTTGAATTGCCGTTGACTCGCGATGATATCATTGCGTTAATAAAATCACGTGAAGCAACTCTATCAACAACAGAATTGTTATTTCGAGCCCCTAACTTCATTGATGTTGATACCAGCTATGGATACGCATTTGTCAGTGTTGTTATTGACGAGAATAATTCACGGAGTTATTTTACTCAACGGTTAATCGCGCTAATGAAATAGTCCGGTTATGAGATTTCACAAACACTTCCCGATGAATATCAGATATGGCTTGCAAAAAAGGGAATCCAAAATGACAACCACCGCAGATATAGATGATAGCCCCGTCGTATATGATTTTCTGAAGAGTACTGTCGGGGAAAGAATAGCTGGCGTGGCTGTGATAAATCCTTTGGATTTCAAATACTACAAATACGATCCCGACGAAAAATTAGAACCATGCTAGAAGAAATTGAAATATCTCAATAATGTATTTCAGACCGATGTTAGTAAACTCGATATTGACACAATAGAACAACTTGACAAGAATGTTTCACGGTTACAACGATATCAGCGAGTTTTTGTTGATAAACACAATCATGGAAAATCCATCGCGACTCAACAATTCAGATCTGATAAAATCTCTCCCCGGCAACAACTCGAAATTGTAAGAAATGTGTTGGATGTGTTAAATCTCCCAGATGTGGTTCCTGATCGGTTAGATGTGAAAAATGTGCCAGTGAATCGCACCAAGCTGTTAACGAATATCACTGCGATGCTAAAACAACCGGACCAATTTGAAAAATATCAGATGCTGTTAAAACATTTCACTGATATTTTTCCGGACTTGTGGTTTAGAAAGGGCACATTATCGGTAAAGAACATCATTGAAAAAATCAAGTTGATTTATAAAGAATTCGGTGGAAAATTACAATCAGATGATAAAATAAATCCCATTTGATCTAACTATACTCTGTTGTATCCTATATGGCCGGGATCTGACTTTGTAGATGACCCGACATGGATTACTGAAACTGTTGATGATGTGGGATTTGCTGGGAAAGATGTGACTGCAACGGATACACACACTATAATGTTGAAATTTCATGTTTGGACCGTTAATGGATGGTTTAGTCGATACGATGGTTCCGATTGATTAAATGTCAAATGTGGAAAGTGCCAGAATTACTATAAAATATTAATTCTGGCACTTTCAACATCGATGATAGAGCCATCAGAATGATAAACTAAGGCCTGTAACACAGATGAATAATATCATATTGAACCACCATGGGGTTATAGTGCCATAATTAATATTTTATATACAATTTTGACACTTTCCACACTCAAAATAGGGCGTCGGGCAATGTTGGGCCTGATAATTTCTGACAATAAAATATCATTTTACAAATGTGGAAAATTTCCAATGCCGTTAAAACAATAATACGGCGGAAATGATATTACTGCAATTGATGATCACACTACATTTTGGATTCCCTTTTTTTGCAAGCCATATCTGATATTCATCGGGAAGTGTTTGTGAAATCTCATAACCGGACTGTTTCATTAGCGCGATTAACCGCTGAGTAAAATAACTCCGTGAATTATTCTCGTCAATAACAACACTGACAAATGCGTATCCATAGCTGGTATCAACATCAATGAAGTTAGGCGCTCGAAATAAAAATTCTGTTGTTGATAGAGTTGCTTTACGTGATTTTATTAACGCAATGATATCATCGCGAGTCAACGGCAATTCAACGCTGTTTCCACGGCTATTCGCAGAATAATGAATTTCATTGATATTTCTGAATCGATGCAGCGCTTGTTTTGTTGCTTCTACTGATCCTAACTGTTCCGAAAACACAAACAATCGTTTGAATTTATCATCGACGATGGAAATACTAGCTTCGATGGTTGTATTATATATAACAGCATCGATGTCGTTGAACGCTTCACTGATATCAGAGAAATCTCTTTGTCGCTGTTGTTGATCAGTTTCTGCATGATAATATTTCACGTGATATCCCTGGTGTTGTAATTGCTTAGCGAGACTCTCTACGGAGTAATCGCCACGTCGTTTGTTATGGGTGAATACAGCAACGCGTTTTCCGCGCTCAAGTGTCTCTATTAATTTCAGATAGTTACTGCTGTGTGAGTGTTCCACAATAAATTTCTTTTCGTGATCGATTTTATAGTCATTGTTGATGAATTTCATATCAGATCGCGCTAATTTGTCTCTGAATAGTATCAAATCATCAGTGTTCGCATCTGCATCTAACACAATAACTCTAACCGCGTTAGTTATCAGCGAAGAAAACTTCTCCCAAATTGTTTTGTTATCCCTCGAGGACATCATTTGCCTGAGAATAACATGCCATTCATCAACAATGATTGTATCGGGAATTCCTCGCACGCGAACAATAGATTCTATTTGTGAGATAACTTTTCTGCGGCTGAATTCGTCAAATACAATCTCGCCGTGAATTTCATCATATGATTCCAGATGGAAATTGCTGTGCAATTTAAAATCGACACGAGTCTTTGTTGTAAAAGTTTTCCTGTAAGACAAATACAACACTGACTTGTCCTCAGTGATTGATTTCCAGGCCGATTCTGATTTTCCCATTCCACAGGCGGAACCATCCATATAGTCCTCATTGAAAATGATTTTACAACCCCGACCTGATTCATGCGCTGGTGGTTCAGTATACTGATAATCAGCATTTCTCGATTGTAGTTCTCCAGGATAATCAACTCCGCGACGGTTAAATGATTTTAGATACTTTTCATACTCTGTGTCCGTTCCAGAACTTTCCGTTCCAGAACTTTCCGTTCTGGGAATCCTGATTTTGTTACCTGATTTTCTGAAGCAGCCTATGAGATAACAGTCTGAATACACGATGACATAACAATCAACGCAACTCTGCTCGACAACACCATGAATTTCATTATAGCCGTGTCGCCGAGTACAAATATTACACCACGACCCAGGTCTCCGCGACAATGAAATCATATTGCTGGACCCACCAGTGATTGTTGTGATTTGATCAGGCTGTCCAGTTAACGCGATAGATATTTGATTGAAATCTTCGTTGGTCAAATCGTCATTGGCGGTAAAATCACTCAAAATAACTTCATTATCAACGCGCTCATACAACGGCTGAATCTCAACAGGACAGGACAGTAAATTGCTAGTAAATCCACACGGATGAATTAATCGTTTATCAACGCTGTTTGGTTTTGCCGATCTTGTTCCGGGTAATTTTATATCGTACAATCCAGCTTGTATATCAACGTTCCATGATGGTCTGTCTGCGGCAATTTTCTTCAACAATTCCCGATGATTATCAAAATCGATCGGAATCGTTTTCAATAAAATGTGATAACCACCACGGGTTTCAAAAACGATAATATCGTTAATGGAATCAACTAAGTCGCAGAAAAACAATAATAACTCCTCCAACGATGGGGTTTTAGAATCAATGTCGATAGAGGGATATCTCAATCTCTCCCGGGGAATAATTTCATTGACTGCAGAACATCCCTGAAATCCTGTTATGTCGGGGTCATCTACAAACACATAAAAGTTCCCCCGTTGTTGAATAATTACACAACGAAGTAGATAATTGTCCATGGTGAGGAATTCAATTGCGGATTTTTTACTAGAAACACACCATGATGGACCTAAACGCCTTTTGTAATATTCTTGAAGATCGTGATGAGTTTGTGGTGTTTGAAAAAACTCATCATCGCACCCTAACATGTTATTGGAGTAATCACTAATCATTATACAATATACTTTCTAATGTTTAATTGAATATTTATTAACAATTAATAATAATGGTGAATCCAGCATTAGCAACGAATAAATGCTGTTGGTTATTTTTAGGGTCCACACGACGATGTGGGAAAAACTCCTACGGGGAATTCTGCGGGATACATAATTGTACTGCAAAACAAGGATGTCCCGATGGTCCACGACCCTGTCTCAGTTGTGGAAAAGGTGTTCGGGGGAAATATCAAATTTGTATATCATGTGGATCCCCACAATATCGTTCCGCAATAGAATATCTTCGACGAAAAAATAAACCAATACCAACTCCAGAAGAGTTTTTAAAGACTTTCCGTGAAAAACAAAATGAAAGATTGGTTAAATCGTCAAAATTGCAGTAAAAAAAAAGGGCCGAGCAGCAGAGGGGGTGAAGAAGACAATTTCATTTTTTTTAACCACTAAAAATCTAATGGAAGTACTTAATTTAATAATGAGATGGATGAAGTGGGATAAGTTGTATTTAATTGCTCCTAGCGTAGATGATCAACGATGCTATGAAGTGTTAAAGGATTTTAATGAAAACTCTTCAGAGATTGCCGGCGAGGGTATTATTGAATTTATAACCGATATCAACGATGCACCGAGCATTGATGATATCGATGGAAGTATTAACAATTTAGTCGTATACGATGATGTGATGTTAGATAATCAAAAACATCCTGCTAGGATATTTTCCAGAGGCAGGCATAAAAGCACTGATGTGATATATGTCACTCAACGATACACACAAATACCAAAAGTGATTCGCGATAATTGCAATCTGCTGTGTGTGTTTAACGGAGTTGATACTCATACACTACGAAATATTCATCAGACCTGGTGCAGCGGTGATATGAATCATAATCAATTTAGAAATTTCTTTAGTCACGCTCAGTCAATACCACATGGATTTGTAACGATAAATTTAGCAGACCCTCGGACGCGATATCGTGTCGGACTTGATAAAATATTCGGTTGAAATCATAGGAGTGAGTGTCCATCGTGTTTTTTACTCATTTCGAGGCTCCTGCAAGATCGTGTTTCAGACAAAATCACTAAGGCTCCATTTGCCAAACAGAGACTTTCTTTTTTTTTTGGTTAAAACATGAGATTTCGTAGGAAGGTTCTATTTGTTGTTTTGAGAGTTAAAATCGATTTTTTGTTTGAAACATGTCCGGCTCACCCTCTCTGCTGCTCTGTCTTTCAATAATTCATAAATAACAATCGAAACCAATTATTTCCACTTAGGCGAATAGAACATATATGATGATAACAGTTGAAATATGTTGAAAAGTGTATATGGTTGTAAAAAGATACATATTATCAAATGTTTATATTATATATGTTTTGCTTTACATATATCAGATTATGTTGGTACGGTAAGTGCACTATATTCGTCTTTTATACCATAGCATTCTTTGGGAAGGAGAATTCGAATTTGGAAAACGGGGTATGATCTATGGTGATTACCTATTATACTTTCTGTTCTAAATGTAGACTGAGTATTTGGGTAAACCTCAATCACGGAAACTAAACTTACGCGAAGAGAAATATTAAGTCAGAAAATAAAGTGGATGACGATATTTATCTTTACAGATTTGACGGAGCGTAAGTGCATTTTTCTCGTTCTTCATACCGTGTCTTTCTATCTGAAATAAGATGTGACATTCGGAGAAGAAATAATCTACTATCTAAAATGATTTTTTATCACTGATATATGTTATATTTATCTTTCTCTTCGAATTTTCTAATAATGGACAATTTACATTTCGTTACGTTCTAATACTGTAATTACATATATACATTGCGTAAGATATCACTATTTTTATCACATAAACACCTTCGAATACACTGTTTTACTTCGTTCCTTTTCTCTGACATTTCTATTTCACGGATTCTTTATCCATATCCTGTTTATTAAGGATCATATACTAAGGGCTTTAAGGATCAGGTACAAATGGTTGGCACAACATTAGTAAATTTCACTAAATATATATCTGAATTCTAATTATTATCATCATAATCATTATCATTATTATTATTAGTATCTTCATAATTATCATAATCGTCAACAACATCGTCATCATCTGCTTCTAAATGTATCTGACATCTCTCTTCGTGATGTACGTAAGCTTTGTCAATACTAGTAATGGAAAAGAATGCATTCCTTCTGACAACTTATGTGCATTTATAATCAATAATACCGGGATTTTAGATGCTCTAGTCGCATAACGTTCATTCAATATTGTGTTTCATTTCTTTACATACTGCCAATCAAACGCGAGTTGCATGAATATCGTGATCTTGATGTTTGCCATGTGTAATGTTGCATATTTCTAGCTATTTGCATCCCATTCTGCTCATAACAAAATATACAGTAAAGAAATTAACGCCATCATCTGTTTCGACATTTCAAAAACGGGGTATTATCTATGGTGATTATCTGTATATACTTTATGGTCTCGATGTAGAATCTGAGTATTTGTGTAAACATCATTCACGAAAACGTAACTTACGCAAAGAGAAATATTAAGTCTGAAAAAAAGTGATTGATAATGTTTTTCTTTACATAACGTAATGTTTTAGGTAAGTGCACTTTTCTCATCCTTCAAACAGTTTCATTCTATCTGAAATAAGATGTGACATTCGGTGAAGAAAGAATCTACTATCTAAAATGATTATTTATCACTGATATATGTTATATTTACCTTTCTCTTCGAATTTTCTAATAATAGACAATTGACATTACGTTACGTTCGTATACTATAATTACATACATACATTGCAAAGGATATCACTATTTTTATCACATAAACACCTTCGAATACATTGTGTTACTTCGTTCCTTTTGTCTGACATTTTCATTTCATGGATTCTTCATCCACATCCTGTTCTTTAAGGATCATATACAAAGGGCTTTTAGGGAACAGGTACAAATGGTTGATACAACATTAGTAAATTTCAATAAATATATATCGGAATTATAATTATTATCATCATAACCGTTATCATTATCGTTATTATTTTTATTATTATTATTATTATTATTATTATTATTATTATCTTCATAATTAGCTTGATCGGCAAGAACATCGGCATATATATATATATATATATATATATATATATATATATATATATATATATATATATATATATATATATATAGATAGATAGATAGATAGATAGATAGATAGATAGACGATTTTACAAACCAAACATGTTTCAAAAAGTGTTTTCTTTCAAAATGTTACATATGGATCTCTCACGCTTTTACAACCTCCAAAGTCATTTTTTCGATTGTTTGTTTAGATCGCTCTGATATGTTTTGACAAGGAACTGAATTTCGCTTGTCAAAACACATTTATGAAGATTGTACTTACCTAATATGCAATTATTACCGCAGAGTGCGATACATGTAAGTATTCAACTCCCATTTCTATGAATATGATTGTTTATATATATATATATATATATATATATATATATATATATATATATATATATATATATATATATATATATATATTGTTTGCGATATAAATGTAGTGTAACACAGTAGTAGCTTATAAAATCAAGTAAAGTATACATTCGTTACCCTCTAGACCTCTTACGTTTTTACAACTGCAGACGTCGTGTTTGAGATTATTTATTTTATTCGTACTTTACGGCCTTGTAAATGAAGATGTTATTATTCAGTAGGTGAATAAATGTTCCTGATGCAAAGAGCGAATGTCAAAGGAAAGGAGTACAGATGTCACAATTTACAAATAAACACAAACAATGTTACGCCAAGTATTTGACACAGAATATCCATTTCCGGCATAATTTTACTACTTCAGAAACAATGCGGAAAGCTTTTATCGATATTAGAACATATTTACTGTTTTACCATTTGTGCAAAAAAGCAATGTTTCAAGAAAATCTGGTCATCGGCCTTGTACCTAATAATGTAGTTTCCAGCTACCTATTTTCCTTTAATAAATAGTCTTCAAGAAATATAGATTTACTACCTAGGACTCTATTTCTAAATGCTCCCATATTGAACCGAAAGAAACATTGATAACAGTATCCAATGTGAAAGCAAAGCTGTGTATAACGAAACCTATATTTAATTAGCTTATCTGATATTAATATTTATTATTACTAATAATGATTATTATTATTATTATTATTATTATCATTATTATTATTGTCTTTGATATTCATATAAGATATAGGCCTTACCTTCAATATCATCACGAGAAATATATCAGAACAAAAGATGCCCTCCTTCGGCCCGCTCATATAATATGCGTTGGATGTTGGGTGAGAAAATAGTCTGACCTCTATTGAATTCCAGTGCCAGTGCCAAGTGCAGTCAGAGCGGAAAAGATTAAAAAGGATATTATATGTACCAAAATTCGGGAGAAAATAAACTTTGTTTCATAAAATCATAAATAATAATCCAAACATCTTTTTTCCACATACGCGAATATAACGTATATGATTATAACAGTTGAATATTTTTGTAAAATATATATGGCATTAAACATATACATATTAATAAACGTTGATATGTTCTGCTTTACAGTGAGCTATGAAACTATAACGGATAAGTAATGTGATTATAAATTTCTAACATAAGCACTTTTCGATTATTCTATGTATGTATCATATGAGGGAGATTTAGGACACAAAATCCTGAACATATAAAAGAGAGAAGGTTCAAATCTACGCCACCATCAAAAAAGGTAAATTCATAGGGCAGAAAAATAAAAGCCCTCAAATAGAAGTTTCTTCAACCTACATTATTTCACTTAAGTGGTTGTCTACCTGTATGCATACACGTGTTTTATAGTCAGGTGAATTCCCTCCTGCCGTTACACTACCAAAGATGTTTAGCTCTTCCAAAACCGAGGCACACACAATTTGCATGGCCAGAACAATTCAATCCACAAAGAGAAGAGATTAAATTTAAATGCAACCGCAATCGCTTGAAAATGCATATGTATTAGATGGTATGTCATCTCTCAACGCAACTTAGATTAAAACTACGTACCCACCTACAGTAAGCTCATAAGACACATGTTGGAAGGTTGTGATGGGGTAGAACGGGCTTCATCTGTATCATGAGAGAATCAACTGTGGTAAGATCGGAGATATAAGTCTTCAAGTAGCTTAATTCTTGCATAATATGTAATGAAAATTAAACGTCTCGCTTAGATCTTTCTCATGACTGAAGACTTTTTCCCAGTATCAATTTTGTTTGCCTGTACACATGCGTAAATCTTGAAACTACTTCAGGAATATATATATATATATATATATATATATATATATATATATATATATATATATATATATATATATATATATATATATATATATATATATTAGGGTGGCCCATATTATGCACAAAACAAAATTAAATATTGTATAGCATACCCTCCTAAAAGTTTCCTTTTGGTTCCATAATATTATCTACAAAATTATAGGTCCTTCAAATAATATTTCGGGGTCCCCCAAAGGTGATGAAATTTTAGGCAATAGTCATGATGGCATTCGACATTGTGAAAACAGTTCGATACGGTGTAATACATTAACCGTTCGTACCATGACAAAATGACAGCCTATTTGACACCATTAGAAAGCTCTTGATTAGTATAATCTAGAACTGTATTACAGTGGTATACACCTAGATTTTATTAGCTGCAGTTGTACAGCAATTAAGGTGAAAAAACTGAAAATCGTATAAATACAACATAAAACGCTCAGTTCTACATATCAAAAAGATTGTCACGATTGCACTTTGCAAAGTCATGCCTGTGCTTCTCGATAACTTGCAGAAGGTATTGTTTTTGTTCTTCATCCTTAGTTATTGTAGCATTACAATTCTGGATAAGGGCGACACCCCGTTCAGCAACGTCACTGACACAGGCCAAATTACTGATCAACTTGAATCCAATCTTGTACGATTCACTTTCAGGCCATTCTTCAACCGGAATGTTGAGGAAACTATCATCGATGGTGGTGGTTTTGAAGAAACTTCGTGAGATCGATAATTCATGCAGTGTGTGTGGCAGTGTCTGCAGTGACTTAACCAAATGCAGTCCTCGGTCATCTTTGATTGCTAACACTAACTTTTTTCTCCTCGCACGACAGATGCTGAGAAAACAGAGATAGGGTAGCTAGTTCTTCAGTTAAGTACCACGAGTGACGCAACATCATTTTTAGGCCAACGTTCTTCAGTGCAACATCATTGTAGTCATCTAGTCTTTGGATGAATAGAATGTCATTGTATGGCGCATCAACCACTACTCGAGATGTGAACCAAGACTGAAGGTAGACGTTAACCACAAATCTGTTGAATCGTTGGATTCCCTGTAATTCACGGGCTGTTAGCTTGATAACAGATTCATTCCCATCAAAGACCAATTCAATTTTCATGGAGTAGATTGCCTTCGCCATCCAGCGAGCTCGATTTAGGGCACCAGGTTTTCAAAGCGTCGCTGAACTGTCCAGTCCAACCAGTGATGCCTCAAGTTGAAGAAATTCTTGATAATCATCTCGAGGGTGGCTGAGTTGAAGCTGTTCTGCAATGAATGCTTTAAGTTTGTCACAAGCAGAGATTAATGGTGTCACAGTTGGCTTTGGTTGACGGTGGACTAAGTTGGACCATTTTTCTTTGAATCGCATAAAAAGCAGAATTTCAGGCCCAGTTGATGGACCAAAGAAGCACACTGCAAATGCATTGGACAAAAGAACCTCGAACATGTGATGGCGACAGGCCAACCATAGCAAACTGCGACCAATGGCTGTCTCCAAAAGTGTGCAGGCTCCATTAAGTCTACTAGTGTTTGATGCTGTCGTGTCAAAACACATGCCAATCACAAGCAATTCGCATTGCCATGACTTCAAATACTATAGAACTGCCTCTGTTGCATCCTTTCCTGATCCTGATGTCAACTTCGGCACACCCAGAAGTTTTGTGCTACCATCAACAAGAGAAGATAGCAAAACTGGCAATCTATCCACTTGCTCAGTATCTACTCCTGTGAGATCAGGCAGCAGTTTGCCATCCCAGTGCACAACAGCTTTACTGGGTCTAAAGTCATCCTTGATCCGGGTGGCTGCTTCACAGCGAAACTTCAGTCTTTGGCGGTGAATTGTACTTTTTGAAAGTATTGCTGAGGATGTTGAACAGCCTACTTCATTGACCACAGAAGCTAGGATCATAGTTGCTGTACGAACGCTTGTATTTGTTCGGTTCAATACAGCTGACACTTTCGGAGTGATTACAGTCCGACGAGTGCGTTTACATTGTTTACTGCTACTTGGCGTCTCAGATTTAACGATGAATTCGTCTGCTGAAGATTCATCTGATTTTGAGAAACTGCTGCTTAACTGTGATGAGTTTGTTATTTTGTCGTCATCATCTTCACATTCTTCAGCTCTGACAGTCGCCTGAACACTGCAGAGTTGTTCTGCTGTTGCGGCGGCTTGCTTCAGTTGTCCTTCTTTGCGCTCAGCCGATCGTTTATCACGACAAAACGTTTTCCTGTCAACTGACCCAAGGCATCCGGCTCTTGACTCTTGCTGCAGTTTCAGAAACTGACGGTCTTTCTTGTTTGTAATCAGTTCATTAGAATTAGCATGACTGATGTCAAACAGAATATCAAGTTTTTCACCATATTCTTTCTGGTTCTGCTGGTCCTTGGTGTTGTTCCTCGAGCGATGTTTCACCAAACCAACATGCTGACAATAAAGATCTTTGATCTTCTGAATAATGTTTGGTTTGTGGCGCACCGGAAGTTGAGATTTCATCCAGAAGGGCAACAGTTGATCAAACACTCGCTGTGCACTCTCTGCAACAGTCAATTTCTGCTGTCGGTGGTAGAAGACAAAATTCCTCATGATATCACGACCAGATGGAAGGCGAGCACCTGTTATCATGTCACAGGGATGTCCAATCAACCAAACGATATCCCTACTGCGAGTACTAGTCGATTTTGCCATTGCTCTGGAAATAATAATAACACTAATATTATTCAATTTAATTCAATTAATAATATTTTTTATTATGTAAATATACTTTTTTATGAATTAATAATATTATGTACTAGCTGAAGAACCCGGCGTTGTCCGGGTAGTTACCAAAAAAATCCTTTTTTCAAGTTAAGTTTTATTCTTACATTAAGTTTAAAAAACATTGTTAAAAATACACAACTAACACAAAAAGTAACATGACAAATAATTATAAATAAGTAATATTTATACTTGTAAAATGCAGTTGTTGAAATCCAGTTTTTCACAGTTTTTCACAGTTTTGCATTGTTTGTATTTGAAACACCATTAGCATAAACATAAAGGCGTAGACATTGCTAGAATCTACTAATCAAGATCTTTCTAATGGTACCAAATAATATATCGTGGGAACAGTGGTTGATTCACAGAAACTTTTAGAACTATGACATGTTGAACGCTATTTACACCGATTTGCCAAAATTTCATGGGACATGGGGGACCCCTAAACATTATTTTAAAAGTCTCATTATTTTTTGGGTGTTATTTTGTAACCCAAAGGAAACTTTTAGGAAGGTATGCACCAACATTTAAAAAAAAAAAATTTGGGGATACCCTAATATATATATATATATATATATATATATATATATATATATATATATATATATATATGCAAAAAACTGACAAACAACAGTGCAGAACTAGTGTCACTCTAGCCTGAGCGCTTTCGACTCTTAATGAGTCTTTCTCAAAGGCAAATACAGAACATAGACAAGACAGACAAGTAAAATACAAAAATTGTGTTTCTAGTTTCTTCAACTTGTTGCGGATGCTGAGCTGTTGTTTGTCAGTTTTTTGCATTTATCTTTATCAATCCCTGACACACGTGATCCCTTGCTGGATCCAGTGCATTTGAAAGGACTGTTATATGCCATATGATTTGTATTCTTTATATATATATATATATATATATATATATATATATATATATATATATATATATATATATATATATATATATATATATATATATATATATATAACGTCTGACATATTATTGATCCCAGTACCTACTGTGATCAGAGCGGAAAGTATTAAAACCGAAAATATATGTACTAAAATCCGGGTCAAAATAAACAGTCCTTCAATAATTCCTAAATAACAATCGAAACCAATTATTTACACATACGCGAGTAGAACGTGTATGATGATAACAGTTGAAATATGTTGAAAAGTGTATATGGTTGTAAAAAGATACATATTATCAAATGTTTATATTATATATGTTTTGCTTTACATATATCAGATTATGTTGGTACGGTAAGTGCACTATATTCGTCTTTTATACCATAGCATTCTTTGGGAAGTAGAATTCGACATTTGAAAATGGGTTACTATCTGGTGATTATCTATATATACTTTATAGTCTATATATATCCTCCTTCAGTCCCCTCATATGATATGCTTAGGATGTGGGGTGAGAGTAACGTCTGACATATTATTGATCCCAGTATCTCCTGCAGTCAGAGCGGAAAGTATCAAAACCGAAAATATATTTACTAAAATCCGGTTCAAAATAAACCGTCTTTCACCAATTCATAAATAACAATCCAACATATGCGAATAGAACGTAGATGATGATAACAGTTGAAATTTGTTGAAAAGTATATATGGTTGTAAAAAGATTCATATTATTAAATGTTTATATTATATATGTTACATATAATCAGATTATGTGGGTACGGTAAGTACACTATATTCGTCTTTTATACTATAGCATTCTTTGGGAACGAGAATTCAAATTTGGAAAACCAGGTATTATCTATGTTGATTATCTATATATACGTTATGGTCTGCATGTAGAATCTGAGTATTTGGGTAAACCTCAATCACGAAAACAAAACTTACGCAAGGAGAAATATTAAGTCAGAAAAAAATGTGGATGACAGTGTTTATCTTTACAGATATATCATATGGTAAGTGCATTTTTCTCGTTCTTCATACTGTATCTTTCCATCTAAAATAAGATGTGACATTCGGAGAAGAAAGAATTTACTATCTAAAATGATGATTTATCACTGATATATGTTATATTTATCTTTCTCTTCTAATAATAGACAAGTTAAAATTACGTTACGTGCTAATAATATAATTATTTTTATATATACATTGCGTAGGATATCACTATTTTTATCACATAAACACCTTCTAATACAATGTGTTACTTCGTTCCTTTTGTCTGATATTTTTATTTCACGGAATCTTCATCCACATCCTGTTCTTTAAGGATCACATACAAAGGGCTTTTAGAGATCAGGTACAAAAGGTTGATACAACATTAGTGAATTTCACTAAATATATATCGGAATTATAATCATTATCATCATAATCATTATTATTATTATTATTATTATTATTATTATTATTATTATTATCTTCATAATTATCATAATCGTCAACAACATCCTCATCGTCTACTTCTAAAAGTATCTGACATCTCTCTTCGTGATGTACGTAAGCTTTGTCAATACTAGTAATGGAAAAGAACGCAATCCTTCTGACACCGTATGTGCATTTATTATCAACAATATCGGGATTGTAGATGATCTAGTCGCATAACGTGCATTCAATATTGTGTTTAATTTCCTTACATAATGCCAATCAAAATTGAGTTGCATGGATATCGTGATCTTGATGTATGCTATGTGTAATGTTGCATGTTTCTAGCTATTTGGATCCCATTCTACTCATTACAAAATATACAGATAAAGAATTAACGCCGTGATCTGTTTCTAAAGATCAGACAGCCTGTAAGTGAGACTTTTGTATTGGCTGTATTATTATTAACTATCTAGTATTAACAATCTACGTCACATCACCTTCATTACACCATGTATGTATTCCGATATTCGATAAACCCGCAGATTGTCATCTTCGAAAGGTATCAACAGACACCGATACCAAAGAAACAGTTAATCGGGGTATAATACTAGACCTAGATCATTATATAAGCATTACAACTGTTAAGTACTCTAGTTATCATATAATGAACAATTAGGATCCCAAATCCAGCACGTGAGAAAGCTAAAATCTACGCCACTTTCAACGTAGGTACATTCGGAGAGCAGAAACATAAAAGTCCTCAACTAGAAGATTATTGTATCTACATAATTTCCCTAAATTGGTTTTTTACCTGTATCCATGCACGTGTTTTAAAGTCAGGTGAATTCCCTAATGCCTATATACGATCAAAGATGTTTAGATCTTCCAAAAAGAGGCACACACAATTTATATACCCAGAAACATTAAATCCTGTAAGAGACGAGATTAAATTTGGATACAACCGGAATAGGTTACAAACGCAAATACCTGAGATGTATTATCATAACTGAACAAATCCAGGAATATATACATACCGTCCACCAGACAGCTCTTACGACACATGGTTTAAGGTTGCGATGGGGTAGAACGGGGTTTTACTGCAAGTGAGAAAGAACTGTGGTCAGAACGGAGATAAAGATCTTCAAGTCACTTAAGTTTTAATTTTAAGGAAAATTAAGTGTCTCGCTAAGATTTTCTCCTCACTTAAATCTTATTCCCGCTATTAATTTTCTTTGCATGTACACAAGTATAAATCTTCACAATACAGTACAATCCTGCTAATACACTATCACACAAAAATGAGAACATCTTTTTGTATAATTGCAAATACACTACCAAAAATGTTTAGGTCTTCAAATCAGGCACACAAAAATGGTAAGTTTATTCAAATTTGTAACCCTTACAGCTTTGGAGGTTACCCGCAATCGCATTCAAACTCAGGGACTTCATCATCAATATCACCACGAGAAGATCTGGCCTGTTGTGCACCCCAGTGTCAACGGTAGTCAGAGGGAAGAGTATAAAACATGAAATATATGTACTACAATCTGGGACAAAAAATACATTCTTGCGGAAAATCAAATACAATTATCCGAACTACGTATTTCCACATAAGCGCTTAAACGTTTATATTTATAACAGTTGAATTTTGTTGTAAAGTATCTATATGGTTGTCAGAAATATAAATAGTATATATGTTGATATTATATATTTTTTTAAAAGTACATTATCCGAATCACATATAATAATCAATGATTATCAATTTAACAAGGATCCTCGACACATTACCTGCACAATATTGTGTAAGTCACACAAATCTTCCAAAAAATTACATCATTATTTGTTTGGTCCTTGCATTAATTTTCCTTGTCATTACAAGTGTCTATCTAAAACTAAAATTCAATTTTTTGATTATGTCACTATCAATAATATTTTACAATATAATGCTACATTACACGGTTCAAGTTTCAGTTATACTTTAATATTTCAATTAAATTATTTCTAGTACTTTTCCATTGAATCTAAGAATGTATAAAGATAAATAAGTTTCAGGTTTAGATATTTTAAATGGTTCAAGCCCATTCCAGTACTAAATTCCGTCGTAAGTGAAAAAGTAAATTTGACACAACTTCTGCAATCTTTAAGGCCATATATTTAGTATGCGCAATATTTGAAAGCAACGGAAAATATGTGTGGTGTTTTATGCAAAGAGAACACCTTTTTATTGCATCCGTACTTTACAGTAGATCGGTATGTATATGTAATCCAAACCTCTAAACATTAGGGTCTGAATTTGACAACAATATGAGTTTCATACCTTATATTTAAAAAAGCAGGTATATAATAGTGAAATATTACACCAAAAGATAAACATAAACACTCAGTTGTGTTTCATTCCTCTTGTAAAAAAACATTCCAGTAATAGGTAATGTATTTTATCCATGATTTATAAGGTAACATTCTTTGAAAAAAATACTGATATTTCAAAAAAATATGGTATAATATTTACCGCTAATGTTATTCATATATATTTCACATTGAATTATCCAATCGGCACATATAACACTTGTTAAACTTCTCTGCAAACATGTTAAGAGTATAACATGAATATATGCATCTATCGTGAAAAAAAACCAAAATTCATATCAATATTCAAAGCCACAAAAATGAGGTCTATAAATTATCAGCGTACTTTTAGTTAAAGATTTTGAGCTTCTGTATCCGTAGACAGCCAAAATTATCATTTCAGATATATATAGAGTAAGGTAGGATTTAAAAGTATTGTCAAAATTAAACAATTTTAAAGTATTTAATCATGTTCATTATCCAACACGTATATCCAGATTGATAACACACGTGATGATGAAATGATAACGTATGATCGGAAATCAGTTTACTGCATGCATCTTTAAAGCAAAGGTTTCTACTAAACATGTAAAGTCTGCGAATAAATACTTGTTACAAACCCCATGGCACTGTCCTGAAAGTGTAGGTACATCTCCTCCCAAAAGACATTTTTACTATGATTTTACTTTAAATAAATAAATTACTTTTATTGGTAATAAATATAAACATACATGCAATTAAAGTGTATTCATACTGGGAAAAAACTTTGTATTTGTCCGACAAAATAAAGACATTTTGGTCAATGATGAATTCAATTTTATGTATTAATTAAAAATAATCTCTTTTCCGTTATATGCATTGTACGTCCGTGTACAGATCACTTCATACCTAAAGCGAGACCCTTCACTCCTGATAGCGACAGTTCATCAGAAGGACATAATCCAGGTAAATACATAGATCATATGGCAAGATTAATCGTATATATGTTTCAGTGAATATGTTGCTAAACTTGTTATACCAGTTCTCCGGCTCAAACAATGAAAGTTCATGTTCCTACACTACGTCTGATATATTCCTTATATTTAACATGAAGCGAGAAAAAGAATAAAAATGTGACGGCTTGCACCAATAGACCTAAAAAGGTACTACAAAAATGAGTCTTTTCTCAAGTATAAAAAACAAACCGATAGACGATCGATAATAAACATAAAATTTGTTGGAATTACCAAATTTATAAATGTTTACATAATTATTTATACTCAAATAGAAGGTTGAGTTCGTTGTCTTCTTACCACACACACAAACACACACACACACATATATACATACAGTCTGGTGTTAGTTGAGTACATTTGCATCATGTTTCTCTGTTTGCTTGGTTAAATTTCTGACCACCACGAGATGGCTGATCATTAGTTAAATTTACAGTATCAGCAAGGTCTAACGTTTGAGTATGTGTTCTCTTATTAGTCGACATATGTCTTATTCAACTTTGCAATCTTACTCTTAATAAAGACATTTCTTAAAACATATATTGTACATACATTTATTTTACCAGGGCTCACATTCCGTGCCTTGGTAAAAAAGTAAAATATATTTTCGTGGTATCTAATTCGAAATTTTGCCTGTCGAAAGTTTACATATTAAACGGTATTTGCTTTCGTAGCTCTTTAACTACCAAAAACAATTAGAGAATGAAACCATGTCGACTCGATCAATTGTCATGCATGTGTTACAACACATTTAAGATATGTATGGACGCAATTCAAACAAACGACAAGTTCAATCCATACACCGTACAGTACAAATAAAATAATCTGTTAATCACTCACACTTTGTTTTCATCCAAGTTTTCTAATAATATGACGCTAATGCCACCAAATTGTGAAAATGCTAACACAAATCGCAATTGAATGATTGTGGAATCATAGCTTTGTTTCGCATATGCCTAATATACAGACCAACGTCACCACTGAACATGACAATAAACAAAGAACAAATGGAATTAAAATCATACTTCCACAGCTGATTTTGCTAAACACATAATATAAGACATCTAGAAAACATATGCTGTTACTGGTGTCTGTGAGAGCATTCTATCAGTGAATCTTGCAATATCGCCGCTCACGCCAGTTTGAATCATAGCAGTGTACGCAACATTAAGGGAACAATCGATCAAACTATTAGAAGTGGTTTTGAAAATGTTGCAGTCGTTTAATTCGGTAATGCGGGGATTATTTACCTGACAAATATTTGTATGTAACATGAGATTTATTTTGACGCTATGTTGATATAGTTATTTTGTCTAAAAAGGATGAAATAAAATATGTCATACTCTGCTGTATTTAGTGTATAAAAATAATGTTTAATTAATTAATTAATAATTAATAATAAAGCAGTAGTATTATTCAAACTTGTTACTATTATGTATTAAACAAATAAGGATGAAATGTGCTTTCAAAAGGAATTAATTTGTTCAACAACAGATGCACTAGCTTCAAGTTTTAATTTGAATTAGATTTAAATTTAATTTTATATAGTTTAAATTAGAATTTCAGTATTACTTGTGTTTGAAAACAATTATGTGTTTGTTCTAGTCGCTATCCTGACGTATCACATATATCGATTTAAGAAAACAAGTGCTATTCTTACATACTGTTAAGTTTATCTATATTGGTTATAATATTTTCAAACTAATGCTTGTAGCAAGGGTCAATAGTTTATGACATTTTAATGATAATGTCCTCTAATTGTACACTAAACACCACGTGATGCAACAAGGACATTCGAAATGTTGAAATGGTCCTACTGAACTAGTTATTCATTTGATAGTATTGGATCAAGTGATTATATTGTCCGTTTGGTTTAGCATGAAAGGGTGCAACGATAATGTATATCATTTTATACAACTACAAACGAGTATTTAGAATTGATAAATGATTAATTTAATTCTCGTAATGCATTATTTAGCTATAATTACCTTGGCAGTTTCGTATATCTTTCTATATTAGCGATTCAAAAAGCGGAATAATTGTTACGGTTGATATTAGTCATTAAAGAGTATTGAGTGGATTGATTGATGAATTTAATTTAGCATTTTACAAATTTAATGTCTACGTGGCGTAACATTTTTTTAAGGATTTGTATATAGTAATATTATGTGGACTTGCCATCATATCTTCAAGGAAATTTTAGTATATATATATATATATATATATATATATATATATATATATATATATATATATATATATATATATCTTCTGGATTTACTGAATTCTATTAAGGATATTTTGAATTGAAATTGTGAAGTTTCTGCTGTATTAACACAACATGACTTTACAGCCTTCGTTCCGAATTCCTTCTGAACGTGTCCGAAATACTTGAAATTGATAGAACATCTAGAAAGTTTACAAATTCAATACCCATTGTGTTTTTTTTCTTCAATTATTTGACATTGTATTTTAAACGTGGTAATATTTAATAAATCTATATTTTCGATTATACAAACCTTGTTGATTGCCGCATTTTCTTGCAACGTAGTTTAAGTCCATATGTCCAACCAAACATATGGCGGAATATCATTGTAAGTTTGCTGATTTACTTGAACATTGCCCTCATAAAGGTATATAATTTATTTAACCGATCACCCAATGGAACATGTTTAGTCTGACAGGGGAGTCAATTGTTATGACTTATAATAAATAAAATCCCTTAAAAAGATATGTTTATACTAATTCAAAATACGGAATAGAGCACCTGCCAAAACGTTGAACATTAATTACGTTCAGATGGACAAACTCTAACTGATAGGTATTAAAATAATACACGACACTGACATTATAATTGGTGTCATAACGTGGTGGATTGGTAGCGTAACGAAGGTGTGGAGGACTACTTACTTTATCAAAATTGTTCCAATTGTTATTTCTAAGTTATATTTTGGATACAAAAGAAGCGTAATACTTTCAGAACCAAATTTAAGTATGAAATATATATATTTTTATGTCATTTTATCACATGACCAAGATCCTATAAGTAACAGTATCATGTAAACAAATGGAAATGCGATCCGTGGAAGACAAATCAGAAATTAGTAAATCAAGCGTTCTGCTACAATATTCGGAGATATATATATCCGCTTCTTTTAAGTAAATAAAATACTTAAATAAAATAAGATAACACAAAATGGATTTGTTATTATTAATTTCCAAACACAATCAACCAAGACTGACTACCAAGGCGAAGGAGATTTTGTTTCAATACATATCCCAAAATTGTTCATGCTAATCCGTTACAAAGCAAGCTAAAATTGTGGATTAGTTGCATTACCGAAATCACATTGCAAATCAGAATTTAGGGTGTTGAACTCAAACTGCAGAATTTTGAAAAAGATAAGGAGAGCTTGAATAGAAACCACGCAAAAACTTAACATGATAATATATTGTTATTATAAGTGCCAAAACAACATTGGTACATATATCTACCTATTAGTCATTTTATCTGAGACCTAATTGACCATCTATTAAGGTACTATAGGAGACTTGGATATATCATGAACATGCTCTCTACTTTCATTACAGGAATCCATAATTAAAAAAGTTTAAGAAATACTTGTTTACTTTCACTATCAAATCATGTATCGCAAACAGAACACCATTAACATTGTGCGTATAAGACTCGTCTTTTTATTTTCAGTGTATATCCAAAGCATTTGCTTATTAGTCTTAATTATAAAACACATTCGTTTTTAAATATTGCACCAGACGACAAATCTAATCAGCTTCTATTGCTCTATAGATCAAGAAGAAACACAACCGAAGACAGGTAAATCCATTTTTATTCATGATGTTCGTGATCCATATTTGTAACGAAGCATAATTTGAAATTCGTATTACAGTCGTCCAGTGCACTAGATGATTCTTTATCATTGTTATAAGTGTTATAATTCTTTTCGAATTTCCCAGAAGATAAGAGTTACACTTATATAAGTTTATATGTAGTTTTTTATAAGAACATAAGGGGCATCTACCGTGAAACAAATGCAGATGCATATTAGTATTTAAAATATCTTCTCTAAGTCAGATGTAGTTCTGAAGTTTTTTATATAGAGGTATGATAGTATGATGACATAAAATTAGTTTATGATTTGTCATAAATAATAATAATAATAATAATAATAATGATAATAATAATAATAATAATAATAATAATGAGGACTTTATATAGCGCCGAAAATGTCGAAGCTCTAAGCGTTTTACACCATCAATAATAATATGACTACACCACAGAACAACAAATGACAAAAACAATGAAATTGGAAAACATAAAAACATGCTGAAAACATATAAGATACAAAACATGATTAGGTCGCTAAGTTTGTCCCTGCAGTCAAAACATGTGAGTCTTAAGAGCACTCTTAAAAGGGACCACTGTGTCTTTGTGTCTAATTTCAATGGGCAATTCGTTCCACGTCGCCGGGCACTGGTGTGCAAACGAACGTTGTCCATATGACTTTGCTTTCACCTTGGGAACAATGAGTATACGATTATCAGAAGAAGAGCGTAAGTATCCAGCTGGTGTATACACATGGGAGAGGCTGGATAGGTATGTTAGACTGGAGTCTGACATTAAAACATAGCACAGGAAACAAATTTTGTGTTTGATTCTGTATCGAATCGATAGCCAGTGTAGGGTACAGAGCAGTGGTTAGGAGTGCTCTGATCGAGGTACTTTAAGATGATCCGTACAGCTGTGTTTTGAACTTTTTGAAGTTTCTGGAGTATATATTGTAACGAACCAGACAGAATTGAGTTACAATAGTCCAGTCTTGAAAGTACTAATGAACACACAAGTGTTTTAGTGGCATCAACTGAAAGATATTTACGAATGGAATGGATGCGTCTCAATTCAAGATATATATATATATATATATATATATATATATATATATATATATATATATATATATATATATATATATATATATATAAAGAGAGAGAGAGAGAAAGAGAGAGAGAGAATGGAAATAATATTTATCATATTTAACCCTTACAATTACTGCATTACTACATGTTACATGTACCCAACAATTGAAAATTGAAATGAACGTTCACATTTTGCAGTTGTTATGCAAACATATTTAAACTATGATATTAGTTATATATATATTTGGAGAAAAAAACGTGAAACTGAAGCAAAATTACAGTAAAGGAGTGCACCTCCACTAACATCTGCGCCATTGTTTAATACATTGAAGTGAAAACAAATGTAATGTTTACAACGTTGTCACTGGTTGCAAAACGCTGTTTTAATGATCATAATGTTTGATTTAGTATTAAAGAAAATAACAAAATCAAACGTGTCTCCTTTTGTATTATCGAATTTAATACTTGTGTCAATTATAATTTCAGTACCGGAAGAAACAAAGTCTCATTTGCAATTATTTTCTTGTGTCCTGCAATAATGTATATCATAGTTTTTTTCATCCATAACCACTTGTGTTTAACTTTCAATAACTGTGTTCCTAGTGTTAAACTTGTAAAGCATATTGTATTAGCATAACATTAGATATGCATCCGTGGTAATTAATGTATAATTAAATAAATTAACTCGTGATCATTTTTAAAAGGACGATATATATTGTCATTATTTATGATTGCGTAAATAAACCAACAAATACAAACAACGGTTAAAATTGGATTCTTCAGTGTTTTAGTATGAATGATATTAGCTGAACAAATTTGTGATAAAGACACGTTATGCGTCCTGGAATTACTATATGCGTATCTTCATTCACTATTAGCGATACGTTCTCCTTTTCGTTGTATAGGTTTACCACATCCTATTCAAGAAACTCGCCCACCAGGTAATAAACCTCTATTTTCATCAGGGGATACTGTAAGAAGCTAAATTGTCTCAGATATGAATTATTCCGGAAACATTTTCAATTGATATATTTCAGCGCCCATGTACTACTTTTGTTTTCCTTTAGAATTTTTTCAGAGTGAGCACATTAAAATTGTTTTTTTCCATGACACAATCTCAATTTACTGCTTTGCAGGAAAAACTTTGTGAAAACGAATGTACTTGTCAATCTCTTAGTAGAACGTACAAAATTAATTATAGGACCTGACATGTAACCAAATATTTTGATAACAGCAGCATGGACAAACTGTGTAATTACTTTAAAACCTTTTTTCATTAAAATATTGTTTCAGATATTTAGCACAGTAGTTCAGACGTGTGTGTGTTTATTACATATCATCATTTATCAAAATTTTATTTTCGTCATTAACTTCAAATAGTGCTGAGAACCTGAACGTTTGTTACCCATACCCTTATAAAATATACAGATCGCTGAAAATCTTTGACATGCCAATAAAGCAATGCACAGAACGTTGAATGCCTTTGCCCTGTAACGAATACAATGTATATCTCTTTGACTTTCTATGCCAACTAAACCAATGCACAGATGTTGAACGTCACCACCACCCCGAAAACAAATTGAAATCATCAAAACTCCATCTTAGAGTATCTTGAGCAAACCGTCCATGAATATTGCTGATTTTGCAGACAATATAATTGGTCAGAGAAACAACCGTATAAATAGAGTTTAAAATAATAGTCATAATTATTTCACAATTTACGAGGAAAAGTTATAAATTACCCAGAAACAATTAGAAATGATAAAGATATTTTAGAATTATCGACAGTGTCACGACTTCTTCTTCATTAAATTTTCACGAATAGTGTATATATATATATATATATATATATATATATATATATATATATATATATATATATATATATATATATATATATTAGTAATAGGTATGTAATTGCAATGAAATGAAAACGTTAATATTTCCGATAATATGAAATGATAATAAGACGTATTAATCTATCGTTTTTCTTCCTTATGATGTGTTGTCCTGGGGTATGACTTTTGAAATTCCATGCAGTATATCGTCTCATCATCAAAACAGTAATTCTTGGAATTGTTATGTATTAATTTATTTTACAGGCAAATGATCCATGCCTACGAAACCTGAAACTAAAAGCACCAGTCACAAATCATCTTTCTAGCATACAACAAAATGGTTTAAAATCAAATAATATGACTCCGATGAAGAAACTCTTTTTTGAACGTGAAATGGAGAAGACATTCATCTGCGAATGTTGAAAATTTCAAAAGAATGTGAATGCATTGTAAGCAATTTCGTATAATGATTTTTATGGGATTACTTCAGGTTTTTACAAATATTAACGTATTGCGATGATTATATCTTCACAAAATAGCAATCAAACAAACGCCAACACAAAATATATCGGATGTAAAGATATATAATTTTTGATAGTGGATGATGGTCTTAGAAATGGTGCTTTAAAAGCATGGAAGGAGTGTTTGTCTCGTTGTACAACAATACGTTTTAGAAAACCGCAAATGATACATGACCATAGTATAAAAAACGGTCTTATTAAATACTTTTCATCATATGGGTAAGATAGAGAATAAGTTGAATAGGAAGGAAAATTCCTTGATAAATTATATGAACTACGTGTTTATAAGAGAGTGTAAACGAACAACATTAATTACAAATGCAATGTTTTATATCAAATATACATCTTGTAAGATCAAAAATCGACTCGATTAGGAACTGAGGAACACAAAATTTGATTCGACCTCACGCCATCTTCAGGATGTCTCAGAGAGCAATAATTAGACATAGTATTTTCTGGCTTAATACGTGCATTACAGTATATATTTTGTCTCAATTGCTACACACACACACACACACACACACACACACACACACACACACACACACAAACACACATATATATATATATATATATATATATATATATATATATATATATATGTTTGTGGGTGTGATTGTTACATTATAGTTTTTCTCTATTATTGCCATATATATTTTTCAATATATATATATATATATATATATATATATATATATATATATATATATATATATATATATATATATATATGTATATATATGTGTGTGTGTGTGTATGTGTGTGTGTGTGTGTGTGTGTGTGTGTGTGTGTGTGTGTGTGCGTGTGTGTGTGTGTGTGTTTTAACTTTATTTTGATTTACACAATGATCTGTACCGAATATGTATATAGTATGCCTCCTGTCCTTTGTGACTCATACCCTTTCTACTGTCTTACAGTATTTACCTAGCAAAAATAAATCTTCCTGAGGATTACCTAATAATTCTAAACCTTACAAAGTTCAAACCAATCATTGTCCCGTCAATATAAGTTGTTTCTAATTGGGGAAATGCACTCATCCATTCCAAAGTCCAAAAGCTAAAGAGTAACAATTTTAGTAGACTAATCGGACTAACTGATTGTTTTATGAAAACTTACGCAGGTGAAGCTAAAAGTCGAATCATCTATTCTGTATGGAACGTCCAAGACACTAACCACTTGAAAAGGTAAATTTAAAATAACGGGGACACTAATTTCTATGAATCATAATTTGTATTGTAAGGAGAATATAGATTTATCATTTTCTTTTGTTAATTATATTTCACACATTTAAACAAGTTGCAGTCTAAATGAAATGACTTTATGATATTTTTTTTACATTCCAAAATGATATTACTACATTTTAAAGTAATAATTAAATATTTATTTGACTAAGTTTTGATTTCTCTTTACGAGTTCAATGATAATTGTATCCAGGGTAAACACTTTCGAAGACAGAAGATGGAATACGATTCACAATGTAACGGTGGCAGTCTATAATTTATTACGTAAATTACTAATTATGTACAAATTTATCCAAGAATATGTTTTAACTGTACATGGATTCAGCTTTATTATTACTGTGAAGTTTGATTCCCTTTTAATCATCATCATCATCATCACCATCATCAGACTCTTGACCTAGTGTGGTATTTGAGCTACTGTGTTGCTGAACATCGGACCAGTTCCCTCCACTTATCTCGATCATATGCCAATGCCTGTGTCTCTGCAAAACTTTTCTTGATCCATTATGTGATGTTGTCTTTCCAATTGTTTTCTCTCTCTCTACCTCTCCTTCTACCACCTTGAACACTACCCTCCAGTCCTTTTTTAATGGAGTCTTATATATTTTAGTTTGTCGTTTTTATTAACAAATCCAACATACCATATCCTACCCGTGTGTTTCTTAACTTGATTTGTCTAAATAAAGTAAGTAATGGTAAATAGCCTTTCTGATCAAACAAAGTAACTGCAGAAGAATGTTTTCATGGTACGAAAGAAGTAAATGATCAGTGCCTCTTTTGTTATTTCTTTACATGTATGTTAAATCACATTTTGATAAGTTATTAGTATTGCGAACTGAATCACTTCATAATCGCTAACTTGATCGGTGCCTGTTATATTCCAACATTTGTAAAGTTCACTTGTGTATCATAAATTTGTCTTCATCTGCACAATCAGAGAAGAAATCCCAGCAGGAGCATGGGGAATCGTTGTGTACGCATACACAAATAACTGGACGGACACAATTTAGTGGAAAACAGTGTTTCTAGTGTTATCATTCTAGGGTTGTACTAAAGCAACAGAATGAGCGAAAACAAACAAAGTTCGTAAAACACAGCAGATCAATTTATTTCGCTAGAATACAACGTTAACATTCAAAAAGTACTTACAGATTATATATATATATATATATATATATATATATATATATATATATATATATATATATATATATATATATATATATATATATATATATATAGATATATATATATAGATATATATATATATGACATCGCGATTGAGGATCACGTACATACTTCGTTATAAATCAGTTGGGGGTAGCTTGCGCAAATGAGAGGACGTTTTTGAACATAATTATATCCATATAATCACTGAACCAGATTTGATAAATATTTCGCAGAGTATGTGCATCAACTCCATTAATCATAGTTAGAATATTACAGTTATCTCGGATCAATTTACTTATTTGTGTCGATCAGTGATTAACATAAAACATATCTGTATTTGTACGCATTCATCGGGAACATATTATTGCTTGATTTGATTGTTTATTCAGCATTCAATCAGCATAAATAACTAAATTATTAATAAATCCATCAAATTCATCAACACTCGGCGCTTCATCAATATCGGTGATAAAATTAATAATACAATCATCTTGTTCATTTCATAATTTTGCATTGACATTAAAGTCTTTAAAAACATCGTATCATTGTTAATTTTCTACGTACGGATAATGCAACTAAACACAACTTATCTCACTTAAGCCATCTCATTATTAGATTAAGTAATAGTTGCCTTTTACCAGACTCCGATGGAACTATTATGATCATTTTAATACAATTTGATAGCGCTGATTGATGTTTGACTGGTTCTTGATTACGTATCACTAAAAAATCAATAACATCCATGTTGTACAACTATAATAAATAATACTGGTTTACATTGTGTTCGATGCGGAGCATCCACCCCGACAAGTGGATCTACTGCAATCATGAAGAGAAAAAGTCGTATACATGCGATTACAGGCAAGTGTATGAAATGATGACAAAAAATATATATTTGTATCCTGAGAAAAAAAATAGATTGTGATATCACAACTTCGCTAGAAAAATTACCAGGAACCCCATGGGTTAAATATCAAGGAGGAAAACACCTTCCTGGATTTAATTATTGTGGTCCTGTAACACGACTTGTTACTCGACTTAACAAACAAGATCAACCAAAAACATGGAGCGCATCCAGAATTTGCTATTGATAAAGCATCTCACGTTCATGATGTAGCGAATGAAAATACAGATTTACAACAACGACAGGTTGCAGATGTGAAATTTATACACTCGTTAAGTTCCATAAAAATATTTAGATCTTTCAGAGAATCACTAGCTATTATTTCTTTACAATTATCTATTAAACCTTTCAGCCATTCATGTGGAGATTATCCAAAAATGGAGGTGGTTGATCATGATCGCCCAGCATTATCACAACAGTATTTTTTCAACAACCAATCAAGCAATATTTTTAATATATCTTTAGATACTGTGCATAAGCAGTCAGCAATTCTGAATATTTTTCTTTTGATATAGAATGTATCCATAGCGACTCTAATCGCGGTTTTATTAATTCCGTTTATCATCGACCATTGAGATTTTAAACGGATTAAATGTGGTGACTCGCTTCAATATAACTAACAAGTGTACCTAATTTACTTCTGTAAAACAAGTAAGCGGGCTGTTTTATGACTTGCAAATATGATTTCTTCGTTGCATCAGCAATTATATAATCAAGTTCTGCATCATCCATACTTAATCTTGTATGACGTCGTTTATGATCATATCGTCCTGCTTGGGTAAAATTACTAATTATTATTCTGCCAATATATTTTGCGGTTTTATTTTCAAAATCGAAATGTGTCTTTTTCTGTGGTAACAAAACTTTGCTCTGCGGGCGATATGATATAATTGGTTCACTTATTTCATGAAAAATGTTTTTAGGCGCTGGTCATTTTATCGTAACAATATAATCGTTTCCCACTACTTTTCTGAAAAGTCTCCACCAAGCCATGCATAACAATCGGATGAAGAACTTTAGCAAACTCAAATGACCCTATACAAGGGAATCCAGTCAAATCGAAATCCGGTAAAGATATGTCATCGAAAACTCGTTAACGCGTGTGTTGGATGTCCAAATATTTTAAAATATTCATTTAATTCATCTATTCTAAGAACACTTGTTGGATAAAACGCTGCTATATCCACATCGTTGTGATCATATTTAGTATTCCACAATCAGCCGTGTCCATAATTACAGCAGCTTATCTGCACTTTTTCCACAAATTCAAATTGCGTTGGCTTCCACGAATGTATTTCTCTTGTCAAATGATCAGCAAGTTACGGAATGATAAAATAATTATTCAGTAATTCATCGATATTGTCATTCTTTTATGAAAAAAACTTACGCAAGATTTTTCATTTCTTCGTGGAGAGACTCTGAACGCTAAATATCATCATTAGGTAGTACAAATTGATCATAGTCATCACTATCGGAACTGGAAAACAACCACACGGATTCAGGATCGCTTTTACAAATATTTTCAATAAAATCGAATATATTACGCCATAAAAGCTTACTGTTCGATACCATGTAATTATTCTTACAACATTAGTTCGTCCATGCGCATTATGATCAATAATTTCAACCGAAGCTTTTCTCGATTTATATTTTGAATCGTATAAAATCTCTCCGTTTATTCAGTTTACTGTTATGGAAAATGGTAGTGTTTTTTCTAACTCATCAACATCTTTGATAGACACTTTAACTACTTCTGCCCATGACTTTTTTTGCGTCTTAGATCCGTTAAACCGTTTCGATGCATCGTATTTGTGAAATGTTCCGTTACTCGTTAGGCTACACAATTTATTTAAGAAAATCCCATCGGTGCTAAACGATCAACGCTGCGAGTATCATTCAGCGAATATATCCCATAAATAACCGCGATTACAGGATACGCTCGTTCATAATCCAGTTTGTCAATACCAGTCAACATTCCTGATTTGGATTTTCTACTCAATATAGCAAATGTTTCATTGTGATAGGCAGGGTTATGTTTTCACGGATAATCAGGTATTATTGTCTGTTTTTGCTAATACAATATATTTCATTTTGAAAATATATCTTTGATCGCTCACAACATTAAAAATCGTGTAAGCTTTGTCCGTTCATTGTAGCATCGATAACTCCATCGGCGATGGCTTTCTTAATAGTTTTCGTGTTGCATATGATTCTAAAGGTTGACTATCCATGAGATGCGCCATCGATGCAAAATTTGTTCTTGGCACCACGAATACATCGTTGGATCTACCAAAACTCGCTTCCGTAATGTCAGGTGTTCTTCTGTCAAGATCAAATATTGATTCAGAAGGCTTGACTTTAGATTATCTGGCAAACTTCTCCATTGTTATTAAGGCATATATATAACAAGGAAAATATCCAAGTGGCTAAGGATTCTACAGGTCTTTTTAACAAAGAATGTGTAAATGAATTTGGCGAATATCATTTACAAAGTCTAATTCATAGAAATCTAGAACCAAAACCACATTTGAAGTGTGTTATTGGAGTTGGAGGAGAAATACGATTGTGTGTGCAATGTGGTGGTAAAAAGAAATGCAGGAAGATATATTAGGATAACAAAAATAACACGGACAATGCTGAAGACTATATAGCAGGTTTCAAAATAATGATTTAGACAAATAAATGTATTATATAAATGGAGCGAAATAAATTTATAATGCATCCAATCATCAAGAATTGCAGAGCATCTTGTGAAGGTATCATCACGAGCTGTCGACAGAAAATGAATAGATGGTACTATCATTAATAATGGTTGCTTAATGCTCAAAACTTTGAGAAATTAAAGGTATCTTTGAAATAGTTGGTATTTGAATGTTTGAATGGATTAAGACGGTCTTGTCATCAATCATATTGATTCAAATCAAAAAAATAGTTTATTGATTAATTTATGTGTTGTTACGCGAAGTTAGGACATAAGTCTTGGAAGAACCGAAAAACACACTAAATTTCCGAAAGTGTTTAAATATGAATATAAAGAGACTTGTGAAGAAATAATACTTAAACCAATGAATACAGGTAGTATTTTTTTCGATATCTGCAAGTGTTCAATACAACATGTTGCAAATAACGTAACCAGTTCCAGTTTTCTAAAATATATAAATAAAAGATAATTTTCCAATACTGTTAAAAGGGAAATAGCTACTATCAGGCTTTTTCAAAAACAGCGTATCATTATGAAAGAGTTACCTCGCTTGCTACTGCGTATTTTGTGTCATCGTAACTAATTTATATCCATCTACATGACAATTAATATCAGCGGTGTATTACAAATTTTATAATAATCCGAATTGGTAGAAGGATTGTCATCTTGTACGGAACAATAACCAAATTGCATCATGTATATGCTAGACCCTGAAGCTAATACTTGCGTGTCATAATGGTTACGATGTTAGCCTTACGAACAATGAGGTGTCGAAGCCTGTTGTATAAGATGGTCTTAGGAACTATTGACAGGCACCTTATTTTGGCAGATCAAGATCTACAGGTAAGTGACATATCTTCTGTGTTTGGATCAAAGGAACATCAAATCGTAAATCACTATTGACAGACTGCTTGGGAGGGGCCAATGTCTGTTAATTATGTAGACCATGGGTGAATCAACATGCACTCGAAGTTGAACAAGGCATGGCCACCATCTAGTATCTGAATAAAACGTTAGTAGTCGCTAAACCATATTGCGGGAATTATAATTGAAGATAAGCTAGTCAATCTTCATCGAAATTGGCGGGAAACTTTGTTATTCTGGGAAACACAAAGAAGCTTAGAACAGATCAGTGACTTATTTGGCCGATTGTTGTAATCTATTACGTCACAGTAGTTGCGCTTTAATTATGTGCAGTATGTATACTTCATTATTAGAATTATATAATTGTATATGCATCTTTTATGTACGATATGTTTAGAAACACTCTCCAGTTTAGATCACATAGGTAAGTTATAATAATTTCTAAAATATATTAGTAATAATATTATTGCTTCTGTGATGCATTGCTAGCAAGCGGAACTCTGATACTCGAGTTTAAAACACGTGACTGAATAATTTCGATGATTGTGTCATCGCCATTTTTCATTAAAGTGGGGCTAACCCATAGCTCGAACTTCAAAGAAAACAATGTACACCATCCTATCTTGTTAGCAAATGGTGGGAGGAACTTTAAGGGTTGAGTTGGGGGAGGGGGTCGCAAAAATATGTTAAACGTAGAGAAGACCACCTTATAGTTAAGTTAATTAATATAATATGTACCTTCCAAACCTGCAATATTATATTTTGGTAACCTATGGGTCCACATGGGGATTATGCCGTCCTTAGAATTAAGATTGTATATACAGTAAATATAATATGTATTGTGCCGTCCATGCTATCAATATTGTATATACCATACATATGGTATATGTTGTGTCGTCCCTAGAATTAAGATTGTATATACTCTAAATGTGATAAATATTGTGTCATCCTTAGAATTAAGAATCGTACCCTCTTAACCTGCTAGAATGTCGTTTAGCAACCTGGGGTTTCGCATGAGGGTTGTGATATGTAAATATTTGTGATCTCTGCGCTTTCCATTATAATAACGAAACATAATGTTTTATTTTAAATATATGTTCAAATTCATCTAACAGATTCAACTGTATGTTCTAATCAGTGGCGCAGTGTAGTAAACAAAAGTAACAAAAGTCTTATCTTTCTCACGCACGATCGAAAACAATACACCAGAATTATCTCACAAAAAAGAAACAAATAAAACATATGACCAGTGATGAACTAATTAGTGACATGTGAAATTGAGAGTATTGACCAATAATTTATGCCTTGACAAAGTAAAAAATAAAGTATTTATGATTTTCTATTTTTAAGTCCAATAATTACTTTTTATAGTACTATTTCCCAAATCAAAGTTTGAAATAAATGAAGAACAATAAGATTATGTTATTTATTCAGATATGGATAATATTGTTAAGCCGATTAAATTAAATTCTAGGCAGAAATGTTCATAATTTCAAATCTGTTTTCCATCACACGTAATCATATAAATATTTTTTCGCTGCAGTTTATTTAACTGTTTCTGCGTCAACAAAAAAATCATCATTGCCGAATTTATCAAAAATTATATCAGCACTAACTTATTCTGTTGCGATTGAGGGTAGTCTAAATGGTATTCTGACGGTGTTTTCAAGTACCTCTTTCTTATGTATGAAAACTCGCACGTGTTGGTATATTATTTAATATTCATTTAATTAATTTGTTAATCGCAAACTTCGACTATATCACATCGTTAAGATTTTACGTAAATATTTATGTTCCGAAATTCTCCACGCAAATCAAATAAGTAAGTTGAAATTTATCCGTTATAATAGCGGATTATGCCATTGTAGATAAAACGTATAAATGGGTTCTTAAACAATTAAATATCCAGGAAGTACGTGTGGAGTAAATGTAAATATAATATATCTTTGCTCAACTTGACTTGATTCTTCAAGATTTGCTTGATATAGCTACCATCGACGAAATCACATATAAGATTGACTGCGATAGTTATATTTTCAATTCCTGGTGAAAAAGGAGTCCATCGTATGGTTCATTGTTATGTTTGCAAATAACTGCCGGTTGGTCAAGTTTTCTCCATGACTTAAAACTGTCATTAATAAGATTTTTTACTGATTTCTTTAGTTCGTAGATATTGGCTACTAGTAGTAAAAATGTTGCTATGTCTCTTTTGGCTAATTTATAATGTTTAAAAAATAATTGTTTTAGTGTTATCGTTCATCAAATAATGAAATATTATTAAATAAACTTTTAACACTAATATCTACATCATCATTAGCAAATAATATTTCTACGATAAATGTATTATTAAACTCGAGATCTGATCTAACTTGGTTTAGTTGTATAGTTTCAATAATCTGTTGATTTATATCAATATTAAAAATTAGAGTAAACGTAGAAACCAAGTTTTCCAGATCTATAATTGATTTAGAGTGTTCCGATTTGATGTGTATAAATACAAGTATCATAAATATGGTTTTCATCAATGACTGGTTTTAATTCATCACTAATAACAAATATTTAATTTTAGTTTAGGAAATCTGATTCCATCGGACGAAATAAAATATTCCGTTTTGCCATACAATTTCCAAGGATAATATATATGTTCCATACTTTTTGGTGTTTTATACAAAATTTAGATCTGTTGGTCCTTTAAGGCTGCTAATAATGTTGGCACGTGGACAGTAATAACTATTAATCAAGGATTTGCTCTCTCTGGTAACTGCTTGATGGGAAAGAAACAAACTGCCAATTGAGGTTTTCGACTGTTTTTTTTATTTGCAAATACCAAAGCATTATTCGCCTGTAACCCACCGAATTTTTTAATATTTGGCCAGCTATTATATACTCGTAATTGTGCAAGCGCAATTTCTGTTTCTGAACACCGTTGGAAAGTTTACGCTTAATTCAGGATTGGTCGTTTTTGCCAATATCGTCGTTGTTTATGACGAAGTTGTATTAACGACGATCTTTGCAGTAATTCAAGCAATGACGACATTATTATTATTATTATTATTATTATTATTATTATTATTATTATTATTATTATTATTATTATTATTATTATCTAAATCAGACGTAGTCATCACCTCATCGTAGAGCTTGATCATTTCTGTCAACTCAATATCCGATATAATTCAACCAATAAGACCTGATGATATCAATCAAGATACTTTGGAATATGCTAGAGTATCTGCACGCAACGTTATTATATAATCATGAAGTTTATTTTCGTTCCACGTGGATATTTGTTGTTCCAGCTGAAACCTAAATTGTTACATCGACTGGTCCCATCGCTAGCGATGTTATTGTTGATAGCAATACACCGGTTCCAGTGATAAAAGCAGACGTCGAATATACAATTATGTCAACGACAACTGCACGTCTTATATTTTTTATATTTGCTGCATAATCATCAACGATATTGTTCAGTTTGGTTTGCCAGTCACACATCTGATTGCATCTGTATTGCTGTGCGTTGATTAAACAACTCATTATTTAAATAAGTGGTAGTTTGGCAACTAATTCATGAATCCAATAGTAAATCAGGCCGAGTCTTTGTTCTTCAGGTTCCACTTCAAATATTATTTCTTCGTTTTGATCTAGTAATAATAACATAGATCCAGAAGATTTTGTTGGTGGATAATTCAGTAGTATTTTAGAAGATATTGTAAATACTGCAACACCTAGTACAGAGAACCTGCATATACCGTAACCTCAGCGCGATATTTGATGGGTTTATTAGGCGGTGAACACAGTACTGATCTAGACGCTATCGTATATACTACGTTATCGGTGACATTTTGTATGTCAACGAGATTAATGTCGATAACCGCTGGAGTTCTAAAAATTCCTTAATGTTTCTGTTTACGTTTCTACAAAAACTCAAGACCGTATTTACGTGAGCAGTATAATCAGATCTAAGATCGATTACTTCATAATTGGTTGTCGTTAACGAGGTCATCATTCTGAAGTCTCTATCTTGTACGTATTTCTTCTTTGAAGCGTCATCGTTTGATTATGGTTCTCAAAGACCAGTAAATTTCTTATTAGTCATCTTAATTTTACTGGATATGGTATGGATCTTTGTATTCGATTGCAAATATTATATAATATCCTTGACATAACAACACCTGGTTTAATTTGCCCATTACTACCAAACACAGTTATGTTATTTTCGGTTACTCCATTAATTATCGCAATAATATCTTGCTTATCTTGAAATACAACCACTTCAATTGGATCTACATTTGCAAGATTTAGTAATTCAGATATTTCATCACTACTGATTTTTATTCACGCTTTCGTATTATATTCTGACAGTTGTGTATTTTTGTTTAGAGGAAGATCTTCCGAAAATATCGACCGTTATATATCTAAAATCCGTTTAATACGATAGCGGTTACTTGTATATTTGTGTAAGACTTTATGATGGTGTTTTTTTTTTTAATTTCGATATCGCGTCAAGTACGGAAATTATTTAACGTCCACATATTGGCGGATCAGTTATTGTCTTTGATGGTAATGTTGAATCCAGATCGGAATTTGAAGTCAACCTAAGTATTTTAAAACCTCTTTTGGCGTGACCAGTCTATACGAATCAAAATAACAATAAAAACACAATTCCACGTTGATCAGTTGTGTATGCAACCCAATGACCCAATGAGTACCTGAACCAGAACTATTGCTAAGATTACTGATACTGGTTTGAACATTATTTGGTCTGGGAATTAATGATCGCGCATAAAATACATCTGTAAATATGTTTATTTTTAAGTTTTCAGAAGCATTAATTAAATCAAAATTAGACATTGGAAGAATTAGTGATTCTTTGTCCGGGGAGGTCTAAGAAATTTTCAGCATCGTTAGGCCAGCAATCTTTGAGAACTTGGCTGAGGCATAGTTGAAGTTTTTGGACGTTTATCCTGTGGGTTTTTTGTTGTTGGCGTGATCGTTTTTTAACCCTCCACCTCTATTTGCTACTAAGAGAAACCTCCGTATGATGAATAGAACCAAATTCATGCATGACATCCAAGAAAACCAAACAACTTTCTTACATCCAACAGCGGAACAACTTGATAACTGCCTGCGTTCATTGCTTGAAAAACATGCCCCAGCCACCATATGCAGAGTATCAATTAAAAAAAGTGTTCTCCATGGTATAGCAGTGTTAGGAAACAGCTTCGCATTGATAAAAGACATCGCCGAAAAGCAGAGAGAATTTGGCTTTCCACCAGACTCACTATTCATACACAAATCTATGAAGCCGCTAAGAAGAACGTCACATAGTCCACTACAGCACTAAGATTACAGAGAGTTCCATTTGAAAAGAGCTCTTCCAGACCACTAACAAACAAATGTCAATGAAGAAACATACACCACTTCCATCAACCTTCTCTCCACTAGACCTATCAGACCAATTTGAAAATTTCTTCGATGACAAATTACAAACTATTAGAGATTCGCTCTTCTTCTGATAATCATATACTCATTGTTCCCAAGGTGAAAACAAAGTCATATGGCCAACGTTCATTTGATATGATACGAAAAGAGCGAAATAAACATAACTATTTTTTCCTATTCATTATCTCCGACCACGATGTGGTGGAATCCTAAAACTGTAAATTCGTCACAAATAAATTCAAATTTAATTAATCGATCTTGTTGTTTGTTGTACTTACTGTTTTATCATATGATAATGATAGTGGGTATTTGGATTGCAGATTTAATCTCTGGAAGCATATATAAAACTTCATAATGATTTACTAACTCGGGAATACGTTTATGTCATACATGCCAAAATGATTTTCCATATCCTGATCTTCCAATTCATGATGTACAGTTTAAATAATATTTTGTTCTTCTAAATTTCATGTTCTTTATATTATTAACTAAATGACCTCTATCCAAATTGTAAAGTGGGCTTATTTTTCTAACGTTTAGCAGTTTGTATGAAAATATTAATTTTCTCTATAATTTATATTTTTGTCTTGTCAAAGCCCTTCCTGATTTCTATATCAGTTAAACATTCAAGTGAGATGTTGCACACGAGCGAGCTTCACTTCATGATTTGAATTTCATCATTAATTTACATATAACTTGAGAACGTACGCTAACATTTGATACTATATCTGTAGCTATGCATGGTGGTTCTGTTATAAAACCAAATAAACTGTATGAAGGTCGATGGTCGAGGTAAGTGGTGCAGTATTTTTATGAAGACCTGTGGTCAAAGCCTAAACCATAGAAATTGCATAGCCTTATACGAAGGCCAGAAGTTAGGCGACCCGCGGTTTTAACATCAGTGGCCTCACACCGGAACTTAATTACTTTCACACAATACTAAATAAATGTGGCCTTAATAATTATTGTATAGATGGAAGAAGCATGGAGATAGTAAACATACAATGGGAAGGTTGGGAAGTTGTTACCTTAAAAGCTGGTTTAAAGTAGATGAAAACTAAATGGCCATAACATGTACAATGACCTCTATAGACCCATTTCCTTCTACACAATTTATTTTGTTTAATGACTTCTTGATACTTCGTTTTTATCAAATATCTTCCTCGAATATTTTTGGCCAAAAAGAAAGTTAATAGCATGCTGTTTCGTTTGTCCAATATAGCTTACCAGAAGATTTTTTGTATTGATTCGTTTATAATAATATTTTTATATTGATATTATGGTGAATTGAAAGTTAAAGATTCAGTTTAGTTTACATGTTTGTTACTTCTTTCATAATTTTGACCCTAGATATTAAATATGTCATGCAACATCAGAAAACTGAGCAACCATCAAAGGTCATTTTATGGATGATATGTTGATAGTTATTAGCAATAAGCATTGAAAAGTTGTCTCCCTTTATGATGCACACGTAATGTCGGACAAACAACCATGGAGAATTATTACATGCCGATATATTATATTGTCCTTTTGAAAATGATTTTTGAAATTTCAATAAAAAGATGAACCACGAATTCATAGAATGTGACTCAATCCATTGTTCTATTTATTTAGTAAAATATCCACTTTAGAAATATAGTTTATAATTGACTGAAATGCAATAACTTTTCAGTATCGATGAGAGTTTTAGGAACAATGTTTTCAATTAGATGGGAGTAGTAATGCAATTGTTCTGTATTTTAAATAAAGTGTATAATTTGTGACTAACGTGACATAATAGAATACAATCCATTACATTTTCTATTTATTTTACACTGGACCTGTGCCTAAAGAATGCCCTCTATTTTATATCAAATGTCGAATTTGTTAAACTTCGGACAATATATTAAAATACATTGGTTTGCTCATAAATACTAACTATTTATTTATACACTGAACTTGTGCATTTGGATAGTAATAAATCGGTTTAACATTATTATATGGTATCAGGCAGACATATCTAACATTGACAACATCCATAATTAAGAGACGTATGCATATGAAGTTTCCGTAAAACTATAAGTATGGAATCCCTTTTGATGGAAACCTAATTTCCGAATCACCATTTCATCAAAACACAAACAAATCATGAATGCTTATTATTATTACAATATAGAAACCGTTGTACTTTGGATCTGAACATAAAATCAGGGTGGGATATGGTCCAAAGCAAACCCAACATTTTCCTCTGCTGGAAGTTAGGCAAAACCCGATATGTTTCAGTATTTCTTTTGTTTATATGGGTTTGAATGCAACTTTGAAAAGAATAATGGCTATATAAATAAGAAAATCCAGTCATGCGTCTATTCCTGAGGACACACGGAGGCAGCAAAACACAACTGGCCTAGGTAGATATAGAACATACAAAGTTCCCCTGTGTTAAAGTAATATATATTTCTAAAACATTTTGTTACTAACAACTAAGGGACAATGAAACATTAGGGGCATGTGTCCAATAATGCATTTGTGACATGTTTCAGATGACGTGTTTGAGACATGTGTCCAATAACACATGTGGGACATGTGTCTGACGATGCATTAGTGACATGTATCCAATAACACATTTGGGATCTATTCCCATGACGCATTAGTTAAATGTGTACAATGTTGTATTGAGGACCTGTGTAAAATAATGCATTAGTGACATGTGTCCAGTGATGAATTCGGGACATGTGTCTGATGACACATTAGGGATCTGTGTATAAAAGAAAATACATACATCAATCTGAATTTTAATGACCAAAGTCGAAGACAAAACATAATGAATATACATTGCATCCACATTGATTATATCAACATAATGAATGAATCAAACGAAATAAATAAGTAGTTTATAAATTACTTTTAACAAATAATAACAACACCATAGAATGTGTACATCCTAAATAAATATAGCATGCAATACAAATGTTTCATATATTGCATTATGTCACCGGGTTAAGAAACTGAATTAAAAATATGAAAGACAAATTGGCTAAAATGAGAAGGGCATGAATCAAAATAGCATAAATAGAAATGATGGCATGTGAAAAGCTACATCAACATCTGGAATAAAAAATGTGTAACTTACCATAAATAGAAAACATGGCATGTGAAAAGCTACATCAAAATCTCAAATACAAAATGTGAAACGTCCATCCTGGACAACCAGATGTATATCCAACTGAAATATACACATAGATCCAAATCTGTATACTTAAGATGTACATTTTAACTTCAAACTTAAAAAAACCCAGAACCCAAATCTCTCTGAAAATCTTTTTTTTACCTATTAAATCTCTTCTATAAGAAATATTTTACTCTCTCAAGTCAGTTGCAAACCCCATGTGTTCAGAAATTTTAAACTGGATATGATAATTTTAATTGCCATTTTAAAAAAGGGAAGAAAAAAATTATTTGGTATCATAAAGAATAACTGACATTGGCATGATTTGAGCAACAAAACCTTGATTTGTTCTGAAACTGAAATTTTTTAATCTTGCCCACCCCCACCCCCTTTCACCAACTGATCTTAAAGCTGAAGTCAGGATCTTAGGATAAATGAAAGTTTGTCCTATCCGGCATTTCCATCACATAACTTTTGGGAACTAAATGTCACTCCAGACTATGAAATAAAACTACAAATGTATAAACTACAGCCATTTGATTGGTGAATATTCTTTAAATTAAAATATGGGTTAGAGTGAAGTTCTGTGAAGGGGTGGCACGATTGCTGGAATTGACACTAAAATCCAGTTATTATTCTATTAGTAATATCAAGGCCTGGATTCCGCTTTGATGAAGTCCTATCAGGGATTGACCAATCAAACTTTGTACATCTGTACTTTTAAGACATATTGTTGAAATTACATTCACACACATCTCTCTCTATGATCATATGGTTGCTGCCTTTCACAGTGTCAAATAGAAATAATTGATTTGCACACGTTTTTAAAATTGGAACCAAACTTATTTTGAGCAGTATAACAAAAACATGACAAAAACAAATTAATTAGCATATATGCATATACTCAAGACATAAAAGTATCCATTTATCCAAAAGCACAGTATAAGTATTTGCAGGTAGAACATCATAATGATTAAGGATCAATGCAAATTTCGAGAGGGGAGTGGGTTGGCATTTTTAAGTCAATGACAATAGTGCAGCTCAATCCCATCAATCTCAATAAACATTGTTTTCACACATTATTTATCAAAATCGAGTTTTCTAGGAATGTTATGAACTTTATGTCTACAGAGCAGACAAACTAAAAATTCCCAACAAAGTCAATTTGAAGCTTAACATTTTTACACAACCAAAAAATTCCACCAAAAACACTTTGTTAGTCTCAGTAGTCAAGACATTTCATTTTCTTTGCTTTTGTAAGTTATGTTGTTCTTCCTTACATAACCAGGATGAATGGGGAGAAATATTATAAGAAGCTTCATTACAAACTGTTTCATTAAAGACGAGCCCTTAAATATGGTCCCACGCTAATGCAAATACAATAAAAAAAATAACTCAAACAATAATCACTCAAATCCTGTGTATAAATCAAATAACATGCAAAGTCCTGGAGTTAATCCTTCTCATACCTACAATACCTGAAAAAATTGTTGGCAACCTAAATCTCTTACAAAACAGTGCTATATAAATGTCTGTAGCAATATTTTCTGAATTTTACAGTAACATAATATCCAATATCAGAGATTCCACTTCATACACAAATTTTGATAAGATATTCTTGTGAAATTCAGTGGGATATCCAGAGTTAGCCACACTGGTATTGCTACTTTTATCAGCAAATGAGAATTATTATGCAAATGTGAGCTTTGGAAAAAACAATATGCAGTAAGCAGTGTAATTATTCACATCAAGGAATTGCATTGTGGGTACTATTTATTATCTCAACTGTGGAATGGCTTGAAAAATTCAATTCAATCAAAGGCCAAATATGGAATTGAAAAACAATTACATTACAAGATTTACATAACTAATAAAAAACGCACATTTCCAAAGATATTAGTGGAATTGCTCATGGAAAACATGGATTTCCACAGGATGCAGCTATGTAACTTTCTATTGAGATGTTATAATGCATAAAAATAGTATTTGTCAAATCATCTGTGGTGGAATTTCTGGCTGACAGATATGTGGAAAACCATGATGGAATCAGTCAGAGAATACCAACACTTTCTCAGTCTATATAATGTTCTCTGGAGCAAACAAAAATAAAGGACTACGACAGTTCATTTCCATGTCAAGATGATTGGTCCATTTCTACTTGAGCATTAAGAAGATCATCAAGAAATCGTGTTGCAGTCTCTCTCAAGGAAGTCAAAACTTCCACAGCTCTTGCAAATGAAAGACAGCCATCACCATGGTTCAAAAGAAGCTGGTACTTCAGAGCAAGGGCTATGTCAGATTCCATATTTTCTAGAAGAATTTTCGATGAAAGACCAACTCGATCTAAAATGTAAAAATTAAAATAATAACAGCAGCATAATCCTCAAAAGAGATTGTGGGTAAAATGATTAAATAGGACATCAAGAGACATATATCAAGTAAAATGCCTTGCAAATCATAAGACCTATTAAATTTAGATGACTTACTTAACAATGGCATACTGTGATGACATACCAAACAATGGCATATTGTGATGACATACCTAACAATGGCATATTGTGATGACATACCTAACAAAGGCATATTGTGATGACATACCTAACACTGGCATATTGTGATGACATACTTAACACTGGCATATTGTGATTACATACCTAACAATGGCATATTGTGATGATTTACCTAACAAAGGCATATTGTGATGACATACCTAACAATGACATATTGTGATGATTTACCTAACAATGGCATATTGTGATGACATACCTAACAATGGCATATTGTGATGACATACCTAACAATGGCATATTGTGATGATTTACCTAACAGTGGCATATTGTGATGACAAAATTAACAGTGGTATATTGTGATGACATCCTTAACCATGACATATTGTGATGATGTACTTAACAATGGTATATTGAGATGATAACATGGCATATAGTGATGGTGTAAACAGTGGCATATTGTGATGACAAACTTAACAATGGCATATTGTGATGACATACTTAAAAATGGCATATAGTGATGGCGTACTTAACAGTGACCTATTGTGATGACATACTTAAAAATGACACATTGTGATGACATACCTAACAGCAGCATATTGTGATGACATACTTAACAATGGCATATTGTGATGATTTACCTAACCATGGCATGATGTGATGACATACCTAACAGTGGTGAATTGTGATGACATCCTTAACCATGGCACATTGTGATGAAGTACTTAACAGTAGCATATTTTGTTAACATACTTACCAGTTATTATGTACTTTTGAGAGAATGACCTTTGTAGGGTGAAGTTATTTTCATTTCAAACATGCACAGTGGAGAGAATGTTGGCATACCTCTACACTACTTTAATGTAATGTGGTTGACATTTCTTTGGATATTATACCTTTAGGAAACCGTACATGATCTAAGCACACTGCTAACTAAAATGACTGCTCCCTTGTACTTGACAAATCAACCTGAATTACATTACAGTACACTATCCTTATCAGCTATTCAAATAGGGAAAATGAATTTGCCAGACAAGACAATACCAGCTTCTGAAAGTGCAATTAATGAATTATGAAATATATAATATTTAAAAATAAGTTATCTGCTCTTTTTTTCACAATTTACTTCTGAAGGTCAGGAAGTGAAAATGACCAAGTGTAGCTTGCAGGTTTTTTCAAAGGTGCACATCTGGAGTAAGGCCAAGCTGTACACTCTATAATCCAAATACACCCATCAATCATACACTAAAATACATGAAATTAAAGATTCTTTGAACTATACCTAAGATATACTAGGTCTCTTTTATGTAGCCAGTATAACCAATGAGGAATGCCAGGAATATTCTTTTTCTTTCAAACTTGAAACCTATATAAAATATGAAACTGTAGAGTGCCACCTTAACAATGGCATATTGTAATGACCATGTTCTTTGGGCATTCGTTGCTCATTAAGTTTCAGGCTTTCATTTTATTCGAAGACTGAAGACACCATATCCACAACAGAGGTTTTTATGGTATATTCATGTATAATCAGAATATTGCAGGCTGACCTTGCTCATACTAGTTCATGATGTCAGACTGACTCAGACATTTGCCATGTATGGACTACTATAGTACATTTTGAAAAATGGAATTATAGCAATTAATACATCAAATATTGGGGAGATGTGCTAGAATAGGGATAAAAATCATGTAAAAAAGAATTTGAATTAACATGTTTCACTGTTTGAAATATGAAACTCTGTTTCCTTATGTTTTCTTACAATATGGTATACTTTAAGGACATCTGCAAACAGACAATACAAGAGACGTGCAAACTTATCACTGAAAGTATAAGACGAATGATGAGCTAGCTTAGATAGATGGAGAGAGAGAGAGAGAGAGAGAGAGAGAGAGAGAGAGAGAGAGAGAGAGAGAGAGATGGATGGATGGATGGATGGATGGATGGATGGATGGATGGATAGATAGTCTGGCAGGCAGATAGATAGATAAATAAATAGATTGGACATTTATAGATATCAAAGTAAATGCTCTTACCTGGACAGAACAGAACTAATGCACACATCAGAGATAGTTCTACTTCGGTATACTCGTGTCTTTGAATCTTTTCTACCACCTTCCTCAATGTTAAAAATAATTGACCAATTAGCCCAATGTACTCAAAACTATCCTTTGGAACAGCAAAACCCAGTTTGTTGTTCGTCCAGCCTTCACCGTCCAGTTCAACATTGCACGAATCATAGATGGCAGAAGATTCTAGAATACTGGCCTTAACCAGAATCTTTTGATCTTCATGGGGTAATGATTTGAACATTGGGATTTCCCGTGCAAATGATGTTATGAATCGAACTGTACTCGGCAGATATCGCAGGTAAAGCGTCCTAACATCATCCTCAGAGCGTATAACGTTCTTCTGAAAAGGACAGAAACCTTTAATTTAAAATTAAAAACATCCCTAAAAGCAGCCATGCTTAATGTTTTGACTGCAAGTATATACCGTAATCACTGTAAATCTTGGGACAATATCTTATAAATCTTGGGACAATATCTTATAAATCTTGGGACACTACAAGTTTTTGAACACCCTTAATTATTTTCAAAATTATACTAATACTATGCAAAATATAAGACAATAAAACTTGCCAATTATTTCTTTGAGATTTTACAGATAAATTATACAATCTGACCAATGATGGCAGTAATAAGTATCACATGTTTCAATGGTCAAAGTGTAAAATTCTGTAAAATTGTGTTATCATAATTTGTTCCTAAATTTATTTTTTTTTTAACGAAAACAAAAGAAGGAACTTTCATTTATTTTTCTTTCAATTAATTAATCTGTTATTTCGAAGTAGTATATATATGCACTTGCACAAAATATATTATACAACCTCTAGTACATTCTATGTGTATGTTCATTGCGTTCGTGGACTGTAAGTTATCAGTGGTATATTTTTAGAACTGAAGAAAAAGAAATTAACCACACCAATCATAAACAACCAATTTCCCTGATCTCACCCAGTCTCTTAAGACCATCAGCTAGGGCACATTCTGGGAGTCACACAATAATCTCGTCGATTGAGACTAAAATTCTGCAATATTTCCCATGGCTTCACTTCCACATTATCAGATATTCTTACTAACTTAAGTCAAAGACATAGTGACCACTTGAATATACTATCTATGACCAACGTTATCTCTAAGGAATGTACACTAGTGAGCGCCGAGCAAAGGCCACTGAGCAGACTGCAAAATCTATTGAGCAAATGTTTTACGGAAATTGTAATATCAGGCAGGATGCGTCAAAGTGGGTGGAGAAGTCAAGAGTCACGACCCCTCCACCCACCCACCCACCCAAAAAAGGAGGGGGGGCTAACCATGATAACCTTAACATTCCTACAGATCTATATAGACTTTAAACGGGCAGTAGTAGTCCACAAGAAATCAAAAGAATTATCTCTGCGCGTAGAATACATTTAGCTGTGCTAAGACATCAAACAAGCTGCGCGTGCGCGAATCTTAGCAGGGAACATTGTCTATGACTGGGACCAATTTACTTGTACATTATATTAAGAAAGTACACAAAAAAATGGGGTTCTATTGTTTTAATGGGACTCTCTCTCTCTCTCTCTCTCTCTCTCTCTCTCTCTCTCTCTCTCTCAATGAAAAAATATTGTAAAAACATATTTTCATTAACTTAAATACTTTAAACGTTACCCTTGTCTTACCATATGTGGATTAATGCGCATGGCGAACTCGTCATACATAGTGCTGGCCTTCCGATAAGCATCGTGGATTGTTAGCACTAATTGCTCTGTGCGCACTTGTCGGTCCAAATAAAATGTACCATTGGAAGGCATATACATAAAACACGACTTGGATGGACGATCTTTCTTTGGGCACCGTCCTAAACGAACAGCTGTGGAGAAAAGATAAACAAAATGTAATAATCTACAAAATAAGGTAGAGCAACCTTAAATTACAACTGATTAAAAAAAAAATAGTTACAAATTTAATCTTTTAAGATAGAAATGATTCTTGTAAATTAAATGGATATTTGTCTATCGTACAAAATGATCTTATCCAAAAATTACCCTTACAGAATGGTTACAAAATATTTTTCTAAACTGTATCGGATTTAAAAATGTTGTTGCATTTCGAAATATATATTATATTAACTGAATAAAAGTAATTTAAATTATGGATATAGAATACATGTACAAACTGAAAAGTTTAACGAAATACAGGTAGGTTCTTTTAGACTTTTTTCACATTTTCCTTTTCCGTAATTAGGCAATGTTTCTTGCCTATTTACAATTTAAATGAATCATTTAATATACAAACACACCTCAAAAACATTCAAATAAAAATAAAATTTACAGGGAGCAAAATTGAAAATTAAGCAATACAACATTATTACTTCTCTTAAAACGTTTATATTTACTTTAACACTTATCAGACTAAATGAAAGAAAAATGCGAAATAAAAAGAAAGAACTTAACGACAGAACCGTGAATGAAAGTGAGTAAAATGACCCGAAAACAAAAAAGGAAATAGATCATAATGAATTCAAACTGTTCATGCCTTCGTGTGACATGCCAACGGCAAGGCATTTCTGAAGTCGGCAGTACTGACACCTGTTTCTGCTGATTCGCATGATGAGACATCCCTTGGGGTTTTCACAAGGTTTATACTCTACCTTTTGACGAACAGTTCGGCGGAAAAAACCCTGCAAATAATAATAACAAAATTAATAATAATGCAAAAACCAGAACACTAACTTTTCATACATTAATTTGTATGCAGGTAGGTATGCAGACAGGTGGGTAGGTAGGTAGGCATGCATGAATTAAAAAAGTCAAGAAAATTCAATACCTTGCAACCCTCACAGGAAAACACTCCATAGTGAAAACCGGATGATTTGTCTCCACATACTCGACAAAGTATATGCTCATCTTTTCCAGATCCGAACTTTTCTGTAAAACAATAAATAAATTTTAAAAAAATAATGTTAATAAAAACAACAAAGTGAATCATTTAAGTAATCATGGTCGTCACAATCATCTTTGTCGTCATAATTAATCCAAGTAGACGATTAAAGAAAACCGGCGAAAAGAACTTCGTGGACCTCAATATTATGTCAGTTTGGGTTAGTTAAATACAAAAGAAAGTATATAAGGTATGTCTCCACGCCGCATAACAAAAGTGCATTTTGCACAAGGATAGATGCACTTAATTCACACCGAGTGTAATGCAATGATTTTATTTCAAGACAAATGTTACATCCCCACTATGAAACGGCTCCAAAATTTAATTTATGCAAAACTAATTATAAAACACAGAAAATAGTATCCAACCAAATGTAATTAACGGCAGTCTGTTCCAGTACGCTGTAATGCTCACTATTATCGTCTAAAGCATGCCATCAACGGCATTTTGAACAACTGTATCTATCTTTGAGTAACCGCTCATATCAAAACCGAGACAGTAACATGTTCCCGTTTAATACGTAACGCGTCAGGAATATTCTCATGAAACGTAACGCGTTGTATTTATAGGTTACTATATTTTTATGGGAAAAAATGAACGAGTTTTTCGAATGGATATACTGCACGACCTTGGGAATACAATATTTCTTTCCGACAAAACTCGTTCATATTTCCCCATACAAATGCAGTAACCCTTTTATGTGCTCATTTTGTTTTATTGTACCTAAGGCTTAATTACAAAAACAAAAATACACCAGAAGAATCAAATTAACGCAACGCAATACCGCAAACAACAACGAGATTACCTCATTCTGCCGACATAACTTGGGTATGCATTTTAAAAATTTAATCTCAATCACGTTTCTAAGATAGACTGAAATCTGCATAGGACAAAATATACAAACAGAAACCTTTCCAATGACCTTGACCTCCGCATTCAGTAAGTAGCTCGCCTGAGATACTTATATTGTACCTAAGGCTTAATTACAAAAACAAAAATACACCAGAAGAATTAAATTAACGCAACGCAATACCGCAAACAACAACGAGATTACCTCATTCTGCCGACATAACTTGGGTATGCATTTTAAAAATTTAATCTCAATCACGTTTCTAAGATAGACTGAAATCTGCATAGGACAAAATATACAAACAGAAACCTTTCCAATGACCTTGACCTCCGCATTCAGTAAGTAGCTCGCCTGAGATACTTATATTGTACCTAAGGCTTAATTACAAAAACAAAAATACACCAGAAGAATCAAATTAACGCAACGCAATACCGCAAACAACAACGAGATTACCTCATTCTGCCGACATAACTTGGGTATGCATTTTAAAAATTTAATCTCAATCACGTTTCTAAGATAGACTGAAATCTACATAGGACAAAATATACAAACAGAAACCTTTCCAATGACCTTGACCTCCTCATTCAGTAAGTAGCTCGCCTGAGATACTTATACCCATGAGGGTAAAGTTAAATACCAAGAAAACAAACACCACACCGGGTATTTTATGTTGTTGTTGGGTTGAACGCCATTTTTTAGCACCCGTTAGGCAATACATGGCGGCCAGTATTAATGGTGGAGGAAGAACCCCGGAAAACCCACGGAAATAACCACCGACCCACGAGAAGCTACTGGCAAGCTTTCTGACGTATCTACATTTGCCGAATCTGAGACTCGAACCCACGCAGACAGAGGTGAGATGGCAGTGATCCTTAACGGAGAGCGCTTTAGACCACTCGAGGCCCCGGGTATTATATGTGGACCGAGGTTAACACACATCATGTTAAATCGCATGCTAAGTTATTGTTGAATTGTTGTGTAATAAAATTGTTGAGAGAAAGAAAATTCAAAAGACGAATAATGTACAGAATTATTATTAGCCTATACGATTTTCTTCCTTTGTTATTTTGGTTTTACAAATAATCAAACGATTATATAGTATGTGATTTAATCTATAATACATACTATTTTTATAACCAATATCCATATTTTCAATATATTTCTCTGTATATCTTAAAAATTTAATGTATATATTTTCAATATATGTTCTCTGCATATCTTGCAAAATTAAGGTCATAAATATATGCGATGTACAAAAGGCTCTAGGATCTAAAATAGGACGCATGCGCCGCCCCCCCCCCCCCTAACGTGGCTCGGGGCGAATTGTGGAACAGCTGGTGGTTAGCTTGCCAAACTCGCAAATGAAAGGTCGCACGTTCACAAGATCATCCAAGGTTAGCTACCGTGGCACAGAAGTTGGTCAAGGCACTTTATTCTGAGCGCCACGGCACTGAATTGATCTACTTATTTTGCTGTGCCGTTAAAACACCAACCAGTTTGAACTGCTTGTTTCGTTTTAAATAGATTGGTCCCATTGTTTGCAGCTCTACAATGTTCATACAATAGCAAAAATAACAGTCTGTTTATAGTTACAACTGGTTACCAGTTGAAATTTGGTGACAGGCTTTTGTGACAAAAGTCGATCGCACTCATATTAAGTCATTTCAGAGTCAATACTTCCGGTTTGAAAATAGTAAACTAAATGTTTGAAGTTCATACTGGTTAGATAAATTTCAAAACCAATTCCAAACCACAAAAAAGAGGAACATGTTTATGTTCATTAGATATGCCAATTGTAGGAATTACGCTTTTCCTACTCTCCATCAAGTTGTTTAAAACTCGTGACAAACAATAAACATTGTTTACGCAGGTGTTCTTAATTTATATGTAGAACTAGGAAGACGATATAACATATATAGTTTGAATTGTTTTCGAATTCTAGCTTGTTTTGTCTTGATTGGGTTGTTGTTTGTTTTTGTGTTGTTGTTGTTTTGTTTATTTGTTTGTTGTTTGTTTGTTTGTTGTTTTTTTTTGGGGGGGGGGGGGGAGGAGTGGAGGGAGGGGTCCGAACTTAAGAATAACATGTACAGTGAATTGCCGAAATTATTTCTATCTTTTAAGAGAATTTTATTTATGTTCATTGAAAAAATTTGAAACTAGTTTATTACTTAATATCTTGTACGATCCTTGACGACCAAAATGATGAAATTTTTAAAACTTTTCATTAATTTAATTTCCAATTAGCATAAATGTATGGCTCTATTTATGGTATGACAAAAAAATATTGATTTTTACTTGACGAAACCTCAAAATAAAATCATGCATCGACTTCAAAAAAAATTCCACTTACTCGGTCATTACGTCTATGAATGACATGTGATGACGTAATTTTTTATGGCATTCGCTATTATTATAAGATAAATGCATCTGTAGGTCTGGTCCATGTAGTTTTGTTAGGAATTTTCGGCTGAACAGCATTTTCGAATGTATAAATCTTAATAAGGACTCGTGTTCTTATCATACACGTAAAATATATTGCATTTTAAATGTCCTTTGTTTCGGGGGGGGGGGAGGATGATGGTTCAGTGGTCGCGATCTAAAGGATGTAGGTTCAAATCTTTGCAATACAGGCGAGCAGGTAGCTTTGTTCTCACTCAGTGCAAAGGTACTTTTTTTTAAATATTGGAATAGAAAACATCCATGCATTCTCTTTGTTCTGTATGTGTACACTATAAGGAAGTCTGCATAAGTCCGTGTGTTTATAAGTATATCTACACTATAAGGAAGTCCACATAAGTCCGTGTGTTTATAAGTATATCTACACTATAAGGAAGTCCACATAAGTCCGTGTGTTTATAAGTATATCTACACTATAAGGAAGTCCACATAAGTCCGTGTGTTTATAAGTATGTGTGCACTATAAGGAAGTCCACATAAGTCCGTGTGTTTATAAGTATATCTACATTATAAGGAAGTCCACATAAGTCCGTGTGTTTATAAGTATATCTACACTATAAGGAAATCCACATAAGTCCTTGTGTTTATAAGTATGTCCACACTATAATGAAGTCTGCATAAGCCGATGATTAAGTTTCCAGTCTATAAGGGTGTCCATATTAAGTCACCACACTATACGGATATCCACATAAACCATGTCTTAGTCACCACACTTAAAGGATGTCCACATAAACCATGTCTTAGTCACCTCACTATACGGATATCCACATAATCCAAGTTTAAGCTTTGATACTCTCCCGTTTGTTAGAACCCCTTACCGATTTCAGATATACGACATGAAGAATATATTAATGAAGAAAGAAAATAAATCGGTCATGTCATTCACCAATGTATAATTTCTAACCGATTGTCGTCATGGGGTTCCAAAACCTGTCAACTTGTTGGCGTTTTGAATCAAACGGGAGTTTCTTTAGTAATATGGTCGCCATATTTACATGGGCAGGATTATGTTTTCAAACAATACATGTGGTATTATTCACCGTCTTTAATAATCTCAATAATTCCGTACATTTGATGGTTACATCTCTTTGAACAAATGTATACAAGAGTGCCTCCGTTGTTATTTGTGTAATTCGTTTTATAAATATTAAAACTAGATATTGTAAATATTGTACGCAGACGACAAAGTTTTTGCTTAAGTAGACTATATAGCCTGAATAGGACTGTGAGCAGTCTGTCTGCTTGTTTGTATTAAGTTTCTGTTTAGTCTGAAAAGCGATTAAGGAAACAGTGTTAAGGTCCTTCTGGAGACAAACAGCTTAGAAGTTATTGACTGACGAATGAAATTACTACGTTCGGTGCCTTTTTCATATCCTTGTTACTTTTAGTTTTAAAATGGGGGGGTGGGGGTGGAATCAACAAACGAGAGAGTGTGCGACTACTATAGAACAGCAGGCAGGTATGTCTCATATAATGTGAGTAACATAATGTAGAGGCCAACTGCTTTTGAGCTGAAACAATATCATCTGAAACAATCGGAACGCCCTCTATTATTTCTGAGGTTCAAGAATGTGCTTCTGACGTATGTCGGAGCAGTAATTTACGTGCGAAAAACGTGTATATTGTTTGGCGGAAATTTATCCGCACGAAAAAAGAAACCGTCATCTATCTGGACCACCTCGGCTATTATTACGATTAGATTGCCTGTAGAATTGAACGAGAATGTGCAAATGAACAAAAAAGTGTCATGTATTTGCAACTTCTCGGTCAATTCTAGTTTCGTAAACAACCGATGCGGTCCGAACGGTAATATCTGCATATTATGGTCCATAAAAAAAAGGTTCTGAATGCATCTGAAAAAGAGTGTAAGAAAAGATGGAAAACAAAAGCAGCAATAAATGGAGAATATCCCCTTAGATAGCAGTTTATCAATGCTATGCGATGCATTTTGGGAAAATTTTAGTTTCAACGGACTTTTGTATTAAAATATGGAGCAGTTGAAGATGTTCTCAGAAATATACATTACCAAGGAACATATTGAAAGCTAATATTACTAGTTGATTATACTATAACCATATATGCTCGCATAGAAGCCGGATAAAACTGCAAACTATATTGACCCAGATCTGCCAAGTCATGACGCTCAGGCAAATATGGGTCTAACAAGTTTGTTATAGTAAAAGTCATACGGGCCATGTATGAGAATTTACTCATTTTAAATGAACTATTAACTGTTGTGTTAAAATTACAAATATAAATTGAGTTTAACCAAAGTCTATACAATTGTGATTATGGAATGCTCTGCACTTTGAATGTCTTCAGCAACCTTCAGGACGAAACTTGCCAATCGCTATCGATTTTTACAGTAGTGTCCAGGTACTAAACTGGGTCAACTGTGTCAAGTAAAAGAACACGTCGAGACCACTCGTTACAAAAGGGTAGTACGAATTTCTTTATCAACATGATTTTGAGCTGAAACAATACCATCTGAAGCAATCGGACTTGTGACAACACAGAGCGCTACTATTAATCAGGATTGTACTGGATCACACCTTGAGATTGGTCTCGTCCAAAAACACACACATACTTTAACGCCGATTTGTTTTCTGTATGTACTTCTCGGGGCGCGTAAATAATGACCTTCTAAAGAAATATGGATGTACCAGATCCAAATGAAGTGAATAACTTCTATTCAAAGGTATGCAGAATCAACTAATAATAACGGCACCCATTTACTGAAATTATTGGTACTGAACGCTTACATAAACCGTGCGAGTTTTATTATACTAGCAGTGAGTAGAACAAACAATAGAACCTTGATCTTCGGGTGCATTACAAGAGGATAGATCAAGGTCTATGATGTTTGCAGCTGGGCGGCAACGTATAAGTGAATCATACGGTACGCGAAGCAGAAAAACAACTCAATAACCGGACCTAAGGTACTTGACATAGTTTGTTTGAAAATCTCAGATTGTTTTATATCCAGTGTAGACCGAAAACTATATGGTGTTGTTGTTGTTGTTGGGTTTAACGCCATTTTTCAGCACATGATAAGCTATACATAGCGGCCAGTATTGATGGTGGAGGAAGAACCTGTGGAAACCCCGCGAAAAGAATCACCGACCCACGAGAAGCTACTGGCAAGCTTTCTCACATACCCACATGGGCCGAATCTGAGACTCGAAACCACGCTGAGGTTTTCAATACCAGGATGTCGTGTGTTATTTAGAATTCACAACCTTTGCTTATATTGTATGCCTCACCGACATTAATCTATTCTTTTTTCTATGATCTCACAGACAGCTGTTTATTGTTGAGCAAGAACTGCAAGATATCGGTGACTATCGTGTCCTTAACACAAATATGTCACTGGCCTATATTTCAAGCTTCACTAGCTTTGATTAAGTTTCAGTGTTTGGCTCATGGCTACCTTTTTGCAGGAATTGTGTTCTAAATGTTACTTAGAGCTAATATTAGTTTTTAAAATTGTAAGTATATATGCCTCACTGACGTTAGTCTATACTTGTTTCCATGATCTCGCAGATAGCAGTTTATTGATGAGTCATGAACTGCAAGCTCTCGGTGAGTATCGTGTCCAAAACACAAAAATGTCACTGGCCTATATTTCAAGCTTCCCTAATACTAAGAGATAAAAGAAAAACATTACAAGGAACTGCATTTGAATACTAAATCGTCACCAAAAATGTACACAATGGTCCATAAGTCGCTAACCTTTACGGTCACTAAAAAGACTCGCGGTATTAATGGTATGGAAGAATGGGAACCAGTCTGGGTGAAAATGAAATAGAATATAAATGGGTTTGGCTAGCCAGAATTGGTTGACAATGAAAGATATATACTTTTTTTTTAAAAGAATCTATGAGAGCTTATCCTCGTTATAACTAGAGGTGGAGGGGGTATAGAGATAGTTTTATTGATGGAATTTCAGTCCTTTAACAGACCAAAATTTGGAACACTCGTTATGAAATTAGTACCCGACAGTTTGTTGAAAAATTAAAAGCATGTTTCAAACACATATTGATCAAAACAAATGCCACTGCTCATATAGTTTTCTCCTCATAGAAGCTGTTATCCAGGATGCGTCTACACTGATAAATATATATTTGATCATGAGCACTCAAAGATTTCAAGTCATTTAATTTTTAATATCATGGTGTTTGCATAGGTTTAGTATGGAAACTGAAATAGTAACGCGAGTCCTAAAGTCATCGCAATAATAGTCGAATAAATATGTAAATAAAAACATGTATAAAGGCGTGTATTCCCATCATCATGGCATAACGACAATGTATAACTGATTTATAAATTCAAGTTGAGGTAAATTTATTTAATGCCACCTACGACGAACTAGTTTTCAACCGGTGTAACTAAATGATGAAATGAAACAAACGGACCTAATAAAATAAATACATAAATAAATAAACTGTTCATTCATTTGAAGTAATTAAAGAAACTTGCCAGTTTTCCTGGGATGTTTTGTCCCTGTCATTGGTCTGTTGGCCTGTTCGACTACCATCGCATCGGTTCACTTCTCGCAACATCCAAAGTGTCCTCTGAACTTTGCAAAATATGATCAACTAACATATTTATTTCGATAACTTTGTATATATTTGAATATTTTAGAAATAAGGAATTCGAAATGCATTGCCTTTTTCCGTTTCGATGGGTTTTTTTTTTTCGAAACATACGAAAATATCCTTTAAAGACAGAAAGAAAATAGTACAAGTCGTTTCATCTTTATTATTTTAAAATACAAATAAGAACCAAAACATGAACAAAATGATACACTCTTTTAAGGGCGAGATATGTGAGATTGGATTACAAGTATACGGGTTTAGCGTTCTATTGACAGAAAATGTGGTCATGATGACCGAGACATCTAAAGAAGAGACAATTAAAAAATAAAGAACTTTCTAATAAATAATTTAAAAAACCTGAGTCCAAATTCTACTTTTTCTAAATTTTTGTATGACCAGACAAGAGAAAAATACGCATCATTTGAGAACAGCGCTTAAATACTATGCCTTTAGACGTAATACTAGGCTGTGGATAGAAAAATATATGAACGTTTGTGTATGTGTACGTTTGGGTGGGGGGTAGCGCAGTAGGTGGAGTTCCTGAAAACCTGTAGAACATGACCACCCCCTATCCGGCCCTGAACATAGAATAACATATACTATTTTACGTTCATCACGTGCACATGTGATTCAAATACACCGACTGTCAAATGTGCCAGAAAACTCTATGGCAGTCAGTCCGGTGTCATTACAGTTGTTCTGTCTTCGTAAAAAAAAAGGTGCATTTGTTCTGGTAGACAAGTAGATAAAATCGTAGTCCGCTACATTAGCCACCAAATCAGTACTGGTATTGACGACGCATATCAATGCCAATACAAGGTTACGGGCTGGTAGCTCAGCATTAAAATCGACTCTAAAATGTTTATCTTGGAAAATATCCAAAGAAATTTAAACAAAGTATTGTAATGAGGTATCTCAACCGTAAAGGTCTATGCAGCACTTCCAGAAAGCCAGAAAAAAAATGTCCTTTTGTATATTGCATTATTTAGATTCCTTGAATCAACAACACTTCTTACCTTAAATTTAATTAACTACACTTCTTAACTTAAATTTAATTAACTACACTTCTTACCTTAAATTTAATTAACTACACTTCTTACCTTAAATTTAATGAACTACACTTCTTACCTTAAATTTAATTAACTACACTTCTTACCTTAAATTTAATTAACTACACTTCTTACCTTAAATTTAATTAACTACACTTCTGACCTTAAATTTAATTAACTACTCTTCTTACCTTAAATTCAATTAACTACACTTCTTACCTTAAATTTTATTAACTACACTTCTTACCTTAAATTTAATTAACTACACTTCTTACCTTAAATTTAATTAACTACACTTCTTACCTTAAATTTAATGAACTACACTTCTTACCTTAAATTTAATTAACTACACTTCTTACCTTAAATTCAATTAACTATACTTATTACCTTAAATTTAATTTTACATTATCTTGCTTAAGACAAGACATAGGGACAAACTTGACTGACCAGTATGATACCCCTATCTCCTCAGGACGCTGTCTGAACTGATACTGCATACATCAAATATAAATGTCTATCTTTCGAATTACTGGATATAAAATTGTAAGCGACCCCTTAAACCTATGCTGAAAATGTGCTTCACTATGCTGCAGTTGTATGTAATGTCGTATTATTTTTCTATATGAACGCTTCGCTAAAAAAAAATGCTTCATATCTGACAAGATGGTGTATTGTGCTTCTCTGCCGTCTGAATCCACAATGAACGTCTGATTGAAGTTGGGGGGTGGATGTTGACTTTTGTCCGAATCGAGATTCTTTCTCTTCCGTTTCATTGTTGTGCAGATACAACTATTGGTAACAATATGGAGCGATAGTTGGACCGGTCAACATCGTCCACTCTAGGATTTGGTTATCGTTGTTGTTGTTGTAGAATATAACGCCATTTTTCAGCATCAGATAGGCTATACATGGCGGCCAGTATAAATGGTGGAGGAAGAACCCCAGAAAGCCCCTGAAGAACCACCGACCCATGAGAAGCTACTGAAAAGCTTTCTCACATACCAACATTGGCCGAACCCGAGACTAGAACCCATGCAGACAGAGGTGAGATGGCAGTGATCCCTAACGGTGAGCGCTTTAGACCATTAGCCCACTCAGGTCCTCTCAGGATTTGGTAATCATATCATTGTTGTTTTTCACCAATGCTGAAGGATATCTCCAGTTTCCCAAATTTTACTGAAAATCAAGATATTTTAACTCTCTGAGAGTGAAAAATGTTCTGTAATCTTCCCCGTAAGAATATTTACAATTAAACAACGTTTTCCTTCCGATTTTGAGCCGGCTGACGTTTTGAGTATGAATCTCTTGCTATGTCATTTTCGAGAAGATTCGGACAATGAATCGGAGATTTCTGGACAGGGTCATGACTATTTCATCAGATATCATTAAATTTTTTGATGATGATGCTTCTAGCCAACGATTATCTCATACCACATTCCATACTGATTGAATAGCGTAGAGAGAGAGTTCATCCTGGAGACATAGGATCTCTATAGCTTCATCGTGTTCTCTTTCTATCCTTTTTGATGGCACGAAGAGATTTTTGCTCAGACTGTACGGTATTTATTCAGGTTTTCAGTTGTTGGCTTGGCACTGCAATGTTTAAGGACCATTTTCCCCCGTTTTCTATTGGCATCTTTGCATGCATCGTCTTGTCAAGATTTTTTGACACGATTCGGAATCCAGGGTGATTTTTGGTACTGATCAACTGTCAAAACGATCAGCTGTTAAATTTGATCCGCTTCCCCAGCTGTCAAGTTCAATGTCCATCTATGTATTGTCTTTTAGAGATATTACTTCTTAAGAATACTGGAAACTGATAACTACCACAAACTGGCCGAGATTTAAACATAAATTTATTTCTGGCCAAAAGTAGATTAAGGTATTTACTTTTGTGCTCCTAATCTTCACCAGTCCTTCCCAGCAAAACAATGTCAAACCAACATACCATCGTAGTAGCGAAATCACGAAAGCTACAAGTTGACAAGTCGGAAAGAACATTTATTAATCTATTAATAACAAACAACCGTTAATTTCGAGTCCTTCCATTGCACTTCCGTTAAGCATCAGACGCGCAGACGATAAAGGTGTTATGGACACCCTGGATGCAATCGGGTAAGAAATTATAATTCAATGAATAAACTGAATAAGAGTTATTGACTTTTTATCGTGTTTCTGCTTTTCGTTACTGAAATCGGCATGGGGGTACAAACAAACGGGAATACAGACTCAGACTATAGTCTGCTGGATGGAGGAAAAAAAACAAGAATTCAGGATAAGACCACTTCTTATTAACTGTCAAATGTTGATATTCTTCAGCGATAACATAGGTTTCAAATTTGTTGTTTTCCGTACACATAATGGATGCCAGCTTGACACTGTTTTCATTTAGGACAAAGTAGACGCCATTAGAAAGTACCTATGCCATAATGAGCATCCATTCATGGAATTTAGTGTTTACAATAATGGATGTATGATTGGCGCCATTTTTATTTAGAACCTGGGGGGGGGGGGAACAACTCAATATTCATTCAAGAGGACGAGTGACAATTATATTTTAAGGGGGCGCTCACCAGTTATTATGTACTTTTGAGAGGGTGACGTATGTAAGGTGAAGTTGTTTGCATTTGAAACATGCACAGTGGTCAGAATATTTGCATAACTCTATGATACTTTGATGTAATGTGGCTGATGTTTCTTTGGATATTGTATTGGTGAAAATTATACATGTTCTAAGCATATTGCTAACTAAAATGACTGATTGTGTTCAAAACAACCATTATCTAACAAATATTTTTTGTCCTGTTCTTAAGGCATTTATGATGATTACAATATTATATATATTTTTGGTTATGATTCTGATTCAAGTTAATCGTGTTTTCAATTACATTCAATCGATAATTGTTAGTTTATGTTCACTCTTTTAAACATGCTCATCACCATTTTGTATACATTTTCTTTTACTTTCCTTTTCTCGCGTCCAAGGGCAGAGAATTCACCTAGTTTATAGATAGTTGTCAAAATAAAGTTTTATTGTTTGTTAGTTAGTGTGCGTTTGGAAACGAAATAAGCACACAATAATAACAGAATATAGAAAAAGGAAAAAACATAGGCAAACGCTTGTATAATGGGATTTGTTTTAATTTATGTAATACAGTTTTGATATAATCGGATCCTGTTATTATAGATTGATGTTGAATTATTCTCAAATGGATTATTTCAGAATTGCATACTATATTGTACTGTTACATTTATTTGACATTCATGATGTGCAATAGGGTTGTAGTGTAGGGTATATGTGTATAATTTGATATTAGAGTTTAATATTCATGCAGTATGACTAATTGTTGTTATTATTAATAGATTTTTAAAAATAAAATTGCGTTTGCATATTCTCTTTTGTTGCTCAAGCTAGTTAGACATTATAATTTTTCTTCTTGTATGTATATCCTACCGTAACAATTTGTTTTATAAAAATAGAACCCCTTCTCTTATAATTTGTACTTGACCTTGAAACTACAACGCAATAACGGTGCCTAAAAGACAGAATATGGCAAACGTGCATTTAAGGCCTAAATTGAAATCATATATCCATCGTTAATATAATCGTCAGTACTTAAAGCATTACCATTAGAAAGTTGGCATGTAAAAGCCTCACGTGTTTTACACTAACTCGTATTCAGTCTTCATAACGAAGATATTTTTTATTCGCTTTCGGTACATGTTTTCTTTTACAATTAGTATTTGCCTTTTTTTAACTTTCTCACATTCAATAAGTTGCGTTATTTTCTTCTTTGTTCATTTTACAAAGAACAAGTAAATTAGCGTGTCGCGATTAAGATATTCTCTACTGATCATTATTCTTAATTTCGTAGTAAAACAATGATTTGATATTTACTTATTAGTTATTTTTAGAACGGATCATGGACGTTTCGCCCCATGGACGTTTCGGCTCAGGACATTTCGCCCCAATTCAATGGACATTTCGCCCTACCTGGTACATGGACGTTTCGCCCCACGTCAATTGAAATATCGGACATTTATAAAAATTTATCAGCATTACACCATTGTCTTCATTTTAATTTAGGGGCCTACCGTTAAGATTTCATACCCCATAAGCCTGTCTCTCTCTTATATTTCAATTACATTCAGCGTGCCATTATATCAAACAATATTTTCCCCTTTTTCTTCATTTATGTAGTAAGACTGATCAGAAAATAAATATATCGTTTACAGTGATAATTGTCTCTACTGTAGTACTTTTATTTTCGCTGTTACACAAACTGATGAAGACCGCTTCGATGACCTAGTGGTTAGAGCGTCCACCGCGGAAGAGTGAGGTCGTGGTTTCGATCCCCGGCCGAGACGTACCAAAGTGTGCAGAGTGGCAGTTTATAGTGATTCTAGCATTGGGGCATCATGCCGCAGACATGTAGCATGATGCCCCACCCAGTCACATTATTCTGACACCTGACCGACCAGTCCTAACACTAATGCTGACGAGGTAGCTGTTAGTACCATTTTTATAAGTCTTTGGTTATGACTCGGCAGTTGATAGAACCAACGACCTCCCGAATCATAGGCGGACGCCTGGACCACTAGGCCACAGGAGCGATCCACCATAAATATGACTTTTTAAACACATTATATCCTACTTGTTGTTGTTTCTCTTCCACCTAATAGCTTATTTATTTAAAAATGTTAAACTTTTCTAATTTTATTTCATGATCGGATTATTTTGCTGAATATATCTTGCAATTTATTGGCATTGTTACTACTTAATAATATTTTTTAACAGAATATTATGGTAACAATAGCCTCATTTCAAATGGTAAGCATTGCAGTATTTTGTTATCGTTAATCGGTCGAATTCGGTATGCGTTTTGCTTCAAGTTTGAAAATGTACACTTTACTCTTAGTTATCCACAAAATAGTGTTTTATCGTCTTGTTCTTTTTCACGCTCGAGTGATTCTTTACTTTCAGTCATCGAGCTGAATGAGGGGCGAGTAATACAAATTTTAATTAGCAATACAGAGATATAAAAACTGGTTTGAGACATTTATTTTCTAAATATTAAGCATGTATTTGCATGTTTAAATCAACACACATCACTAATCAAGATTACATCTCATGACAGGGTAGAAGTGTCAAAATATAATGTGCAAACTTGTACTTCTAAACAGTAACTATCTTTGATTCTCTCTCCTTTTTTGCATTGAAGTAAAACATCAGATAATGGTGAAATGGCGTTAAATTAGATTTATTCCTTTCCCCAAACCTAAGAAAACTAGGATGTTTGAAGATTTCTGGTCGCTTGCACAACAGCTAAACACGGACACAATTGATGGGAATTACCACTCGTTTATTTGCACACATAAACAAGTGTGTGTGTGTGTGAATGGAATTTTTAACGTGGCTTTTAGAATGTTTCAGTCACTATTTTTTAATTTAATTTAATTTTTATTTACAATAAATAAAAAGAAAGAAACGTTTTCCCCTATTTCTTAATCGTAATTATTTGTCCACATCTAAACATCGTCTTTGTCTCAATTTATCATTTAATATAGCCATTTTAAATTTGTCCAAATCATTAAATTTCATCTGTTAAATGTAAGTACATTATCACCAAAATATGGTGTTGTTTTTGAGTATTGTCTTATGAAAAAACAACAAATACAAAAGGAAATAATAATGCTCATAAAAAAGATACAACTCACTGTTCAGTACAACAGTTGGAAAAAAAGACAAATGCATAAAATTATACAAAAATTAGAGACTCAATCGTATATTATTTCACGTTCAATTTCATGTTTACAATGTTGACATTTTCACACAGACACACACCCTCTCTCTATCAATATGACAAACTGGACTTGAACACATGCAGCAAGTATAGAATCAGTACCTATTGCCCTTGTCTCTTGAAAGAGCACGACATGTAATCAGTCAACCATCGAGGACAATGAAAAGGTCTCCATGTCAAAGAAAAGTTGCTCAATTGGCATGTGCAGATTTTAACACTCATACATTTCCCAAAAATCCACACAGAACATACACACACACACACACACACACACACACACACACACACACACACAAAATGACTACTTTTGTATTGTTTCCTGCATGTGTATAAAATCACACATTGTCAAGATTTAATGCTGGCCTATTTTGTGAGTGTAGGACATTTGAAAGGTCAAGTAAGAAACCTCAAAAGACAATTATTTGGATATGTTTTGGCAGTCACATAATTTCCAAATTTTAATATAACAAGGTCCTAGGGGCCTAGTTCGATGTGTCCATCCTATGCTCATTTCTTAGCTGTAACTTAAAAGTTGTAATTGATTTTAAAAATATTACATAAATAATACTCTTTTGCATATAAACATATAAGGCAAAGACATTGTTGGATGAGAAAGAGTTCAAATTGATTTCATAGTAAAACAGGAAGAGAGAGGAAGGAGGAATATTTCATAAACATGTTCTTAGTTCTTGAAGTTGGGTTTGAGAAGACAAAAGGGTAACACTGAAAACTTTTCATATGGTACACTAAACTGCACATAAGTATACAATAAATTACATGTTACTAATCAATTAATAGGACTGAACAACCACAAAATGTTAGCATAGACATAAGACTGATATCATTATTAACGTAATGTTGTCCAAGCAAAAACGGGGGTACAAATAATAATAATAATAATAATAATAATAATAATAATAATAATAATAATAATAATAAAAATAATAATAATGTGTACTTTGTATAGCGCCTAATCTTTAGAAGCTCTAAGCGCTTTACAACATCTATAGTGATATGACTACAGAAAAACAAAAACAAAAAACCATGAAAGGTGAAAAACATGAAGAGAAAGGTGTTACAATCATCTAAAATTTGCAATTAAGCCAGTGACATATTTTATTAATATTGTTTATAGGGAACTAACATACCACAATGTACATACTAGTAATTAAAATTTATAACAGCACATGGGCAGGTAGAAGTCAACAAAACATGTAAAAAAAAAAAGAATGAAGGTTTCATGATGTAACATTAAAATAAAATAAAACAAGCTTGATTAATAAAAATACTTAATTAACAAACATACACTTTCTATTTCAAGAACAGGCAGGTAAGGTAATAATATGCACATTCCACAAAGGTGTCGCTTAAGAAAAGACTTCAAGATTTTGACGTGATTTTCAAGCAACCATGGAAAAAGCATGTACATTACATAAGACAACTGTTTATGAGTTTCAAGATTGTTTTATTTTTCTCTTACTCCCTTCCCCTAATGCATATGGTTCAGTTTCAGTGAGTATACATAAAGATTACAGAAGTATCAGAGGTCTTTGTTTTTTTGGCATCATTATTTCATCAGCGGATATTTAAACAAATCATGATCTGAAGATGCACCATATTGGGAGTCAGTCATTCGGGAGTTCCTAGATAGCCCATTGTTTGAATAAGCATTTGTAAAACTTCATTGGTGAATGCAAGGTTTAAAATAACGACACTATGCTTGTTTCATAAAATCAATCTAGGTTTTTTTAAAATAAAGTTTAAAACACTGAATTTTTTACATATTACATTTAATGTTATCAAACAATGAATTACAAGATAACCGGGAGGGATATTTCGGATTGACAACAGAACACGTTTGATGATACATATAATAAATATGATTTAATGTGGCGATATATATAAGCACAAAAATGAAATGTGTGCGTATTGTAATCCAAATATTGGATTTATTTAAACACAAAACGCACAGACTCAAAGATGCAAACAAATTATAGAGGATACAAAATAAGTATACAATGATGCAAATAAATTATACAACGATACGAAACCCCTGGAGAAATATACACTAATGATTCTAAAAGATGAATATAGATCACTGATATAGTAAACAATGCTGGTTGGTTTTTTTTAATCATATAGTAAAAGTGTATTAGCTCAGACATACCACCTATCTTTCTAGACTCGAAGAAAACACTGGGTCTTACAAAAGCCATAATTTGCCTAAACCCCTTGAAACATTAGGCCCTCGCGTCACCTTGGTCCTTTGACGGCTCTATAGCTGGGTCTCCTTCGTCACTCTTGACCATAAACGCTCCGGACACACGGACGTTTCTACCTTCAGGCGATTCCGGTCATCCCGGATATTCCTACCCTCGGATTAATAGCCTTACAGCTAGAGTTTTGCTAATCCTCCCTCTGATCAATAGCCCTACAGCTAGAGTCCTTTAAACAAGTCGCTTGCTGACAAAACTATTAGTAATGTGAAAACCCTTCACATATTGTAGAGTATTTATATGTTTTCGTTCTCCGTATCGAGAACACCCTGCACATGCGGCATAGAGCGAATTGTACTCACAATTTTGAAGTAAAACTGTCCGTATATATGAATCACCCTCTGGTATCGTTGCACACGATAAACGAAACCCGAGTATATGTATTTGCTGAATAAAAACTACATCATTCCGTGACAATAATGTAACCACGGTAAGGTATCAAAATTTGAAACTTTGGATGAGTAAAAACAAGACAAAAAAACGTAGAGTATGAAAAAAATTTCTTTATATGAATTATGTGAAGAATTTGTCTGGGTAAGCCAAATTATGTTTCAAAGGTGAAACATGTATATGCAGGACCAATAAAATGTTCATGACATCTATAAAGGGTAAGGGATGCGAAACTTTACTTTGATTGTTTTAATTGTTTTAAATTGTGACTGACATTTTATATATCAAACATCTGTCTTAGCCTAAGAGTCAGGTCAGATGAAATTTCCCTCTTCTGTCTCTTTCTTTGGGTTGGCAACTCATCTGAAATATTTAAATAAAAGAAAAAAACATTATGAGAGATAGATCAGAAGTTTAAAGATTTAATAATATATGAAATAATCTATGAACAGTGTACTACAAATATATGGACGATTTGATTTTTTCTTAATGATCTGTAGTAAAATGAAACAAGAACTGTTAGTTGCAACGAAGTATGGATGTAATTGAGTAAGAGCTAAATGACAGGATATGAATTTTTCTTAATATCCAGTGGTGCATAATCTAAATAAAATTACAGAACATGACATATAATTACTATCATTAAGAAGATGTACATGGAAGATTCCATTTGTTTGCATTAAGCCTAGGTGATAACGCATTGGAAAGAAGACTTCTAAATGTCTCATGCAGTTGTGAATCAAAAGAGCATGGTGATATTTTTGCAGTTTTTACCATGGACATCATCAATCAATTATTAAAAGAGGAATGCAACATATTGCTTTTAACCTTAAATTATTTCTTGCTTATGCAGAAAATATACTCTGTCAGCTCTGTCCATATAAACGCGGACCTCTTCATTATGGTGGCAGGCACAAGGACATGGGCAAGAAGAGATCACGTTATCTTCCTTATGAAGGTGAACTTCTCTTCCCAGCATCCTAGCAAAAAGCAAGAGTACACCAGGACCTAACATAAATAAAGTTAAAATTTATATAGCATGGGAACAAGAAGTTACATTTAGCAAGTTGACGGATTTATGTTAACATATTGCACACAGTTAAACGTTAATTTTCTGAGTACTTTATTGAATATACAAGATATATCATTTCTTTTTTTTTTGCAATGCTTGAGATTAAATGCAGGAGTATCCTTGTTAACTTTATAGAAAATAAATTGTATAGTTTCATGTAAAAATAAGTAACTGAAATTCTGGAGTTAAAACTATGAAGATACAATGGTTACCATCAACTGTATCTTTATGACATTCAATATCATGTTCAGAAATATCACTAAATGAAAATACTTATAGCATTAAAATGTTACAAGCCTGGATTGCTGGGAGTATACAATACTGCCTTGGCTTGTTGCAAAGGGACATCTTCCAACGATGCATCTTCCTTAGGAGCAAAACAAAATCTCTCAGCAAGAGGTTCAGCAGTTTCTCCCAGAGAATGAAACTGCTCAGAAACAAAAGAAAGCAGTGAACCAGTCATTTATAATTGATTTCACAAAAATCAATCATACTGCATACATGTCAGCTCTTGGTAAAGAAAAAGTGTAATTCAAGTGGACAGCACTAAATAATGATCAACAAACTTTCAGTATAATAGAAATTAGATAAACACTGAAATTATATCAATCATAGAACCTAATGAACACGTCACAAATTCATAGTCTCATTGTTCTGCCACAAGTGTACCAGTTGTAATTAGACGTTTCCACTTGAATGACTGCAATTTGGAAAATTTAAACAGGTATTTAACAGGAACAGGCATAGTTTTTAATATGATACATACCTGCTTAACATAATGCTCCAAATGTATGATGGCATTGGCATAGCACCGAACTATAACAATGTTTGGAAAATGATACAAGATTTCCCACAATGGAAGGCCAGGACCACATACAACTAAGTCATCAGGCAAAGTGAGAAACCTTTAACAGAAATGAAAGGAAGAAACAAAAACAATTTAATAATATCTAAAATATCTTCAGTTATACTAAAATATATATGCCTTAAAAGAAATAGGTAATTAATAGAAACTACTCATAGGTGTCAGGTATGCTCTACAAAATGATTACAATATTGGAATCTCTGCATCAAAAAGTAAAACGACAATTAAAAGTAAATAATATCATGTATACAGTGATCATTGTCAGAAACACACTTCATTATCTGATGTCCAGCTGTTTATTTTAGAGTTAAGAACGGGAACAGCTGTATTTATATTGCAAACCATTCATTGAATTGTATGAGCAATATAATGATGTATGAAATACATTCAGCTACAGAAAACCTTTATTTGTAAATTTAGCAGGAAAAATACAGATGCGATATAGTCTGTTTAACATGTTTAATATTTTGTAAACTTCAATTGTTACAACTATACCATTTTCCTATAGTCGAAATACTTATATGAAAAATTTAGTAAAACACTTTTCATCTGAAATGAGAAAATTTACCTTATGTTTGTCTTGGTGCAATCAGGCATGAACTGCATGTGAAACATGGCATCAGGTACATCACTCAAGACTTGCTCCAGATGGTGAGTGCCATATTTCATTTCCCTTAATGCCTCAATTGCCATTTGATGATCCTTCTATTGGTGAAACGTATAAATACAAAGAAAACTACAAACCTGTATATAGCCAAAAAGAGAAGAGCATAGGTATAGCCTGGATAGGCAAAAACATGTACTATTTGTTGTACTTAAAATGTCTGTCCCATATGAGGCATAATTAATGATGAAATTATATCATTAAAGAAACTTTAGGATTCTGATAAATTACATTGTATGATGCAATGAACCAGTAATCAGTGTATCAACACTGATAATAGTTCTATTTAATTCAACATGCCTTCACATAAAAAAGTCAGCTCCTTAATACATAACTTTAGGTGATATTGATAAGTTTGACAATATAGAGCAATTTATTTAGAGAAACCACATAATGATATTACCATTCAGATATATTCCATCTGACCTTGAATATGAGGGGTTAAATATTTTGTATGGACACTGAACCAGTCTGGCATAAACCAGTCCTAATCTGTCTAATAAGAGTTTATTAACTATATTTTTTTCATTTTTGTATATTTTTGAATAAACATTTGGATGCATACATATTGAATACTGGATCAAACTACCACACAGTGATAATGATAATTCTCCAAACAGTTTTACAACCCCATGCTATCGTTTTGGAGGAAATAAGTTGTGAGATTGCCAATGATGCTATGTCCCAAGAACAGAATACACATGCAAATAATATAAAAGAAAATACTGAACTAACGATGACTAGATACTTACATTTTGAAATGAATTATAAAGATGGCAGCAAATCTACAGAGAAAAAAGCAACAACTGGATTTTAAACATTTATCTTCTCAGTCATATTAATAATTTGTGAACATATTGAGCTGATCCAACATTGGAACAATTACGTTTTGATCTATATTTCATTTACATTTGTTTCTAATGTCACAAATAATACAAATCTTAAAAAATTACACAAACATTTCAATATGCATTAAAAGTAGGGTAATATGACATAGAATGTCATTGTTAAGCAATATTCTGTAAAATAACACTCAGGCATATATGTATGCATGAACAGATGACTTACTGGTAATAACATTTTGAAAAATCGGAAATATTGCCTCTGGATCACTTATTATATTTCCATCTGGATGAATTACTTCTTGTTCTGGATTAGGTTGTGCCTAAAAGGTAAACAATATGTAGCCAAAGCACTAATTTAAGCAGTTACAGTTACGAAATAACTACGAATAACCAATGAATAAAAAAAATATATATTCTTACAATGACATATTAAAGACTTCCGAAAATGGTAACAATATTGCTTGTACCTTTTCAACATAAACACTAGTTTCTATTACCTTCTAACTGGTTGCTGAATAATACTTTCACACAAACCCTTATGACACCTACTGCTTGAATGCAAAAGAGCATTTGATCATTGAAGCAGATATCTATTAGCTGGAAGGAATCAATTTATTGCTAATTGCAGCCAAGGGTTATTAACTTATATAATCATGATCTCCCAACAGTGACAAGGATAGTTCTCTGGACAAAGCTTGCAGCTGTAAAATATGTAAATGATGCTATGGGTTTAATAAATATTAGGGACTGGATTCAATGAAACATATACAGAAATAACATTGTGGGGGAAAGAACGGCACATGAAAATGATCAAAATTTTAGCAAAACTAAATTTTTAAGGACATGTAGTCTTATAACTAAACTTTTGAAGATTTTGTTTGTGCTTGAGATTTGTCAATTCAGTAATTTCTATTCAGTATTCATATAAAGACTGACAAAAATCATTGAAAAGACCCTGACTGAATCATAAAGACTAATAATGCACATACATAAAAATGAAGATTGCCAAAACTATGATTAATATCAGTGCATTCAAATTTGAAAAATAAGATAATGGCTGTTACTAGTACAGGATTCTTAAAAAAAGTACTAGAAAAAAGTTTAAAACAACAAGCTTTGTAAAATTTAACAAACATTATATTTCCTTAGAATACAAAGTGAAAATGAGAAAAAATTAAACTTATGGCACTGCAAATTAAATCACAAAAAATAAGATTTACAGACACAAGTTCTAATAATGAAATGTTCAGAATAAAACTCAGTACAAGTCCAGAAGAAATCAAAAAATATAAAGGTGATAACATGTACATTATAGGTTATTGAGTGTTGATTTGTCATCAGTATTTTGTTGAATAACAGTAATATAAATCCAGGTTTGAATTCAATATAATTTGTTTAGCTCCAGTGAATGTATTTATCCAAGAATTGAATCAAAGATATTTCGTATTTCCAAAGAAATTAATCAATTGAATTAAAAATATTTTAACAAAACGATTCATCCCATTTGGACAAAATATAATACAACCTGAAGTGCTAGAATGACCAAGTCCTCACCATTACAAAAATATATAGTTCTCAACTTGATCTCGGGTAACAAATAGCATTTTCGAGAAAAAAATCACATAATGGGAAACATTCTTCTAGAATGATCCTGATGTTTACACAATCAAAACCATGGCATAGAAGACACTCAGGAAATTCCAAAACTTAGACCAAAATAAACAAACTTCTTCTATTAATAATTATCCTGATATTCAAAGAAATATACAGAGAAAATAATTTAGCTATATATTAGCTTCTTTCATAAAATAAAATAATAAAAGTCAATAAGGTCAAGCAGAAATAAACTTAATTTTTGACAAGGTCAAGTCCATCATACAATGTTATACTACAAATGCATGGAATTATGGAATTAAACAATTAAAAAAAAATAACAAACAATTAAATTAAATATGCATAACAATGACAAAATAATCATATTTTACTAGTGATTTTATTCTTTTATTATTATAAATTTTGTATTCTTCTAAATATGGATGCAAAAATGAACAATTCTGTTTTGATACAAACATTGAATATAAAATATCCTTATAAAGAATGTATTATGTATTTAATAGTACTAGATATAGGAAATATGGAACTGTATACATTACGCTACAACTGTCAATGTAATTTAGTTGGAAGTATTTTATATATTTATACATTTGGTTAGCCATGTCTTTTACAGAATATCAAAAACATGAAGGTTTTATCATGCAGAGTCAATGGTGGTTAATACTGGACAATGCGAAGTAAGGATCTGAATGCATTAACCAAGGAGACATCATGGCTCCTTAAAACTGAAATCAGTAGATAAGATATAATTAAACGGAATAGGAATACAGATGGAGTGAGTGAAAGATAGTTACTGGAGGGTGCATACCATGATAGGTAATAATTTTTCAACATCCATGTATACTCCATGTCTACTGAGATCAAGACAATGAAACATATATTTGTGGTACATATTCCCAACAATGATAAGCAACAAAAAAAAAGTATAAATATTCAGCAAACGTGAAAAATACAGTGATTGTGCAGGACATAAGAGAAAATGAAACCATAATAAAAATAAAGAAAAAGCAGCCATCACCACAGCAACAGACACCAACACCAAAGAATATAAGATGCAAGCATCATAGGTATGCCAACATATTGCAATGTATTAATATAAGCGCAAAAGGTATAAAAACTGTATATTGTACATTGAAACTTACCATGTCATATTTTCTATAAAAGTTCATTTGAAGTATTTGTAAAGGTTTACCAAAAAAAGCATAGTATGATATGGAAGCTATTTTAATCAGTGCTTGATAAAGTCATTATTATTTGCTAAAATTTATAACAGTAAAACAAGGATATTATCCCATTAGGGAAAAATACATTCGGCTAGTTTGTGTCGACAACGTAATTTCTTTCTTGATTTCCTAATTGAAATAACCTTTTCCAAAGCCACAGTTAATATCAATACAGCTAGTGTACTTCAGATTATTGTCTGCATGATATAGAGATTACAGCATATTTATGATTATTTTACTCTTAGGATAAAGAAAAATATTAGAATTCAGCGATATATTTACCTCATCCATACTGTTTGAACTAGGAGTGTTAATTGGTATAAATCCTGTAAAAATGTTCTGAAAACAAAACAAAACAAAAACAAATACTAACATGAATATGCAATTGTTAAAAAACCCTCAAATAAACACATTACTAATGATGGATGACAAAAACAGAGATTTGGCAATGGCAGAATTTGGATAATGATATATTTCAAGAATGAAAATATATTGTCCTGAAATTAAAATCATATTAAAGTAAGCAATGGGTCGTAAATAAGTTACATACTGTCACAGTAGCATCGATTTCTAAAACTAAATTTATGTCAGATACACATATCATTTTACTGATAGCAATGTTTAGTTGTTTTCACTGTCATATGTACAGCAATGTATTTAGATGAACTAATTAAATTAAATAAATTATAGTATTACTATCGGGGCCCATTTGTCTTCTGAGAGATGTCCACCAAAGCAAACATAACAAATCAGATGAAGATTTTCACCGAGATTAAACGATGTCACACGACGGAATCTTGTCAAGTCAAAATCAGGTAAACGTCCGTTTATAACAACTCTGGTCACTTCATGAGTGGGATGACCGAACCGTGCAAAATATCTACTACATTCACCACAGCCAAGAAAACTTCCTGGGTAACACGCGATCATATTAACCGAAAAAATAGTTTTGTAATTGTATTTGGTATGCCACAATCCGACATGACCGTAATCAACACATCTCGCTCGTATACCATCGAGAAATTAAAGTTTGGCTTGTTTCCACGAGTTCTCTTTTTGTGCATAATGAGATGCGACAGATGGAATCGTAAAATAATTACTCAAAAATTCCTCTGTGTCACTCGAATATCTCATCGCGAGTTTATTCATCTTGGGATGGAGTTCTTCTGTGCAGTATATTTCTCCATCAGGTTATACAAATTGATCATAATCATCATCCTCGGAACTTTAAAATAACCATACCGATACAAGATCAGTTTTACTCAGCTGGTAAATATAATCAAAACATAACACCGGAATAATATTTTACTACTCGATCTCGTGGAAATAGTCTTGCAGAATTATGATCGATGATTTCAATCGAATTTACCCCATTTTATGTAATGTTTTGACTAGTGTAATATATATCCGGTGATAGTGTTTACTATTATCGAATTTTTTAAAAACAAATTCTAACTCGGAAACATCATCTATTGAAGATCCAGTATCCTTAACCGATTCCGCCCTCTTATTTTCATACCAGTTAAGGTTTAAACTGACACATGTACATCAATGCATTTAGATAAACTAATTAAAATTGTATCAATTAAAATTAGCTTATAATCTTATTTCAATTCCATTCACAGTGCGTTTATCAAATATTAAAGCAGGGTAACAACCATATAAAAATTGTTTTGGAATTTTAAAATCTCAAGACCATATGGCCTCAGTATCTCACTTGGCCATATCAAATTTATTCATAATGCCAATATGGTATGCAGCAAGTGTAGTTTTATGAATTCACAAATCATTTTCAAATTCATTAATTCTGTTCAAGGAACTAAATTTTATGAAATTATAGCTTTTGGTGTGATAAAGATCATCTTGAGAACTATTGGAAGAAAATGAAATTAACATCAATGTTATGTTGTTGTTGTTGTTGTTGTTGTAGGGTTTAGCGCCATTTCTCAGCAAAGGTATACTATACATGGTGGACACCATAAATGGTGGAGGAAGAACCCAGGAAAACACTTTAAAGATTTACTGACCAACCAGAAGCTACTGTCAAGTGTTCTCACATTCCCACAATGGCCGAGCCCAATACTCAAACCCACGCAAACAGAAGCCAGAGTCAAGAAATTAAATGCCAAAATAAGTAGTACACCCATCTTCAATGAAAACATTATCTGGACAGTTTAACCATAACACAACTCAAATATACCACAGTTGCATCAGAAGAAGACTGATGTCTTTGGAATATGCTTTACAGTATGCAATTTATTAACACAAGTAAATTGTACCTTCAGACAATGCTTCTTAAAGCTGTGAAGAACAGAAGTTATCACAGATGAAGTCATCACTCTTCCAGCTCCATTAGCTATGAAAATATATTTGCAAACCAATTTATAAATGCTGTAACTACATTACAGTCTATTGTAAGATTACATAAATATAAAAGTTTTACACAGATTTTAAGTAAATAAACAAATTATACCAAAACATGGATTTCAATATTAACCCATTTATGAAAATTATGCAGCAATCACAATACAGCGATGCAATTAAGGCAAAAGAGAATAAATGATGTGCTTCCATATGCATGTCTAATAACTAAAAATAACTGTACCTTGTCTTTAGGAATAGGAACAAAGGAGTATTCCTTCTGGCCAGTAGCAAGGCCTGTTGGACTCACTATATGTAGTCCTCTCTCTTTGTCCTTGAAAAAAAGTAGTAATAAGATCAAGAATACATGAAACGTGTAATTAGTTATAACATAATGCAATAAACATTATGTCATTTTTCAGCAAAAAATATATCTGGATCATGCAAAAATTCATATTCTGATTAAATTAACAGAAACAATCATATAACATTAATCAAAACGTGTCTATTACTATTTATCATTTACAATACATGCAATATATGTGAATTGTGTATTCATATTCGCAAAATGATTCCATTCTGAACTAAAATAACAGTTCATGTATGCAATATAAAAAATAAATTTTAATGGATTAAATTGAATATAATCGCAATTTCTTCATTGATGAAAAAGATTATTAATAATAACTAACAGGGAATTAATACAGAATTTGACAATGTTTCTTCATATTTACATATAATTATTTACATAGAATGTTTATGAAGAAAGGAAACAAAATATGACAAGACCTTTTGAGAAGTTCAGCTGAGAGTATGCATGTTGAAAAGTATTGATTGGAACATGACTCCAGTCAATATTCATGTTAAGCTTCCTCAGATCAATCTGTTTAGGTGCTGAAAAAATGCATAGAAATATATTATGAAATTGAAAATGGACTCTTGCAAAGATAGGCTTTACCACTGATTGGGAAAATGACATCAGAAAATTATCAACAATATAAATTAAAATATCTGTAGGGATAAGACTTCCAAATCTGATATTCATTTAACGGACACAATTCTGGCGGTAGAAGTGAACAAAACCTGAAAGCACAATGTATCAGAGTCAATGTTATGTAATTCGTTAATACCAATATAATGATTTGCTTGAATTTATTTGCTTATATATGCATGAATTTATTTGTTTAAATCCGTGGATCAATTCTCTTGATATGAGTATAACTATCTAAATTTGTAAAATGATCTTCTTAATATAAGTTTAATGAATTGTTTGAATTTGTCATCTTAATTGTTATAGGAATCTAAGAATTTCATGCATTACTTAGCTGATATGAGTTATAAGAATCCATTTGAATTCACCGCTCTTAGATGATTTCATGTATGCAAAATACTTGAATGTTCGTATTTGCTTAAAATAATGTAGTTAAGCAATGTAATGAATTTCATTTAATCGTGTAATTGGAACGAGAGCGGAACTGTTATGTCTCATGTGATGTTAATGTGAGTCAGTGATGGAATGTCCGTTAGGAAGCACTTTAATCTTATGAAACTAGGTTTGTTTAGGGTCTGCCATGTATAACTTGACCAGACAGGCTGTGGTATCTGTTTGAATTCCGATAGAAACGATATCTAACATAACGACAGTTATGATCTACAGTCAACTGTGGTTAACTGCACACTCTTCCGTCACGAGACTGTGCAGTTAACCGGAGTGTGCAGTTAACAGAAGTACGTACAGTACAGTTTTAAATCAGCACGGAACGAATATATATGAAGAATAAATTTGAACAATGACTAGAATCCACTCTTTCAACTTTTACTTAAATGTTAAGCTTCTTTTCCTTCCTCCGAACACAACTTCACTGATTCAACCAATGGATCAAGGAATTATAGCGAATTTCAAGAAATTATATAGATTTCTTGTTATTCGAAAACTGTTAAGTGGAGTCGACTGTATTCCGAGTAGGACAAATGACAGAAGATTTAGAATGCTTTTCTGTTTATTTGGAAAGGGGAAACAGCTACACTGACAGATCCATGTACCTACTTATCCAAGTATCTATGTATCTTCGTACTTATGTATCCATCTATCCACACAAAGTTGACGGCCAAAAAGGGGCAAGACTGTAGGGAGGTCTGAGAAGGAAAAAGTAAAAGGACCGAGAAAAACAGCCACAGTGAAGTTGTAGTCAACTGGAATAAGCATGTTATTAAGTTGTACAAGGCAATGACTTCGATTGCTTACTTGATTCTATGATGAACAAATTCTTTTAAAACAGATCAATACAAATATATTTGTGTTTGAAATTTGGTGGAAGATTTATTTGAAAAAGAAGTGTATCGTCCAGATGTAATGTATTATCACAGTTGTTTATGTAATTGATTACATTGGTTTTTTTCATGTATGGGGGGGGGGGGGGCGGGTCGTGTCATTTTGTTCTATATATCTGCTCTGATCTTTATTTATTCCACTTATAAGTTTCACACTTTGCATTAATATTTACTTGATCTGAGAAATAAAACTGATGGTGAACATCTAGATATTGAGAACCGAATAAAGTGGACACCTTATAAGAAGGTACACTCTGCACATGAAAACACCTCCACAAGGTGGCCTACAGTCATAAAATCACTTATTTTTTCCTGTTTTAATCAAGAATATTAACCACTACCTGACCTTGATTGTAGTGCCTTTTGTTTTGTCTTTAGTACCAACTTGTGGTATGATGTCATTAAGGCTTACTGCCTGACACATCAACCTGCACAAATGATCTGATCCTGAAAAATGTGTAAATAAATTTTACAAAATTATAATACATTGTACAACTTGATAGGTATATGCCCATTAATAAAAATAATGATCATAATAATCATACTACTACTACTACTACTACTACTACTACTACTACTAATAATAATAATAATAATAATAATAATAATAATAATAATAAATTTATTTAAAAGGGAAACAGACATATTTGAATAATATTGTCATTAAGGTAATATAATACAAAATCACAACCATAAAATACTTTGCTATACACATGTAACAGCAAAAGAACAAACAAGACCACAAAAATGTGAAAAAATAAGACTAAATTAATTAAAAGTATAAATTTATGACATGTCTGTGTTAAGATTTAAATCAAAGGATATAAAGTTAATTGTATGAGTCTTGTGGAAATTGTAGTTGGAATATTCCAGTCAAATCAATAAGAAAATTAAGAACATTTTATTCCATATCCTGCATGAAATATGGACAAATAAATTAGTGGCTATTTGGAAAACGTTTGCTGAAATTTAAAAAACATAATAATTCCATGGTCTAAACATTGTAAATATAAATGGCTTTCTAGGACTTCCTAAACTTATGGCCGGATTCTTAAAAAACTACCCCACCTCCAAGCATGACATAAACACATAAAAAGACAATCGAAATATTGCAAAATTAGATATGGCAAAAAATTTAATTTGAAACAATTAATATTGTGTAGGCAAAAAATTAAACATTTTCATATAATATGAAAAAGTAATAAATTTAACTGAAAAAAAAGACTCCTGTAATTTTTAATAAATTCTAATTAAGATTATGGGTGTGAAACTTTCATTTGAAATGGATTAGCATTTTTTTAATAAGATGAAAATATTTGAAAACATGCACACAAAAAGCTATTCAATTTAACAATACACAAATCTTATCCTTATAAATTGGTGTGGGTGACACAGCTTTGTAGAACATAATTTCCAACATTTTTATAACACATTATATGAAGGATAATTACATGAATGGTATAAATGAATGGTTTATATGGATATTAGCAACGACAATCTAGATTACAGTCCATGAGAAACTCTTACCACAGGCATGAACGTTCCCATCCAGGACATAGAAAAAAGCCATCATTGGAAAATTTTTATGACCTGCCAGCTTTATTATCTGAAACCAGCAATGCATCAGTTATAGAAGATCTAACAAATATGATTGGTCAAAATAAAAGACTTTAAAAAACTGAAAGTGAACACCCTCATAAAAGTAATTTAAATTTAGTCTCTCAGTACTTTTGGAAATAAAATAGGTTTTAATTAAATTGTCAGCCACATTGCTTTGCTTAAAATAGTCTCTTGATATATTTACTAAACAATGCACAGCATACCTAGTTACTTCAGTAACGCAAATATTTTTCATGTCTTTTTATATAAAAATGTTTACTCTCATATAACAGGTGCCCCATGTGCCTGAGTGGTCTAAAGCGCTCACTTATACGGATCAATGCCATCGCACCTCTGTCTGTGTGGGTTTGTGTCTCGAGTGTGCCCAATGTGGGCATTTGAGAAAGCTTTCCAGTAGCTTCTCGTGGGTCTGTGCTTCTTTCCAGAATTTTCTGGGACTCTTACTCAACCATTTATAATGACTGCCATGTATAGCCTATCTTGTGCGTAAAAATGATGTTAAACCCTACAACAACAACAACTTGCATATAAGAACATTTATTTACCTTAAAGTTAAAACCAATAACTGCTTATCTCGTATAAACTCTATCCCATCGTATCATTGTGCATACAAGTAAACAAAATATTAGTGAAATGTCATACGCACTTTAAATAGGTTTCACTGATCATTTAATCATTAATACAAAATGAAAATGTTCATTACTATCACAGGATAACACGGTGGCAGTGTTTATAAATAAATTATAACGCAAATATGGAAAGAACAATTCATTCAAAATAACTAGTCATTATACAATCAGATTAAAGGTAAAGCTTGAACACCATAATGTTTAATAAAGAAATGGAAATTTTGGGATCAATACAAAGTCAATAATAATAATGAGGACTCAGTACAGCACTTAATCTTAAAAAGCCCTATGCATTTTATCATCTTACTTAATGTATAAAGACATATTATATACATGAACTCCAAAAATAATGAACTTACAAACAAAAAATACTGAAAATAATTAAGGGTAAAGAAAGCTCATAAGTCTGTTATTGCAGTCTAAATCTCAAGCTTATCACATAAGATAGTTATTTCAGCCGATGGAATCAACCATCACATGGTTTGTTGGCATTCAAGACACTATACAATAAACTTGGGATGCACACAATTCAGTTAATGGTCAACTGTTACAATCGTTATATCTTTCTATGAATTCATTGGCACCATTGAAGGAACTCTATTGTAAGGAAAACATCATATTAGGTTGACTGGCATATGATATGGGCAACACGTAATATATACAATTAAATCAATGCTATCTTTACTCATCTGTGTTAGTAACTTATTCTGCATAACCTTTAAAAAAGGTAGCCAGAACAAAGTACCGTCTTGGACAATCTTATCAATCTCTTCCTCAAAATATTCCCATCCCTCCTCCAGATAGGTATGGACTTTCTCTGAAAGATTGGAATTGGAATAACCAAAAATATTGAAAAGCAGCTCATACAATCACACACTAGTTATTTACGTTTCAGAATAAAATAATGTTTGTGGAAACAATAATTAAAGTTAATATATAGTTCTATCAACATGATTTACTTGCTACATCAAATCATTTAAATGCAAAAGAAAATGAATCCTAATAAAATAATTCAAAAAACAAATACAAATATGTTCAAAATTATGACAACAAAAATTAATGAATTAAGTGGACATACAATTGCATTAAACAAATTAGTTTCATAACTAGCTTAATGATCATAAAGCAATTAAAAATGTTATTAAACATAACAAAAACAGTAAATGACAACCTGTACTTTTTGTATTCTATCTTAAATGGCATTAAAAAACTATATATGTTTCATGTCTGTCTGCAGCATATGCAAATAAATGATGAAGGTGTATGCACTAGATATATATATATATATATATATATATATATATATATATATATATAAAGAGAGAGAGAGAGAGAGAGAGAGAGATAGACAGTCAGATAGATAGATAGATAGATAGATAGGTAGGTAGCTAGGTAGGTAGGTAGGTAGATAGATAGATAGGTAGGTAGGTAGGTAGGTAGGTAGGTAGGTAGGTAGGTAGGTAGGTAGGTAGATAGATAGATAGATAGATAGATAGATAGATAGATAGATAGATAGATAGATAGATAGATAGATAGATAGATTATATTTCAGACATGACAAAATTAAAAGAGGTTGATAAGTAATCAAGTACTGGTAATGTCACTGTCTTTAACCTACAATTGTTTGACGCACAAATTACTATTTCAAATTAAACAATATAAATATACCCGAGTTGTCCCGTCCTTCTGAGTTCGCTTGCGTACTAGGGTTGAAACAACTGCAAATAAAATTAACAAATCCTGAACACCAATAGGCAAAATGTAGATATGTTTCCATATAAGTATATGTAGCAATGAAATTATTGGTAATTGTTAAATTCTTAAATCATGCAAAGTGGATCAAAAGTGGTTACAAGACAACTTAAAAATCATATTATTAAAATATACAGCCTGCTGTCACTGGTATCTGCCATATAAATGGGGGAAAAAACTCATGATAAAAATCATCAAATCAAGGCTCACAATCTGAGTCCTTCATGAGTCAATTTTTAATTGTCTTTGACTATATGCACATTTCATTAATCATACCTAAAACATACATAAAACATTTCCACAATTTACATTTTAAGTAACTGACAATATTGTAATTGCAAATTACTATAGTTTCTTAATGTCCTGTTTATTTTAACACTTATTTATTCAACATCAGTTTCGTTCTATTTGGGAGTACATTAGGGTGTTATCATGGGTTTTTCTCTTTGGACTTAATCAAGTGCCTATTATGCAACTTTCACATATAAGGAATCAAACATAGTATGCCTCACCATTAAAAGTAGTTCATCTGATTATGAAGGAACGAAAACATATACCGCCGCTATTTCACTTAGTTCTACATTTCTTCTGTCTCAATGTCAGGCGCAGACACAACATATCAAAAGATTAGTGTATTTTACCGTTTTTATTTAATCGAAGAATATAATGACTATCTTGACCCAGTTCGTGCGCAATATTATAATTAGCAAGGGAGATAATTATAATAGCGTATCACATTGAAAACGAAGACAACATAAATTATATAGTATATGTAACTATATATCATTGGTTGTGTAAGTATAATTCATAATTTGAATAATTTAATTATCGCTCCATAATATAGTAGATGGATTTAAACGAGTAAGTAAAATGAAGATAAAAGTGGTAAGAAAATACAGGGACAGTATGCGTATGTTATATTACAATACCTTTAGGTATTATATAAATAGTGCATTTAATTGAATTCATTACAAATAATCTCATATCTTATAATTAATTAATTAATTAATTAAAGGATAAATAAATAAATTCATTCATTCATTCATTCATTCATCCATTCATTAATAAATAATTAATGTAATGATAATAATACTACTAATACTACTACTACTACTACTACTACTACTATTATTATTATTATCATTAATAATAACAATAATAATAATAATAATAATAATAATAATAATAATAATATATCAATAGAAATTACATTATTGACACTACAATATATAAGTGATACTTAATTATAACAATTAAATTTAAGTATTACATTTCTAATTGATCCTATTTGTCCTCACATCAGAAGAAAAAACAAGTAGCTATTAAAGGATTAAAAAGAAGATATATTTTTCATGCTTAAAGAAGGAAAATTTGTTGCTTTGATTTATAAACATCATAGTAAAACAAGAGAATAAAAACTATACACGTCTTCACTCACTTTAATAAGGCACATTAAATGTTGACACCTCATAAAATTAACCATGTTGTTTCTTCATGCCACCTTTTAATTGAACTTACAAAAAATGTACAAATTATCAAAAAATATATAAGGAATTAGTACTGAGTTGTAGTGTTAAATCTTACGCTATTGTTATTATTGAATGTTATCATGTGAGATAAATTACAAACCAGTAAGTCTGCTTAATTTATTTTCATTCTTAAATTTAAAATTATTAAAATTTTGCAAGTTTAAATAAATGAAAATATTTAATTTAAAGTTAATGATATAAACATTTTAATCTTGATTTCTGGATATAGCTTTTTTAAGTCGGAATTCTTGATATATGTTTGCATTAATGATATGTCATTTCATTATTTTATTTTAATGATTAAATTTAAAGAAATTTATAGATATCATGAAACACACTGATACTTATATTAGGATACGAAAAAATTGCAATGTTATGTAGCTATTTAGTAAATGTTTCTATTTGTAACATGTTTGGGTTGTTGTATATATATATATATATATATATATATATATATATATATATATATATATATATATATATATATATATATATATATATATAAATCAGTCATTAGTGAGGTATACTTACATTAGTAAAGGTATCTTGTAAACAAACACATTCTTTCGTTTTCTTTGGATAGTCGGTGATGCACTACACATATTAGTTACCTTAAAAAAGCTTCTTTTCTACACAGATTAATAAGCTACAATGATCGGTCCCTCAGCCAATACGAGAATTTGCGAGACAAATCAAGCTAAGGCTGATCGTTCGAGGCTGATCGCCAGATTTTGACTTGCTATTATACCTCGAAGCAGGGAATACACCATTCTGTTTATGGTTCGTGTGCAAAACCATTTAGTCTACCAGGATATTTTGTATCACATGCCCTTTACAATTATTAGGTTACAGACGGACAAGGTATTCAACTGAGGGTGTATAAAACCATTTTTAACTCCTGGTAATAGCAGACATTTTTGTGAATTAACAATCGGATACACATTGACTATGGGTACGTATTTGTTTCGTTAAATTCATGTTGTTAGTTGTGTTTTCCGACGTACATTTAAGACTCTAAGATTTAACTAACGATACAAATACCACAGGAGTCTGACATTTTATCAATAAAGTACGGCGATATCTCTGATAAAATGAAATACCCTTTTCAATAATTCAATAATATATATATATATATATATATATATATATATATATATATATATATATATCTCACAGGCACTTCATTCTGAGTAAATTCATGTCTACACTCGCCTTATATGGTGAGTGTATACATGAATTTACTCAGAATCAAGTGTTTCTGATATAGACCACAACCATTCGCTCGATTCGACAATTTCTCACGAGTCTTTTATCTTTTCAGAATCGCAAGAAGACTGAAACATACACATATACATTCAAACGACAGTTACTTACCAACGCATAGTTCTTAAATGACAATGTCCTGAATTCAACCGGCGAATTAACCTTTATGTTTACCATTACGGTCACAAGAGCCTCGCTATGAAATTTATCTGACGGAAGTAGCCCATTACGGGAAAATGTCAAGCACACAATACAATTACTATAAGTAATTAAATATAACTATATAGTTTGGATTCTGGTATAACGGTACCAATTGTACAAAACCAGTCAGGCGGAGCTTAAAATGTAGAGAACTTTGCATTCATAAATAAACAACACTAGCTGCGATTGGTACATTATGTAAGAGGTGTACTTTCTGTTAGGCTTTAAAGAAAAGTCAAGACTCTTCACAAGATGTGAGATTAAGTTAATTCATATCTTAATCAGATTTTGTATTTTTTTATGATTTTTTTTAGAACTGTTGGACACCTGGGTAAAAATGGGACTGTTGTGACTAGACAACTCTTAGCCATGTCTAGTTCCAGCAGAGTTCACTCTCTTAAATGCATTGGAGTACCTGGTTTTGTCCTTGTCAGATTGACAATCTAAGATTGTTTTCTGTAGCAGTGTGTGACATGCATGCTGAAGTAGGATTGACAGTATATCTATTTAACAAAACATTAGCATTGAGGTCTATGGGAAAACAATTGGCACCGTCATACATTCTAGGCCCTACCACCTCCCGAATCGAGCCCTCCAAATTTTACTTTTTTTGTCTAAGATACAAAGACGAATAGAAATAGCTCTGGCTCAGTACTTCCCCTGCCAATTATATGTAGCGCTAATTTTAACTTATCTTTAATAGACTGATAACATAGTACACATCACTTCCACTGGAATATTGCTCTTTTTTTCAACCCATCCAATGAGCGTTATTTTATTTTCAGATGTATTAACGATTATTATACAGGTTGTATAGATGTAAAATTTAGATTTTTACCATAATTATGTAAAATTTGTATCATATGCGGATTTACATTCTGCGTTCTCGGGACGCAAACCTCAGCCCAGCTAGATTTTTATAGGACGTATTGAAATTCGTGTTTGTGCACACTGTTTATTTATAAACTCTGGTGTCCATCCCTTAGTCTTGCCGTCATGTCTCACCTCAGTCTGTACTACTATATCGGTTTTTAATAGTATTGTTCATCCGACCGATTCCTTATACATAGTGTTTAGTGACCGCATAGCTTTCCTTACATATCGTCCTAGATCTCCTCAGGCTGACCTAGGGAACATTAATATTACCGGGGATCTTACTGATAGATCCCATCTTCCGCATAACATCCGGCTGTTCCGGGGCAGGGTGGAGGACAGACAGACGGCAGGCACACCAATACGTGTTCCTATATCTCCTGTGCTGCATCCATCAACTTAGACATCATCTCCGATACTCCATCAATGATGTAATGACGCTCGCTGCACAACCCAACAAAATCGTCAGCGGTGACAACCCTAAGCATAAGGACACCATGCTAATCAGTTTCGGAGGCAATCTCTCGCCGTTGACTAGTGTCCCCGACCGACCGGAAACAATTAGCGGGTAGTCATTCGACTCTTTTGCTTTTAAAAAGGGGTGAAATAGTCTTTTCTACAGCCAAGCGACTGGGCCATCCAAAATCTTTCAGAGGGGCTTCCGTAATCGCATAGCCAAGACTCTTCTCTTTCGTCATCACTATTCATGACCTATGTACGGTTGTAGTCGGAAGAGGACACACTTTTTGTAGAGAACAGTGCGGTACAGATTGTTTGCAATTGAATAACCCCCAAGCCTTTTTATCTCAGAACGGTGGGTTGTTTTACAGCCATGTGACTCGGCGATCCAAAATCTCTCAGACGAACGTCTGTAATCGCATTGACAAGACCATCCTATTAGTTCTCACTATTCATGACGGATGCACATTGGGCTCGAAAGAGAACACACTTTTCGTGGAGAAGAGGGCGGTACAGATTATTCGGAATTCAAATTCTACAAAGTTTTCGTCCAAGTCTTTACATGTCAGGACGGCTATTTATATTTAAGATGAAGAAGGCAAGCTCAGTTTTCTTCTACATCCGTCTGAAGGAATTTCTCATATGTTGTCTTGATCTAACAGACCTATATTTCCAACACCCCGTCCAACAATTATTACGAAAATTGATAAGGTTAATATACAGAGGAATTTTTATCCATTTCGCGCTCTCTCAGGACTTAAACATAAGTTCATGGGACTTTGAGAAACTTCTTCATTGTGTCGTAACCCGGTTCGTACGACTTCGTCTACTTTCCTGATGGCGTATTTTGGCTACAACTTTTCGAACACGTGATCAATTCCATTGTATTCAAGGGAAGGAATGATCTCATTATTGAATGGAAATGATTATCTCATTTCCCTTGAACATCATCTTGGTTTTCTTATCACGTGGAAAATTCGATCTTTGTCCATCCCATCACTCACGGCGTTCCTGGTAAAGCAACGTGTTTTGGTGGCATGAATTGATTGGCGTAAATTGAATATCAAAAACCATTATACGTTCTTTCTGCTGTTTTGACGAAACCCAAGTGGACGATGTGCTCATACTTTATCTGGCGTGGACTGAATCAGATTGTGGAATTCAAAGATGCTTTTTTCTCCCAGGTAAAACTAAGAAACACAATAAAACTCCACAAGCCCTCTCAACGTGGTTAAAAAAAGATAATGCGGTGTAGCTTTCGCTGGATTCTCCAAATAGGTGAAATAGTATGAAGATCTCATTACTCTTAATTCCAGACATAAACCACGTCACATCCGTTTGTTCTGCTCGCAGCTAGGAGACTAGGTTATCCATTTTATTACGAATCCGATATTTTCCACTCATGGGATGGATCCTAAACATTTCCTATTATCTAGTTTTAATGTGTTCGGTTATGAATTGAAAGGAAAAAAGGCAATTTGTTCCGTAAATTATTTTGTATCTGGAATACTTTCCCGACCACATTGCTTTCATACATTCCCATCCTCCACGCAGTGCGAGCATACTGTTACAAGATGTTCAACAAAGCCTGAAACAGGCTCTTTATACAGGCAGCAAGATAAAATAATGGGAAAGGCTTATTGCTTATTATAGACACTTATGCTTATCTTTAAAAGGGATTCGAAAGGTAGAATGATTTATATGTCTAATTTTAATGCGATCCTGGAAGAATTCAAGAAAAAAATATTGTTTACTGAATATTTTTTCCAAGTCAGAGAGACAGTTGTTTTTCAAAACCTGAGCTACTGTAGAAACTGCTAAATCAAGAAAAATCAAAACGTTCAAAACACAGATCCTCAGATCATCCTCAGAGTACCACATAAAGAGCTACCATGTACCCTATGCTGGCTATCCATTTGATCCAGAATCAAACAAGAAATCATTTTTTTGTGCAACGTTTCACTCACAAACACCAGTCTGACATACCTATCCGACCTCACCCATGTGTACACACCAGCAATATACTTACGTTCAATTTCTGACAATCGTATACTCATTATTCTCACTATGAAAACGAAGTCATATGGACAACGTTATTTTATATACCAGAGGCCTTAAACGTGGAACAAATTGCGCACTGAACTAAGACACAATGACAAAGTGATCCCATTCAAGGACGATCTTAAAGCTCAGCTATTTAGACTGCAAGAACAAACGTAATAACCTAATAATGTTTCCTACCTTAAAACTTCTCAGTATGTTTTATGTTTTGTAATTTCATGTGATTATTTTGTAATCAGATCTTAATATATTATTTTTATGTTATAGGTGTTTTCTAATATTGTTAAGCTGTACAATATTATTATTATTATTATTATTATTATTATTATTATTATTATTATTATTATTATTATTGCTATCTATCTACAAAATTCCCATAGAGGTTGAAACAAATTTAAGAATTGGGTTTACGAATAGCGAATTTGATATATTATCGATCCTCATCGTGCTGAATTAATATTTCCTTCTCTGTAAGGACAATCATGTTTCCCTGATTACCCTCGATGATTCTGTTTGGGATCAAACAGTATTCTAGATATAACATATCAAAAAACTATCCATATCAAGATGTCTTTAGAGGTGGATTGATGGGTCAATAAATGGCCATACGTGATAATTCCCTTATGTTTATTGTTCCGATTTATTTGCATTTAGTCCATATATCTCAAAATCAGCTCAATGGATTGTCTCATAATGCTTCTACTGTTTGGAGTGATTGGCTATCTAAAAACTGTCAATACGAATTGTCATCATCATCATAATTAGTCTGTTGACCTAGTGTGGTCGTTAAGGCACTGTGCTGCTGAACATCTGACCAGTTCAATCCACTTGTCTTGATCATGTGTCAATGCCTGTGTCTGCACGAAACCTTTCCTGGTCCATTCTGTGATGTTGTCAGTTCACTATTTTCCTCTTTCTACCTCTCCATTTGCCACCATGGACGCTGCCCTGTAGTATTGTTGTTGATAGATGTTCGCTCTAGTGCCATATCACATCTTTTTATCTTGCTCTATTTGACAGTGGGGAGGTGGTCTTCATAATGGCCTACTTTGTGCCTGACGGAGTTATACACTTCGTCATTTATGATATGATCCATGCAAAAGATGCCATATGGTTCTGTAGCATCTCTTTTCAAGTGCCTCGATTTTAAGTTGTAGATAGAGATTGGAGATTGCCTTTTCATTCACCTGTTGCCAAATCTCTTGCCTAATTATCTTAGTTGCTCTAGCACTGATCACACCCATTCTTGATAATTTTAGCTGGGATGTTATCTACTCCGTCTATTTTCCCATTCTACATTGCTCTTATTGCTGACTGCACCTCTTCTTTGAGAATGGGGACATGATCATTATTTGTGGAGTTTGGAACTTCAAGCACCTCTGGGTCTCCTTTGGACGGATTGTTGTAGAGTTCTTGGCGATACTCAGTCCATCGTTATGCAACGTCACTTGCTTTTGTGAGGCATTGTCCATTCTCGTCTTGAATGGTACTGACTCATGGCTGCTTCTGTTTGGTGAGGTCTTTTACAATTTTTAATGTTTTTTCCTCTTATTCTTTATCCGACTGCTCTATGTCTCTGTGTACCTTTGTTCAATCAATCTTCTTTTATCTTATTTAAGATTTGTTCTAATATGCTTGTTTATTTATCGGTACTCAATTGCCTCTGTTGAGTTTTTATTGTTTTTGAGGTTTCTTCGGTCATCGCACATATTCAGAATCTAATATATAACAAATGTCATTTTCTTTGGGCGAAGGAAAGTACTACAAATATTTGTTGCATTGCTGTTTGCCAGTTGTGACTAGTATACCTCATCCATGTGTTTTGTTGTTTATTTTCACTCATATAACTTCTCTCCGGCACAAAACTGTCGTCACACGGTAGATGATGTGGCAAATGACACTGTTGTATATCAACTAAATTTTGCTTTTAAATCAGGGAGTACCCTCGCCTGTCAAAATTTAGTGTGCACTATGAGTACATTATATTTCCACGCCATTTAAGAGGATATTGTGTGTATAAAATTGGCAATAATATTACACCACCAATGAAGAATATTTAAAGCTGACAGTGTATGGGACGGCGTTTGAAAACTCCTAGTACATCATACTTTACATTGAATGTTAAACCGGATACACACTGGTCATATGTATATATCTCTCTGATTAAATTCGTATTTGTATGTATATTTGCAACATACAATTTAGACCCCAAAAATGATTTATATTATGGGAGAAATATAAACAAACAACCTGATTTGAAAGAATATAATATACTTGACTCTATGGCTTTTTGAAAGAAGCATTTACTATAATTATTCAATATTTAATAGTAATCCAGGCAAAATATACTTAGCAACACGCAATACTCCATATCTTCCCTCCATGCTATCAAAATACTAAAAGTGTAGATTCTGTGTCACGTGAAATGCATTGCAAGAATGAAGAAAGAAAACAGTAAAGCATGCAAATTCTAACATTTAGAACTAATTATTAAATTGGAATATGATTTTTTTTTCAGCAACTAAATCAAGAAAAAAATATTATATTTTTGTTGGCGGTGGGTATTACATGAAAGTACTGAATTATTTCGTTCATCTTTTTTCAAACTCTTAATATTATCTTAACTTTATTTTAAATAGCATTAACTTTATTTTAAATAGCATTAACTTTATTTTAAATAGCATTAACTTTATTTTCAAGTAAAAGTAGGAAAAGACCAATTGGACTGTTTTCTACTATACTGTACTTCCGAGGGATGAACAAGAATAGATAGCTTAAGCCAATATATCGATTTAAACTACATTTGGCATTGAACCGACAGCCACATGGTAGATGCAGGTTCGAATTCTGGATAGGTATATGTTTGGACTGTTACATATACCAGATAATAGCAGTAGCGATTATTTTATTTTGTTTTATGGTTTTTCGTAGGGGCATTTTTATTACACCATGGGCTTAATAGTTTCCGCGATATATGTCAAACGGGGTCGGCTAACTCGTGTCCTTCGTGAAGTTTTTCAACTTCCATTTTCCCTGGATCAAATAGCCAACACTGTGCTGAACATGGCATTTAAATCAACACAAAAACCTTTATTTCAACGCTAATCCTGTATTCGGTATATTGACCTTGTTTCTAAATTATATTTAACATATATATTTGCAACAACCCCTGCATTTACACCGCCGTACCTGCTACATCAGCGATAGTAAATAAGTATAGATACATGAATACATTGCTCGAAACAGAACCTTAGGGGGTAAAAACATTTTGAGGTAAATTTTCCTGGCAGCAGAATATACAACCATTTTAAGACGTTTCTATTTCTTTTTTTAGGTATATTTTGTGGTAAACAGAAAGATGTATGTCAAGGTAAGTATAAAGCTTACTAGATCAGTCAGTATGAAAAAGAGAAGTAGCAAATAAAAAGTGGTTAGAAGGACCAAATATCTTTTGTCCGATACAGATAGAGGGAATTAGTGAATATTTACAATAGGCGGGTTAGAGTAATTGTATATCACATCATGTTTATTTTTTAAACTTTTTCTCTTTAAAATAAATTTAATAATGTTTGCATAAGCAATGGCTAAGAAATAGTGTTTGATCTTGTCGTATTGTTCAATTCTTTAACAAAACACACTTCAGAACAAAAATATATAATTCAGCTAACCTTACAGACCTTTCTGGTCAAACTAGTCTAGGTAACAGTCAATATCGTGTCTTACAAATTTAACTACCTTCGTTTCGGTTGCCATAGTACTAGAAAAGACTGCATCGGTTGCGCGATATCTCAGTTCGCATTTTGGTCGAGTTATACCAAAGACTTATTTTTAAAACATGGTCCTAGCAACTGTCTTGCTTGTCTCTCTGTATTAAGAGGTTAGTGTTAGGACAGGGTGGACATGATGCTTCAGGTTTGCTGCAGGATGCCTCCTTGTTCGGTATTACTTTGAACTGCCACACTGTAGATACCTTAGCGATCTGTCTGAAAATTTGAAACGCTTCGGTAAAGATCCCAATCACACATATTCAGCAATTTATTAAACATCATACAATGTTTGGTGGATACAAACCTTTCCTTCTAGAGTAAGTTAAACATATTTTTAAAACAATGATGACCATTTTAGGAACAAATTACAATTATTAAGTTACTTTTCATATGATGTAACCAATTAATTATATCATAAATACTTTTCTAAATATCTTATTAAATGTCCCATTCTTCAAACGACACAAATAGATCAATGGTACAAAAAGCTCCAAATATATATTATTAACAGCAGATGATATAATGCATATCAAATTACAATTTATGAAAGGATTTTGGTCTTCGACATTCTGATCAAAAGAACGTGAAAGTTTTCCGTTTTACCAATGAAGGAATTTTTTGGTTTCAATCGGTACGAGCGAGCATAAAACAAAATGTTACCTTTACTGAAGTTACTGTATCACAACTTGTGAACAGATGTACAATCAGATAACATTAGACAAAATTACAATTTATTACCTCTGAATCTGACAGTTAATAGAGCAGAATAAAGAATATGCTTAGAAACTTTGTAATAATATTTAATTATAAGGACAATTTTTCCTAAACATCCGTGTATCTTCGGAAACGTAGAAAATGAACAATTACCTTAAGGTTTTTGTTTTATCAAATGATTAAACTCTTGAATATTAAAACAATTATCCAAGTAAATGTTAGTATATCACATGTGTCAAAAGGTAATGGGTGAGACGTTTAGTGGAACTTTAGAAAATAATACAGTTGGACAATAATAATTTTCTACAGCAGGGTTATATCCAATACTGTTCTGCATACAAGTATAGTCAGGTATTTTGCATGTCCTATCCACGGCAGTGCAACATTAGTTGTAACTTTATGAGTGTGACTTTTTCTGATAATATAATCTTGAAGGAATCATTGAGGAAGTATAACAGTTATGGAATAAGTAAATGGTGTATCTGGAAAGAAAACTAAATCGAAACCTATTTAGAGACAACACCATCATAAGTGATCCTGGTTTTACAAAATAACCTTATTTATGACAGAGGACTGGTAACCCATTTGTCCTAGCTCATATATCTTGTCTTGCGCGACCGCGATCTTAGAGTCCTAGTCCAAAATCATTCTATATTTGTAAAACTATTTCGTGGTTCATGGAGAAGGTCTAGACAACATACCTAGACAGTACTCTCACATTGCACCAACATGTCATGAACATCTGCAGGGATGCATATCTTGAATTGAGACGCATCAGTTCCATTCGTAAATATCTTTCAGTTGATGCCACAAAAACACTTGTGCGTTCATTAGTACTTTCAAGATTGGACTATTGTAACTCAATTATGTCTGGTTCATCACAATATTTACTCCAGAAACTTCAAAAAGTTCAAAGCACAGCTGCACGGATCATCTTTAGAGTACCTCGATCAGAGCACACCTCACCACTGCTCTGTACCCTACACTGGCTATCAATTCGATACAGAATCAAACACGAAATTTGTTCTCTGTGCTATATTTCAATGACAGACTCCAGTCAACATACCTATCCAGCCTCACACATGTGTATAAACCAGCTATATCCTTACGCTCTCTTCTTCTGATAATCGTATACTCATTGTTCCCAAGGTGAAAAAGTCATATGGACAACGTTCATTTGCACACCAGGAACGAATTGCCATTGAAATTAGACACAAAGACACAGTGGTCCCTTTTAAGAGTGCTCTCAAGACTCACCTGTTTCGACCGCAGGGACAACCTTATAATGTTTTGTATCTTATGTGTTTTAGCATGTTTTAATGTTTTCCAATTTCATTGTTTTTGTCATTTGTTGTACTGTATTGTAGTCGTATCATTACTGATGGTGTAAAGCGCTTAGAGCTTCGAAAGATTAGGCGCTATACAAAGTCCTCATTATTATTATTATTATTATTATTATTATTATTATTATTATTATTATTATATGTAGCTGCTCGAAAACTGACACCATTGACTCTATTCCTGAAGGGGTAAATAAAACGAAACTTGATTTTCCAGAAAGCAAGAATTCTAGCATAGATCTTCACAAAATCAAATTTGTTACTACCACCATTCCAACACATCATGTACGCTACATTGCACCATTTCACTATTGGCGTTGTTATATAACTGTGACTGTATTTAGCTAAAACTACTACCCTTACGAACATCTCTGTACCAACCGAATATGTGACAAACGTTAATTGCACAAGAAAAACTATATGAGTGTGCATGAAGATCTAGTCGATGCTATTAGAAATAAAGAATTATGCCACAGCATGTCCTGCCATTTTTCGATCTTCTGCATTTTTAGATTATGTTGTTTAAACATCATAGTTGTGCCAATGGATTTTGCATACACTTCACTGTATCTGTCGAGTCCGAGATTCGTTAATAATCGACAATGTTATGATTTGATTCTCCATTATATGGGGAGCAAATATGTTCATGCTCGTATGATCTTCCAGTTCCACCTATGTATACATATGCGTATCACGTACAGGATTCAGGTCTTTCAACGTCGTTGGCATCGAACACTAAGGAGTAAATATCTTGGTTAGTAACCTATTCACTTGATGAATGACAGTTGAGCTGGTACTCTGCATGATGTACGGCTTCATTCTAAAACCCAATCAAATGGCAAGCAACGGTCCTATTAACAACCAGCTGTTACTGAAATTATCTAGTTTATAATACATCAAAATGATATCCGTTCATGTCACCGTGCTGATATAGTTCTTGTTAATTAATTCAATGCAATAACTAACAGAAAGAGATGAATTATAAAAGGCGGGATTAATGTCTCATTCTCATGCAAAATTAGAAAGCGCCGTTAAAGTCATCCATACATTTGCTGATGCATAGTGGATCAAACAAGCATGGTGAAAATGTATCTGACTTTGCCAAGAAAGATATTACGTGGATGGTTGATATGCAGACATGAGGCATATCAACCTGATTCTTCATTTCTTCCACAATATCGTGTACTTGGTCAACAAAGACGTTTACACACGTACATGTACGCGTTAACAATCGTAGATTATGCGAGCAGTTGCAGGGAATATTAACTATTAACTTCAAAAGATTCTGCATATGTCTATTATGTTCTTAAACGTATTAATACAGAGAGTGCGTTAGCATTGCCAAGCTATTTAAAGGTTGATACTGGTAAATAATTTATTGAATATGTTGTTCATCTGAAAACGAAACATCACGTGTACGTTCTTATTAAACATGTTAGTATATATCGTGACCAATATATTGTGGAATGATTTAATCTCACACCTGCGGACCTATGTTTTTTTTTATCAAAACCCACAACAATTTGAAATGAAACCTCACAGAGCCAGATTTCGGCAATAGTTAACTTGACTTGAATTAGTCAAGCATGAACTAAATAATTCCATTACACCCACGATTGGATTTAAATACACCATTTCAATTCAGCAAACAAATGTCACCGTTACTTATAAAATAATTTCAGAGCAACGCCCTTAGATCCAATCGGGAAGACTTCATATGTACCAAGAGAGTCAGATGGTAACAACGTCGCGCTATCGACCCAGTATGATACATCGGTATATTTCCAATTTCATATCGGACTGATGTTTGAAAACATACAACACGTTATCATTTAGTACATGCAGACCGCTATCCGGTTAAACGAAGAGGTAGAGCATTTGTGCAAATGGAATTGCAGGTCGTCCTGGGAAATAAGGAACTAAAACCAGAATCGCTTTTAATGTGTTAACATATGAACGCAATGAATTAATGAATCACAAGATGGTTCAAAGTTCGTAAACGATATTACCATCAGGGAACAACCATTATTTAGTATAAAGTGGTAACAAACTTAGTTTGTGTCGTCAGTATATACCTGAGCATTGTTTGTTTTACCTAATACTATTCGCTTTGTAGACGAGATTCAACACACATATCGTACCCGAAACTGTTTTGCACAATGACTAGTGTAAATGCGTTCGCTTTCTTCTTTCTTTCTAAACCGTGTTTTCCAATAACGGTCGCGTACATTTTGGGTCAATCATTTAAGTCGTCTTCAAATCCTTTAAACTTGCTACATTTGGTTTAATTGCCGTTGCTATACAAGTGGTTATTCGATCCAACTTTAACTGTTATCAAATTCGTTAACATGTATGTCCGATGCAAAATCCGCATATTTATCGTCAGCTGTGATATGCATCAGACACGATCTTCATAAAACGGTTTGATCTTGTCGTAACAAACCACCTACCTCAACTGTCTTTCAGGATTCAAATGCATCATCAACAATAAACCTTCGATTCTTATCTTGTTCATTAACTCGACATCACTTTCCTAATTTATCCATCGTCGTGCCGAATACAAAAGTATTAATGAGCCAAATACAACAGCATATTTTATAAGTGCGCTACACGGGTACTTCTCATCCTGAAACAAAGTTGTTGCATTTAGTAAATGTGCATCCTGATTCGTCTACGATTGCACACTGATATGGGTACAACCACAGTTGGGGCAGTTACATCGCTTCTGGTGCTTCCAGCTAAAACGTATTGTCTGGTTAAGTTCTTCGTGGTATGATTGATCAATTCAAAGTCTTTACGATTATGTTGTCTTAAACTAAGTAATAGAAACAACCAAAACCAACAAGTCATGTCAAACTGAAAATATTTAATTCTCTAACAAGTTTTATCAAGCTTAAAAATATCAATTATATTAATTATAAAATCAAATTTGAGAGGAACTTCAATAATTGTGAATTAAATCCAAAATATTCGTAAATGTTGTGTAACAGGTCCAATAAATAGTGTTCCGAATGATTTGTATGTATGTAACGTGCTGTTCTACTAATTGACTGGAATGTGTTAAGTGTGAATAGTCTTGATGCATCACGATGGTATTGTCTAGATCTTCTTTGAATCTATTGTCTGCTTGAACCTTATGCCATACAGCAAGTATCAAGACAGAACGAAACCAAAAGAATATTTACTTTCGTCAAATCACATGGCAATGAATTACAAATAGCTTATAGTATGGTGAATTAAATTCTAAAGTCCTAAATGTTCGATCAAGTCTGAAAATAATGCGTAATGCGAATCAGTTCCAGACGTAATCGGATTGACTGTCTCCATTGTAATGATTTATCAAGAGTACAGAATTGTCATAAATAAATAATTCCAACCTGTCTTGAAATGAATTAACAGCACATCATTAACATCCAAATATTTCCAAATAATCTTCAAATTAATCGACAGTTTAACCTTGAAAGATATTATTCCAGTTAATCTAAAACAGTATTGCACTGTAATTCCAACGAATAAATAAAGAAATAAATGCAATCATCGCAATATAACTGAATAGCTTCCAAAACGTGTGGTACTTAGAATGCTAACTAATACACAATTACTAAAACATCAAGACGGTTGAATGACTCATTTACATTGCAAATGGAACCAGTAAACATGGTTGGCTGCTTGTCACTATTTAGTCATAAATTAGGAAAGATTAGCCTTTCAAATAACTCATGTATTTGTCGTATTACCAATTGTTTATTTGCATGATAGTGCAACTCAACATTGGACTATATGAATGAATCTAAAGACTTGATACATGACTCACCATTAAAAATGCGAGTTACGATTGATAAGACATTTAGTCTTGAATATGTTCTTAGCCATCAAATACTTACGATTTGAGAATCATGTAGGATATTATAAATAATATAGATATAATATTCAAATGAGCTCTGTCAAATTTCAACAAATAATTTAAATGAAAAGTCCGCTCAAACTAGATTTAAACATATCATTTATTACATATGCAAATTGACAATAAAATAACAGTAATGCCAATAGTAACTTTAATTTTAAACTTGATCTCTTCTTACATTTTAATACATACCCGCGACTCAGTGACTCTAAATCGAAATACCACCCTCTTGATTTGTATCACAAAACCCCCCATCTGAACTTATTATTCAATGGACAATTACCCCAAACTGTAAATACTAACCTAACTAAAGAGCTTCTTTACGTCTAAATTTGTTTTTACACATGGATGCATTTAGCTATGTAAAATCCTTTCTACAAATTATCATTACAATCTAAAATCATGTTCTCAATTAAACGCATAATATACATAAACGTAGCAACAGTAATATCCATGGTCGATGTTGTATCTTTTTTGTCAATCTGCTCTGGATCAATCCTGGAAAATCCACCAACATTTAACGGCCGAATCACTGCCCATACCTGATGTTAACACTCGATAAACAGGTGCATATTACTATCAGTGAGCAATTCCATCTAAACATTTTGTTTTTGATAAAAGTACATCGGGAAAAACATTCCTATTGACGTATAGCATTGCGTGAATCGGTCATTTACCCTTGCATAGCAGTGTCGCAAAATGTTTCCAGTACATGGGCGATCAACAATACAGCTTGTGATAGGCATGTCTTAACAATCAAATGCGGACCAGACATTGCATGTATGCTCATAATATATTTCGGAAATGCAACTAATCCTAAGTTTCAGTACACTTGTCCTATCCATTTGCTTTCTAGTTAAAGAATCATTGTTAGTGGTATAATATCGACTGGTGAATTTGAAGCTTTCTGTCGCTGTATTGTTAATCAGATTTTGTAGTGATGAATTCAAAAACTGATACAAAGCGACAGGACATGTAATGGTAATTTACAAACTGTTGCTAACGCGTGTTTTATTACGTGATTATTACACCCACGCATGTTATGAAATACTACTGGACTTTTTGTTTTGGTTTAATTCGTAAATGTCGATGGCGTAGTCTGTGTACTCTATATGCGCCAGTGACGTGAGAGGGATCATGAAGTTTGAAATGTGTTGGACAGTATAGTCAGTAACGCAGTAGCAATATAAAGCTCGTTAATGTTTTAATGGGTCATACACATATTGGTGTATCACTATAGCATTTGACGAATCAATTTAGTGGTAAAAATGAAACGTTTTAAGAAACACATTCAACCGAATTCTACCACGATACAAAATATGTATTTCCGTTTAACATTTGACAACCAACTAACATTATGTGCATGGAACTTGTTTAGCAACTTACTTTTTCGTTTGATTCTCAGACGAATATTAGATATCCATGACATTTAAGAAATCTATGACATTCAAAGTCTGCATCAATGTTATAGAGTACTCTGATTTGTCTTTTCAACAATGTAAACTTCAAAACGATTGTATCAGGTTCTGGCATAATTGCAAGCTTCGAATTTTCGCTAATTCCGCCAAGTACTGTTGTGTGCTAAACAAATGCATGCGCAAAGTCGGCATGGAAACTATGTTACCGTGGTGTTTGCTACGTGACGGTTAAATAAGTAATTCATCTTACACGTACTTGTCAAGCGTCCAACCTGATTATCTATTGTTGTATGCTTTCAAAAATCTCAAAAATCATATCGATTTGTTTGTCGATTTAATCAATAATAACTTTGATATATTTAATGTTCCTGATTGCATGAGCAGCATCTCTGTTGCGATGAATTTAATAATCAATTGCGGCTAAAAAGCAATATTCACATTTGCTCCTGAGGTAGCAGAGCGTTGTATCATCGATTTGATACTACAATAATGTTTGATAGAAGTTGTCTAGCTTTTTTTCTACATTGTATATGCGCGACGATTGCGACGTTAATTTACTATTCACGACCACGCTTATTCAAACTTAAATTTTGGGGCCTGCGCTTACATTTGATATGCTTTGGTATTCATCACCTTTGTCTATTTCTGCATTAATAAATTTGATATCTTTAAGGTTCCTGATTGTATGAGCAGCATCTCTATTACGATTAATATTTAATAATTAAATATGGCTAAAAACCAATATTCAGATTTGCTATTGAGGTATCAGAACGTTGTATCATCGGTTTGATTCTTGAATACAATTTCATAGAAGTTGTCTAGATTGTTTCTATTTATTTAGTGTTGGACGATTGAGACATTAATTTAACATTGACGACTACGCTTATTCATACGTAAGTTTTAGGGCTTGTGCATGCTTTGGTCGTCATTTTAATATCAACGGTATTTATGACACGGCAACAACGTTCTTATTTATACACGAACATACACAGAAGCCCTTTACTATAATATCTATTGACGCAAGTATGTCAGGTGTTTTACCGCGTTTGGTATTTGAATATTACGCTCAGAGGCTAATTGCTTTACTTTTTTGTAATGTAACAGCCGGTTGTGCATTGTCCGAAACAACCCGTTTTGGTCTTAATTACACAAGTATGTCTGGATTTTGCATTCGGATTGGTATTAGTATTGCATGCTGTCGCTCGATTTGTCTTCTATGAATCATAACTAGCAGGCTTATATAAACGAAAGATCGTTTACGGCTAACAAATTATGCAAATATATTGTTATAAGTTTGACTGTACAAAGATTAAAATTGCAATCTTGCAATCGCTTCAAAGCAGGTTATTATGTCAGTTTTGCCTTGATTTTTTTTAACAGCGTTGGGTATTTCTACAATCATTGGGTCAGCGAATCTTATTCGTCCGACATAATGTGACACATTTAGCATCACCACAAAACAAGAACGTACGATTTAATAAACACTCGAGCACTTCAATATCATAATCGTAATGTTTGCCTTCTGTAATATTGCATCATATGGCTATTTACCTTACATTATATTGATTACCATGTATGCATAAAAAATATATATACGTCCATTATTGCAATTATCATTATTATTATTATTAATATTATTATTATTATTATTATTATTATTATTATTATTATTATTATTATTATTATCTACTTTTACAAGTATTTGACATATCTGTCTGACGCAGATACAGTGTGACAATACTAGCAACAGAATACAATGCAACTCGCTTGATAAATTATCTGAACTTATTATCAATAGGATCGGCAGTGAAGATTCTCTAGTCTGGCCATGTGCATATACTAACAAACATGTTCTGTTTTATTTGCTTGCGATTTGCCAATCAAACGAGAATTTTAGAGAAATCATAATTGTGATGTTTGCCTTCTGTAACACTACGTATCTTTAATTACTTCCAGCAGCTTCTTGTTTCGACATAGTTTCATTTAAATTGTTGCATGCCTGTATGCATACGCCTGTTTGATGGTAAGATATATTCAATCCTATTACAGTCCGCTCTTTTGACACCTTGTGGAATGTTGTGGGGTGGGTAGTTTGGGCCTCTTCTACATAAATGGGTCGATTGAAGTCGAGGAGGAGGTATAGAGACCAGATTTATATTGCAAAATACGTTACTTCCTAAGATATTTGATTTCATTCAAGCTAACTATCTGTACTTAACTTCTTTGTCATTACAAAAGAGTACCTTTTGAACAAACTCTTGCAACTATATATATTGATCTACGTCCGCCATTCTAATGATTTTATGATGTTAAGCTGTCACAGAAAGAAGAAAATGATCAATTCAAAATATACTTTTAATCTTTGTAATTCACAGTCAAAGTTTAAAAGGAGCTGCTTTTACTGTGATTAACTTCCAAATAATCCAGAATGACACAAAAGCGCACAAAAAGTTCAGAATGAGTTATACCGGTCAAGAACTTTTAGAGTGATTTCACAATGTTTCTTTCAATGAGTCCTTAAAAATTATAATGTATTGTTTTAGTCAAAAAGGTCAAATAACACTTTGTAATTCCAATATATTATTCAAATAAATAATTCCTCTCACATTATAACTTAACTCAACTATAAACTTGGATCAAAGATTCCGAAAGGTTGATATTAAAACAGAAACGAACAGTTGTTTGCCAAAATTATATGTTTTCTAATTTCCCTAGACCTAAAACAAAATACAGTTTCCGAGGGACGATATCAGGAAATAAACTATAATTATCGCAAACATCCCAAATATTATGCCAACCATACCCTATAACAGGGACAAAGGTTAACCACACACTTTAAAAAACCTATAATTTCTTTATTCAAACCTCATTAAATAAAACAACACTGACATCATAAAAATTATTATATCAAAATTCAACTCTAATTACTTTATTTCCTTTTACAGCACCTCACATTGAAGGAATGGGTAAGTACAAATTGATTCCCCATTTAAAACGTATTATTGCTTTTAGAATCATAAATGATATCAATACGTATCATGAACTATAACATAACATATATACTATCTCCTGATTTTTAATCAAACTGTAATACATAAAGTGATTATATTAACATAGATATTCATTATATATATATATATATATATATATATATATATATATATATATATAAACCAAATATGTCATAGATACATTTTGCACTCCTGTGTCATATTCTAGAAATTTGTTGAGAAAATAAATTGAATCGATCGTCAAATTGGTGACAACTGATAATATTACATTTTAATAGTAAATCAGAAGCGTAATCATTTTGAAAGTCTAACAGACACGTCGGATTTAATGCAAAAGGGAATGATGAAATGTTAATATAAAATCGAAACTTTTTTTTACTGCATTCCCTCTAAGTTTAATGTTGTTCTGTTTGTTCTCAAACATTGAAACCTAACCTGCTACAAAGATGTCAACTTGATTGTTTAAACTCTGGCCAAAGATTCACTCTGCAGACAATGTATTTTCCTCATCGTAAGTTTATATATCAACAAAGACTCTCAGTATATATATTGTAGGTAGGGTATATTATTAATTCCATCACGGAAGAATTATTTTCTCATTTAAAGATTTAAAAAGTTTGTACTATTATCATGCACATAATTCCTTAATATTAACAGTAACATATCGGTGTATATGTTCATGATAAACACAATTTTATGTATCTTTATAATACACAATAGTGGAACATGCACGTATTTCTTTTCATGCATGTTTACCTACTACTGATAATAACGCTGGAGCCCGAGTGCCCGGATAATCAAGCATTGATATACCTAGATACAAACAGCAGAAACTTATTTTGATGAAAAACTGTAATGTTGCTTTTACAAAAGAACAGGCTTAGTATGCTTTCTTACCAAAGCCCTTTTTGGGATGACATGAGCATCCGATCACTTGATGTAAACATATTCGTCTGACATAAGAGTAAACTATCATTAACTATGATTAATAGGCCCCTTTAAAAATCTATGTTTAGACATACATAAAGAAATACAGCATTAACCAAACTAGCTGAACGTAACTTTGGTGCATAAGTCCTGCCTGGTGAATACTTTTAGTATACATTGATCACAACATGAGGAAATGAGTGTGGAATGAAGGTGTGAGGGCAATATTGCATCAAAATTGTTACAATGCTCTTTTCCTGCTAAGATCCATTTCATGTTACAACCTAAATGAGCAAAATTCGTTTGCTGTTGTAGGGTTTAACGCCATTATTCCGCACATGATTGGCTAAACATGGCGGCCATGATTATTGGTGGAGGATGAACCCGGAAAAACCGACGAAAAGAAATAGAAGCTAGTGGTAAGCTTTCTCACATATCAGCCTAGACAGAGAGGATATGGCAGTGATTCGTAATGGAGAATTATTTAGACCACTTGGACACTCGTGTCCCCTAAAATTCAGTTTGTAACCGATGAAACGGTTTACATATATGCGGAGTTTCTTTAGTTAATTGACTGAACTGCTATTTTGCGGATCAACATTTCTGGTGAAAATATGTTCGTTAGCAGATATAATCTGAAGGTGTATCATCCGCTGACAATTACAAATATATAGAAACACCATACACGCACCCACCCACCCACAAACATATATATATATATATATATATATATATATATATATATATATTGATACGACTCAATGCTCTTAAATTGAGTAACAGAAAAAAGGTGGATACAGCAAATAATTTATGTCCATACAATACAAAGTGAAAAATGAGAAAGAAGCATTTGCGGTATTTCCAATTAAGTCAAACTATAAATTTTAGACACAAGTCCTTGTAAAAAGGTCCTGAATATCACTCAAGTCAAGTCTCGACGAGATCCAAAATGGAAGACGATGTCTGTTCTATCCTACAAAATTATTGCTCTGTCAAAAGCCTCCTGTTGAATCACAGAGATATTATTCAATTTCTGAATTCAGTATAAATCAAAATGAATGTCTTAACAAAGAATTACATAGAGCACGTTTGTATTTCAAGAGAAAATAATCACTTGAATTTAATAATTTAAAGAAATTAAAATTCCGCCAAAACCGGTCACAACATAATCCAACATATAGTGTTATATTTTAAAGCTGGTAAAATCCTCGCTGTCATAAGATGAATAAAACAGTTGATTGTTTGACCTCAGGTCACATTAGTAGTTTCTAAAAACAAACAGCAGCAGGAAGGGTGAACCCACCTTGTTATTTTGCCAAAATAAGCCTTCGTAGATTGCCTAATATTTTATGTAAGAGAGTGAGACCACCTTGTTATTTTCCTAAAATAAGCCTTCGTAGATTACCTAATATTTTATGTAAGAGAGTGAGACCACCTTGTTATTTTGCCAAAATAAGCCTTCGTAGATAGCAAGGTGGTGGTCTGTTTCATAAATTAATGTTACGCGATATGTATATGGCGAATATCGGAGAAGCGCAGATTACTAGATTAAACAGAGAAAGATTAACCGCAATTTAAAAATTTCTTCCGGTGAGAGATTCTTTCAGGGATAATCTTCAAGAGAGACAACAACGACGACTTGATTTTACCGCTAATACTGAACAATTATTTAAGCCGATAACAACTGCTACTGAAAAGGTTACTACGGCTACTGCAAAAGCTGCTGAGAAGACTGAGGAAATCGTAATGCCGGTACATGAAAGAATTGCAAAACAATCAAAGTAAACAAAAAAAATATCTAAAAACTCTTCCAGAAGATATAGTAGTTCTCCAACCAGAAGGAGGTACTGCCGATATTTCTCCGGTAAAAACTAGAGGAAATATTTACCAAGGATATTATAGATACTATTAAGAGTTATACACTAGAAGAATTAGCTAATTTTGCGTATAAAACCTTTAATACACGATCAAAATATTTAAATCCAGGATTTGATAAAATTATGAAAGATTCTGGAACCTGGCATAAAAAATTTATTTAGCGAAATATTGTGGAGATAAAACCAGAAAGAATGATCCTATTTTTAACACGTATATGACACAAATAGATGATATAAAAAGTGGTTTACCATCGTATGAAGCAACTCAACAACCCGAGAAAATAAAACATAGAATGATAGTTAGTCCAAATGAGGGAGTAACGGGTGAAAAAAAAGTAGCTAGTGGATATTCTCAACCAAATGTTCACGGTGGTGATATTTGTTCAAAAAGTGTCCTAGATGATATATCACGAATATAAGTTCTCATCGGAGGAAAACGTGCTCGAACTAATTCTCCCGAGATAATTAATTAAGCTGCTAATATATGTCAAAGGTTATTTTAGGGAGGTTTCATGGATATCAAATTATATCGAGGTTTCATCCATGAATTAATCGAGGATTATCACAGCGATTAGATAAATAACATTTTAAATATGTATTATAACAGACCAACAAGAGTTTACGTCATGAACTTGCGATTACCCGTGTACAAGGTATATCACGGAAACGGATTAGGTAATATCGTCTCTGGATTATTCACTAGAATTGCTGCGAAGATTATTCCCGTTGGAAAAGAATTAGCGTCAAAGGCTATGGATGCTATTGTTAGTAAGGTTGTCGGAAAGTTTGGTGATCTGGCTGGTAGCGCGTTTGATACCATTAAAAAAAAATTCATATCGTTGTTTTGAGGAAAATGAAAACCTGTAATTTTACCGTCTACGGAATTGATGGCACCTAAAATAAGTAAGCAGGTAAATGAAATAGTAGCTCAAAAATTAGCTCCGTTGATACAATCGGATGATGATTCTCAAAGAAATGTTGTTGCTAGTTTGATTACTGGTTCCGGTCTTAGAAGATTATGATTTAGATCAGTTGATATAATAACACAATGTTCCAGTCCATTTCCGATGATGCATTTGATATGGACGCTCCTGTTCAGAGATATGATTCTCTACGCGATTTTCAATTTTTCTCGTATAGAGCGGCGGATCCTGATATTAGATCACAAATTGAACTTCAATTTCATGACACCTCCAAATACTTTTTGCCGTGTGAAGCTTTTCTCGCGGTTGAAGGTCATCTATTAAGAAATGATAATAATAATCAGTATGATAATCTCTCAACGATTCCTTCGGTGGTAATGATTGTTCCGGTCGCTATTCCGATTTGTTCAGAAGTTTCGACGACTATCGCCGGAACGATTTATATTATCACCAAACAAATATCATCTTGTAGTCAACGTAAACTTCAGGATTAAATCATAAAGTTTCATCCGGCGTCAACAGTGTACTCATAATATCCGCGATGATATCGTCATCACTCGACGACTCAGTGTCAATATTAGAAAAACAAGATAGCAATAATGTCGTCACAGAAATTACTTCAACGAATAGCGGAGAACACCTTCCCGGTGAAAACAATAATGATATCGGTGTTATGAAGAAAACCGGAGTTCACGGTTGAATTACGTGCTCCGATCCCGGTAAAAGAGATAGCATTAACTCATCTTCAAGTATATTATAGCTAGCCGAATATTATTTCCGAATCGTTCGGGGGAAGATTACCTAATAACAGTTTTGTATTCACGTATAAAAATAACCTGATGGAACACTTGATTGGCAAACGATATATCTTCATAAAATAACTTATGAAATCGAAGATATTAGTAATGAAATTAAACACCAAATGTAAGTAATTACCAGAAAAAAAATCGTCGAAGATGAAAAATATCCCATTGAAATAATCGGTCATGAGAACACGTTGTCAACGGCCATCAATATAAATTTCGAGAAGTAAGCCGTTGATATATATAATATTTCGATTCGAACCTTACTAGGATTTCCGGAAAAAAAACCCACCGATAAAAGATCTCACGCGTTTACCAGAACCTAAAAAATCTAATTTAAATATAATCGTTGAATCCTCCAATGATGTTTATTTAAATTACGTTGGATATTTACACACGTTACAAAATCGCGCGAATCTCATCGAAGAATATACCGTGTACGATGATCCAAACAGCTACGAGTATAAAACGTACGGTGTTGTTTTATGGAATTTTAAATTTCCACATCAACGAGGGGTGTTTATTATCACGATAAAAAATTTCTATAATGATTTTAACAACATCGATAAAATGTATCAAACAACGCCACTTGATAAAATTATTAAACAGGTTGAATTATTTGTCCTAACAAATATTTCTAACAAAATTTTCATTAACGGAGGCTACATTGCCTGGTTAAAAATGTCAAGGGTATCGCGAATTTAAAAAATTGCTTAATGATCTCATCGATGAATATTTTCCTCAGATTCTTGCCAGTTTGGGAAAAAATAAATAAAAGAACCTCTCAGAGATGATTATATCACCGATAACAAACCAGTCTCTGAAATTGATTTAAATTATCCCGATGAAGATTTTTTTCACGCGTTAAAAAGCGCGATGGATATGACGTAGCGTTATAACGTTTTTACTAATGATCAAAGTTACGAGTATTTGACATACGGTGCTATAACATGGAATTTTTATTCGCATGATCAAGGAGGTTGGTTTATCGCATTAAACAATAATATATCGAGAAAATTTGATATTATCAACAAAACGATTCAAACAAATTTACAGCAACTCCGACAATATTTTCAAGAGTATATCCTTGATATAACAGAGCCACGTGATAACATTATTAACCAAGTTAAAACATTAAATCAAATTATCTCCAATATGGATTATCTTAGAAAGATCCCGCCAAACAAGATTTTTTAAGAGTATTTTCATTAACGGAGTCTACATTACCCGGTTATAAATTTCTAGGATATAGCGTCCCATCATTGAAGAAAATGTTTAATAATCTCATCGATGAGTTTATTCCTAAGATTCACGCGTGCTGGTTTAAAACGGTTCCTGAGGTTGATATTCTCAGACACAACAACGCTCCTGATGGAACGGGTAGGCACATAGCACCGAACAACGTCGACATCAAGGGAACAATTGCGATACATCTTATTTGTTATATTGTGTAAAATAGTTATACCGTTGATTTACCGTCGACGAATAAAGCAAATCAAGGTTACATCTTATACACGTTTACCCCGGAAATTTCTCCAGGAGGCTTAATTGTGCAGTGTCCAGACAACTTAGTATACCTGGAAACTATTAATAATTTTATATCAAGAATAAATTTCAGATTAGTCGACCAGGATTTTAATTTGATCGATTTGTCAGGGGATCAATTGCAGATTACTCTGTGAAGTCATAAAATCTAAAAGGATTTTCACGAATTGAATAATAATATTTTTAAAAATGTACACCCACTCGCAGATCTTCATCTACGCAAGGATAAACTCGAAAATGCTATGAGGAAATCGTTCTTGGAAAACATCTTAGGTAACCTTGTATTCTACGGATATAGTTTCTGCGATGAAGATTTTATATTAACGGATCATCAACTGATACAAATTCAACGTGATTAGTTGTAGTCGTGATCAGATCATAAATTAAGTTCACTCGTGTATGACCGTGGATCGCCTTAAAGGAAAACTCAACGGAGGATTAAAGTCGAAAATCAGTAAGACGAATTTTTACCAGTAAGAGAGAAAAATCCTAGCAAATTTCACATTTATTGTCATTTCCGAGTTTAATTTTTGAGTATAATGTTTTATGCCCATAATCTCTGACTACGGTTTTCGAGTATAATTTTCGAGTTTTATTTCGAGTATAACTTTTTTATGCTAAAAGATATGAGATCGCCAACCTACCTTACTGCCAACGACGTAAAAACAAAATTTCGTTGAGGGGAGTTAAACATCCTCGTGAAGTATTTCAAGAGTACAAATTCGGATTATCACCGTTGCATAAAATATGGTAAAAAGAGCCGATGTCCGCTACGACTAATGGATCCGACGAGGAATATCGTGCCGCGATAAAATATCAACGTCAACAACAGCGTGAACTCCGCGAGGAGAATTCTAAATTACGATAAAAGACCGCGAAATTAACCGATTAGCGGAGTCAACTTATAACCGTCGTGGAAGACCTCACGAAGAAGTTCAACGAGGAAAAGGCGGTAATCGCGAAGCAACAACAGTAAAATTAACCGCGTATGAAGAAAATGGTATAGCAGCTATCAAACAATTGATAGTGGAAAGAGATACATTAAACGCCGATTATAAGGCTTTGATGGCAGAAAAAAATCTAGTATTAAAGAAGATCAACAGGAAAGAAAATAATTTTGAAAATGATATCGAGTAGCGAAAATAGGAATTATCGGTAGTAAATCTCTGATTTCATCGAAATCTCTTACGCGGTTGTAGATTTTTCTTCTGTAGATTTCAAATACTTCTTTTCGAATTCCTTTGCGGCGAACTCTATCAGATGCTCCTCATTGAACATTTTACCGACGGCTTCTAAAAATTTTTCTCAACATCATTGAAACGGCAATCAATTCCTGTTCGGGAAAATTTTCCACTTTAGTAATTTCGTAAATGATACGATTTCGTTCCCGGAGAAAAGTTTTTGCTAACCGATATTCTGACTTATACGTGGGAAAGTTTAACCAGCGCGCTGATACTATCTTTGAGTACTCCGCGTTGATGTAATCACTGGTAAACGTATTAATGTTATGATACTGTCGTATACGATCGAGTTCGCATTTTAATTCGACGATAGATTCATTGTTCATTATATACATCTTATTTCTTTAAATCGTTTACAATTTTTAAATTACTGGTAATTTCGTTACTGTGATTTTCATTTTTCCAACGCGATATTGTCGATTTTTTTATGATGTTGATTCTTAAATTTTTCGATGCGTTCAAAGTTCTTAAAAACTTCAGATGCGTAGATGTTACGACTATTCCCGTAAAAATAATATTTGAATGTCGCGTTAGATTGCTTACCATAAATATAATCATCATCGGAGTCAAATTCATCATCGGCGGTATAATAATCGTAAATGTCTCCGTCGTCGAAGGCTTCTGGAACGATATACTCCTCGTAGAGCCAACTTGGATATTCTTCATCGTCGTTGAAAAATGATAATGCTAACTTGATAAATTCGTCATCGAGTAATTTACCATAACGACGAATTAATTCGATATAATTTCATCGTTCATATATAATATACAAAATTTTTATATTTATCTAAATTGCAATTTTCAGATTTTTAAAAAATCACGCAAAGATAAAGGAAACTGTTATCGAATTTGTTCGAGTAAACCGTTAGATATATAACAGACGCTGCTCGATTTACGGATTCATAGTGAATATCAAATAATTTAGCAGCGGAGTTCACCGATGAAAAATCTTTTATATAACTGTCCATGAAAGCTGTTACAGGTCTACGTGGTTGTGATTGTATCTTTGAAGGTGAATTAAGAGAATTTTCACGTTGAGTTACAACTCTGAAATTCTCTACATGGTTGTCGAGTTTATCACGATTAATATCATCAGCTATGAGACCGTTACCCATTTCTCCAATATAACACTCGACGATAAATCGATGAATGAGATAATGTTTTCGTTGTTTGCCATTTCTAACTATAATCATTTTATATCCTGTATTAATAACACTACCGATTGGAACTTTTTGTTGTCGATGTCGCACGGTTCCATCTCGTGACGCTTCGTAGTTAACGTTAATCGGATGTGCGACGTACTCGTTATGATTCATTTATTTTTATATACGGATTTATTTATCTAAATTGTCTGTTTTTTCTCTTAAGATATTCGACAGGAGACTGTAGCAGTGATGCTTTATTATGGCGCTCATAGTACCATCTTAACGTAGCATAATTTTTAACCCACAACGAGCGCATAATTTTGTGTTTCCTCACACTCCAATACCGCAGTTGATACAAGGTTACGGTCCTGAACTTCCTTGTCAGATATTTCTGATATGATCTCCACAAAACTCTTTTTGGCATAATTTAACGCATCTGACAAATTCGCCGATGGGCAACCAATTACAATTATTCATATATAAATAATATTTTTTATTTAAATATACCTTTATCTTAATAGCAATATTATGTTTATGATTCCCGAAATTGATAAATACCAAACAGAAGAAGCGTTTTGACTTAGATGACAAGATACAATTTCAAGCGAAGTTATCAGCGATTCAAAATAGTATTCGACCTGCCAAGTATGAATTTAAAAATGACGGTGCCAATTACATATTTTTTACGTTTCTAACTCCTAGCATCAAGTATAGAATGACAGACTCCCGTGCCAAGGATACATTATCGATGATAAATTTAAAAAAATACCAAATACTGAATTCAAGTCAAATATAGTAAACATTACGGTAAGAAATCTGAAAAATCATGGCGAATATATAATCATCGAGAACGCATACTATCCTCGACGGGAAAATCTATCCTCTTGACAGAGAAATCTAAATCGGGAATATTAACCTGAATCGACAATAGATATTATCATCGTGCATACCCGGTGACAGCATTAATTTACGGATTATATATCAGAAACGATACAGATTTTTAAAAACTCCCCGATGAAATATTCATTGTTATTAAACTGCATTGCTGATCGAGTCATAGAGCCTTTTAATAATATCAAACGAGGAAACGGGCTTACTGAACTTCGAAGAGAGAAAATATTAGCATGGGCAGAATCGGTTAAAACCACGGAAGCAGCGATAAATGATGCTGCAGAGTTGGAAAAAAAATTAAAATTTCCGAAACAATCACGGGGTATACTTTACATGAATCCGGTCGTTATAAAAAAAGGTGGAACTCCAATCGATATCATCGATCATAACTCTCACGCGTGGAGTGATTCCGTTAGAGTGTTTCCTGTATCACGAATGGTAAAGTATTATCGCGAATATATATTCGATGCTGTTCACAAAATAACTAAAAATGATCCAGTAAGTGTATGGTTATTTAAGAGTGAAGAAGGTGGATACGATCAGTTTGTTAGAACAAATGGCGATTTATACCAAACAGAGGAGCTTCAAACGTGGATGAATAATCTAGCGATGAAGCACACCGATACCCCCGACGAAATAACTATAAACTGTTTTACGATACCATCCATCGCGGCACATTTCGCCAGACAGAAAAATTCTAAGGTGGCGAGTAATGGATGTTAACCAGATTTTGATTTATCAGGATTTTCCAGAATAACATTTCAAACTCGCGGATAATCTTCATCCGGTAAATTACATTTGGTTCCGAAAACACTTTTCTGTGCAAAAATGGGCTCTGAAAGCGTTGTTAAGGTTTATGTTAGATAAAAAAATATTGACGTTGTTAAGAGTGTCCCAGGCTAAAATATCATATCGGGCACAGAAAGATGTTTGGTTACCAACTCCTGATAAACACGATGACTGCGACGTAGAAAGATTTTTAGAAAAAGAAGCGAAGGATCTTGGAAGAAGAATGATAAGAAAATTAATTCAAGGAGGAACAGACGATCATAAACGATCTTGCGCTCGATTAGTGATCGATGACGCCGAATTAGATTTATCATCTCGGATGCTACTATATTTACGAGAAGAGAAACAGTTTATTTATCCAACAAGGAAAAACTCGGAGCTATCGTGGAGTACTTCGAGGGAGAAAAACCGCAGTCTACTCATTTGAGATCATCTAAGCTCGGTTATGTCTCTATGAATTTACTCTCGATGGTAAACAGGTTCGTTGATATCGCGCCTAGAGTAGCAACGGATTCATTTTATTTTCATGTAAAACATCGGAAATCCGTCGAGGAGTATACTACGTTGGAAGGTGATTGGCTATCTTGGAGAATAAAATAAGAGACGTTACACGAATACTGTGAATCGGCTGACACTCCCATCGAAGATAATTACCGCGAGGATATCAACTATGATATATCGTTGACAAAGTCCGTGTATGATCTGATAACTAGACATGAAACGGTTTATCTGAACGGTCCAGGAGGATGTGGGAAGACAAGAAGGGTCATCGATTTATTTGGAAAATGCTTACTCCTACTCATCGCCTTGCCCGCGAGATGAAATCGCGACAGTTAACGAGAGCACGTATCATAGTTTCTTTAGATATAAAGGAACCGAATGGACTTCCGATCGCATGAGAATGAAATTTAATCCTGGGATGATCATCTGGGATGAAATCGATACGGTATCATCAGATCTATTGAAAACATTTCTTGGTTGGTTATTAACGAAAAACACCGCGGTGATTATGCGCGTAAAATACGGTAACAGCCGCCATTTACCGGATAATCTCCTCACTATTGGTTAAAGAGCAACGTTGATTACTACGCAGAAATGAATACGGATCATCGATCATTCGACGATGAATTAACCGCGTTGAAATCCGCGATAAGATTACAACCGGATCATATACAGTGCGAAATAACGCGTAAGGTGATTCCTGAAATCTCCATTTATGATTTCTGGGACACGTGGAAACCGTCAGATATAGTCTTCGCTAACAGAAAAAAAATACGAGATCGTCTTCAGATAGAATTATTTGACGCGCACAGAGAAAGATTTCCGATTTAACCGGTTCCGTTATGCTACCGGCCTAAAGATACTCGACCACAAAATATCGACAAGAACTCGTTCTTAATAATATTGTACGGGTAAGTATTAACGTTCACCGGGTTCGTATAAATATCTCACCGTGACATTACTAGGTAGGATCTGCGACGGATATTCTTTTTATGGAAATTTAATATATTTTTTGTTATTGCGGTAGCCGGTTTCATATTTATAGTCCTAGTAACCTCATTGTTGATCGATGAGATCACTTCCGGTAATCGTTTAATCCATTTACGAGATCGTTTGTCATCGATGAATTCTTTCGCGTACTGATAATATAATAATTTATCTCCGAGAGTTCTGTTAAACTGTTCAACGATTGCTTGATCACGATGGATCGCGGTGTGTCCTCGTCTTATCTTATTATTATACTATCTCATCGTTGATGATACCTCAGCTTGAAATTCCTTGCAGGATCAACCTAAAGATGATTTGGCCATCGTAGAGGACCTCGACGATAAATCTTTTTAAACGCGGAGGCGACCTCAGATGATGATTTTGTTAATAACGGCTCGGCATCTTTATATCTACTCGCGACATCAACGACGGTTAACGCGTATTTATAAATGGTATCATAGGGTAGAAATAATGTATCAGACTGACGAACTTCATTGTGGATATTAACATTGAATGACGCGTATTGAATCTTTAACGGACGCAGTATATAAATCTGCCATATAGCTTGTTTGGCTAACCAATCAGCGTCTATTTCACGTTTTACCTTTGCTGCCCTGGCGAGTTTATCAATGGCAGAATTTCCCCTGTAGTAACCGGTCGGAGAATAATAAATCTTTTCCATATCAAATACTTAAACCTGCGACTAATATACCCTTCATGGCAGCTTTTATTAACCAGGACGCTAATTTTTCTTTAAAGGTCTTATCGGGAATAGAGTTCAATTCGTGGATCAGTTTTACATCCGCGAGATGACGTTGCTGGAGATCTTTACGCTATATCGTGAACTTGACAGGCCTCATCGATGGCGTTTACCGGATCCTCACCCGGACGAAGATTATCCTGATCATTTAGTCTGATATCTATTCGTGTTCCGGGTCCACAAAAATTATATATCCGGGAAGGTGCTTCTCTCCTGGATACTTTGCCCATGGCGTTCCTGGCAGTTCCGTTAAACCGGAGGTGACATCACCGCCTCTTTTTTAATAAATCTAATTGTTTTTTATACAACATCATTCACATTTTCCTGTGATTTCATCTCTGTTTTTTTATTTAGTTTCAAACGGCGTTTGGATCAATCGTTGGAGTTTTAGCCTTACATTTCACACAATATAAATCCATAATATTAGTTTGTTATATTTAATGGAAACTAAAGATTTTTCCGCGTTGCAACGACGAGTACTTGTCAAAAATCATCCTATGCTAAATAACTCCGTCCGGATGATAATTATCGGACCATCTGGAAGCGTTAAAACCCAGCTGTAACTCAATTTGATCATGAAATGGATGGCATTGGTTACATTATATTTTGGTGGCACCTATCGTAGATGATCAACACTGCTACCAGGTGTTAAAGGATAATAATGAGAGCGCATCGGAGATCACAGGAGAAAACATCATCGTGTTTATCACGGACATCGATGAAGCACCTTCCGTGGAGGATATTTCCGGAGATATTAACAACTTGGTCGTATACCATGATACCATGGTGGAACGACATAAGAATCCCGCGAGGATATTTTCCCGAGGTAGACATAAGAACACCGACGTGATTTACGTTACTCAACGATACACCCAAATTCCAAAAGTGATCAGAGATAACTGCAACGTGTTAGCGATATTTAACGGAGTTGATACTCATGCACTCCGAAATATTTGGCTAACTTGGTGCTCAGATTTCGATTTCAATAAATTTGCAAATTTCTGTAGTGGTGCTGAAGCATCCCCACATGGATTTTTAACGATAAATTTATCTGACGCGGTAGCGCGATATAGGATAGGATTATATAAAATATATGGGTAATCTGCGCTTCTCCGATATTCGCCATATACTTATCGCGTAACATTAATTTATGAAACAGACCACCACCTTCCTCTACGAAGGCTTACCTCAGTAAAATAATAAGGTTGGCTCACACTCTACATAAAATTTTAGGTAATCTACGAAGGCTTATTTTGGCAAAATAACAAGGTGGGCTCACCCTTCCTGCTGTTCAAATATTACCTCACGGAAAATAAAATTAGAATAGGTTTATATGAGCCTTGTTTATTTACAACACAATAAACTACACGCCAGATATGTAAATAAGTCGTCGCATAACATGTAACGTAACATAATGCTTCCCTCGTGATGAGTCATCGTCATATATTATCAATAGAATCGACTTTGGGGGATATTCCATTCAGGATTTTATAATAAGAAATATATTTTTCATTATCGGAAATCGTCTTGCTTCCACATAACTTCATTGAAGTGGTTGTGTACAGGTATCCATGTATGTCGTTTAACGACACATCTATATAGATCTGCTAATACACTAACACTAATGTTTAGGTCTTCAAGAACGAAACACACAAATGATAACTTCATAAAATATCAGATGCTCAAAGATATGCTCTGCTTTGGATGTGACTTGATTAGTATAATACTCAAAGGCCTCGTCTTCAATATCATCACGAGACATATAAAAGAACAAAAGATGTCCTTCTTCAGCCCGCTCATATAATATGCGATGGATGTTGGCTGAGAGGAAGGTCATACGTATTATGTATAACAGTGCCAACTGTAGTCAAAGTGAAATATTCAAAACGAAAATATATTTACTAATATCCAGAACAACATAAATTTTCTTTCAAACATTAATAAATAATAATCCAAACCACGTATTTCCACGTACGTGCATATGATTATAACAGTTGAAATTTGTTGTAAAATCTATATCGGTGTTAAAAGATACATATTAATAAATGTTAATATTCTATATGTTTTGCTTTACAGGCATGAACTTATCCGGGAACGGTAAGTACACTATATTAGTCTTTCATTATGTAGCATTGTTTGGGAAGGAGAATTTGACAGTTGGGAGACGATTTAATATCTAAAGTCATTATTTACATATACTTTATGGTCTAAATGTTTTCAGATAAACTGAATTTATTTTAGCTAACCTAATTTAAATGAATTTGCGCTAACGCAAGAGTAAATTATTAAGTCAGTAAACAAAGCTGCTATATTATTTTCTTTTGATATAGATGAGGATCGAGGTAAGTGTACTTTATTCGACCTTCATACCGTATTATAGGTAAACAATATGTGACAATCGGACAAGAATCAACTTTTATAAATGAATATTTACCACTAATAAATGTTATATTTATTTTTCTCATCGAATTTTCTAATAGTCAATAATTTACATTTAATTACCTGGCACACTATGATTACATAAATGCATTGTGTAGGATATCAATATTTTACATAACCTATCCACCTTTTAATAAACTGTGTTAATTTGTTCCTCTTGTCTGACAGTTTTTTTTCATGGAGTCTTGATCCTCATCCTGTCTTTAAAGGATCATATGCAAAAGGTGTTTAAGGAGGAGGTAGCATTGGTTGACACAACTTTAGTAAACTACACTAAATATGTAACGAAGATATACAGATAATACACGTCATTACTATTATTATTATTATTATTATTATTATTATTATTATTATTATTATTATTGTTATTAGTATCTTCATCGTTATCATCATCATCATTATCATCATCAATATCATCATCTACTTCCAACTTCCAAAAGCATCTGACATATCTAGTTGATGTAGATAAGTTGTGACAATGCTAGCAAAGGAAGAAAATGTCATCCGTCTGACAACTTATCTGCATGTATTATCAATAGAAGCGGCATTGGAGATGCACTAGTATCGTAAGGTGCATATAATAACGAAAATATTGCTTCATTTGCTTGCAATTTGTCAATCAAACGGAAGTTACATGGATATGGTGATCGTGATGTTTATCATCTGTAATGTTGCTTTTAGCTATTTACATCACATTCTGTTCTTTACAACATATAAAGAAAAGAAATCAAAGCCATGGTTCGTTTCTACAGATCAGGTAGCCTGTAAGTGAGACTTATGTATTTGTTCTATATTATTATTATTATTATTATTATTATTATTATTATTATTATTATTATTATTATGTAATAAATTCAAATCACCTTCTATACACCATGTCTGTATACTCATATTCTATGTGCTCACAGATTGTAATCTGCAAAAGATACCAACAGACAAAGATACCAAAAAATAGTTATCTGGGATATATTTCTGGGCGTAGATTATTATACAAGCACTATAATTGTTAATTACTCTATTTATGTATCATCTGAGTGAGAATTATGATTTAGGAGCCTAAACCCTTACCAATAACAACGTAAGTAAATTCAGAGGGCAGAAACCTACCGACCCTCAACTAGAAGCTCCTTGTACCTAAATAATTTCCCTTAAGTGTTTGTCTACCTGTATGCATGCACATATTTAAAAGTAATATGAATTTAATCCTAGCTATACGCTATCAATGATTTTTACATCTTCCAAAAAGAGGCACACACAATTTATATGACCAGAAACATTTAATCCAACAAAAAAAAAATTAGGATGCAACTACAATCGCTTAAAAATGCAAATAACTAAGATTGATTTTCATCATTGAACAAAACCAAAAATTAAACAATAGCATCCTACAGTCCGCTCTTACGACACATAGTGGAAGCTTGCGATGGGATAGAACGGGCACTTTATTCAAAATACTACGAACTGTGGTCAGAGCAGAGATATAGATCTTCATGTAGCTTAATTCTTCCGTAATTTATAATGAAAAATGAGTGTCTGTCTATATAATACTGACTCTGTGTGTGTCTCTCTCTTTCTGTCTCAGTCTCTATCTCTCTATGCCATTTTTCAAAAGCAAACATTTCTCAAAAAAGTGAAGTTTATATTGACTTATCCCTCTACCTCTGACGCTTTTTATGCGGTCAGAAACCATTAGAGTGATTACACATAATTTCATTGAATGAATCCCTTTTAATTAGAAAGTATTTCTTTAGTCCGAAAGGTCAAATAACACTTGGTATTTCTAATAAATCATTCAAATAAATACTTCCTCTCAAATTTTAACTTAATTAAACTATAAACTTGGATTATAGATTCCAAAAGACTTATATTAAAACAGAAACTAACTGTTGTTTGCCTAGTTCTATATATTCTAATTTCCCTAGTCCTAAAACAAAATACACTATCCGAGAGAATATTTCAGGTAATGAACTCAATTATCACAAACATCGCAATTATTATGACAAATATAAGGTAGGCCACAACCATTTGGGTTAATCACACACTTACGCTATATATAATATAATATTAAGTATACAAATAACAAATAGGAGAAACATCTAAGAGTACTGTATTATGCAAAGGGAACAGCATGTATAATATGCGTACTTGGCATTTATCTGCTGATTGTACTAACTTTACAAAAAACAATACTTTCTTTAATCAAAACTCATTAAAGAAAACTACACTGACGTAATAAAAAGAATTATATCAAATTTCACCTCTAATTACCCTATTTCCTTTTACAGTACCTCACAGTGAAGGAATGGGTAAGTAAACATTAATTCCTCATTCAAAACGTACTATTGCTTTTAGACTCATAAATTATATTCATTCCTTCTGACAACGTATGTGCATTTATTATCAATAATGTCGGGATTGTAGACGCTCTAGTCGCATAAAGTGCATTCAATATTGTGTTTCATTTCTTTACATACTGCCAATCAAACGGCAGTTGCATGGATATCGTGATCGTGATGTTTGTCATGTGTAATGTTGCATGTTTCTAGCTATTTGCATCCCATTCTGCTCATTAGAAAATATACAGTAAAGGAATTAACGCCATCATCTGTTTCTACAGATCAGGAAGCCTGTAAGCGAGACTTTTACATTGGCTGTATTATTAATAACTATCTAGTATTAACGATCTACCTCAAATTAACTTACACCATTCCTGTATGCTCATATTCAATTAATCAGCAGATTGTCATCTGCGAAAGGGAGCAAATGACACCAATACCACAACATATTTATGTCGGGTAACTTTTAATTACTATATTTATGTAACATATTACTGACAATTAACATTCAAAATCCTTCACAAATAGGTGAAAGGGGTAAACTCTACGCCACTTTCAACGTAGGTAAATTCAGAGAGCAAAACATAAAGGGCCTCAACAAGAAGATTATTGTACCTACATAACTTACCTTAAGTGGCTGTTTTCTTGTTTGCTTGCACGTGCATTAAAACCAGGTGATTAAATCCTGTATACCAAAAATGTTTAGATCTTCAAAATAGAGGCACACAGAACTTATATGGCCAGAAAATCTAAAATCCTTAAAAAGATGAGAATAAATTTGGATGCAACCGCAATCGCTGGAACACACATATAGAGATGGAATATCATAACTCAACACAACCGAGAATACAAATATACCCTCCTACAGTCCTCTCTTACGAAACATTATGGAAAGTTACGAATGGGGTAGAACGGGCTTTTTCTGCAAGAGACAACCAACTGTGGTCAGAGCGGAGATGTAGATCTTCAAGTAACTAAACTAAACATTTGCGTAATTTATAATTAAAATTAAATGTCTTGCTTAGATCTTTTTCATGACATAAGACTTATTACCGGTATTAATTTTGTTTCCATGCACACAAGTGTAAATCTAAACACCAATTCTGTAATCTTTAAGAATATATATATATATATATATATATATATATATATATATATATATATATATATATATATATATATATTGTTTGCGCTATTCATGAAGTGCATAACAGTAGTAGCTTATACAATCAAGTAAAGTATACATTCGTTACCCTCTGGACCTCACACTCTTTTACAACTGCAGACGTTGTGTTTGCTATTGTTTATTTTATTCGTATATTACGGACTTGCAAATGAAGATGTTATTATTCAGTAGGTGAATAAATGTTCCTGCTGCAAAGAGCGAATGTCAATGGAAAGGAGTACACATATCATAATTTACAAATAAACACAAACAATGATGACGCCAAACATTTGACACAGAATATACATTTCTGGCATAATTTTACTACTTGAGAAACAATCCGGAAAGCTATTATCGATATTAAAGCATATTTACAGATTTACCATTTGTGCAGAAAAGCAATGTTTCAAGAAAAGGTGGACATCGGCCTTGTATCTAATAATATAGTTTCCAGCTACCTATTTTCCTTTTAATAAATAGTCTCCTAGAAATATAGATTTACTACCTACTACTCTATTTCTAAATGCTCTCATATTGAACCGAAAGAAACATTGAAAACAGTAAATGTGAAAGCAAAGTTGTGTATAACGAAACCTATATTTAATTAGCTTATCTTATATTATGATTATTATTATTATTATTATTATTAGTATTATTATTATTATTATCTTTGATATTAATATTACATATAGGCCTTATCTTCAGTATTATCACGAGAAATATATCAGAACAAAAGATGCCCTCCTTCGGACCGCTCATATGATATGCGTTGGATGTTGGGTGAGAATAAAGTCTGACCTCTTATGAATTTCAGTGCCAACTGCAGTCAGAGCGGAAAATATTAAAAAGGAAAATATATGTACTAAAATTCGGGAGAAAATAAACTTTGTTTTACAAAATCATAAATAATAATCCAAAGAACTTTTTTCCACATACGCGAATATAACGTATATGATTAGAACAGTTGAATATTTTTGTAAAGTGTATATGGCATTAAACATATACATAATAATAAATGTTGATATTATATCTGTTCTGCTTTACAGCCTCCTCTTTACGTGAACCGAGTAAGTACATAATATTCGTCTATTATTCCGTAGTATTCTTTGCGAAGGAGAATTTGACTTTTGAGGAAAGGTCTAATATTTAATGTGATTCTCTATATATACTTCATGGTTTACATTTTTTCCAAGAGACTGCGAAGTTTTGGCTAACCTCATTCCCGAAAAGTATACTTACGCAAAGAGAAATATTCAGTCAGAAAATACAGTTGATGACAACATTTTCCGTTACATATGACTTTAGAGGTAAATGCGTTTTTCTAGTCCATCATATCGTACCATTCAGCCAGGACTATAATTACACATGCATTGCATAGGATATCACTATTTAATCTAACATAAGCACTTTTCAAGTATTCTATGTATGTATCGTATGAGGGAGATTTAGGATACAAAATCCTGAAGAAATAATAGAGAAGGTTCAAATCTACGCCAATATCAAAATAGCTAAATTCGTAGGGCAGAAACATAAAGGCCCTCAAATAGAAGTTTCTTCAACCTACATAATTTCACTTACATGGTTGTCTACCTGTATGCATACACGTGTTTTAAAGACAAGTGAATTCCTTCCTGACTTTACACTACCAAAGATTCTTTAGCTCTTCCAAAACGAGGCACACACAATTTACATCACCAGAACAATTCAATCCACAAAAGGAGGAGATTAAATTTAAATGCAACCGCAATCGCTTGAAAACGCTTATACCAGAGATGGAATATCATCACGCAACAAAACCAAGAATAAAAAGACGTACCCACCTACAGCACGCTCTTGTGACACATGGTGGAAGGTTGTGGTGAGTTTGAACGGGCTTCATCTGTATCATGAGAGAATCAATTGTGGTCATTAGCTTAATTATTGCATAATTTATAATGAAAACTAAATGTCTCGCTTAAAACATCTTCATGACTGAAGACTTTTTCCCAGTATCAACTTTGTTTGCATGTACACAAGTGTAAATCTTGAAACTACATCAGAAATCGGTAATATATTGTTACGGCTATTGGATTTAATTATTTATTTTTTAAATTAATTGTTCAGTCCAATTTTTTTCATTTAGGGTTTAATATTCATTAATTGAGAGATTTTTAAGGTAAATTCAGGCTGACTTAGACTCTAACTGTAAACAAGTTTTGACCTTGGCTTGTTGATCTAATTCCTGACATTGCTTTAGACATTGTCAACATGCTTCTAAAACTATTGGTTAATTTCAAGGACAACTTTTTTTAGTAATTCGTGGCTTATTTTATTCTGGATCATTTTATTATTACGTGACTAGGTGAAGGTAGACTCTTCCTCTGACTTTCAATAAATTTCTAGAAAATCACGTGATCAATTGTTTACTTGAGAAATACAGTTATAAAGACTGTTGTTTGGGAAAGTTCAGTTCAGTAGATGTTGGGCTTTATATTATTAACTTGTGTTTTCTGTTTGAGTGTTAACTATCTTGTTCTGGACTTTGTGTCAATTCGTTGGAAAAGAAGAATTATTCTATTTATTTGGAAAAAGGACATGTGTTTCATAATTTCATCTGGATGATATTAGAACAAGAACTGCATCACGCGACATTGTCAGACATTTTGGATTACATCGTCAAGATTCGAACCTGGAACTATTAAAACATTTATTTATCAGGACTTGCAATTCCATTAGTGGATTATTTTGTGAATTCTATATTTGTTGGATTTGATTCTTTAAAACCGTAAGTTTATTTATTTTAGTTAAATAATTGTACTTAATAAAATCATTGTTAAAGTTTTACAAGCTTGTTAGTTTTCACTCTTTCTGTGTTGCTGCTTATTCGAGCCTAACCACGTAACAATATATATATATATATATATATATATATATATATATATATATATATATATATATATATATATATATATATATATATATATATATATATATAGATGTGGGTTGAGTGTAACGTCTGACATGTTATTGATCCCAGTACATACTATAGTCAGAGCGGAAAGTATTTAAACCGGAAATATATGTACTAAAATCCGGGTCGAAATATACTGTTTTTCAATAATTCATAAATAACAATCGAAGCCAATTATTTCCACATACGCGAATAGAACATATATGATAATAACAGTTGAAATGTGTTGAAAAGTATATATGGTTGTAAAAAGATACATATTAATAAATGTTTATACTATATATGTTTTGCTTTACATATATCAAATTCTGTGTGTACGGTAAGTACACTATATTCGTCTTTTATACCATAGCATTCTTTGGGAAGGAGAATTCGACATTTAGAAAATGGGGTATTTATCTATGGTGATTATCAATATATACTTTTTTGGTCTAAATGTAGAATCTGAGTATTTGGGTAAACCTCATTCACGAAAACTAAACTTACGCAAAGAGAAATATTTGGTCAGAAAACAAAGTGGATGACAATGTTTTTCTTTACAGAAGAACCGGAGGGTAAGTGCATTTTTCGCGTTCTTCATACCGTATCTTTCTATCTGAAGTAAGATGTGACATCCGGAGAGGAAAGAATCTACTATCTAAAATGATTATTTATCATTGATACATGTTATATTTATCTTTCTCTTCGAATTTTCTAATAATAGACAATTTACATTACGTTACGTGCTCATACTATCATTAGATATATACATTGCGTAGGATATCACTATTTTTATCACATAAACGCCTTCTAATACACTGTGTTACTTCGTTCCTTTTGTCGGACGTTTTTATTTCATGCATTCTTCATCCACATCCTGTTTTTAAAGAATCATATACAAATGGCTTTTAGGGATCAGGTTGACAATGGTTGACACAACATTAGTAAATGGTTGACACAGGTACCAAAGGTTGAAACAACATTAGTAAATTTCACTAAATATATATCGGAAATATAATTAGTATCATCATAATCATTACTATTATTATTATTATTATTATTATTATTATCTTCATAATTATCATAATCGTCAACAACATCGTCATCATCTACTTCTAAAAGTGTCTGACATCTCTCTTCGTGATGTACGTAAGCTTTGTCAATACTAGTAATGGAAAATAATGCATTCTTTCGGACAACTTATGTGCATTTATAATCAATATTATCATAATGTTAGATGCTCTAGTCTCATAACGTGCATTCAATATTGTGTTTCATTTCCTTATATACTGCCACTAAAAATTGAGTTGCATGGACATTGTGATCTTCATGTATGCTATGTGCAATGTTGCATGTTTCTAGCTATTTGGATCCCATTCTACTCATTACAAAATATACACAAAAGGAATTAACGCCGTGAACTATTTCTAAAGCTCCGGCAGCCTGTAAGTGAGACATTGTTTTGGCTGTATTGTTATTAACTATCTAGTATTAATTATCTAGTATTAACGATCTACGTTACAACACCATCTTTACACCTTGTATGTATTCCCGTATTCGATAAACCCGCAGATTGTCATCTACGAAAGGTATCAACAGACACCGATACCAAAGAAACATTTATTCGGGGTGTAAAACTGGACCTATATCATTACATAAGGATTACAACTGTTAATTACTCTATTTATCATATGATGAACAATTAGGATCCCAAATCCTGCACCAATAAGTGAGAAGGCTAAAATCTACGCCACTTTCAATGTAGGTACATTCGGAGAGCAGAAACATAAAAGCACTCAGCTAGAAGATTGTATTGTATTGTATCTACATAATATCCCTAAATTGGTTGTCTACCTGTATCCATGCACGTGTTTTAAAGTCAGGTGAATTCACTCCTGCCTATATACGATGAAAGCTGTTTGGATCTTTCAAAAAGAGGCACCCACAATTTATATACCAAGAAACGTTAAATCCTGTAAGAGACGGGATTGAATTTGGATACAACCGGAATAGGTAACAAACGCAGATACCTGAGATGTATTATCATCACTGAACACAACCAAGAATGTAAACATACCGTCCATCAGACAGCTCTAACGAGACATGGTTTAAGGTTACGATGGGGTAGAATGGGTTTTCACTGCATGTGAGAACGAACTGTGGTCTTGCTAAGATTTTTTCATCACTTAAAACTTATTGCAGCTATTAATTTTGTTTCCATGTACACAAGTTTAAATCTTCACACTACAGTACGATCCTGTTAATACACTGTCACACAAAAATGATAACTTCGTTTTGTATAACTGCTAATACACTACCAAGAATTTCTTCAAATCAGGCACACAAAAATGATAAGTTCATACAAATTTGAAACCCTTACAGCTTTGCAGGTTACTCGCAATCGCATTCAAACTCAGGGACTTCATCATCAATATCATCACGAGACACGAGAGCAAAATATGCCATTCTTCATCCGCTCTTGTCATATGTATTGGGATGTTAGGTGCGTGAACGTTCTGGCCTGTTGTGCACCCCAGCGTCAATGGTAGTCAGAGGGAAGAGTATAAAACATGAAATATATGTACCACAATCTGTGACAAAATATACATTCTTGAGGAAAATCAAATACAATTATCCGAACCACGTATTTCCACATAAGCGCTTGAACGTTTCTGATCATAATAGTTGAATTTTGTTCTAAAGTACCTATTTTGTTGTCAGAAATATAAACAGTATATATGTTGCTATTATATATTTTTTAAAAGTACATGATCCGAATCACACATACTATTCAGTGATTATCAATTTGACAAGGATCCTCGACACATTACCTGCACAATATTGTGTAAGTCACACAAATCTTCCAAAAAAATAACATCATTATTTGTTTGGTCCTTGCATTAATTTTCCTTGTCATTGCAAGTGTTTCTATCTAAAACTAAAATTCAATTTTTTGATTACTAACAATAATATTTTGCAATATAATGCTACATTACACGGTTCAAGTTTCAGTTATACTTTAATATTTCAATTAAATTATTTATAGTACTTTTCCACTGACTCTAAGAATGTATAAAGATAAATAAGTTTCAGATTTAGATATTTGAAATGGTTCAAGACCATTCCAGTATTAAATTCCGTCGTAAGTAAAAAAGTAAATTTGACACAACTTCTGCAATCTTTAAGGCCATTTATTTAGAATGAGCAATATTTAAAAGCAACGGCAAATATGTGTAGTGTATTATGCAAAGAGAACACCATTCATAGCATCCGTACTTTACAGTGTATCGGTATGAATATGTAATCCAAATCTCTAAACATTAGGGTCTGAATTTGACAACATGAGTTTAATACCTTATATCTAAAAAAGAAGGTAACTAATAGTGAAATATTACACCAAAAAATAAATATAAACAATCAGTTGTGTTTTATTCCTCTTGTAAAACAAACATTTCAGTAATAAGTAATGTATTTTATCCGTGATTTATAAGGTAACCTTCTTTGAAAAACATTATTTGATATTTCAAAAACATATGGTATAATACTTAAAGTTTCTTTTTACCGCTTATGTTATTCATATATATTTCTCATTGAATTATCCAATCGGCACAGATACCACTTGTTTAACTTCTCTGCAAATATGTTAAGAGTATAACATGCATCTATGCATCTATCGTGAAAAAAAGAAGTCATATCAATATTCAAAACCACAAAAATGAGATCTATAAATTAGAAGCGTACTTTTAGTTCAAAATTTAGAGAATCTGTATCCGTAGACAGCAAAAATTATCATTTCAGATATATATATATATATATATATATATATATATATATATATATATATATATATATATATATATATATATATATATATATATATATATATATACAGAGTAAGGAAGTATTTAAAAGTATTGTCAAAATTAAACAATTTTAAAGTATTTAATCAAGTTCTTTATCATTATCCAACACGTAAATCTAGATTGATAACACACGTGATGATGAAATGATAAAGTATGATCGGAAATCGGTTTACTGCATCTATCTTTAGAGCAAGGGTTTATACTAAGCATCTAAAGTCTGCGAATAAATACGTGTTACAACCCCATTTCACTGTCCTAAAAGTGTACTAAAAGTTTTACTATGATTTTACTTTAAATAAAATACAGTTTGCAATTACTTTAATAGCTAATAAATATAAACATACATGCAATTAATGTGTGTTGATACTGGTAAAATAAACTTTGTATTTTGGTCAATGATGAATTCAGTTTTATGTAATAATTATAAATAATCTCTTTTCCGTTATATGCATTGTACGTCCGTGTACAGATGACTACATACCTAAAGCGCGACTCTTCTCTCCTGATAGCGACAGTTCAGAAGAAGGACATCTTCCAGGTAAATACATAGATCGTATGGCAAGATGAATTATATATATGTTTCAGTGAATATGTTGCAAAACTTGTTTTACCAGTACTCCGGATGAAACAATGAAAGTTTATGTTCCTACACTACGTCTGATGTATTCCTTATATATAACATGAAGCGAGAAAAAAAATAATGTGACGGCTTGCACCAATAGTCCTAAAAAGGTACTACTAAAATGAATCTTTCTCAAGTATAGAAACAAAACCGATAGACGATCGATAATAAACACAAAATGTGCTGGAATTACCAAATTTATAAATGTTTACATAATTATTTATATTCGAATAGAAGGTTGAGTTCGTTCTCTTCTTACTACACACACACACAAACACACACACACAAACACACACACAAACACACACACACGCATCCACACATATATATATATATATATATATATATATATATATATATATATATATATATATATATATATATATATATACAAACCAGGTCAAATTGAAAGTGATATGCGATGTGTCTGGATTCTAAAGAATATTTCTTGATAATTGTAGGCATAACTAATATTAATTACAAGTCGTTTAATTCGGTAATGCGGGGATTATTTACGTGACAAAATATTTGTATGTAATATGAGATTTTTTTGACGCTATGTTGATACAGTTAATAAGATATGTCATACTCTGCTATATTAAGTGTATAAAAATAATGTTTAATTAATAATAGAGCTTTAAGCAGTAGTATTATTCAGACTTGTTGCTATTATGTATTAAACAAATAAGGATGAAATGTGCTTTCAAAAGAATTAATTTGTTCAACAACAGATGCACTAGCTTCAAATTTTCATTTGAATTAGAATTAAATTTAATTTCATATAGTTTAAATTAAAAATTCAGTAATACTTGTGTTTGAAAACATTATGATTTGTTCTAGTCGCTATCCTGATGAATCACATATATCAATTAAGAAAACAAGTCCTATTCTTACATACTGTTATGTTTATCTATATTGGTAATATTATTTTCAAACTAATGCTTGTAGCAAGGGTCCTACTGAACTAGTTATTCATTTGATAGTATTGAATCAAGTGATTATATTGTCCGTTTGGTTTAGCATGAAAGGGTGCAACGATATTGTATATCATTTTATACAACTGCAAACGAGTATTTAGAAATGATAAATGATTCATTTAATTATCGTAATCCATTATTTAGCTCTAATTGCCCTGACAGTTTCTTATATCTTTCTATATTAGCGATTCAAAAAGTGGAATAATTGTTACGGTTGATATTAGTCATTAAAGAGTATTGAGTGGATGGATTGATGAATTCAATTTAGCATTTTACTAATTTAAGTTCTACGTGGCGTAACATTTGTTTAAGGACTTGTCTATAGTAATATTATGTGGACTTGCCATCATATATTCAAGGAAATTTTAGTATAGATGTGTATATATATATATATATATATATATATATATATATATATATATATATATATATATATATATATATATATATATATATATATATATATATATATTTATTTATTTATTTATTTATTTATTTATTCTGGATTTAACTGAATTATATTAAGGATATTTTGAATTGAAATTGTGAAGTTTCTGCTGTATTAGCACAACATGACTTTACAGCCTTCATTCATCGAACGTGTCCGAAATATTTGAAATTGATAGCACATGTAGAAAGTTTACATATTCAATGCCCATTGTGTTTTTTTTCTTCAATTATTTGACTTTGTATTTTAAACGTGGTAATATTGAATACATCTATATTTTCGATTATACAAACCTTGGTTGCCGCATTTTCTTGCAAGGTAGTTTAAGTCCATAGGTCCAACCAAACATATGGCGGAATATCGTTGTAAGTTTGCTGATTTACTTGAAAATAGCTCTCATAAAGGTATATAATTTACTTAACCAATCACCCAATGGAACATGTTTAGTCTGACAGGGAAGTCAATTGTTATGACTTTATTATAGATAAAATCCTTAAAAAAGATATGTTTGTACTAATTCAGAATACAGAATACAGCACCTGACAAAAAGTTGAACATTAATTACGTTCAGATGGACAAACTCTAACTGATAGGTTTTAAAATACTAGACGACACTGACATTATAATTGGTGTCATAACGTGGTGGACTGGTAGTGGAACGAAGGTGTGGCGGACTATTTACTTGTCAACATTATTCCAATTGTCATTTCTAAGTTATATTTTGGATACAAAAGAAGCGTAATACTTTCAAAATCAAATTTAAGTATGAAATGTATATATTTGTATGTCATTTTATGATATGACCAATATCCTATAAGTAACAGTATCATGCCAACAAATGGAAATGCGATCCGTGGAAGACAAATCAGAAATTAGTAAATCAACCGTTCTGCTACAATATTCGGAGATATACATGTCCTCTTATTTTAAGTAAAATCAAATATGGATGGTTTGATTTGGCATAAAAATGCTGACATAACTGATAAAGAGACCGAAAAAACTGATTTTATTTTTGGATATTACAATATTTATGAAATGTGAGCATTAACCTATTTATATGAATATATACAAAAGTAAAATGTCACTCTTAGGATAAGGTTATATTGATAAAGCTAACGATTGATTACCCTTAGACAACTGTAAAATCCGTTTCTATGGTTGCAGATGATGTTCGTACAGTACTCCACAAAATGGATTTGTCTTTATTAATTTCCAAACACAATCAACCAAGGCTGATTAACAAGGCGAATGAAATTTTGTTTCAATACATATCCCAAAATTGTTCATGCTAATCCGTTACAAAGCAAGCTAAAATTGTGGATTAGTTGCATTACCGAAATCACATTGCCGATCAGAATTAGGGTGAACTCGAACTGCATAATGTTAACAATGATATGGAGAGCTTGAATAGAAACCAAGCAAAAGCTTAACATGATAGTCTATTGTTATTATCAGTGCCCAAACAACATTGGTACCTATATCTACCTATTAGTCATTTTATCTGAGACCTAATTAACCATATATTTAGGTACTATTGGAGGCTTGTATATATCATGAAGATGCTCTCTACTTTCATTACAGGAAACCATAATTAAAAAAGTTTAAGTAATACTTTGTTAACTTTCACTATCAAATTATGTAGTGAACATAATTGAATCGTATATTCTGCAAAAAGAAGACCAATAACATTGTGCGTATCAGAATCGTCGTTTTTATTTTCAGTGTATTTCCAAAGCATTTGCTTATTAGTCTTAATTATAAAACACATTCGTTTTTTAAATATTGCACCAGACGACAAATCTTATCAGCTTTTATTGCTCTATAGATCAAGAAGAAACACAACCGAAGACAGGTAAATCCATTTTTATTCATGATGTTCGTGATCCAGATTTGTAACGAAGCATAATTTGAAATTCTTATTACAATCGTCCAGTACACTAGATGATTAATTATCATTGTTAGAAGTGTTATCTTTCTTTTCGAATTTCCCAGAAGATAAGAGTTACACTTATATAAGTTTATATGTAGTTTTTTAAAGAACATAAGGGGCATCTACCGTGAAACAAATACAGATGCATATTAGTATAGAAAATATCTTCTATAAGTCAGTTGTAGTTCTGAAGTATTTTATGTAAAGGTATGATAATATGATGATATAAAATTAGTTTATGATTTGTCATAAATAAATAAATAATAATAATAATAATAATAATAATAATAATAATAATAATAATAATAATAATAATAATTAGGACATGTATAACGCCGAAACTTTTGAAGCTCTAAGCGCTTTACACCATCAGTAATGATAAGACTGCACTACAGAACACAAAATGTCAAAAACAATGAGATTGGAAAACATTAAAGCATGCTGGAAACATATAAGATCCAAAACATGATTAGGTCGCTAAGTTTGTCCCTGCAGGCGAAACAGGCGCGTCTTAAGCGCACTCTTAAAAGGAACACTGTGTCTTTGTGTCTAATTTCAATGGGCAATTCGTGCCACGTCGCCTGGCCCTGGTGTGCAAACGAACGTTGTCCATATGACTTTGTTTTCACCTTAGGAACAATGAGTATACGATTATCAGAAGACGAGCGTAAGTATCTATCTTTTGTATACACATAGGTGAGGCTGGATAGGTATGATGGACTGGAGTCTGTCATTGAAACATAGGACAGAAAACAAATTTTATGTTTCATTCAGTATCGAATCTGTTGTGATCAGAATAGCCTCAGTTTTATCATCATTCATCTTCAGCTTGTTACATGTCATCCATGACTTAACATCAGAAATGCACTTCTCTACTCCATGGATGGTAGCATCAACTTCAGTTGCGTGGCTAGACTTGTATATTTGGGTGTCATCAGCATACAATTGGTGCGACACTGGGTGATAATCTATGACACCTGAAAATCGGCTGAGTGTACATAATGGATTGAACAGGTCCAAGAACAGATCCCTGTGGCACACCACAAAATACGTCAACTGGGCTGCAGTGTCTTCCATTTGCAGATATAATTTGTGTTGTGTTGAGTATAAGTAGGACTTGAACCACTGTATGGCTATATTCTGAATGCCAAATACATGCTGGAGACCGTGAAGTAGTATATGATGGTCTATTGTGTCAAATGCTGCAGCTAAATCCAAGAGAGTGAGGACTGTCCAAAGCAGAGAGAATGTCACTAAATAATTTCCGAAGATCAGTTTCGTACTGTGGCACGGGCGATATGCAGACTGTACATTGCTTAAAAGACTGTTTGAATTCAAATGATATACAAGTTGAGTTAGAACAATCTTTTCTAAGACTTTTGATATGAATGGGATATTAAAAACTGGGCGGTAGTTCTTTAAATCGTTATGGTCCAGTGTTGGTTTCTTCAGCAGTGGCGTTACGATGGCAGTTTTGAAAAAATGATGGGAATTCCATCGATGAAAGAGAGAGATATTAATAACATCAGTTAGTGAAGGCAATATTGAGTCTAAGCACTCAAGCTGCAGTGATGTCGGAATTGGATCAAGTTCACAAGGCTTTGGTGCACTTTTCATCACGATTGTCCGTACTATATCAATAGAAACCGGTTCAATTGCTCCTAACGGTTGTCGCTGAAATTCTGCATCAGAAGACGAATCAGTTGAAATTGTGCTGTCAAGCAAATATCTAATGGTTTGTACTTTGTCATGGAAGAAATTAGCAAATTGGTCTCTTAGGTCTAGTGGAGACAAGGTTGTTGGAAGTGGCGTACATTTGTTCCTTGACATTAGTTTGTTAGTTGTCTCGTATAGCTCTTTGCAGCTGGAACTCTCCGTGATCTTAGTAATGTAGTGGGCTATATTTGTGACGCTCTTCTTAGCGGCTTCGTAGGTTTGTTTATGAATAGTGAGTTTGGTGGAAAGCCAAAGCCTCTATGCTTTTCGACGATGTATTTTAGCAGTGCGAAGCTGGTCACTAACACTGCTATACCATGGAGAACACTTTTTTTATTGATACTCTGCATTTAGTGGCTGGGGCATGTTTTTAAAGCATTAAACGAAGGCACTTATCGAATTGTTCCGCTGTTGGATGTAAGAAAGTTGTTTGGTTTTCTTGGATGTCATGCATGCATTTGGTTCTATTCATCATACGGAGGTTTCTCTTAGTAGCAAATAGAGGTGGAGGGTTAGGGACTGATACATCGAGATGGCAGACAATGCAGAGGTGATCCAATGCAAGTTCGTGGGATACAAGGGTGGATTGCAGAATATTATCATCAGGTCTATAAAGAATTCAGCCTAAAATGTGACCAAGTTTATGAGTAGGTTGGTTACCTGACGTTAAGATTGAAAACATGAATGGAATCTAGGAGTTTTGACGTGTATGGTTTACCAGGACAGTCAAAGTGAAAGGTGAAATCTCCAAGAATAATTAGGTTGCCACCTATAGAATTTCCATACTCTAGAAGATTTGGAAACTTCACCAAAAAGAGACATTCAGTCAGCTTGATTTTTCTACTAAGAGGAGGACGGTAGAGATAGAAAACAATGGACTGACCTTTGTTCCAGTGTGATCGTTGTTTGCACTAGTTCAGTTCAAACGATGTGTGGCAGAAATTGAAGGCTGTGTTGTACTTAAGGCATTTGATCATGGAATTCTTTGTAATTACAGCAGTTCCACCTTAATGAGAGTTGCGGGGGAACGAAATGATGGAGTAATTGCTTGGTGTAAAATCATCACACTTAGGTTCATCACCTGCCGAATGTAACCAAGTTTCTGTCAGGAAGAATACGTCAATATTCTAGTCGTTGATAAAATTAACAATTTCTGTGCGCTTTTCTGGTGATCCTACTGATTGAGCGTTGAATAATGCAATACGTAGTGGTATCCCTGGCAAAGTTGACACAACGGTTGACGATTTAAGAGGAATTTGAACCAGGTTATTAAAATTAACGGCAAAATTTTTAAGTTGTTTATCCGTTACGGGCTAAAGGGAGATAACTGGAATTCTTCTTCCTTTTCTACGCAGGCCAGCTTTGAAAGAACGTTTCTTTTTCCGCTTCCTTTTTCATTTAAGAAATGATGAATGTATTCCCAGTTCGTTCAGTCTTGAGCACAATCTAGTATCTAGAACCAAGGTGTGATCATTTAATCCAATTAATGATGGTCCGTAAGCGGTCACGTGACGGTGGTTTATTCAAAAACAAATAACGTCTTAACAGTGGGACAGAGAAAGGGATCAATTAGAATTTGGCGAGAATTTTTCAGAAAACATTTGTTTTAAATTTGAATTCCCCTAGTTTTTGAATTTTTAGTGAGATTGACAGGCTTGCATTAAAATGACATCTAAAGTAGAAATATTTCTTTATAATCCTACTCAGAGCAATTAGGTCTTTTCAAAAAGGATGAGTTGATTTAACTTGCCAGAAAATATGATATTTCTGAAGTCAAGGCTTTTTTAACGAAACAAGATATCAGAAAGATTTTGGTCCAATATTTCATAGAAAAGAATGTTTTGAAAAAAGTGCTTTGATTTCGGTCAGTAAGTCTGCATCAGACTCTGACATTAAAGTAAAGAAATTTGAATTAAAATTCACGACGGAATTAGAGTTGAAGAAGCTAGAATTTCAGGATAGGGTGAAAGGAAAACAATTACAATATGACAATTAGGAGAAAGAAAGACAATTACAATATGAAAAAGAGGAGAGAGACATACAGGAAAGGGAACAAGTAAAACAATTACAATATGACAAAGAAGAGAGAGAGAGAGAGACAGGAAAGGGATAAAGAAAAACAATTAACAGCTTCCGATTTCACTTGAGCTTTTCCATTTACTCAAATCAGGCCTCTGCTGTAGGCTAAAATCTCTTAACCCAAAGTAGAAAAGGCCTATAGTGATACTCTTGGAAGTGTTCTGATCAATATATGGTCTATCACTATTCAATAGCTTGACTGTATGTTGAAGGGGCTAGACAGGTTTTAAATTAGCCAAAATTTGGCTAATTCCTACAAAGTTGCTCTTCACACCCTTAGGTAGGAACCAAATTTTGGAAAAATTAGCCAAAATTTGGCTAGTGTCTTTTATTATAACCCCCATGTATGGCTGCAAAAGATCAAACTCTAGGTAACTATGATTAGCCAAATTTGGCTAACTGCAATATTGTCCCTTTCCATAATGTATGGTATGACCTTTAGGCAGAAACCAAATCTTAGATAAATGTATCCTTAGCCAAAATTTGGCTAAGGATTCCTGTTGCCATGCTCAGTGAGGCTGGTGCACAGCTAATGTTCTTTTAGCAAAATTTGGCTAGAGTCAGCAACAGATTTTAAAAACAGCTGCATGTATGGCTGTTAGAATTTAAAAGCTCTATAATTAGCTATATTTGGCCATCCTCCTCAGTGTTTTATTCCATACTGTTGTGTAAATGTAAGCTTATAATATTGCTGGCCATTGCATGCAATGTTTTCTTTTGTATAGCCTACAGTAATAACTGTTAGAAATCCAAATTTGGCTACATGCATGGCTAAATTACTCATAAGGAGTACATGCAGTATTGGCTAAATATGTGCTTGAACAAAGTGCTTGACTCCTAATGTTGTATTCAATTTTAATATGTATATATTTTAGCATAGAACTTACTGTGTAACATTCAAATTAAATAAATGGGAGAATACCAAACCATCCCAGTGATTCATATATTGTTAGTATTTTTATATAAATTCATTAGGTTGATTATCTATTTTACCTCTATCCACCAACATTCCATTCTAATGTGTGCCAACCCTACTGTTAATAAATGTGTAATCAGAATACTCTCTAGTGAATAGGCATTTTCTGAGCTATAATCCAGACAAAATGAATAGAGAATCAAAATGATAATATACATTGCTATTAAATATCCATATTTTGAATGATAATACCTAGAGCATGTTTATGTAATTTAAATACCTTGTTTTCAACATCTTCTCATCTATCTTCATTAACATACACCATTTACATCCCCCGTTGATCAGGAAGCACTATACATGTATTTTACTGTTACCATCTTACCGTTTTACTTTCAATTATTTGGTTTTTTATATCACTGGTTGATATTAAAACTTTTACTCTTTTTAACGTTTATTCATATAACAAATTGTATAGCGCTAAATAGTCTAAAAGTTCTTGTGCACCATTAACATTCAGTCAATTTATCAACCACATGGCCTTTAGACACCCTTATTATCAATGTAACTTTAGAACTTTCTGAAATTGTATTTTTTCAGGTAGTGCTTTGTCAAGTTTTGCCAAAAAATGATGTCATGACATAACTTCTGCAACTTTAAAATTCAATACACTTTACCAATGTGTTTTCTGTATATATAACATCTTTGTAAGAAACAAGTTAACACATTATTCCCTAGTGATGAGGTTACATGTCATAAGGTAGTAACCTTCTTCCAAGGTCTGTAGCATAAAGGTCATGCATGATATGCTAAAGTGGGTGGTATTATAGAAAGATAGACAGATTGCACTCTACAATTATATCAAATAATCTGAACATTTTAGTTGCACTACAAAAACAGAGAGAAAAACATCAGTTTTTTATCTTTTTTTTCCACCTAAACTTCTCCCATGGTCGGAAACCGAATTTGTGTCCAGATTTTAGACTATGGCATAAGATCTATGGCAGACCAGTCTGAAGCGCACACAGATTGATGGACCTTTGCAAAAGATAGGATAAGGTGGATATTTTGAATATTCTTCTCCATATGAAATTTATGGGTGTTAAGCACCAAAAAAAGGAGTCCAACTTTTCACGTTCTGCTCATTCATCAGCAAACTAACCAATGATAAACATTTTCATTAGAACAAAAACTAGCCATTTTTCTAATGGAATATTGCTTGCAAGTCGATGTATTAGAATGTATTCAGAAATAGTCCCCAAAATTTGTTAATACAATTACATTTTTAAAAAAATACAAAATCAATAATAAAATATCAAAAATTACAATTTATTCAATCTATAACAAACACAAACATAATAGGGCAGTAGGTCCTCCCTAAGAATGGTCTGTGAAGATCAGCGGGGAGAGCAACCTCTAAACAAAAAAAAAACATTTATTGCGAAAACAGCAAAATTTCTCCAGGGGTTAATGTGATAATAGGCTTTGACCTTCAGAAAACCATAAACCTTTGCAGCACATAAATAAAGTACAGCTAAAATGTATAACCTGTTCAACCAACAAATCTATGCAAAAGAAAATGTAAATGAATGAAGGAAAAGCTTGCAATTGATATTATGTCTTTATTTGAATATTTCATAAAAGGGATAGGAGGCACATGTTTGATGGTACCTAGGTTTGATTGAGTAATAAAAAGCATATTATCAAGTATGTACCCTGGTAATCCAAGTTATTTTTAATTCTGTTTTGACATCTCATAAGAGAAGTGACTATATAACAGTAAACACAAACATAATGGTTTTTTTGTTTCAAGTTCAAATGTACATGTTAATAATTATGTAAAACTTTACTTCTTTATGATGATATTTTGTAACATATTTAAATCTTAACATAGTTTTAACAAGATAAATTTAAGATATTAACAGCATAAAACATTCCATTTAAAAGATTGCCTGAGGTTCATCTTTAGTGATTTAATGGCAAGTGGTTAAATGTGTAAATTTCTACTGACTCTAAAAGACATGTCTTATATTATAATTAAAAAATAATTGATGAGACCTAGTGGCTACAGAGATGATGATTTGCCCATTAAAAACCAGTAAGTTGTAGTATACCATAATGTTTCTTTGATAATAATCACCCAATCATAATACTTCAGGAGAACTATTACTACCCGTCGAATCTAATGCTCCCAGAGTAAAATTCATTAGCTATAAGGAGGTAGCATGCAGTAAGTAGGCAGGTTTTACTGAAAAGATCAACCAATGAATCTTTTGAGAGTGGTTCAGTAATTCATACCTGTGCTTAACTTTGAATGTATATTGCAATTGCTTCCTTTATTTGTTCATGGTCTTCTTCCATATAATATATTTAGTTGTTCACTATTTCTAGTTCAAACTTGGTGATCTAATAAATTTCATAGATTTTCTGGATATCTTTCATATTTAATGTTGTTTCTAAATAATCAGCGAACTTAAATTTCAAATTTCCAGTCTCAAGTTTCCCTAATGGTTTTTTGCAGTAAATCTTATCGTGACCCTCCAGTTATCCCATGTAGACTGCACCAGCATTGAACTCCACCAGCCCAATAATTGTTCGAGAGATTACCTACAAAGAAAATCATAAATGACAAAACATTTTCTGGGACTGAAAAAAAATGAATTTCCTAAAAAATTAACCTTTAGTACATTATTATGCCTTGTGGAGTAATGTCACTTTAAAGACACAACTATTTTCATAAAAAAAGTCTACTGACTTGTATGTCCACATTTCTTTAATATGTTGTTGGTACCTGAAATAAATAGTCTTGTCCTGATGACAGTGAAGGAGTCGATAAAGAGTATATGATCAGTATTATTCAAGTTTTGTATTCCTTACCACTAAATAATCTTAAAAGAAAAAACAAGCTCATGAAAACATAGATGTTACAGAAAGACATTGCAATTTGGAATTGAAGTCAGTCACTTCCCAATCATATTGGTAGCTCCAATTGAAAATTCAAAGCAACTAGATCTCCTATTTTGAATTTTAGAAAGTATCTGTCTTAATTTGCAGGTCACTAACTCAGTTTGTCTAATCAACAACTGAATAGAGTATTTTTTTATGAAACTGTAATACGTGAACTAAGTATGTACAATAAACATATCAATATTTAATCAGAAATGTTTTCATTTTGTAATACAATTATACACTGCATAATTATGAACTTTGTAACACTGATTATTTTATAAGACTTCAAATAACCATTTGAAGTTTAGTGTCATTGATATAAAATAATGGTGATTATGGTAACTGTTGTTGATGGTGTTGTTTCTAAGGAATGATGTTAATAAACTTGAAAAATCTATTGATTCACATTATTGTGAAAAAGATGTATATACATGTGCTGCTATTTATATTTGAACTATTGACTATCTAAATTACTCATGTGATGTTTTGGTTCCGTTTCTAAACTTTAGTTATTTGGCTTGTATTTTGTTCTGCCTCATTCTTTCTTTTCACTTTAGTTTTCTATACAATAATTTATACATTTATGGAAATAAGAATAAAATATATTAATTAAAAATAGTGAATTACATTCTTTAGCATATCAGATATTTCTCTCATATTTTAATTACTCTTACATAAAAGAAAACCTTCAACTAATCTTAAAAGCACTACAAGATAATGAATTTACATTTCTTATATTTACATTAATCAATCATTTGCTTATTTAAATAAATTTAATACATAACAATAACATAAGAGGTCAATGAAATTTATTGATTCCTTTTGTATATTTTGGTGTCATGCTCACTTATCTTGGCTTACCTTTACTGCCATGTCCACCAATAGTAGATGTCTACTGCCCATATAATATTGACTATTTCAAGCAAAAAATTGATTTACTGAACCAAGTGATCAATATTATTATGTAGAATATCAGGAAATGATAATTACTAAAATCATAACATTAAGTTTCAAGAAATACAAAATCAAGTATGTCATTCAATTTATCTATACATACCAAATGTATTTTAAAACACAAAAAATAAAATCTTACCTCCCTCCACTGTCATACCCTCTACAGAAAAAGGCAAAGTTTTAATCTCCTCCACTGACAAATACATGTACTCATGAATTCTTGAAATCTGAAGTGAAAACCAAATCAAATTAACTATGTTTTCAAATATGCCCACCTGACTTTATTACAGAATGACATGTACACCTATGTGTCAACACTGGTTGAAAATTAGTGTTGTGCTAATTTCATTTTCATATTGTGTATCTGTTTCATATATTGTATCTCAATTTGGAATAGTTCATTTGCATAGGGCTATAAATGCTCATCCAGCAGTTAGCATTATTACATTATGGTTTGAAAATGTTTTCAGCAGAGATTACAACTGATTCATATGTAACTACGGTAGTCAATAAAACACAATATAATTCTCTCATTATTGCATATAAGGATACATATTGTCATTTTGAATATTTTCTGCCATGGAAAAATTCAATCCCAATTCCAGTTAAACTACATTCTTAATGGCAATACATATCCATAAAAACACCTATTTTGTTCCACAACATTCATTAACTTTACACAATATTTTGCCATCTTCATAACTAGAATCTGGAAAAAACACATGTTGTTAAGATTGTCTGGTAAAATATACTAATATAAGAAATATACTTACTTTTCACTTTACATAGGTATCAGTATCTATGTCATGATGATTTATGCAAATCTTTCCTTTTCCACTGAGTCAAAGACCATGTGCTGCAGGAGAGCATAGTTAAAACAGCTATCAGACCCTACAAAATGAGATTTTTTATGTCTTTTCATAAAGCATTAGGAATGTTCCTTTCTCTTTACAGCACAATTATTATTATTATTATTATTATTATTATTATTATTATTATTATTATTGAAAATAAACAACATGAAGAAAAAGCATACTTAATACATTATCCTGGCAGTTCCATGGGAAAAAAACCTGCAAATTTTACTAACATATTGTGCATGTTGTATCAATTTGAAATGTATTTATGGAGCTAAAATGGCCCACTACAGTGTCAAAACATATCACATTTTGTTTTGATTATTGCATTGTTTCATTGTGTATCCATCATAGAATAATAATTCTCATTTACAGTATATTAAACTTGTAATTGAAATTTCAAAATGAAAGAGGTATGCATTCTTTAGTTTGCTGGTTAATGACATATATGCAAAAAAGTCCTTACCGGTATTTCAAAATTGTTTCATGTAGAAATATAGAAGTTAGTTTAGTAATTTCCATTTTCTATGTAAAGAATTCTAATCATGAAGTGTTTCAATTAAGAAATTTTGCTCTATTTATCATTCATTTAAAAGCATTAAATGTACTTGCTCTCTCCTGACACACCAGCCTCTATTGTCTCATCATCATTCTCTGTTTCATCTTCTTCATGCAAATCACAAACTGATTACATTCTTAAACTGTATTTCTTCCTGGCTCAAGTGTGAGCTACTAAGCTGGCATTTTCTATGTGGGCATACAAATTTAACCTCTCAAAGCCATGCCTTTGTCCAATGAAATTCTGTACAGGACTATATAGAAGTTCTGACTTTTGATCTTGGAGTTGTATCACATGGCCTATTACTCTAGCCTTTGAAACTAATTGTGATGAACTGGAGCTGTTGAAACCATGCTGATTGGATTATCAGTGATGATTTGTTGGATGATGTCTTGATACAAGATACTGAGTATTGTAAAACAAATTATATAATACTGAAGTGAACTAAGTCAAAGTGCTGATCTGGCAATGTGCAGGAATTATAACTATGAACAAATAATTTCTCAAACTCTTTACCCTTATTATAATACAACATCAATCTATAAAACTTGTTAGCTTATTCCACTTTACTTTTCTTAACTGGCAGTTTTCATAGATGGTGTAACATCCAGTTCTTCCATCCCAACCCCCTAATTATTTCTTGCCCCTCCCTTGCAACACATTAGGTTCCACCTCTATTTATTCGCCCCCTCCCCTCAAATAATTAGTTTCTTTCCAATAATGGACTCTTTGGAAATAAACTGACTGCCACATGTATATATGTAATGAGTCTGCTAACAATTGGAAAAGGGATGGAGTCAGCCATCTCATTCTTTTCCCCCTTCAACCAATTTATTTATTTTCATTAATGCACCCTTTGGTAATACACTTAAGACATACAAGTGAAATATCAAAACATAATGGATCCCTTAAAAAGCAATTGGGGGGGGGGACAAAATCAGTTAACTGATTCTTTCACCACACTGTACTAGCAATTAGTTCTTTGCTATGAATCGTCTCTTGGGTATTAAACTTAAGGAAGTACCACACATGTAACAGGTCATAAAATAAATTGGGGTTGGGGTGGGGTGACATGATCAACTAGCAGATTATTTCTCCCAACAGCAATTTGTTTCTTTACCTTAATGGACTCTTTTCTAATCTGCTTAAGGCCCACATTTAAAATATAATGCAGGTTATGGTTTACTTTACAAAATCACACAAGTGTTTTTTTTAAAAAAGATTTTTTGCATTAATAGAGGATAAAATCTTAGACTAATATCATTTCAAGTCACTTGAATGGTATAAGACACAACTTATAAAGATTCTTCATGATTCTTCTTAGCAAACTAACACTGCATTGAAATGCAGACCAATCTGATAATAATAATAATAATAATAATAATAATAATAGTAATAATAATAATAATAAAGACTTTATTTAGAGAAGGTAACTCAATTAGTTACAGAACTAATCTACCTTGAGGCCTTCTATCTGTTATGTACAATATATACAATACATACAACATGATGTGAAGAGTCTGGCTCAATGCTAAATAATTAAGGAATTTTAAATTTCAAAGTATAAAGCCTGGAACACATGCACAGGCATCTGTAAAAACACAAACATAAAAGAAACATAAAATATCATTCTGTGTTGAAACATTCAGCTTTGAAAATCATGCAACAAAAAAAAAAAACCAAAAAAACAGACAAGCAGGCAGTATTTTTTTTTTTTTTTTTTTTTTTTTTGGTACTAGCACTGTTCAATTTTCTAAAGATTTCATCCATTTAAGACATTGATTATGAAATGAAGAAATGCTAGGAGCCTGCCTTATGTTGCTGGGAATGTTGTTCCATACTACTGGACCAGTGTATTGAAAACTTTTTTTAAACAATTCCTTCTTTGGCCTTGGTATAATGTAATTTTTTCTTCTTATGGACCTTAAATTTGGCGTACCATCAGCATCTCTTTGATGACCTATGTAGTTAGAGCATCCACCAGTGATGTGTGAGGTTGTTGTTTAAACACCAGCTGTAACTGTGTCATACCAAAGACTTATAAAAATGATACTAGCATCTGCCTTACATGTACATGTTGCTCAATATAAGAGGTTAGTGTTAAGACTGGTTGGCCTGGTATCTTAATAATGTGGCTGGGTGGGACATGATGCTATATGTATGCAGGGTGATGCATCAGTGATGGACATCACTATAAACTGCTACACTGCAGACACTGCAGTAATGAACAATCCAAAATACACACACACATACACATACACACAAATAGTCATTTGCAAGATTTTGTAAATAAATTCTAGAAGGAGTGAAAGTGTCAAAGAAAAAATATGCTGGGTATCTTAACCAATCATACTGGTTAACTCCTTTGGAATTGGATCCAATAGTACTATTCACATAAATGTCAGTAGACAACAATGGCGTTGCACTCATAATCTTGGCATGGTTTGCCCACACCAGATTTGAATCCGTATTACTGTCCTGTAAATACTTATTTATATTGTTGTTGTGGTTGATGTAATTGCTCAGTTTTTAGTAACCAATGTGGAGACATATGCTTGATAATACTATTTCAGGAAAGTTTGTAGCTGTTTTTGCTTTATGAAATTGCAAAGTTTATAACTCAAAACATACATTTACATGTACCATCACCTCATACAATTTGGAGATCATGACAGGTGAGAAGATGTAGAGAGGAAGCAATAGAGAAAGACCAATATAGGAGAAGAGCAGAAGACAGAGGAGAGAGATAAGAAAGAGAGAAAGTGAAAGAAAAAGAGGAACACTTGAAGAAATTAAAGATAAGGCATAGATGATAAAGAGAGAAGAAGATGATAAGTTAAAGAGAAAATGTCATAAGAGATGCATAAAGACTATGAAGGCGAGAGAAAAGAGGCAGTTTTATGCTGGGAATAAAATGAGAGGAAGCGAGAGGTAAAACAGATAGGAAGAAAGAGGAGAGAGAGAGAGAGAGAGAGAGAGAGAGAGAGAGAGAGAGAGAGAGAGAGAGAGAGAGAGAGATAGGAGAGGACAGAGGCAAATACAGGAGAAGACAGAGGCAAATACAGGAAAAGATGGTAACAGGGAGGAAAATAGAGGGGAGAGAGAATAACAGAGAGAGGGGAAGGCAATGAGCAGAGACAAATAGAGAAAGACAGGAAAGAGAGGGAAAGAAAAGGAAAGAGGTAAATTTAGAAAAACAATGGAAGAGAAAGACAGACAAAATAAGAAGAAGAAGAGAGTGTGAAACTGAGAAAATAATTTAATTTACAACAAAAAATTTACTGACAAGCATATTTCTTCCAAGAAAGACCTAAAATACATGATAGTTGAACTTCCTCATTTTATATTCTGATTATATATAAAATCCAAACAAAGTAATAAAAACATATAAACCCACCTGATCGCCTGTTATTATGGTAGCAAGGTTCTAACATTAAAATTTAATTTAATATGGGTATTTTTAGAAACAAATATTCATTTGCTGGTGGAAATCAGTTCTTATTAAATTCTTTAATAAGTATCCATTTTTATAGATTTTAATTTTTCATTTTATCATGCTCAACATGTGTAGTTGGAGGGGGGAGGAATTTAATAGTCATGTATTTTTGGAGGGGGAGAAAGAATCACCTAGCCAATTCTTGACTAATACATTGGGTCATCATGACACAAGACTTGTGTATAGCGAACACCAACTTGTCATCCAACAAAATAAAATCATGGATATTTTAGATCTCTTGCAATAACTCTTTAAAATGTTACTTGTGGATGCATATATATAAGTTATACAATCCCTAATCAAAATTAAATGTGAACAGCAATGATTTGCAACAGCTCTTTTATCTCCAGCAGCCATAGTAAAAATTAATTATCACGTAGAAATACATTCAGTAACCCATCATTATAACTGTACATGGTGTAAAAACCTAAGTGGTCATATGAAATGTAGGTTACTATGACATTATTTATTGAAAGGGTCTGGTACTACCAGAGATGCATACATTCATTTTGATTGATGATTCTTGCATGGCCAGAGCTTGAGAATGACAACATTTTGATAATCAGTGAAGTACGGTACACAGACAAACAAAAATGAATCTATAGCCTACATGACTTATATATAAATCACTAATGGATAACTTTTCTTAAGGTGGTTAAACTGTCAATTCAAATATGATTATCCTGTTTGTTAGCATTATTAGTGCGTTATGTACTGTTGTTTTATATTATTATTCTAAAATGTTGTGTGCAGAAACATTTGGTGGGTGTTCTCTGACAGTGTCACTTACCATGGGAACATATGTGACACTGATTATGTCCCCTTTATGCAGAACTATATGGTATCAAAAATCATTTCATCTTTCCATACATCAACTGTACAACCTGTTACCAATTAGAATAATAAGTAACCCATAAATCTTAACCAGAATTGGGAAAACATAATATTCCTTTGAATGATCATGTTGATGACTGGGTTAACCAATCTTATCATATGTGAATGAAAACCAATTGCAGATGATTAAATTAAATTTAAGTGTTATTAATGTTTCTAAAAATAAAAAATAGAAATTTTAAAGTTTTTATTCAATACAATAGATACTTCCCTTGAATTGGAATGCAAAATAAATGATACATTTGTAATTCCAAAATGATCTAATATGTCGTCTGTCATATAATAAAATGTGTATCTTGCAATAGATATATTAAGCATCCCATCCTTTCTTTAGGTAATTCCATATTGTTACTTTTTTCTGGGTCCCCCAACCCCTTGCAAGTCATAGATGCAATTCTCAATGAGTCATCTGCTGTCTTTATTTAAAAAATTTTGATATTTGACTTTGATCAGTACATTACTTCTAGGATTTGCCAAAATATTCATATCCAACATTCTTATCCACCATTTGTAAGTCTTCACTTACATATAAAAAGAAAGTTCATATTGTCAGTAAGAGAGAGAGAGAGAGAGAGAGAGAGAGAGAGAGAGAGAGAGAGAGAGAGAGAGAGAGAGAAACTGGAAAGAGCAAGGTGATTTCTGAAATAAACAAAAAGCACAAGAAGTTGAAGGTCATTCAATAATGTTGATAGAAATAGAAATGCAAAACTATTAAAGAAATAGTAAAACAAATGTCTTGTAATTCAATAAGAGTGCTTTCACAATTGTCGTGATATTTGTTTTGCCACAAAAATGGGTAACTTAACCTTTTCAGACTTAAGAACATGCTCTGTAGAATTCCTTCTTGCATAAAATATCTTATCCAATCAAAATGATATGATCTGCTAGTATGCTTCATGTCGTTTAGTTGATATTAGAGAAAATTTTGTTGCTCTTGGCTTACCAACAGATAACTCTCCACAACCTCCCTTGGTTGGCGATCAATGGTCTGATATTTTGCATAGAGTTAAAAAATTTAAAGAAAAAAGAATTTCCCCAAGTTTTCACACTGGTTATAGTGGGTATTTAAAAACGACCTTGTATATCTTAGGCATTGTTCAAAGAACCTTAAATTCCCTTTATTTTGTCATATGATTGATGGGTGTAATATGGATTATGCATGTATACAGCTTGGCCTTACTTAAAATGTGCACCTTTAAAAAGACATGCTAGCTCCACTAGGTCATTTTCACTTCCTGAACATTAGAGGTAAATTGTATTTTTTTTTTAAAAAAACCTCTTTTATATTTCATATATTGGTAATTCATTCATTGCACTTTCAGAAGCTGATTTTGTGTAGTCTGGCAAATTCATTTTCCCTATTTTAATATCTGCTAAAGATAGTGTACTTTAGACAAATTCTGGCTGATTTCTGAACAAGCAAGTAGTCTTTTTAGTTAGCAGTGTGCTAAGATTATTTACAATGTCCAAAAGTACAATATGCAAAGAAAACCCAGCCATATTACATCAAAGCAGCATAGAGGTATGCCAACATTCTCTCCACTGTGCATGTTTTATATGCAAACAACTTCACCTTGCATACATCACTTTCTCAAAAGTACATAATAATGGGTGAGTGCCCCCTTGTACATCATTTAATTTGATTGTATCTGCTCTCTAATCAAACAGCAAGACTTTAAATGCTTTTGATTTAAAAATGCACACTGGTTTTCTAATGTTTTTGTAAGTACATGATCTTTCTTCTTTTTGTAATCATATCATATATGTATTTTATGTTATAGGTGTTTTCTTATGTTGCAAAGCGCTTAGAGCATCTAGAGATTAGGTGCTATACAAAGTCCTCATTATTATTATGATTATTATTATTATCATTATTGATAGTATTATGTATAGCTCAAGATGTACTAAAAGAAATTATTGCCAAAACTATTATTGTTGGGGAAATCTAGTATATTTTGTGATAGTTCACAAGCGTAATCTTCCTTTCTCAAGCTAGAATGACTGCTTCGGTTGCCTAGTGGTTAGAGCATCCACCGCGGAAGATGGAGGTCATGGGTTTGATCCCTGGCTGAGTCGTACCAAAGACTTACAAAAATGGTACCAACAGCTGCCTCGCTTGACGCTCAACATTAAGAGGTTAGTGTTAGGACTGGTCGGCCTGGTGTCAGGATAATGTGACTGGGTGGAACATCATGCTACATGTCTGTGGCATGATGCCCCAGTGCTAGACATCACTATAAACTGCCTCACTGGAGACATTGTAGCGATATAACTGCAAAATTGTTAAAGCTACGTTAAAAATCCTAATCAAACAAACAAATCAAGCTAGAATGAAAGATTAATACCATATATGTTATTTTACAAACAATTTAGAACGTTAAATAACAGCATTTGCTTTAATAATAGTGTTACACGCACAGGGGTATTCACTTGACCGAGCGATGTCAAACCCTGGCGTGAGTCACGCAGGAAGACATATGTTTTCTCCAAATTTCCAAAGACTTCCATACAACTTGAGTTGTAAAATGGAAAGAGAGACGTGTCTGCTATATTTAATAACCTTTGCTCTAATCAATTGGCGACCCAGATGAGACAACTTGCCCAAAAGTCCATTAACTGCACCTTTGCATGGTTTATCTTCATTATCATCCGATTTCCGTACCAACAGCTTGTCATGACATAGAAATTACACTAGTATTCCCTTACTAACTGGGAAATATTTAACTGCGCGACCCTAGGCCAGTCAATCCATATAATTTCTGGCGTATCACGCTCATATACATACGCCCATTTTCCACTATGGACAAATAAATGGTACCTACCAAGTTCCAACTTATTGATTCCATTATATAATTTACTGATTTCCAACCATAAATACTACCATTTCAACCACAACACTTTTATACACTGCTGAATTTTAATATGGACTATGTTACTAAAGGGGACAGTCATTCGGCTTGTACCTCAATTCACTACTAACGACCCCAGCATGGTTCAAATTCACTAACACTCGGCTCTGTGACGTTTGCTCCTACTAATTGGCTAACTATTTCGGGCTAGTAATGTTTCCATGGCACCGAAGACCAAATACTCACACAAATAAATCTAAGAATTGCTTAAAAATAGGATGCTGTCAAATACACATACTCCAAATTTATTACAATAGTTTTGAAAGCAAAATGTCAGGTTATATGAAAGATTTTGCAAACTAAACATATTGTAAAAATAAGTAACAATTTCATCATATATTGTTTATGCTAAATGAGGTAGTAAATAATCACCGTTATAATTAGTAATTAAATAATAGTTTGGTTGAAAATGAGAGAAAGGATTTATATGAAATATTTGAAAGTCTAATTTCTTTGTTGCTTTTATGTCTTTCATGATATTTACAAATTTTTCTACATATTGACATAGTGAATTAAACTTATTTTATTGATCAATTAATGAAAGTAATTTATGAAGTTAATAATTATTCATTAATATATTTGCTTATCAGTAGATATAATTCAATTATGTAGCTACAGATGTGATATTCTCAAAACATTGTATGAGAATATGTGAATGAAAAATCATATGAACAAAAGTGAACATATAAAAACTATTCCTTAGTTTAGTTGTTGTGTTTTGGTACAGACCAAGATATTAGGTAACAAAACAATTTAACAATTGGATAAAAAGTGTAATCTTGAGGTAAAACTGAAATAATTATACAAAATTACACAGGAAAAGTTAAAAAGTAAAAAACAACGATGAAACCTTATGGCAATCAGTTTGCTAAATATTGTCTTTACATGGATGCATTGTAAACCTAAATGCTGGTGGAAATATTTACAGTAATTGTACCAATATAGATTAAATAGGACAGAATACTGGGTGACATCAGTATCATAATGGCAAAATGTCATGTGATGCACACTTTGCTGCACCCATTAAAGCCAAAAAGGAAAGGTTAATACTGCTCTATACTATAGATTTAGATGCATTAAGATAGCATGGTCTCATCATGGTGCACACTGTTTAGGCTAAACTCATTTGTAATATGGATGTAGACATAAATCATTTAGCAATAAATGCTTGAAAAGACAAACATATCAGCAAATGTCTGAACATAGAAACATCATTCAGATGGGATAAGATAAAATCTTGTAGTGACCTGTTTTGAAATGACTGAATTACTCAACTCTGTGATATTTACATACTTTAAATTTCATAATGCTACTTACAGTCAGTAATTATATCAAGCATGTAGCAAATATGGTTCAAAATACTCTGCTGTTTGAAAGTTACAATGACCTATTGATTGTATTATATTATATGCTAATTTTCACGAGTATAGATAAGATAGTTCATAAAGTATTTACCAGATAGCTAAAAAGACAAACATTTCCAAAGCATGCAAACTAGTCAACAGTATCATATTATTGGCATGGTGGAGTTATCTGCTGTATTACTGAAGCTCATACTAAATTGTGTGTGCAGGTGCAATAGGGTCAATGGCATTGAGGGTGTAATGAACATTTAGCTGAATATTCATATCTCTGAAGTATTAAACTTGGGTCACACTGATTTACTTTGTACAAGACTTAACTATTTTTATTGTAGTATATCCATATGCCATAACTAGCTTATAAACAACTCACATGCCACATTTCATGAGTGAGTGTGAAATAGAGTTCAGAATAGTAAGGGTGTAATAATTCTACAGCTAAAGCAAATAATGCAAATAGAGCATGAAAATGAAATCATGCTGACCTAATTTTAATGTTTGAATTGCTGGCTTGCTTGGATTCTAACTGAGATGCATCATTACACCAACTGTCACAAGACTAGATGTTACTGGGTCAAAGATATTAAGGGCATAATGAACCAATAACAAGGAATCACATGTTGAGTCACTTTAGTATTTTACTTCTCACAATTTACTAAAGACAGAATTCAGACTCTCACAACATCATCAATTGTACTTAAATGCCCAAACGTTTACTTGTTAAAGTATACTTTTATTATTTTCCAAATAAATTGCAATGTAATTTGAACATTATTTTTTTAAATATTAATTTTTTCTATTTAACAGTAAAACAATCATTCAAAAGACTTGCTTAATTTAGTTTAGAACAAATAAATTTCATTTAAAACTACTGACCAAAATTTTTCAGGTATACACAACCCAACAAGCATCATATGGACATCAAGCTGACCATACAGACAGAAGAAAATATAAAGTTGGGAAATATACTCTAAGCAATCATTCAAATCAGTCAGGTCTAGGAAGTTGCGACCACTGAGGTTACACTTGGAATATAATATGCTAAGCAATTTAAGATGTCAGTTACATCGTTTAAACACCTGAGGACATCAGTCAATAATATTATACCTGGGACTTTTAACTTCCTTCTTCAAGAAGATTGCCATTAGCCATAACAAGACTTATATTAAAAAAGATCTTTTATGCTAAAGTATATATTGTTTTATAAACAAAGAAACATTCCACAGGCATTGTTCTTTCAAAAAAAACAGAAAAGATATTTTCAATTTACATTGAAATAAAACACCCATCTGGTGCTACAAATTATTATGGTGTTTTTCATATGGATATACAGTGAAACCTGTCTTGAATGACCTCTGCGATGTGAGACCACCTGTCTTGAGAGACCATATTCTTAATGCACAAATTTAATGATTATATAGCATCATGACCTGTTATGAGAGACCACTTGTCTTGAGAGACCATAATTTTATGGCAGAAAGGGTGGTCTATCAAGAGAAGTTCTACTGTAATATTAAAATTTTTATGTACAATGTACACCATTTCAGTCATATGATAAATATAATAAATATTTTGTGTATTTAATCATTTTGTTTTAATATTTTGCTGTTCTCTTGATTTTATATGCATCCATCTTCCTATTGGTCTATCTCTCTTGATAAATACTTGGTATAAAATTTAGATTTTACAGTTTTTGCAAAACTTCTAGTATGATTATAGTAAAGAGTCCAAAAAACCAGTCTTCATTACAAGATAACAATTTAGTACCGGTAGTAAGTAATATAAAATATTGTTTTGAAATGTGTCACTTTCATTTACTTTGCTCTGTTTTAGCTATGACTGCTATGACAAAAATGAATTTTTGTATTTACTCATATTTCAAAGCTCTTGTAATCTTAAAAATAAAGTATACAAAATTTCTCTTTGGAAGCCATCCATGGTGATCATGACCATTGAACCTACATGCATTTCCCAAACTTTGTCTAAGCATATATTTAGCCAATACCACATTTACTCCCTATGAGTGATTTAGCCATATATGTAGCCAAATTTGGATTTCTAAGAGATATTACTGTAGGTTATACAAAAAAAAAAACATTGCAGGCAATGGCCAACAATGTTATAAGTTTACATTTACACAATAGTATGGAATGAAACACTGAAAAGGATGGCCAAATATGGCTATTTATAGAGCTTTTAAATTCTAACAGCCATACATGCAGCTGTTTTGAAAAGCTGTTGCTGACACTAGCCAAATTTTGCTAAAAGATCATTAGTTGTGCACCAGCCTCACTGAGCATGGCAACAGGAATCCTTAGCCAAATTTTGGCTAAGGATACATTTATCTAAGATTTGGTTTCTGCCTAAAGGTCATACAATACATTATGGAAAGGGACAATATTGCAGTTAGCCAAATTTGGCTAATCATAGTTACCTAGAGTTTGATCTTTTGCAGCCATACATGGGGGTTATAATAAAAGACACTAGCCAAATTATGGCTAATTTTTCCTAAATTTGGTTCCTACCTAAGGGTGTGAAGAACAACTTTGTAGGAATTAGCCAAATTTTGGCTAATTTAAAACCTGCCTAGCCCCTCCAATATAGTCAAGCTATTGAATAGTGATAGACCATTTATTGATCAAAACACTTCCAAGAATATTAGTATATGCCTTTTCTACTTTGGGTTAAGAGATTTTAGCCCACAGCAGAGGCCTGATTTGAGTAAATGGAAAAGCTCAAGTGAAATCGGAACCTGTTAATTACAATATAAAAAAGAGAAGAAAGAAGGACAATTTGAATTACAAAAAGAGCAGATGCACATTCGATTACAAGAAAAACAAATTGATAAAGAGAGAGCTAGAATGAAGAAAGGGAATATCAATGTAAAATGAATGAAATAGAGCTGGCAAGTGCAAAACACCTTCATACTACAAATTCAAATTTAAGTTTTAATTTAGCAAGGAATATTAAATTACAGCCCCCTTTCAGAGAAAAAAAAGTAGACAAATACTTTATTAGTTTTGAAAAAGTTGCAGAAAATTTAAAGTGGCCATGGGAGCATTGGACTCAGTTATTGCAATGTGTACTCACTGGTAAGGCTAGTGAGATTTACACTTCACTGTCTGTTCACCAAAGTAATGAATATGATGTGGTTAAAGAATGCATTCTAAGGGGTTATGAGTCTCTGAAGCTTATCGGCAAAAAATTCAGAAATTACAAAGAAAGAAGCTGGACAAACTCATGTCGAATTTGCTAGAGAAAAAAAGCAGTTGTTTGATAGATGGTAATTAGCCAAGAAAGTCGAACAAGATTATCAAAATCTCAAGCAAATGATATTAATTGAAGAGTTCAAAACCTGTGTCCATAGTGATGTTAAAACTTATCTCGATGAGAAAAAGATTGAAACCTTGGAGAATTTTGCTCGAGCTGCTGACGAATATTCTTTGACACATAAAGTTAATTTTGTTAACAAGACTTCTACTCAACAGTATTCTGGCAGACACGTATTTGAGCCTAATACCAGCCCTTTTAAAACCCAAACTAACACAACTTTCAAAAATCAAACTTCAGAGAAGATTGATAATAGATCCTTGTCTCTTCCGACGTGTACCTATTGCAAGAAAAAAGGACACGTTATTTCTGAGTGCTACACATTGAAAAAAATTCATCAGAATCAAGACTGACCTGTTCCAAATGCTCTTCTATCTAAGAGGTCAAGGTCACGGTCATGTATTGAAAGCAATACATTTGTTGGGTCTAATAAATCCCAATCTGATTTTATTATGAAGAATTATCAACCATTCATATCGAAGGGTTCTATATCACTCTTGGGTGATTCAGCCAATCCCATCCCTATTAAAATTTTAAGGGACACAGAAGCTTCCCAGAGTTTTTTATTGTCAGGTACTTTGCCTTTTTCTGAGAAGTCTTCTTCTAATGAAAGTGTTCTAATTCAGTGAGAAGAGTGCGGCTTTGTTAATGTTCCTCTCCATTGTGTAAATTTGTCATGAGACATGGTATCAGGATCTGCGACAGTCGGAACCGTCTCGGTCTTACCCGTTGAGGGCATTCATTTATTGCTAGGCAACGACTTAGCTGGGGACAAGGTTGTGGTTAATCAACTTGTAACTGACAAGCCTGATTTGGATCAGAAAGTTGATCCAAGTGAAATATAATTCCATGATATATTTCAAGATTGTGCAGTTACCAGAGCTATGGCAAAGAAAGCTCTTGAGAATAATGTTGATGGAGGCAGTATTCATTTAGCTGACACGTGTATAGGTCAGGCTTTTGATGAGGTCACTTCTACTCCTTGTTTGGATCAATCAGAAGGTATTGATCATAGTGATCCTCTTTTAACAACTCATTCTCTTTATTATAATCAGGGTGATAAACTACAGTCACTTGTCGCCGAACAGAACAAAAAACCTGAGATCTCCTGTTGGTTTCAAAGAGCCATAAGTAAGACAGAAGCCACTGAGGTTCCTGTCTGTTATTTCATTAAAAATGGAATTATGATGAGAAAATGGAGACCTCCCGAAGTACCTGCTGGTGAAGAGTGGTCAATGAACTATCAAATAGCAGTTCCAAAAGCTTACAGACAGGAAATGCTTAATCTGGCCCATGAAACTCCTTTGGATGGTCACTTAGGGATTAATAAAACTTATCACAAGATCATGACTCACTTCTATTGGCCAAAATCAAACGTGAAGTTGCCAAATACAGTCGATCTTGTCATACTTGGAAAATGGTAGGAAAACCCAATCAGAAGATACTTAAGGCTCATATACAACCTATTCCTGCCTTTGACGAACCATTTAGTAGAGTTATGGTAGATTGTGTACGCCCCTTACCCATGATCAAGTCAGGTAACCAATACCTGTTGACCATTATGTGTGCGTCAACAAGGTTTCCAGTGGCAATTCCGTTGAGGAATATAAAATCTAAAACAATAGTAAAAGCTTTGATAAAGTTTTTTACTCAGTATGACCTTCCCAAATCTGATCAGTCTGATCAAGGTTCAAACTTCATGCCTGGAATTTTCCAACAAGTTATGTAAGAATTGGGCATTCAACTATTCAAATCTTCTACATATCAACCTGAGAGCCAAGGGGCATTAGAAAGATTCCATCAGACTTTGAAAAATATGATCCGACAAATAATAAAGATTGGGATGAAGGCATTCATTTACTATAGTTTGCTCTTAGAGAATCAGTTCAAGAATCTTTAGGCTTCAGTCCCTTTGAACTGGTTTTTGGACACACTGTGCGTGGACCATTAAAGTTATTGAAATAGAAACTTTTCTCTAATGAAGATACTGAGATCAATCTTTTTGATTATGTTTCGGATTTTAGATACAAGTTGCCAAAGGCTTGTGAGGTCGCAAGAGCAAATCTGCACTCTGCTCAATCTTAAATGAAATCAAGATATGATAGAAAATCGAAAGTAAGGAGTTTTCAGCCTGGTGATATAATCCTGGCTCTCTTACCAATGCCACAAAATCCTCTTCAGGCCAAACATTATGGTCCCTACACAGTTGATAGGAATATTATTGACTTAAATTACATCATAAATACATGATAAAAGAGTATATTGAAAGAGATAGCCAGGTTAAACCTGTAATTAATTTAGTTGTCCCTGTCCCACTCAGTATCAACAGATTGTATTGATATTGAAATGACGAATCTTTGTAATTCAGAAATTATGAAAGATCTAGACCAGAAACATTCACATTTGCAAGTGCAAGAAGGAAATGGACTGAAACATTTATTATTTGAATATGAGCACTTATTTCCAGATGTTCCTACAAGGAAAAACAACATTTTTCATGACGTTGAAATTTGTAAATTCCAAACCAGTCAAACCAGATCCATACAGGATTAATCCACTCAAACAGGAATACTTAAATATATTCAATATTTGCTTGAGAATGATTTTATGGAGCCCAATAAAAGTGATTGGAGTTCACCATGCATACTTGTTTCAAAACCAGATAAAACTTTCCGCATGTGCACTGATTATAGGAAGGTGAACAGTGTGACAAAAACAGATTCATTCCCATTACCAAGAATTGACGATTGTATTAATAAAATCGGGAATGACAAGTTTGTCACCAAATTTGACCTGCTGAAAGGATTTTGGCAGATTCCACTAACGGAAAGAGCAAAGGAAATCTCGGCATGTGTGACTCCAGATGGACTTTACCAATATAAAGTAATGCCATTCAGGATGAAAGGGTCAACAAGTACATTTCAATGTCTCATGAATATGATCACCTCTGGTCTAGAAAATTGTGATGCCTATATAGATGACGTCATCATCTACAACGACACCTGGATAGACATCTAGCAACAATTCGAAAATTCTTTGACAGACTCACTGATGCATGTTTGACAGTTAATTTATCTAAAAGTGAATTCTGATAGTGTAACCTTTTTAGGACATATTGTGGGACATGGACAAGTTAAACCAATAGATGCTAAGGTTGAGACTATTTCTAAATTCCCTGTGCCTGAAATTCCCTGTGCCAAGAACCCCTGACAAATTTATTAAAGAACAAGAACATGTACTTTTGGACTGAAAAATGACAGGAAGCTTTTGACAAGTTAAAAGCCATAGTTGAAACAGCACCAGTTCTTGCAGTTCCAAACTTCAGTCAGTCTTTCAAATTATCTGTCGATGCAAGTGATCTTGGTGTTGGAGCAGTTTTAATTCAAGAAGACAAAAATGGTATTGAACATCCAGTGTGCTATTTTTCAAAGAAATAAAATAAGCACCAGAGAAACTATTCAACTATCGGGAAGGAATGTTTGACATTGATTTTGGCTTTACAACATTTTGAAGTTTATCTTAGTCCAGCTCCTTCTTCGATTATAGTTTTTAGTGACCATAACCCCCTTTCTTTCATCGGCAAGATGAAAAATAAAAATCAAAGATTACAAGGTAGAGTTTGTTATTGCAGGAATATAATCTTGACATCCGGCACATCAAGGGAAAAGATAATTTGATAGAAGACGCTCTTTCCCGTGTATAACAATATAATATATCATATACACTGTTGAATTTAAAAGTGTTCTTTTAACCTCAGGTGTAAATTGGTTTGTGGTAAAAAGAAAGTTTTATATTATAAACCTTTCTTTTTATGTTATGGGGGAAGGTGTTACGTATGTTTGATATAAGTATTTTTTTATAAAAATTTGTTTGTTTGTCAGATAAAAATTTGGCATTTTAAGTTTAAGATTCGTCCATTGGGGTGACCTGTACTTTACAAATAAACACCAGGTGTTGACCTCATTTGTGACCTGGCTTCAGAGTTGTAAACAAGCTTTTAAAATGATTGGTTGATTCCATGGACAATTTTGAACATTGTTATAAACATCTTTATATTTTTAGTTGGGTCATACGGTGTGTACGTGGTTCTTTAAATGTAAATTTGTTCTTAAAGATTCCAGAAGATCACGTGACCCCATTCTTGTTTATGTAAAAACAGGTATTTAAATTATGCTTTGGATCCAACTATTTAGTAGAACTTGGGCTGTTAAAATATTAAGTGGTGTCATTTTGAGTTACCTTGTACTGGAAATTATTTCAATTCGTTTGGATCAAAATGAAATATTTTGTTATTTATCTGGAAAGGAATAGTGCACTTAGAATTTTATTACCAAGAACTGACTTCATCAAGTGACATCGTCTTCCATCTTGGATACTTTGCTGGGGTTCGAACATGGAATTATTTGGACATTTTATTACCAGGAATTTTGCAATTTCTTTAGTGGATAATATTTTGAATTATTTTTTGGATTAATTTTGGAATTGATTCTTAAAACAGTAAGTTTATTTTTCTTTTCTGGAAAATATTTGTGCTCAATAAATTGTTTATTAAGTCTTTACAAGCTTTTTATTTTCACTCTTTCCATGTTACTGTGTTTTCGAGTCTAAGCGCGTAACAATATTCATCAAACTCTGGACCTCTCACGCTTTTACAGCTGCCATTGTCATGTGTGCGATTGTTTATTTTATTCGTACATCACGGCCTTGTAAATGAAGATGTTACGATTCAGTATTTGAATGAATGCTCCTGCTAGAAAGAGTACAAGTCAACGGAAATGAGTACACAGATCATAATTTAAAAATAAACACCAACAATGTTGATGCCAAACCTTTGAAACAGAAGATATATTTCTGGCTTAATTGTACTACTTCAGACAAAATGCGGCAAGCTATTATCAATATTAAAGCATATGTACAGTTTTACCATTTGTGCAGGAAAGCATTGTTTAAAGGAAATATGGTCATCAGCGTTGTGTTCAATCGTGTAGTTTACAGCTACCTATGTTTCTTTAATAAATAGTCTTAAACAAATATAGATCTACTAACTTAAACTTTATTTTAAAATTCCCTCACACTGAACTGAAAAAAACGTTTATAAACGGGCTCCAATAAGGAAGTAAAGCAGTATATAACGCAATGTATATTTCATTAGCTTATCATATATTATTATTATTATTATTATTTTCGATATTCCATTTACATACTTTTAACAAATCTCTGACAGAATTCAATATCATGCAGCTATGTCAATAAGTTGTCAACTTACATGTAACGTAACAGAATCATCCATCGAGACGAGTCATCGTCATCTTGTATAAATGAAATCGACATTGTGGATAATCCAGTCTAGAGTTTATAATAACATATATATTTTTCATTATCGGAACTCTTCTTGCTTCCACATAATTTCATTGAAGAGGATGTGTTCCAGTATCCATGTATGTCGTTTAACGTAACATTTATACAGTTCCGCTAATACACTTAGGTCTTCAAGAACGGAACACAAACATGATAACTTCATAAAATTTGAAATCCTCAAGGATATGCTCAGTTTTGGATGTGACCTGCATTAGTATAAAACTCAAAGGCCTCGTCTTCGATATCATCACGAGACATATACCAGAACAAAAGCTGTCCTCCTTCAGCCCGCTCATATGAAATGTGTTAGATGTTAAGTGAGAGTAAGGTCAGGGACTAACTAAACTTTCTTTCAAAAATCATAAATATCAATACAAGCCACTTATTTCCACATACGCGCATATAACCAATATGATTCTAAGAGTTTAATGTTGCTGCAAAGAATATATGGTTATAAAACATATATATTATTAAATGTTAATATTATATATTGTTTGACTTACAGAAATCAGACCACCTGTAATCCGTAAGTACACTATATTCGTCTTTCATTCGGTAGCATTATGTGGGAAGGAGAATTTAACATTTTGGAAAAAGGGCTAATATCTAAAGTATTTATCTATATATACTTTATGGTTTAAATGGTTTTCAGAGAAAACGAATTTCATTCGGTTAACCAATTTAAGGAAAACTTCAATAGCGCCATATTGAAATATTAAGTCAGAAAACAAAGTTGCTGACTATGTTTTTTTACGGATGAGGATCGAAGTATGTGTACATTAATCGTTCTTCATACCGAAGCATTCCATGGGGGAAATATGTGACATTCGGACAATGCTCTACTATCTAAAATGATTATTTATCATTGATATATGCTTCATTTACCTATCGCATCGAATGTTTTAAAAATCGTCAATTTACATTACGTTACCTGCCAGGACTATAATTACATATATGCATTGCGTAGGATATCACATTTGTATAAAACATAAACACCTTTTACATAACTGCTTTTTTTTTTGTTACTTTTGTCTTACATTTTATTTCATGGACTCTTCATACCCATCATGTCTATTAAGGATCTTATCCAAAGGGCTTTTAGTTATCAGATACAAATGGTTGACACAGTATTAGTAAACATCACAAAATATATATGGAAATTATAATTATTTTTATTTTCATTATTTTTGTTTTTATTATTATTAATATTATCTTCATCGTTATCATCATCTTCATCATCGTCGTCTACTTTTAAAAGTGTCTGACATCGCTCAGTGTGATGTAGGTAAGATCTGACAATACTAGTAACGGAAGAGAATCCTTCTGACAATTTAGTTTCGTTATGTGAATATAATTAATAAAATATAGTGTTTAATTTGCTTGCAAATTGTCAATCAAACGAGAATAACATGGATATCGTAATGTAGTGATGTTTGACTTTTGTAATGTTACGTGTGTATAGCTATATGCATCCCATTCTGTTGATTACAACATATACAGAAAAGGAATCAACGCCATGATCCGTTTCTAGAGATCAGGTAGCCTGTATATGAGGTTTTTGTATTGGTTGTATTGTATTTCTATTAACGATCTACGTCAAATTAACTTATATACACCACTCTTGTATGCTCATATTCGATGAATCCGCAGATTGTCATCTGCGTAAGGTTGCAACGGACACCGATACCACAAAATACTTATGTCGGGTATAATACTTGACCTAAATCAATATATAAGCAGTACAACTGTTAATTATTTATTTATGTAACATATTACTGACAATTAAGATTCCACTTCCTTCACCAATATGTGAAAGGGGTAAACTCTACGCCACTTTCAACGTAGGCAATTCAGAGAGCAGAAACATAAGTGCCTCAACTAGAAGACTATTGTATCTACATACTTTACCTTAAGTGTCTGTCTACCTGTTTGCATGCACGTGCTTTAAAACCCGGTGATTTAAATCCTGCATACCAAAAATGTTTAGATCTTCAAAAACGAGGCACACAGAACTTGTATGGCCAGAAAATATAAAATCCTTAAAAAGACGATATCAAATTTGGATACAACAGAAATCTTTGGAAAGAACAAATACATGAGATGGAATATCATACCGCAACACAACCGAGAATACATAGACACCCTGCTACAGTTCGCTCTTACAAAACATTATGGAAAGTTACGAATGGGGTAGACCGGGCTTTTTCTGCAAGAGACAACCAACTGTGGTCAGAGCTGAGACATAGATCCTCAATTTACTTAACTGTTGCGTAATTTATAAATAAAATTAAATGTCTTGTTTAGATCTTTTTCATGACTTAAATCTTAATCCCGGTATCAATTTTGTTTGCATGCACACAACTGTAATGTCGAATTGGCAAAGGGGAGGCCGTATTCCAACGTCTTCTCCCAATTTGGACACGTCGGTCGATTCACACAAACACCAAACTTCGCCTTTTCAACACTATCGTCATCCCATCCGCCATTTACGCCTGCGAGACATGGAACGGCACGAAGAAGCTGGTCAACAGGCTGAACGTATTCCAACAGCGATGTCTGCGACGCATTCTTCATGTCACCTACCACGACCACATCACTAACGAGGAAATCCTCAGAAGAGCAAACACCCGAAGCCTGGGAGAAGTGGTCTCAGAAAGAAGATTACGTTTCGCGGGACATGTTCTGAGAATGGCCGAGACGCGCCACGCAAAGACGGCGATGTGGTGGACGCCAGCACGTGGGAAACGAGGCATTGGACGACCGAGAAAGACATGGCGACGGACATTTATAGAAGATCTGCGAGCCGTCAATATCAACTTAGACGCAGCGGAGGTTAAGGCTACCGATCGAGATGACTGGAGGAAGCTTGTTGCCCTATGCGCCCCACTGCGCGGAAGGACATAAAGAAGAAGAAGACACAAGTGTAAATCTAAACACACTAATTCTGTATTCTTTAAAGGCATACAACCTAAGTAAAAACGAATGAAATTATATATTTATTTTTTCAGTTCACGATTACTTAATTAGATGAATAATTACGATTCAGGCTGTTTCTGAGGCCGAAATCAGGCTAGTATCGGAAATTTTGTGATAAAAAACGCGATTCTGAATTATTGTCTGCAGACAAAAATTCGCTGTTTGCCACACCTATATTCATGTAACCTCTGTGTTGACCTCTCCCGAAGATTAAGAATTTTAGCCATGCGCAAACACGTGTTTACAAAAATAATGGCGTGTTCACAACTAGATCGAAAACCAAAACTTAGATTCTGAAAGGAGGGGGAAAAAAAGCTCTTTGGGCAAATTATGGCAGCACACGCATATGTATTGGTGACCAGCATGAACGATGGAATAAAAAGAAGTCCACTTTGAGCCTGGAAACTAATCCAGAGATCGCCAAATTCTTGCTGAATACTGGTGTCATGGATGATGGTGAGTCTCAATTTTGCAATGAACAGTCAAGTTTTTATACCGCTATTTTATATCTGTATTGTTAACTCTTTATCAAAACTCTTAAAATAACATATTTTATATAAAATGGCATTATTCCATTTAGCTTGAAATAAAATGTCACAGCCCTGCAACAATATCGCTGAAAACCGCATGTACGTACACCACTGCTGCTATTTTTTAGGCCATCAAAGGGGTATTAATGATCATCATTTTCGCTCGCAACCATAAGACTTTATTTAGAGGCAAGCAGTCACTACTGTTTTCTTTTATTTGTTTTTAAATTTAAAAAAATTATATATAATGTAAATGGTGATGGCTGTAAATGAAAGTAATGCAATACAGTTAAGTATATATTATGCATATTATTATTTGTAAAGTATATAATATTATTGTGTATAATAAAACATTTATTTTCCCTTGCTATATTAGGTAATGAACTGAATGGCAGTGCAAGGAAAACAACAGAAAAATGTCACAGAAGACATGGCCACAACTTCTACACCTGGGCCAACAATTCATAGGATACAAATTCCTGCTGTGTCTGATATAACCACATCATAATCAGATATGGCATCTGTGTAAGTATTACTACATTTTTTAAAAAATTTGTATGTATATTTACTTGTTTACAAATATTTTGGTAGATGCACATCTAAGGATTTACCTGGAAATGTATCATTCTATATTAGTTTAATAGTTTGCAGTTGGTAAAGATTGTACATTTTGTTAAAATCTGGTTTGTTTTATTTAGAATAATATTTTTGTTGTAAATTGTTTGTTGTCATATGTCTATTTTTTGTTATTGATATGTTCCTCATCATGCTGTATGTATTTTAGTTAAAGCTCCTGAAGAAAGAATAGTCTTTGACTAAATTAGTCACCCCTTTAAATAAGTTATTATTATTATTTCTTGAAGCATTATCATTCAGGTCTTAATAACCAAGATAAATGATAATTTCTTTTGATACAAAACTAAAGATTCCCAAGTTCAACATTAGTATTTACACATTTAAAAATTTTATTTTAAGGGATTCAGTCTTGTCTGAAGTTGATGGAAAAGTCTAAAAGTTTTATCAACCCATTTGAGAAAGTATACTAACAAAAAAATTTGTGATACATACATAAAAGGGAATATTTGAGTTAAGTATCCTAAAATAACAACCATTATGATACATGCATGATATATGTAACTAAACTAAAAGTAATGTATAGTATTGTATTGGTATTTGTGGATGGTATTTGTGTATGAAACAGAAAGTTGCTCCCACAAAAGCTTTCTTTTCTGTGTATTATCAAAAAAGTAAGTAAAAATTGGGTATTTACAATTTATCTTAAATATAGTGTCAATGCATAATTGAAATAATGAAGATATACTGGTTATCACAGAAAGAAAATGAATACATTGTATTATAAATACAAACCACACTGAGGCCATAGTTATGGTTTGTCCATTTAATACACATGGAGAGGGCAAGGGGGGTTTACCCAAATGCATATGCTTGTGTATGGGGGTGGGTGGTCTACTGATAATATACGTACACATATACCTCGATAGTAATTTGTCTAATAAGTAACCGGCTTGACTGGGTTCAGTTGGTGTTTGAGTTTTAGTGGACAATAGACAAACATTTTAAAGTTATGCTGCTTATTTCTTTGATGCAGCCAGACATTCAACATTGGTGGACTATCTGTTACATTAAATACATATTATTGTTAATCCTTGATCTTTTCTGTGTGGATTAAATATTGGCTGTTCTACAGAATGGGGAGGGCAATCGCATGTATGCAGATGGTCTGTGTGTAAATAAAAAGTATGCATGTGTACAGGGAGGGAGGGGTCAAGCTTTGCCCGATTTTTGCACACATGTCCATAGTTGGAATCAGATTTTGTTTCTGGACTTTTTACTTTTTTGCTTGCAATCTAATTCACACCGGTCTGAGCTATACACATACAGGTGTACAATTGCAAATGTAGGATAAATTGGGGATGGAAGTAAAAATGACCAGGAGGAAAATGATGGGTCAGAAGAAGGAAAAACTCCCACTTTTATCCTTATGCCGAATGATGTTTCTAGCACACCTAGGTGTATATCTAATCAAATCTCATGGAAACAGATGTATTTCAATATATTCAAAATTAGTCCACAAATACGCTCCCTACCCCCAGGTGACAAGGCAAAAAAAATAGTATGGGTGAAACGAGTTGATTATTCTTTGCCTGTATAATGCTACTGTACATTGGCATTTTCATCGAAACAGATTAATGGGGATTTATAAATGTTAATAGTTCTCTGCAACTGAATCAATTTATTTATTTAGTCATTTTACTTTGTTTCAGAAGTACAGCAGAACTGCAGAAGTTCCAGAAGTTTGATTTTATTGTATGCCTCCAAAAGACATTCATATAAGCCATCAGCTTTCAGAGCTTGGAATCTGTTGGCAGCTCTTGATTATAACAATCATATTGACAGATGTGATTGTAAACACAGATGGAACAATAAGGTAATAAACTTTATTCTTGTTAACGTAATAATTCATCTTTGTTAAAATATTAATGATTTACCTGAAAGTTGATAAACCATCTGTTTGTGGTACAATTTTATCTTTTACAGAAGACATTTTTTAAAATAAATTTCAAAAACCAATTTTGGTTAGAATTAGTCTAATGTAATTAGAAAATTCTGTAAAGAATCTAAACATGTTTAAGATATATGGGTAAGATACAGATTTGCTATTTTGACATTTTCATCTGTATCAAAATGATTTGTTACATGTAATTGTATGCAGTTTTTATTGGACTTTTGAGAATTAAAAAATATAAAATGACATTGTCAGTGAAATGTTTGCATTTTCTTGTCAGATACCAAAGGTCATTCAACAAAAAAGTGAGAGATGGTCTGCATACCCAAAGAAAGCTGATCAACAGTACCTGTATATTCCAGAAATAAATATGAAAATATTGAAATGAGGTTAGATGATAGAGTTGGCATGAACCAGCCAGTTGTTTTGGACATAAATGATCCTAGGTGAATATCTGATGTACTTGCTCCAATACCACCACCACCTGCAGAAGAGATTGTTACAAAGCAGAAATCTCATTTTAAGTTAGAATGATTTAGGCCTTTTAGTCTGGTAATACCTGTTAATATCAAATTGTTATGGAGAGACTATTCTAGTGATTGTATAGTAAGAAATGTTCTCTACCATGGACTCATATAGATTTTGACTAAGTCTTTTTTGAAGTGCGTACCATGAGCTGAAGTCCAGCATCTGTTTGATTTCCAAGTAGCAGTATATCTTCAGACCACTGTTGATTATGTTCTTAAAGCTTTTAAAAAAAACATGCATTTTAACAACAAAATGTAAAACCTTTTCTAACATTTCATACCCATTGCATTTATACATGTCTTATATGTATGTTTAGATTGAGGTAAATGCAGTGTATTTTGGCCATATGATGTATAAAAAAAGCACAGCAGAGGCTATACATTGTAAATCATTTAATCTTATAGAAGTAACAAGATTAAAATCATGTAATTACAAGTCTGTATTATTGCATAATAAAGTATATTTTAAAAATTTTATTTTCTAAATGTTTTGTGTAAAATTGCAGTCAGAAAGATTTCTAGTATACTTTGAAAAAGAAAAAAATGTACATTGGAGCAAATGACTTCAATCCATACTCTTCATCTTGATTTAATTGCTCCCGCTAAACATGCCATTAAAGGTTCACATACAGTTTTAAACTGATTTTATAAAGAAAATAATGCTGTTAACTTCTGTCATTTTTTAATTAAAAAAATAAATAAATTAGAACTGATATTCACCGACTATATTTGTTAACAAATTACTATTTACATACTGGTGTTGACCGTTCCAGTGACCTAGTGTTAAGAGCATCCACCTCATATGCAAGAGCTTGGGGTCCTTGATCCCTGGCCAAGTAATACCAAACACATACAAATGGTATTAACAGCTGCCTCATTTGGTGCTCAGCATTAAGAGGTTAGTGTATGGACTGGTCCTACTGTCAGGATAATGTAACTGGGTGGGATGTCATGCTACATGTCTGCGGCATGATGCCTTAGTGCTAGACATCATTATAAACTGCCACACTTCAAACATCATAGCAATATGACTCAAAAATTGTTCAAGGTATGTTAAAAATCCAAATCACACACACTGTTACAATTTTGAAACAAAATTTGGCATATTTTCATCACTGTATAGTAGGCCCAATTTCATGAACTTGAGCAGTGATATGTTGCAAACAGGGTGAATGGTCAGTTGGCAATTAAAACACCCCTGTGAATGTGTAAGAGTTTGTTTGTCTGTGTAGGCTAATTAGTATCAACACTGGTAGCATGACCCCTGCATTCCTGAATTTGATATGCATATCTGAGCCAGTTTTGCATTGTACTTCGAACATTATATATACTAATCAGTATATGTGTGTGTGTGTGTGTGTGTGTGTGTGTGTGTGTGTGTGTGTGTGCCTAGCTACCCTAATTTTAAAAGAAATGCAATAGGAAACATACATGGGGGTGAGGGCATGGGCTTAATTTCAATATTTGTTTCTCTGCAGTAGTTTGTTTAGGTGATGTACTAAAGTTTGGCATTGAGTAAATGGTAATCACTTTTGTCAAAAGTATAAAAAACAAGCACAAGATACTAAAACATCAATGTAATTTCTATAGAACTGTCTAGTATTTTGGAATGGGATGTCTGTAATCAATCTGTTATAGTAATGGTACACTAGTTTCTCATATAAAATGTCTCTGAGAGACAAAGAGAAAGGAAGAACGGAGGCAGACATTAGACGGACTGGAGGCAATTGGACTACCAGTCCAGAGAAAGATCATACAGATGAGTAGGAACACAGGACAGGAGGAAAATCAATTACAGTCAGATGATAAAATAGGCCATAACTTGGTCAAGTTAAAGACGAGTGATAGGGTTTTAATTTGAGTTTCATTTGAGAGATGACTGTTATTTAATGATATTAAATTGTTGTTTATTTGACTTTCACATTTTGTGTATTCATTAATTTAACTGTTGGCACCACTGACTGGGAGCTCTGAGCATTGCATCTCTCTATCACTACTTCAATTCCTCATAAAAACAAGCCGGGAGGTCTTTTGTAATAATTTAAATAATATTGGGAGCACCCCTCCCAACCTAAATAACACGGAAAATCTCTATATATTATATGCCATAATTATTCTTAGATGATATCCTTCATTTTTACGCCTGACTGTACTCTTGAATTAAAGTTATGTCTGTACATGCACATTTGTACATATATAAGTTTAGTACATTACATAATATATAACAGTTTTACAGTGTATGCAGCTGTGTACATTCATCTGGGTATTTATATAAAGGGTATAATTATTTCTATGGTAAATGAACACATTTAAAAAACTGAAAATTTGATGCATTTAATCGGTGTCAAGTTGTTTTGATTTAGTTGTAATAAGACGGCTGATGATGCACATATTATGTGTTATAAGTATTCAATGTTGCTTTTGATGAACTAGTATTTAAGTCTTTAAAACCTTATTCTGTTTCCAGAGTCAATTTTTTCACATGTAATTGAAATTAATGAGCAGTATCTGGATAGAATAGTATCCTAGTGTTTGTAGTTCTGTTGATATTTACAAGCCAATCTTTATTCATGAAACACTGCAACAAGTTTTGCTTTCTCAACTCATGACTATGCGTTATTTATCATTTAACTTAATGTGTTACTGTATATGCACAATTAAAATCATGTTCACCAGTGTACTTTCGTTGTTTACATCCTTTGCATCCCATGACAATGCTAGTCAACTTCAATTCATGTTTTTAATAAGCAGTCTCCTCACAGTTGCTTTCAAAACAGCCATACATATAATCATTCTTTAGTGGGTAGGTAGCTAAAACAATTTTTAACAAAACTTGTTCATGCAAAATAAAAATTGCATACTACAAAAGAAATGCTTTATACAACTTAAAATAAACATAAATTTCATTATTCACACATCATATCATTGGATAGATCACACAAGTCTTCCTTGAGTAAATCCAAAATGGTACTGGCCAAAATTATTTATCCATTATACGCCATACACAACAGCTTGGAATGACATGTCTGTTGCCAGTACTTCGGTATCCATTAAGTCCATAAAATAAATTGCCTATTAGCAGTATGCCATTTCCCCCGGTGGTATTATCTTCTTCTGCTGCCTTTTAATAGTGGTTCTGATTAAAATGATACAAATTATCACATTTTTAGTTGGTTTATCTTACAACGTAACACAATCTCACAAACACGACAAGTAAACACTTTCAAGAATCGCCCCTTAAAGCAACCTCTTATTGTCAGGATTTTCCATCGTATTGACTTTTTTGCCTACTTCTTGTAATATATCATATATAATGAGAAATCTATAAGCAATACATATATTGTGAGTGACTATAATGAACTAAAGAGAAGGACAGACGAAGAATAGGGCAATAATTAGTCAAAAGCGAAACATATGCTTACCTCGACTTCATGTGACACTACGACTACGGAGAAGATCGGTAAATTCCGTTTCTGCATAATTAATTAGCAATCCGTACAGAAAATCGTTATATTTTCATTGATTAAACTTACAGATGTACATTTTTTGAAACTGAATGACCTGTAATTACTCATTATTTCTACTATACTTTTCATAATATCATGCATTTGCAAGAACAAAAAAGTCGAAAAACTTAGATTGTATGCCTTTAAAATACACACACACACACACACACACACATATATATATATATATATATATATATATATAATATATAATATATATATATATATATATTATATATATATATATATATATATATATATATATATATATATATATATATATATATATATATATATATATATATATATATATGTGTATGTATATATTGTTTGCGCTACATATGTAGTGTATAACAGTAATAGCTATACAGTCAAGTAAAGAATACATTCGTTACCCTCTGGACCTCTCACGGTTTTACAACTGCAGACGTCGTGTTTGAGATTATTTATTTTATTCGTACTTTACGGCCTTGTAAATGAAGATGTTATTATCCAGTAGGTGAATAAATGTTCCTGCTGCAAAGAGCGGATGTCAAAGGAAAGGATTACACATATCATAATTTACAAATAAACACAAACAATGTTGACGCCAAACATTTGACACAGAATATACATTTCTGGCATAATGTTACTACTTCAAAGACAATCCGGAAAGCTATTAACGATTTTTAAGCATATTTATAGTTTTACCATTTGTGCAGAAAAGCAATGTTTCAAGACAATCTGGTCATCGGCCTTGTACCTAATAATATATTTTCCAGCTACCTATTTTCCGTTAATAAATAGTCTTCAAGAAATATAGATTTACTACTTAGGACTCTTGTTCTAAATGCCTTCTTATTGAACCGAAAGAAGCATTGATAGCGGTATCCAATGTGAAAGCAAAGCTGTGTATAACGAAACCTATATTTAATTAGCTTATCTTATATTATTATTATTATTATTATTATTATTATTATTATTATTATTATTATTATTATTATTATTATTAATTGTAGTAGTAATAGTAAATCATCATCTTCATCGTCTACTTTTAAAGTGTCTGACATCTATCGGTGTGATATAGATGAGCATGACAATATTAGTAACGGAAGAGAACCCAATCCTTCTGACAACTTATCTGCATGTATTGTCAATAGGATGGGGATTGTACATACTCTAGTCTTGTAATGTGCATATAATAACGAAGATAATGGTTGATAATGGAAAAGAATGCATTCTTTCTAAGAACTTATGTGCATTTATAATCAAGTATCGGGATTGTAGATGCTCTAGTCTCATAACGTGCATTCAATAGTGTGTTTCATTTCCTTACATACTGCCAATCAAAACTGAGTTGCATGGATATCGTGATCTTGATATGTTGTTATGTATAATGTTGCATGTTTCTAGTTATTTGCATGAAATTTTGCTCATTACAAAATATACACAAAAGTAATTAACGCCATCATCTTTTTCTACAGATCATGTATTGGGTAAGTAACACTTTTGTATTGGTTGTATTATTATTAACTATCTAGTATTAACGATCTACGTCAAATCACCTATACACCATGTATTTATTCCCATATTCGATAAACCCGCAAATTGTCATCTGCGAAATGTATCAACAGACACTGATACCAAAGAAACAGTTAGTCGGGGTGTAATACTGGACCTAGATCATTATATAAGCATTAGAACTGTTAATTATTATATTTATCATATGAAGAACAATTAGGATCCCAAATCCTGCACCAATGAGTGAGAACGCTAAACTCTATGCCACTTTCAAGGTAGGTACATTCGGAGAGCAGAAACGTAAAAGCCCTCAACTAGTAGATTATTGTATCTACATAATTTCCCTAAATTGGTTGTCTACCTGTATCCATGAACGTGTTTAAAAGTCAGTAATACAATACTAGTAACAATTCTTCTGACAATTTATTTGCATCGAGTATCAATAGGATCGGGAGTGTAGATGATCTAGTATCGTTATGTGCATATAATAACGAAAATATTGTGTTTCATTTGTTTGCAAATTGTAAGTCAAACGAGAATTACATGGATATCGTAATGGTGATGTTTGCCTTTTGTATATGCTTCCCATTCTGTTGATTACAACATATACAGAAAATGAATTAAAGCCATGATCCGTTTCTAGAGATCAGGTCGCCTGTATATGAGGTTTTTGTATTGGTTGTATTTCTATTAACGATCTACGTCAAATTAACTTATATACACCATTCCTGTATGCTCATATTCGATGAATCCGCAGAATGTCATCTGCGTAAGGTAGCAACGGACACCGATACCACAAAATACTTATGTCGGGTATAATACTGGACCTAGATCATTATATAAGCAGTACAACTATTAATTACTCTATTTATGTAACATATTACTGACAATTAAGATTCCAAATCCTTCACCAATATGTGAAAGGGGTAAACTCTATGCCACTTTCAACGTTGCTAAATTCAGAGAGCAGAAACATAAGTGCCTCAACTAGAAGATTATTATACCTACATACCTTACCTTAAGTGGCTGTCTACCTGTTTGCATGCACGTGCTTTAAAACCCGGTGATTTAAATCCTGAATACCAAAAATGCTTAGATCTTCAAAAACGAGGCACACAGAACTTGTATGGCCAGAAAATCTAAAATCCTTAAAAAGACGATATCAAATTTGGATGCAACATAATCTTTGGAAAACACAAATACCTGAGATGGAATATCATAACTCAACACAACCAAGGATACAAATATACCCTCCTACAGTCCGCTCTTACGAAACATTATGGAACGTTAGGAATGGGGTAGACCGGGCTTTTTCTGCAAAAGACAACCAACTGTGGTCAGAGCAGAGATTTAGATTTTCAAGTAACTTAACGATTGCGAAATTTAAAAGTAAAATTAAATATCTTGACTTATGTCTTATTCCCAGTATTGATTTTGTTTGCCTGAACACAAGAGTAAATCTATAAATCTAAACACTAATTATGTAATCTTTAAGAATATATATATATATATATATATATATATATATATATATATATATATATATATAACATTTTTCAAAAAGTGTATTCTTTAAAAAAGTTACGTTTGGATCTCTCACGCTTTTCCAACCTCCAAAGTCATTTGTGCGATTGTTTACATCGTTCTGACATGTTTTGACAAGGAACTGAATTTCACTTGTCAAAACACATTTATGAAAATTGTACTTATCTAATATGCAAATATTACCTCAGCATACGCACCATATGACTATTTAACTGCCAATTTTATGAATATGATTGTTTATATATATATATATACTCCTTCAGTCCCCTCATATGATATGCTTAGGATGTGGGGTGAGAGTTACGTCTGATATATTATTGGTCCAAGTACCTATTGTAGACAGAGCGGAAAGTATTAAAACCGAAAATATATGTACTAAAATCCGGGTCAAAATCAACTGTCTTTCAATAATTCATAAATAACAATCCAAACCAATTATTTCCACATACGCGAAAAGAACGTATATGATGATTACAGTTCAAATGTGTTGAAAAATATATATGGCTGTAAAAACATACATATTAATTAATATTTATATTATATATGTTTTGCTTTACATATATTAGATTAAATGGGTACGGTAAGTGCACTATATTCGTCTTTTGTTCCATAGCATTCTTTGGGAAGTAGAATTCGACATTTGAAAAATGGGGTATAATCTATGGTGATTATCTATATATACTTTATGGTCTAAATGTAGAATCTGTGTATTTGGGTAAACCTGATTCACGAAAACTAAACTTACGCAAAGAGAAATATTAAGTCAAAAAACTAAGTGAATGATAATGTTTTTCTTTACAGGAGATATGTTTTTAAGTAAGTGCACATTTCTCGTATTTCATACCGTATCTTTCTATCTGAAATAAGATGTAACATTCGGAGAAGAAAGAATCTACTATCTAAAATCATTATTTATCAATGATATATGTTATATTTATCTTTCTCGTCGAATTTTCTAATAATAGACAATTTACATTACGTTACGTTATAATACTATAATTACATATATACATTGCGAAGGATATCACTATTTTGTATCACATAAACACCTTCTAAAACATTGTGTTACTTCGTTCCTTTTGTCTGACATTTTTATTTCATGCATTCTTCATCCACATCCTGTTCTTTAACACCTTCTAAAACATTGTGTTACTTCGTTCCTTTTGTCTGACATTTTTATTTCATGCATTCTTCATCCACATCCTGTTCTTTAAGGATGATATACAAAGGGCTTTTAGGGATCAGGTACAAATGGTTGACACAACACATTAGTACATTTCACAATATATATCGGAATAATAATTATTATGATCATAATTATTATCATTATTATTATCATTATTATATTATTATCATCATAATCGTCAACAACATCGTCATCATCTACTTCTAAAAGTGTCTGACATCTCCTTCGTGATGTACGTAAGCTTTGTCAATACTAGTAATGGAAAAGAATGCATTTCTTTCTGACAACGTATGTGTATTTATTATCAATAATATCAGGATTGTAGATGCTCTAGTCGCATAACGTGCATTCAATATTGTGTTTTACTTCTTTATATACTGCCAATCAAACGACAGTTGCATGGATATCGTGATCTTGATGTTTGTCATGTGTAATATTGCATGTTTCTAGCTATTAGCATCCCATTCTGCTCATTACAAAATATACAGTAAAGTATTTAACGCCATGATCTGTTTCTTCAGATCAGGCATCCTGTAAGCGAGACTTTTGCATTGGCTGTATTATTATTAACTATCTGGTATTTACGATCTACGTCAAATCACCTTCTATAGACCATTTATGTATTCACATATTCGATAAACCCGCAGATTGTCATCTGCGAAAGGTATCAACAGACACGGACAGCAAAGAAACAGTTAGTCGGGGTGTAATACTGGTCCTAGATCATTATATAAGCATTACAACTGTTAATTATTCTATTTATCACATGAGCAACAATTAGGATCCCAAATCCTGCACCAATACGTGAGAACGCTAAACTCTACGCCACTTTCAACGTAGGTCCATTCGGAGAGCAGAAACATAAAAACCCTCAATTAGAGATTATTGTATCTAAATAATTTCCCTAAATCGGTTGTCCACCTGTATCCATGCACGTGTTTTAAAGTCAGTTGAAGTCCCTTCTGCCTTTACACTAACATAGTGTTTAGCTCTTCCAAAATGAGGCACACACAATTTACATGGCCAAAACAATTCAATCCACAAAAAAAGAGATTAAATTTGGATACAACCGCAATGACTTGAAAATGCATATACATGAGATAGAATAACATCTCTCAACAAAACCAAGAATAAAACTACGTACCCATCTGTATCATGTGGTAAGATCAGAGATATAAGTCTTCAAGTAGCTTAATTGTTGCATAATTTATAATGAAAATTAAACGTCTCGCTTAGATCTTTTCACGACTGAAGACTTTTTCCCAGTATTAATTTTATTTGCCTGTACAAAAGTGTAAATCTTGAAACTACTTAAACAATCGGTAAAGATATATATATATATATATATATATATATATATATATATATATATATATATATATATACTCCTATAACCTCAAATGTTATGCTTTGGATGTGGGGTGAGTAATGTCTGACATATTATTGATCCAAGTACCGACTGTAGTCAGAGCGGAAAGTATTAAAATCGAAGATATATGTCCTAAAATCCGGGTCAAAATATACTGTCTTTCAATAATTCATAAATATCAATGCAAGCCAATTATTTCCACATACGCGAATAGAACATATATGATGATAACAGTTGAAATCCGTTGAAAAGTATATATGGTTGTACAAAGATACATATTAATAAATGTTTATGTTATATATGTTTTGCTTTACATATATCAGATTATGTGGGTACGGTAAGTACACAATATTCGTCTTTTATACCATAGCATTCTTTGGGAAGGAGAATTCGATATTTAAAAAACGGGGTATGGTCTATGGTGATTATCTATATATACTTTATGGTCTAGATGTATAATCTTAGTGGTTGTGTAAACGTCATTTACGAAAACTAAACTTACGCAAAGAGAAATATTAAGTCAGAAAAATAAGTGGAGACAATGTTTCTCTTTACAGATATTGCTAAGGGTAAGGACATTTCTCTCGTTCTTCATAACATATCTTTCTATCTGAAATAAAATGTGACATTCGGAGGAGAATGAACCTACTATCTTAAATGATTATTTATCACTGATATATGTTATATTTGTTTTTCTCTTCGAATTTTCTAATAATAGACAATTTACATTACGTTACGTGCTAATACTATAATTACATATATACAATACGTACGATATCACTATTTTTATCACATAAACACCTTCTAATGCACTGTGTTACCTAGTTCCTTTTGTCTGACATTTTTATTTCATAGATTCTTCATTCACATACTGTTCTTTAAGGATCATATACAAAGGGCTTTTAGCGATCAGGTACAAATGGTTGACACAACATTAGTAAATTTCACTAGATATATATCGGAATAATAATTATTATTATTATCAGTGTAATGTTGCATGTTTCTAACTATTTGGATCCCATTCTACTCATTACAAAGTATACAGAAAAGGAATTAACGCCGTGATCTGTTTCTAAAGATCAGGCAGCCTGTAAGTGAGACTTTTGTATATTCTGTATTATTATTAACTATTTAGTATTAACGACCTTCGTCACATCACCTTCTTTACACCATGTATGTATTCCCATATTCGATAAACCCGCAGATTGTCATCTGCGAAAGGTCTCAGCAGATACCAAAGAAACAGTTAGTCGGGCTGAAATACTGGACCTAGATCATTATATAAGCATTACAACTGTTAATTACTCTATTTATCACATGAGCAACAATTAGGATCCCAATTCCTCCACCAATACGTGAAAACGCTAAAATCTACGCCACTTTAATGGTAGGTACATTCGCAGAGCAGAAACATAAAAGAAGAAGATTATTGTATCTACATAATTTCCCTAAATTGGTTGTCTACCTGTGTCCATGCAGGTGTTTTTAAATCAAGTGAATTCCCTCCTTCCTGTATACGATGAATGATGTTTGGATCTTCCAAAAAGAGGCACGCACAATTTATATACCCAGAAACATTAAATCCTGTAAGAGACCAGATTAAATTTGGATACAACCAGAATAGGTTACAAACGCAAATACCTGAGATGTATGATCATCACTGAACACAACCAAGAACATAAACATACCGTCCATCAGACAGCTCTTACGACACATGGTTTAAGGTTGTGATGGGGTAGAACTGGTTTTTATGCAAGCGAGAACGAACTGTGGTCAGAGCGGAGATAACGATCTTCAAGTCACTTAAATTTTAATTTATAAGGAAAATTAAGTGTCTCGTTAAGATTTTTTCATCACTTAAAACTAATTCCCCCTATTAATTTTGTTTGCATGTACACAAGTATAAATCTTCACATTAAAGTACGATCCTGCTAATACACTATCACACAAAAATGATAACTTCGTTTCGTATAACTGCTAATACACTACCAAGAATGTTTAGGTCTTCAAATCAGGCACACAAAAATGACAAGTGCATACAAATTTGAAACCCTTACAGCTTTGGAGGTTACCCACAATCGCATTCAAACTCAGGGACTTCATCATCAATATCATCACGAAACACTTACGAGAGCAAAATATGCCATTCTTCATCCGCTCTTGTCATATGTATTGGGATGGTAGGTGCGTGGAAGATCTGGCCTGTTGTGCACCCCAGAGACAACGGTAGTCAGAAGGAAGAGTATAAAACATGAAATATATGTACTACAATCTGGGACAAAATATACATTCTTGCGGAAAATCAAATACAATTATCCGAAACACGTATTTCCACAAAAGCGCTTAAACATTTATAATTATAACAGTTGAATTTGTTGTAAAGTATCTATATGGTTGTCAGAAGTATAAATAGTATATATGTTGATATTATATATTTTTTAACGTACATTATCCGAATCACACATAATAAATCAATGATTATCAATTTGACAAGGATCCTCGACACATTATCTGCACAATATTGTGTAAGTCAAACAAATCCTCCAAAAAATTACTTCATTATTTGTTTGGTCCTTGCATTAATTTTCCTTGTCATTACAAGTGTTTCTATCTAAAACTAAAATTCTATTTTTGATTATGTAACTAACAATAATATTTTACAATATAATGCAACATTACACGGTTCAAGTTTCAGTTATACTTTAATATTTCAATTAAACTATTTCTAGTACTTTTCCATTGAATCTAAGAATGTATAAAGATAAATAAGTTTCAGGTTTAGATATTTTAAATGGTTGAAGCCCACACCAGTACTAAATTCCATCGTAAGTGAAAAAGTAAATTTGACACAACTTCTCCAGTCTTTAAGGCCACATATTTAGTATGCGCAATATTTAAAAGCAACGGACAATATGTGTACTTTACATTTTATCGGTATGTATATGTAGTCCAAGCCTCTAAACATTAGGGTCTGAATTTGACAACAACATGAGTGTCATACCTTATATTTAAAAAAGCAGGTATCTAATAGTGAAATATTACACTAAAAGATGAATATAAACACTCAGTTGTGTTTTATTCCTCTTGTAAAAAAAACATCATACCTTCAAGGAAATTTTAGTATATATATATATATATATATATATATATATATATATATATATATATATATATATATATATATATATATATATACTCCTTCTATCCCCTCAAAAGTTATGCTTAGGATGTGGGGTGAGTAATGTCTGACATATTATTGATCCAAGTACCGACTGTAGTCAGAGCGGAAAGTATTAAAATCGAAGATATATGTCCTAAAATCCGGGTCAAAATATACTGTCTTTCAATAATTCATAAATATCAATGCAAGCCAATTATTTCCACATACGCGAATAGAACAAATATGATGATAACAGTTGAAATCCGTTGAAAAGTATATATGGTTGTACAAAGATACATATTAATAAATGTTTATGTTATATATGTTTTGCTTTACATATATTAGATTATGTGGGTACGATCAGTACACAATATTCGTCTTTTATACCATAGCATTCTTTGGGAAGGAGAATTCGATATTTGAAAAACGGGGTATGATCTATGGTGATTATCTATATATACTTTATGGTCTAAATGTATAATCTTAGTGGTTGTGTAAACGTCATTTACGAAAACTAAACTTACGCAAAGAGAAATATTAAGTCAGAAAAATAAGTGGAGACAATGTTTCTCTTTACAGATACTGTGCAGGGTAAGGGCATTTCTCTCGTTCTTCATAACATATCTTTCTATCTGAAATAAGATGTGACATTCGGAGGAGAATGAACCTACTATCTTAAATGATTATTTATCACTGATATATGTTATATTTGTTTTTCTCTTCGAATTTTCTAATAATAGACAATTTACATTACGTTACGTGCTAATACTATAATTACATATATACATTGCGTACGATATCACTATTTTTATCACATAAACACCTTCTAATACACTGTGTTACTTCGTTCCTATTGTCTGACATTTTGATTTCATATAGATAGATAGATAGATAGATAGATAGATAGATAGATAGATAGATAGATAGATAGATAGATAGATAGATAGATAGATTGATAGATAGATAGATAGATAGATAGATAGATAGATAGATAGATAGATAGATAGATAGATAGATACACTCACTCCTTCTATCCCCTGAAATTATATGCTTTGGATGTTGGGTGAGAGTAACGTCTGATATATTATTGAACTAAGTACCGACTGTAGTCAGAGCAGAAAGTGTTAAAACCGAAATTAGATGTACTAAAATCCGGGTCAAAATAAACTGTCTGTTTATATAATATATTTTTCGCTTTACATATATCAGATTTTGTGGGTACGGTAAGTGCACTATATTCGTCTTTTATACCATCGCATTCTTTGGGGAGGAGATTCCGACATTTGGAAAACGGGGTATTATCTATGGTGATTATCTATATATACTTTATGGTCTAAATGTAGAACCTGAGTATTTGGGTAATCCTCATTCACGAGAACTAAACTTACGCAAAGAGAAATATTATGTAAAAAAACAAAGTGAATGTTAATGTTTTTATTTACAGCAGGATCTCTTTCAGGTAAGTGCATTTTTCTCGTCCTTCATACCGTATCTTTCTATCTGAAATAATATGTGACATTCGGAGAAGAAAGAATCTACTATTTAAAATGATTATTTATCACTGATATATGTTATATTTATCTTTCTTTTCGAGTTTTCTAATAATAGACAATTTACATTACGTTACGTGCTAATACTATAATTACATATATACAATACGTACGATATCACTATTTTTATCACATAAACACCTTCTAATGCACTGTGTTACCTAGTTCCTTTTGTCTGACATTTTTATTTCATAGATTCTTCATTCACATACTGTTCTTTAAGGATCATATACAAAGGGCTTTTAGCGATCAGGTACAAATGGTTGACACAACATTAGTAAATTTCACTAGATATATATCGGAATAATAATTATTATTATCAGTGTAATGTTGCATGTTTCTAACTATTTGGATCCCATTCTACTCATTACAAAGTATACAGAAAAGGAATTAACGCCGTGATCTGTTTCTAAAGATCAGGCAGCCTGTAAGTGAGACTTTTGTATATTCTGTATTATTATTAACTATTTAGTATTAACGACCTTCGTCACATCACCTTCTTTACACCATGTATGTATTCCCATATTCGATAAACCCGCAGATTGTCATCTGCGAAAGGTCTCAGCAGATACCAAAGAAACAGTTAGTCGGGCTGAAATACTGGACCTAGATCATTATATAAGCATTACAACTGTTAATTACTCTATTTATCACATGAGCAACAATTAGGATCCCAATTCCTCCACCAATACGTGAAAACGCTAAAATCTACGCCACTTTAATGGTAGGTACATTCGCAGAGCAGAAACATAAAAGAAGAAGATTATTGTATCTACATAATTTCCCTAAATTGGTTGTCTACCTGTGTCCATGCAGGTGTTTTTAAATCAAGTGAATTCCCTCCTTCCTGTATACGATGAATGATGTTTGGATCTTCCAAAAAGAGGCACGCACAATTTATATACCCAGAAACATTAAATCCTGTAAGAGACCAGATTAAATTTGGATACAACCAGAATAGGTTACAAACGCAAATACCTGAGATGTATGATCATCACTGAACACAACCAAGAACATAAACATACCGTCCATCAGACAGCTCTTACGACACATGGTTTAAGGTTGTGATGGGGTAGAACTGGTTTTTATGCAAGCGAGAACGAACTGTGGTCAGAGCGGAGATAACGATCTTCAAGTCACTTAAATTTTAATTTATAAGGAAAATTAAGTGTCTCGTTAAGATTTTTTCATCACTTAAAACTAATTCCCCCTATTAATTTTGTTTGCATGTACACAAGTATAAATCTTCACATTAAAGTACGATCCTGCTAATACACTATCACACAAAAATGATAACTTCGTTTCGTATAACTGCTAATACACTACCAAGAATGTTTAGGTCTTCAAATCAGGCACACAAAAATGACAAGTGCATACAAATTTGAAACCCTTACAGCTTTGGAGGTTACCCACAATCGCATTCAAACTCAGGGACTTCATCATCAATATCATCACGAAACACTTACGAGAGCAAAATATGCCATTCTTCATCCGCTCTTGTCATATGTATTGGGATGGTAGGTGCGTGGAAGATCTGGCCTGTTGTGCACCCCAGAGACAACGGTAGTCAGAAGGAAGAGTATAAAACATGAAATATATGTACTACAATCTGGGACAAAATATACATTCTTGCGGAAAATCAAATACAATTATCCGAAACACGTATTTCCACAAAAGCGCTTAAACATTTATAATTATAACAGTTGAATTTGTTGTAAAGTATCTATATGGTTGTCAGAAGTATAAATAGTATATATGTTGATATTATATATTTTTTAACGTACATTATCCGAATCACACATAATAAATCAATGATTATCAATTTGACAAGGATCCTCGACACATTATCTGCACAATATTGTGTAAGTCAAACAAATCCTCCAAAAAATTACTTCATTATTTGTTTGGTCCTTGCATTAATTTTCCTTGTCATTACAAGTGTTTCTATCTAAAACTAAAATTCTATTTTTGATTATGTAACTAACAATAATATTTTACAATATAATGCAACATTACACGGTTCAAGTTTCAGTTATACTTTAATATTTCAATTAAACTATTTCTAGTACTTTTCCATTGAATCTAAGAATGTATAAAGATAAATAAGTTTCAGGTTTAGATATTTTAAATGGTTGAAGCCCACACCAGTACTAAATTCCATCGTAAGTGAAAAAGTAAATTTGACACAACTTCTCCAGTCTTTAAGGCCACATATTTAGTACGCGCAATATTTAAAAGCAACGGACAATATGTGTACTTTACATTTTATCGGTATGTATATGTAGTCCAAGCCTCTAAACATTAGGGTCTGAATTTGACAACAACATGAGTGTCATACCTTATATTTAAAAAAGCAGGTATCTAATAGTGAAATATTACACTAAAAGATGAATATAAACACTCAGTTGTGTTTTATTCCTCTTGTAAAAAAAACATCATACCTTCAAGGAAATTTTAGTATATATATATATATATATATATATATATATATATATATATATATATATATATATATATATATATATACTCCTTCTATCCCCTCAAAAGTTATGCTTAGGATGTGGGGTGAGTAATGTCTGACATATTATTGATCCAAGTACCGACTGTAGTCAGAGCGGAAAGTATTAAAATCGAAGATATATGTCCTAAAATCCGGGTCAAAATATACTGTCTTTCAATAATTCATAAATATCAATGCAAGCCAATTATTTCCACATACGCGAATAGAACAAATATGATGATAACAGTTGAAATCCGTTGAAAAGTATATATGGTTGTACAAAGATACATATTAATAAATGTTTATGTTATATATGTTTTGCTTTACATATATCAGATTATGTGGGTACGATCAGTACACAATATTCGTCTTTTATACCATAGCATTCTTTGGGAAGGAGAATTCGATATTTGAAAAACGGGGTATGATCTATGGTGATTATCTATATATACTTTATGGTCTAAATGTATAATCTTAGTGGTTGTGTAAACGTCATTTACGAAAACTAAACTTACGCAAAGAGAAATATTAAGTCAGAAAAATAAGTGGAGACAATGTTTCTCTTTACAGATACTGTGCAGGGTATTTGCATTTCTCTCGTTCTTTATAACATATCTTTCTATCTGAAATAAGATGTGACATTCGGAGGAGAATGAACCTACTATCTTAAATGATTATTTATCACTGATATATGTTATATTTGTTTTTCTCTTCGAATTTTCTAATAATAGACAATTTACATTACGTTACGTGCTAATACTATAATTACATATATACATTGCGTACGATATCACTATTTTTATCACATAAACACCTTCTAATACACTGTGTTACTTCGTTCCTATTGTCTGACATTTTTATTTCATATAGATAGATAGATAGATAGATAGATAGATAGATAGATAGATAGATAGATAGATAGATAGATAGATAGATAGATAGATAAATAGATAGATAGATAGATACACTCACTCCTTCTATCCCCTGAAATTATATGCTTTGGATGTTGGGTGAGAGTAACGTCTGATATATTATTGAACTAAGTACCGACTGTAGTCAGAGCAGAAAGTGTTAAAACCGAAATTAGATGTACTAAAATCCGGGTCAAAATAAACTGTCTGTTTATATAATATATTTTTCGCTTTACATATATCAGATTTTGTGGGTACGGTAAGTGCACTATATTCGTCTTTTATACCATAGCATTCTTTGGGGAGGAGATTCCGACATTTGGAAAACGGGGTATTATCTATGGTGATTATCTATATATACTTTATGGTCTAAATGTAGAACCTGAGTATTTGGGTAATCCTCATTCACGAGAACTAAACTTACGCAAAGAGAAATATTATGTAAAAAAACAAAGTGAATGTTAATGTTTTTATTTACAGCAGGATCTCTTTCAGGTAAGTGCATTTTTCTCGTCCTTCATACCGTATCTTTCTATCTGAAATAATATGTGACATTCGGAGAAGAAAGAATCTACTATTTAAAATGATTATTTATCACTGATATATGTTATATTTATCTTTCTTTTCGAGTTTTCTAATAATAGACAATTTACATTACGTTACGTGCTAATACTATAATTACATATATACAATACGTACGATATCACTATTTTTATCACATAAACACCTTCTAATGCACTGTGTTACCTAGTTCCTTTTGTCTGACATTTTTATTTCATAGATTCTTCATTCACATACTGTTCTTTAAGGATCATATACAAAGGGCTTTTAGCGATCAGGTACAAATGGTTGACACAACATTAGTAAATTTCACTAGATATATATCGGAATAATAATTATTATTATCAGTGTAATGTTGCATGTTTCTAACTATTTGGATCCCATTCTACTCATTACAAAGTATACAGAAAAGGAATTAACGCCGTGATCTGTTTCTAAAGATCAGGCAGCCTGTAAGTGAGACTTTTGTATATTCTGTATTATTATTAACTATTTAGTATTAACGACCTTCGTCACATCACCTTCTTTACACCATGTATGTATTCCCATATTCGATAAACCCGCAGATTGTCATCTGCGAAAGGTCTCAGCAGATACCAAAGAAACAGTTAGTCGGGCTGAAATACTGGACCTAGATCATTATATAAGCATTACAACTGTTAATTACTTTATTTATCACATGAGCAACAATTAGGATCCCAATTCCTCCACCAATACGTGAAAACGCTAAAATCTACGCCACTTTAATGGTAGGTACATTCGCAGAGCAGAAACATAAAAGAAGAAGATTATTGTATCTTTATAATTTCCCTAAATTGGTTGTCTACCTGTGTCCATGCAGGTGTTTTTAAATCAAGTGAATTCCCTCCTTCCTGTATACGATGAATGATGTTTGGATCTTCCAAAAAGAGGCACGCACAATTTATATACCCAGAAACACTAAATCCTGTAAGAGACCAGATTAAATTTGGATACAACCAGAATAGGTTACAAACGCAAATACCTGAGATGTATGATCATCACTGAACACAACCAAGAACATAAACATACCGTCCATCAGACAGCTCTTACGACACATGGTTTAAGGTTGTGATGGGGTAGAACTGGTTTTTATGCAAGCGAGAACGAACTGTGGTCAGAGCGGAGATAACGATCTTCAAGTCACTTAAATTTTAATTTATAAGGAAAATTAAGTGTCTCGTTAAGATTTTTTCATCACTTAAAACTAATTCCCCCTATTAATTTTGTTTGCATGTACACAAGTATAAATCTTCACATTAAAGTACGATCCTGCTAATACACTATCACACAAAAATGATAACTTCGTTTCGTATAACTGCTAATACACTACCAAGAATGTTTAGGTCTTCAAATCAGGCACACAAAAATGACAAGTGCATACAAATTTGAAACCCTTACAGCTTTGGAGGTTACCCACAATCGCATTCAAACTCAGGGACTTCATCATCAATATCATCACGAAACACTTACGAGAGCAAAATATGCCATTCTTCATCCGCTCTTGTCATATGTATTGGGATGGTAGGTGCGTGGAAGATCTGGCCTGTTGTGCACCCCAGAGACAACGGTAGTCAGAAGGAAGAGTATAAAACATGAAATATATGTACTACAATCTGGGACAAAATATACATTCTTGCGGAAAATCAAATACAATTATCCGAAACACGTATTTCCACAAAAGCGCTTAAACATTTATAATTATAACAGTTGAATTTGTTGTAAAGTATCTATATGGTTGTCAGAAGTATAAATAGTATATATGTTGATATTATATATTTTTTAACGTACATTATCCGAATCACACATAATAAATCAATGATTATCAATTTGACAAGGATCCTCGACACATTATCTGCACAATATTGTGTAAGTCAAACAAATCCTCCAAAAAATTACTTCATTATTTGTTTGGTCCTTGCATTAATTTTCCTTGTCATTACAAGTGTTTCTATCTAAAACTAAAATTCTATTTTTGATTATGTAACTAACAATAATATTTTACAATATAATGCAACATTACACGGTTCAAGTTTCAGTTATACTTTAATATTTCAATTAAACTATTTCTAGTACTTTTCCATTGAATCTAAGAATGTATAAAGATAAATAAGTTTCAGGTTTAGATATTTTAAATGGTTGAAGCCCACACCAGTACTAAATTCCATCGTAAGTGAAAAAGTAAATTTGACACAACTTCTCCAGTCTTTAAGGCCACATATTTAGTACGCGCAATATTTAAAAGCAACGGACAATATGTGTAGCGTATTATGCAAAGAGAACACCATTCATAGCATCCGTACTTTACATTTTATCGGTATGTATATGTAGGCCAAGCCTCTAAACATAAGGGTCTGAATTTGACAACAACGAGTTTCATACCTTATATTTAAAAAAGCAGGTATCTAATAGTGAAATATTACACTAAAAGATGAATATAAACACTCAGTTGTGTTTTATTCCTCTTGTAAAATAAAAAACATTGCAGTAATAGTAATGTATTTTATCCGTGATTTATAAGGTAACATTCTTTGAAAAACATAATTTGATATTTTAAAAAAAATGGTACAATATTTAAAGTGACATTTTACCGCTGATGTTATTCATATATATTTCTCATTGAATTATCCAATCGCCACAGATAACACTTGTTCAACTTCTCTGCAAATATGTTAAGAGTATAACATGCATCTATGCATCTATCGTGAAAATATGAAAATTCATATAAATATTCAAAGTCACAAAAATGAGGTCTATAAATTAGAAGCGTACTTTTGGTTTAACATTTAGAGCATTTGTATCCGTAGACACCCACAATTATCATTTCAGATATATATATATATATAGAGCAAGGTAGTATTTAAAAGTATTGTCAAAATTGAACAATTTTAAAGTATTTAATTATGTTCATTATCCAACACGTATATCCAGATTGATAACACACGTGATGATGAAATGATAAAGTATGATCGGAAATCAGTTTACAGCATGTATCTTTAGAGCAAGGGTTTCTACTAAACATTTAAAGTCTGCGAATAAATACTTGTTACAAGCCCCATGGCACTGTCTTGAATGTGTGGACACTTATCCTCCATAAAAACATTTTTAATATGATTTTACTTTAAATAATATACAGTTTTCAATTACTTTTATAGGTAATAGATATAAAAAGACATGCAAGTAAAGTGCATTCATATTTGGAAAATAAACTTTGTATTCGTCCGACAAAACAAAGACATTTTGGATCAATGATGAATTCAGTTTTATGTATTAATTATAAATAATCTCTTTTCCGTTATATGCATACTACGTCCGTGTACAGATCACTACATATCTTTAGCGCGACCCTTCCCTCCTGATAGCGACAGTTCAGAAGAAGGACCTATTCCAGGTAAATACATTGATCATATGGCAATATGAATCGTATATATGTTTCAGTGAATATGTTGCAAAACTTGTTATACCAGTACTCCGGATCAAACAATGATAGTTCATGTTCCTACACTACGTCTGATGTATTCCTTATATATAACATGAAGCGAGAAAGAAAATAATTTGACGGCTTGCACCAATAATCCTAAAAATGTACTACTAAAATGAATCTTTCTCAAGTATAGAAACATAAAACCGATAGACGATCGATAATAAACACAAAATGTGCTGGAATTACCAAATTTATAAATGTTTACATAATTATTTATACTCGGAAAGAAGGTTGAGTTCGTTGTCTTCTTACTACACACACACACACACACACACACACACATATATATATATATATATATATATATATATATATATATATATATATATATATATATATATATATATATATATATATATATATATATATACAAACCATGTAAAATTTAAACTGATATGTGATATGCCTGGATTCTATAGAATAATTCTTGATACTTGTAGGCATAACTAATATTAATTACAAGGTCATGGGTATCGTTTACCCGCGAATCTGAGTACGAATTAAACGTTATCTAAATCAGTGAGATTAACATACTGGGGTTTACTTTACGCTTTTTTGTGCACTCCAATAAAAATACTTTTTCCTTTGCTGTTTCATCCACCAACGGTTTTGCGACAGTCTGCTGTTAGCAGGGCACATTTACATCATGTTTCTTTGTTTGGTTGGTTAAATTTCTGACCACCACGAGATGGCTGATCATTAGTTAAATTTACAGTAACGGCAAGGTCTAACGTTTGAGTATGTGTTCTCTTATTAGTCGACATATTTCTTATCCAACACTGCAATCTTATTCTTAATAAAGACATTTCTTAAAACATATATTATACAATCATTTATTTTACCAGGGCTCACATTCCGTGTCTTGGTAAAAAAAATAAAATGTATTTTCGTGGTACCTATTTCGAGATTTTGCCTGTCAAAAGTTTACATATTAAACGGTATTTGCTTTCGTAAGCTGTTTAACTACCAAAAAAAATTAGAGAATTAAACGATGCTGACTTTATCAATTGTCATGCAAGTGTTACAACACAATTAAGATATGTATGGGCGCAATTCAAACAAACGACAAGTCCAATACATACACCGTACAGTACAAATAAAATAATATGTTAATCACTCGCACCTTGTTTTCTTTCGAGTTTTCTAATAATAGGACGCTAAAGCCTCCAAATTGTCAAAATGCTAACACAATTCACAATTGAATGATTGTGGAATCATTGCTTTGTTTCGCATGTGCCTAATATACAGACCAACGTCACCACTGAACATGACAATAAACAAAGAACAAAAGGAATTAAAATCATACTTCCACAGCTGCTTTTGCTAAACACATAATATACGACATCTAGAAAACATATGCTGTTACTGGTGTCAGTGAGAGCATTCTATTAGTGAATCTTGCAATATCGCCGCTCACGCCAGTTTGAATCATAGCAGTGTACACAACAATAAGGGAACAATTGATCAAACTATTAGTAGTGGTTTTGAAAATGTTGGAGTCGTTTAATTCGGTAATGCGGGGATTACTTACCTGACAAATATTTGTATGTAACATGAGATTTTTTGACGCTATGTTGATACAGTTACTTTGTCCAAAAAAGATGAAATAAAATATGTCATACTCTGCTTTATTTAGTATATAAAAATAATGTTTAATTAATAATAGTACTTGAAGCAGTAGTATTATTCAGACTTGTTGCTATTATGTATTAAACAAATAAGGATGAAATGTGCTTTCAAAAGGAATTAATTTGTTCCACAACAGATGCACTAGCTTCAAGTTTTCATTTGAATTAGAATAAATTTAATTTCATATAGTTTAAATTAAGAATTCAGTATTACTTGTGTTTGAAAACATTATGTGTTTGTTCTAGTCGCTATCCTGATGAATCACATATATCGATTTAAGAAAACAAGTGCTATTCTTACATACTGTTATGTTTATCTATATTGGTAATATTACTTTCAAACTAATGCTTGTAGCAAGGGTCAATAGTTTATGACATTTTAATGATAATGTCCTTGTAACAAGATAACCGGGAGGGATATTTCGGATTGACAACAGAACACGTTGGATAATACAGATAGTAAATATGATTTAATGTGGCGATATATATAAGCACAAAAATGAAATGTGTGCGTATTAAATATTGGATTTATTTAAACCAAAAACGCACAGACTCAAAGATGTAAACAAATTATACAAGGATACAAATAAATTATACAATGATAAAAATGAATTATACAATGATGCAAATAAATTATACAACGATACAAAAACCCCGGAGAAATATACACAAATGATTCTAAAAGATGAATATAGTTCACTCACATAGTAAACAATGCAGGGTCGTTTTTCAACTCGTATTGTAAAAATGTATTCGCTCAAGCATACCACCTATCTTTCTGGACTCGAAGAAACCACTGGGTCTTACAAACCCATACTTTGCCTAAACCCCTTGAAACATTAGACCGTCCCGTCACTCTGGTCCTTTGACGGCTCTATAGCTGGGTCTCCTTCGTCACTCTTGACCACAAACGCTCCGGACACACGGACGTTACCTTCAGGCAATTCCTGTCACCCCGGATATTCCTACCCTCGGATCAATAGCTGAAAATATACCCGACACCGTGTACTAAACTTGATACAGACATAACGTAATGACGTTATACACGGTAAATTATAAAGACTATATTATTATCACAATTTCAAAATGACAGGTTCTATAGTAAACCTTCCCTGTTCGATAAAGCTTATAGTAAACAATTCTATTTTTTAAAAATATAACTTTACATTACCAAACTAAATACCTTGCAAACAAGAGTAGAAAATGCACGCATTATGTTGTGTAAAAACTATATAATAAACATGCAAAGGTAAATATAGCAATACAAAAGTTATCACTCAGTACCAAACAATTTACCTACCCCTACAGCTAGAGTTGTGCGAATCTTCACTCTGATCCATAGCCCTACAGCTAGAGTCATTTAAACAAGCCGCTTGCTGACAAAACCATTAGTAATGTGAAGACCCTTCACATATAGTAGAGTATTTATTCGTTTTCGTTCTCCGTATCGAGAACACCCTTTGCGTGCGGCATAGAGCGAATTGTACTCACGATTTCGAAGTACATCCGACCATATATATGAATCGATAAACGAAACCCGAGTACATGTATTTGCTGAATAATAACTACATCATTCCGTGACAGTCCTATAATTGTACAGTAAACACCACGTGAGGCAAGGATGATATTCGAAATGTTGAAATGGTCCTACTGAACTAGTTATTCATTTGATAGTATTGGATCAAGTGATTATATTGTCCGTTTGGTTTAGCATGAAAGGGAGCAACGTTAATGTATATCATTTTATACAACTGCAAACGAGTATTTAGAAATGATAAATGATTCGTTTAATTCTCGTAATCCATAATTTAGCTATAATTGCCTGGGCAGTTTTATCTATCTTTCTATATTAGCGATTCATAAAGCGGAATAATTGTTAAGGTTGATATTAGTCATTAAATAGTATTGAGTGCATTGATTGATGAATTTAATTTAGCATTTTACTGATTTAATGTCTACGTGGCGTAACATTTGTTTAAGTATTTGTATATAGTAATATTATGTGGACTTGCCATCATACATTCAATTTTAATATATATATATATATATATATATATATATATATATATATATATATATATATATATATATATATATATCTTCTGGATTTACTGAATTCTATTAAGGATATTTTGAATTGAAATTGTGAAGTTTCTGCTGTATTAACACAACATGACTTTGCAGCCTTCGTTCCGAATACCTTCTGAACGTGTCCGAAATACTTGAAATTGATAGAACATCTAGAAAGTTTACAAATTAAGCACCCATTGTGTTTTTTCTTCAATTATTTGACTTTGTGGTTTAAATGTGGTAATATTTAATACATCTATATTTTCGATAATACAAACCTTGTTGATTGCCGCATTTTCTTGCAACGTAGTTTAAGTCCATATGTCCAACCAAACATATTGCGGAATATCATTGTAAGCTTGCTGATTTACTTGAAAATTGCCCTCATAAAGGTATATAATTTATTTAACCGATCACCCAATGGAACATGTTTACTCTGACATGGGAGTCAATTGTTATGACTTATAATAAATAAAATTCCTTAACAAGATATGTTTATACTAATTCAGAATACGGAATCCAGCACCTGACAAAACATTAATTACGTTCAGATGGACAAACTCTAACTGATAGTTATTAAAATACTACACGACACTGACATTATAATTGGTGTCATAACGTGGTGGGTTGGTAGTGGAACGAAGGTGTGGAAGAATATTTACTTCATCAAAATTGTTCCGATTGTCATTTCTAAGTTATATTTTGGATACAAAAGAAGCGTAATACTTTCAAAATCAAATTTAAGTATAAAATTGATATATTTGTATGTCACTTGACCAAGATCCTATAAGTAACAGTATGATGTAAACAAATGGAAATGCGATCCGTAGAAGACAAATCAGAAATTAGTAAATCAACCGTTCTGCTACAATATTCGGAGATATATATGTCCGCTTTTTTAAGTAAGATAAAATACTTAAATAAAATAAGATGCCACAAAATGGATTTGTTATTATTAATTTCCAAACACAATCAACCAAGACTGACTACCAAGGCGAAGGAGAATTTGTTTCAATACATATCCCAAAATTGTTCATGCTAATCCGTTACAAACCAAGCTAAAATTGTGGTTTAGTTGCATTACCGAAATCACATTGCCGATCAGAATTTAGGGTGTTGAACTTGAACTGCAGCATTTTAACAATGATATGGAGAGCTCGAATAGAAACCACGCAAAAACTTAACATGATAGTATATTTTTATTATAAGTGCCAAAACAACATTGGTACCTATATCTACCTATTAGTGATTTTATATGAGACCTAATTAACCATCTATTAAGGTAATATAGGAGACTTGGATATATTATGAACATGCTCTATACTTTCATTAAAGGAACCCATAATAAAAAAAGATTAAGAAATACTTGTTAACTTTCACTATCAAATTATGTATCGCAAACAGAACATCATTAACGTTGAGCATATCAGACTCGTCTTTTTTATTTTCAGTGTATATTCAAAGCATTTGCTTATTAGTCTTTATTATAAAACACATTTGGTTTTAAATATTGCACCTGACGACAAATCTAATCAGTTTTTATTGCACTATAGATCCAGACGAAACACAACCGAAGACAGGTAAATCCATTTTCATTCATGATGTTCGTGATCCAGATTGTAACGAAGCATAATTTGAAATTCGTATTACAATCGTCCAGTACACTAGATGATTCTTTATCATTGTTAGAAGTGTTATATTTCTTTTCGAATTTCAAGAAGATACGAGTTACACTTATATAAGTTTTTATGTAGGTTTTTTTAAGAACATAAGGTGCATCTACCGTCTGACAAATGCAGATGCATATTAGTATTTAAAATATCTTCTATAAGTCAGATGTAGTTGTGAAGATTTTTATATAGAGGTATGATAGTATGATGACATAAAATTAGTTTATGATTTGTCATAAATAATAATAATAATAATAATAATAATAATAATAATAATAATAATAATAATAATAATAATAATAATAATAATAATGAGGACTTTGTATAGCGCCGAATATATCGAAGCTCTAAGCGTTTACACCATCAATAATAATATGACTACACTACAGAACAACAAATGACAAAAACAATGAAATTGGAAAACATAAAAACATGCTGAAAACATATAAGACACAAAACATGATTAGGTCGCTAAGTTTGTCCCTGCAGTCAAAACAGGTGAGTCTTAAGAGCACTCTTAAAAGGGACCACTGTGTCTTTGTGTCTAATTTCAATGTGCAATTCGATCCACGTCGCCAGGCACTGGTGTGCAAACGAACGTTGTCCATATGACTTTGCTTTCACCTTGGGAACAATGAGTATACTATTATCAGAAGAAGAGCGTAAGTATCCAGCTGGTGTATACACATGGGAGAGGCTGGATAGGTATGTTAGACTGGAGTCTGACATTAAAACATAGCACAGGAAACAAATTTTGTGTTTGATTCTGTATCTAATCGATAGCCAGTGTAGGGTACAGAACAGTGGTTAGGAGTGCTCTGATCGAGGTACTTTAAGATGATCCGTGCAGCTGTGTTTTGAACCTTTTGAAATTTCTGGAGTATTTATTGTAACGAACCAGACAGAATTGAGTTACAATAGTCCAGTCTTGAAAGTACTAATGAACACACAAGTGTTTTAGTGGCATCAACTGAAAGATATTTACGTTTGGAACTTTTGCGTCTCAATTCAAGATAAGAGAAAGAGAGAGAGAACAAAAACCCTTCTTAAATGGAAATAATCTGTATCATATTTAACCCGTACAATTACTCCATTACTACATGTTACATGTACCCAACAATTTGGAAATTGTAATGAACGTTCAAATTTTGCAGTCGTTTTGCAAAGATATTTACACTATGATATTAGTTATATATATATATATATATATATATATATATATATATATATATATATATATATATAAAAACGTGAAACTGAAGCAAAGAAAAGAGAAAGGGAGGACACCTCCACTAGCATATGCGCCATTGTTTTTTAATTCACTGAAGTGAAAACAAATGTAATGTTTACAACGTTGTCACCGGTTGCAACCCACTGTTTCAATGATCATAATGTTTGATTTAGTATTAAAGAAAATCACAAAATCAAACGTGTCTCCTTTTTGTAATATCGAATTTAATATTTGTATCAATTATAATTTCAGTACCGGAAGAAACAAAGTCTCATTCGCAATTATTTTCTTGTGTCCTGCAGTAATAAATATCATAACTTTTTCATCCATAACCACTGGTGTTTAACTTTCAATGAACGTGTTCCTAGTGTTAAATTTGTAAAGCATATTTTATTAGCATATCATTAGATATGCATCCGTGATAAATAATGTATAATTAAATGAATTAATTCGTGATCATTTTTAAAAGGACGATACATATTGTATTTATCATTGCGTAAATAAACAAACAAATACAAATCACGGTTAAAATTGGATTCTTCAGTGTTTTAGTATGAATGATATTAGCTGGACAAATTTGTGATAAAGACACGTTATGCATCCTGGAATTACTATATACGTAGCTTCATTCATTCTTAGCGATACGTTCTCCTTTTCGTTTTTAGGTATTCCACATCCTATTCAAGAAACTCGTCCACCAGGTAATAAACTTTTTCTTTCTTCAGGGGATATTGTTAGAAGCTAAATTGTTTCAGATATGAATTCTTCCAGAAACATGTTATTTTCAATTGATATATTTCAGCGCCCATGTCCAACTTTTGTTTTCCTTTAAAGTTTTTTCAAAGTGAGCAGATTAAAATTGTCTTTTTCCATGACACAATCTCAATTTACTGCTTTGCAGGAAGAACTTTGTGAAAACGAATGTACTTGTAATCTCTTAGTAGAACGTAAAACATTAATCATATGACCTGATATGTGACCAAATATTTTGATAACAGCAGCAAGGACAAACTGTGTAATTAAATTAAAACCTTTTTCATTAAAATATCGTTTCAGATATTTAGCACAGTAGATCAGACGTGTGTGTGTTTATTACATATCATCATTTATCAACATTTTATTTTCGTCATTAAGTTCAAATAGTGCTGAGAACCTGAACGTTTGTTACCCGTACCCTTAAAAAATATACAGACCGCTGAAAATATTTGACCTACCAATAAAGCAATGCACAGAACGTTGAATGTCATTGCCCTGTAACGAAACAAGGTATATATATATATATATATATATATATATATATATATATATATATATATATATATATATATATATATATATATATATATATTACTTTCTTTGCCAACTAAACCAATGCACACATGTTGAACGTCACCACCACCTACCACCACCCCGAAAACAAATTGAAATCATCAAAACTCCATCTTAGGGTATCTTGAGCAAACTGTCCTTGAATATTGCTGATTTTACAAACAATATAATTGGTCAGAGAAACAACCGTATCAATAGAGTTTCCAATAATAGCCATAATTATTTCACAATTTACGAAGAAAAGTTATAAATTACCCAGAAACAATTAGATATGATAAAGAGATTTTAGAATTATCGACAGTGTCACGACTTCTTCTTCATTAAATTTCCACGAATAGTGTGCATACATATATATATATATATATATATATATATATATATATATATATATATATATTTATATATATATATATATATATATATATATATATATATATATATATATATATTAGTAATAGTTATGTAATAGCAATAAAATGAAAATGTCAATATTTCCGATAATATTAAATGAGAATAAGACGTATTAATATATCGTTTTTCTTTCTTATGATGTGTTGTTCTGAGGTATGACTTTTGAAATTCCGTACGTCTATTGTCTCAAGATCAAAACAATAATTCTTGTCATTGTTATGTATTAATTTATTTTACAGGCAAATGATCCATGCCTGCGAGACCTGAAACTAAAAGCACAGGTTACAAATCATCTTTCTAACATACATCAAAATGGTTTGAAATCAAATAATATGACTCCGATGAAGAAACTCTTTTTTGAACGTGAAATGGAGAAGAGATTCATCTGCAAATATTCAAAATTTCAAAAGAATGTGAATGCATTGTAAGCAATTCCTTATAATGATTTTTATGGGATTACTTCAGGTTTTTACAAATATTAACGCATCGCGATGATTATATCTTCACAAAAAAGCAATCAAACTAACGCCAACACAAAATGTATCGGATGTAAAAATGTATCGGATGTAAAGATATATAATTTTTTATTTTGATGGTCTTAGAAATGGTGCCTTAAAAGCATGGAAGTAGTGTTTGTCTCGTTGTACAACAATACGTTTTAAACAAGCTGCTAATCGTACATGACAATAGTATAAAAAACGGTCTTATTGAATACTTTTCATCATCTGGGTAAGATAGAGAATAAATTGAATAGGAAGGAAAATTCCTTGACAAATTTTATGAACTACGTGTTTGGAAGAGAGTGCAAAGGAACAACATTAATTACAAATGCAATGTTTTATATCAAATATACTTCTTGTAACATCAACAATCGACTCGAGTAGGAACTGAGGAATAATTAAATACAACATTTGATTCGACCTCACACCATCTTCAGGATGTCTCAGACAGCAATAATTACACATGGTATTTTCTGGCTTAATACGTACACGACATATTACAGTATATATTTTGTCTCAATTGCTACACATACACACACACACACACACACACACACACACACACACATATATATATATATATATATATATATATATATATATATATATATATATATGTGTGTGTGTGTGTGTGTGTGTGTTTGTGTGTGTGTGTAAATGACTGTACTATTTCATCCATATTTTAACTTTATTTTGATTGACACAATGATCTGTACCGATGATGTATATAGTATGCCGCCTGTCCTTTGTGACTCATACCCTTTCTACTGTCTTACAGTATTTACCTACCAAAAATAAATCTTGCTGAGGATTACCTAATCATTTTAAACCTTACAAAGTTCAAACCAATCATTGTCCAGTCAATATAAGTTGTTTCTAATTGGTGAAATGCATTCGCCCATTCCAAAGTCCAAAAGCTAATTAGCATGTACTCGAGTTTACCCACCGGACGTTTTATTAGGTCGTGTTGGCCACAACCACCGCTCCCCCTACTGATAGTATCCAAAACATATATCTACACCTAGATGACATCGCGATCAAGGATCACGTACATACATCGTTATAAATCAGGTAGGGGTAGCTTCCGCAAGTGAAAAGACGTTTTTGAATATAATTGTATCCATATAACCACTGAGCCAGGTTTGATAAATATTTCGCAGAGTATGTGCATTAATCATAGTTAGAATATTACAGTTAACTCGGATCAATTTAGGTATTTATGTTGATCACTGAGTAACATAAAACATATCTGTATTTGTATCCATTCATCGGGAACATATAATTGCTTGATTTGATTATTTATTCAGCATTCAATCAGCATAAATAACTAAATTATTAATAAATCCATCAAATTCATCAACACTCGGCGCTTCAACAATATCAATGATAAAATTAATAATACAATCACCTTGTTCATTTAATATTTTTGCATTTTTATTAAAGTCTTTAAAAACATCGTATCGTATCATTGCTTATTTTCTACATACGGATAATGCAACTAAACACAACTTATCTCACTTAAGCCGTCTCATTATTAGATTAAGTAATAGTTGAGTTTTACCGGACCCCAATGGATCTATTATGATCATTTTAATACAATTTGGTAGCGCTGATTAATGTTTGACTGGTTCTTGGTTACGTTTCACTGCAAAATCAATAACATCCATGTTGTACAAATATAATAAATAATATTGGTTTACATTGTGTTCGATGCGGAGCATCCACCCCGACAAATGGGTCTACTGCAATCATGAAGAGAAAAAATCGTATACATGCGATTACAGGCAAGTGTATGAAATGATGACAAAAAATATATATTTGTATCCCTTAGGAAACAAATAGATTGTGATATCACAACTTTGCTAGAAAAATTACCAGGAACCCCATGGGCTAAATATCAAGGAGGAAAACGCCTTTTTGGATTTAATTATTGTGGTCCTAGAGCACGAATTGTTTTTTGAATTAACAAACAAGACATGGAGCTTATCCAGAATTTGATATTGATAAAGCATCTCACGTTCATGATGTAGCGTATGAAAATAAAGATTTACAACAACGACAGGTTGCAGATGTGAAATGTATACACTCCTTAAGTTCCATCAAAAATTTAAGATCTTTCAGAGAATCACTAGCTAATATTTTTTTTACAATTATCTATTAAACCTTTTAGCCATTCATGTGGAGATTATCAAAAAATGGAGGTGGTTGATCATGATCGACCAGCATTATCACAACAGTATTTTTTCAACAACTAATCAGGCAATATTTTTGATATATCTTAAGATACTGTGCATAGGCAGTCAGCAATTCTGAATATTTTTATTTTGATATAGAATGAATCCATGGCTACTCTAATCTCATTTTTATTAAATCCGTTTATCATCGACCATTGAGATTTTAAACGGATTATCTGCGGTGACTCGCTTCGAAACATCAAACAAGTGTTCCTAATTTACTTCCTTAAAACAAGTAAGTGGGCTGTTTTTTTACTTGCAATTATATAATCAAGTTCAGCATCATCCATACTTAATATTGTAACGGCGTTTATTATCATATCGTCCTGCTTGGGCAACATTACTAATTATTATTCTGCCAATATATTTTGCGCATTTATTTTCAAAATCGAAATGTGTCTTTTTTTGTGGTAACCAAACTTTGCTCTGCGGGCGATATGATATAATTAGTTGACTTATTTCATGAAATATGTTTTTGAGCGCTGGTCATTTTATCGTAAGAATATAATCACTTCCCACTACTTTTCTGAAAAGTGTCCACCAAGCCATGCATAACAATCGGATGAAGAACTTTAGCAAACTCAAATGACCCTATACAAGGGAATCCAGTCAAATCGAAATCCTGTAAAGATCTGTCATCGCAAAACTCGTTATCGCGTGTGTTGGATGTCCAAATATTTTAAATTATTCATTACATTCATCCATTCCAAGAACACCTGTTGGATAACACGCTGCTATATCCACATCGTTGTAATCATGCTTAGTATTCCACAATCAGCCGTGTCCATAATTACAGCAGCTTAGCTGCACATTTTTCACAAATTCAAATTGCGTTGGCTTCCACGAATGTAGTTCTCTTGTCAAATGATCAACAAGTTACGGAATGATAAAGTAATTATTCAGACATTGATCGATATTGTCATTCTGCGATGACAAAACTTGCGCAAGATTTTTCGTTTCTTCCAGCAGAGTCTCTGAACGCTAAATATCATCATTTGGTAGTACAACTTGATCATAGTTTTCATTATCAAACTGGAAACCGAAAACACGGATTCAGGATCGCTTTTACAAATATTTTCAATAAAAGCGAATATATTGAGCCATAAAAGCTTACGGTTTGATATCGTGAAATAATTCTTACAACATTAGTTCGTCCATGCGCATCATGATCAATAATTTCAACCGATGCTTCTTTCAATTTATATTTTGAATCGTATAAAATCTCTCACTTTTATTCGGTTTACTATTATGGAAAATGGTAGTGTTTTTTTTCTAACTCATCAACATCTTTGATAGACACTCTGAAAACTATAACTACTTCTGCCCATGACTTTTTTTTTGCGTCTTAGATCCGTTATACCGTTTTGATGCATCGTATTTGTGAAATGTTCCGTTACTCGTTAGGCTACACAATTTATTTGAGAAAATCCCATCGGCGCTAAACGATCAACGCTGCGAGTATCATTCAGCGGGTATATCCCATAAATAACCGCGATTACAGGATACTCTCGTTCATAATCCGGTTTGTCAATACCAGTCAACATTCCTGGTTTGGATTTTTTACTCAATATAGCAAATGTTTCATTATGATAGGCAGGGCTATGTTTTCACGGATAATCCAAGTATTATTCTCTGTTTCTGCTAATACAATATATTTCATTTTGAAAATATATCTTTGATCGCTGAAAACATTAAAAATCGTGTAAGCTTTGTCCGTTCATTGTAGCATCGATAAATCCATCGACGATGGCTTTCTTAAACGTTTTGGTGTTCCGTATGATTCTAAATGTTGACTATCCATGAGATGCGCCATCGATGCAAAATGTGTTCTTGGCACCAAAAATACATCGTTGGATCTACCAAAACTCGCTTCCGTAATGTCAGGTGTTCTTCTGTCATGATCAACTATTGAGTCAGAAGGCTTGACTTTAGATTATCTCGCAAACTTCTCCATTGTTATTAAGGCATATATATAACAAGGGATATATCCAAGTGGCTAAGGATTCTACAGGTCTTTTTAACAAAGAATGTGTAAATGAATTAGGCGAATATCATTTACAATATCTAATTCATAGAAATCTAGAACCAAAATCACATTTGAAGCGTGATATTGGAGTTGGAGGCGAAATACGATTGTGTGTGCAATGTGGTGGTAAAAAGAAATACAGGAAGAGATATCAGGATAACAAAATAACACAGACAATACTGAAGACTATATAGCAGGTTCCAAAATAATGATTTAGACAAATAAATGTATTATATAAATGCAACCAAATGAATTTATAATGCATCTAATCATCAAGAAGTGCAGAGAATCTCGTGAAGGTATCATCACAAGCTGTCTACAGAAAATGAAGAGATGGTACTATCATTAATAATGGTTGTTTAATGCTCAAAACTGGGAGAAATTAAAGGAATTTTTGAAATAGTTGGTATTTGAATGTTTGAATGGATTAAGACGGTCTTGTCATCAATCATATTGTTTCACAACTAAAAAAATAGTTTGTTGATTAATTTATGTGTTGTTAGGACTTAAGTCTTGGAAGAACCGAAAAACACAATAAATTTACTAAAGTGTTTAAATATGAATATGAATAGAATTGTGAAGAAATAATACTTAAATAAATGAATGCAGGTAGTATTTTTTTCGATATCTGCAGGTGTTCAATACCACATGTTGCAAATAACGTAACCAGGTCCAGTTTCTAAAATATATAAATAAAAAACAGTTTTCCAATATTGTTAAAAGAGAAATAACTACTATCAAGCTTTTTCAAAAGCAGGGTATCATTATGTAAGAGTTACATCATTTGCTACTGCGTATTTTGTGTCATCGTAACTAATTCATATCAATCTATATGACAATTAATATCAGTGGTGTATTACAATTTTATAATAATCCGAATTGGTAGAAGGATTGTCATCTTGTACGGAACAATAACCAGATTACATCATGTATATGCTAGACCCTGAAGATAATACTTGCGTGTCATTATGGTTACGATATTAGCCTTACGAGCAATGAGGTGTCGAAGCCTGTTGTATAAGATGGTCTTAGAAACTAATGACAGGCACCTTATTTTGGCAGATCACGATCTACAGGTAAGTGACATAACTTCTGTGTTTGGATCAAAGGAACATCAAATCGTAAATCACTATTGACAGACTGGTGGGGAGGGGCCAATGTCTGCTAATTATGTAGACCATGGGTGAATCAACATGCACTCGAAGTTGAACAAGGCGTGGCCACCATTGGAATCTGAAGTTTAAATCTTATATCTGAACTAAACGTTAGTAGTCGCTAAACCATATTGCGGGAATTATATTTGAAGATAAGCTAGTCCATCTTCATCGAAATTGGTGGGAAACTTTGTTATTCTGGGAAACACACGGAAGCTTCGAACAGATCAGTGACTTATTTGGTCGATTGCTGTAATCTATTACGTCAAAGTAGTTGCATTTTAATTATGTGCAGTATGTACACTTCATTACTAGAATTATATATTTGTATATGCATCTTTCCTTCCTAACTTGTCAGCAAATGGTGGGGGAAACTTTTCCAGGGTTGAGTTGGGGCGGGGGTCGCAAAAATGTTAAACGTAGAGAAGACCACCTTATAGTTAAGTTAGTTAAAATAATATGTACCTTTCAAACCTGCTATATTATATTTTGGTAACCTATGGGTCCACATTGGGACTGTGCCGTCCTTAGAATTAAGATTGTATATACAGTAAATATATTATGATTGTGCCGTCCATGCTATCAATATTGTATATACTGCACATATGATATATATTGTGCCGTCCCTAGAATTAAGATTGTATATACTCTAAATGTAATAAATGTTGTGTCATCCTTAGAATTAAGAATCGTACCCTCCTAACCTGCTAGAATGTCGTTTAGCAACCTGGAGTTTTGCATTAGGGTTGTGATATGTAAATATTTGTGATTTCTGCTCTTTCCCTTATAATATCGAAAAATAATGTTTTATTTTAAATATATGTTCAAATTCATCTAAACAGATTCAACAGTGCATGTTCTAATCTGTAAGCGCTGTGTAGTAAACAAAAGTGGCAAAAGTCTGATCTTTCTCACGCACGATCGAAAATAATACACCAGAATTATCTCACAAAGAAGAAACAAATAAAACATATGGCCAGTGATGAACTAATTAGTGACATGTAAAATTGAACGTATTGACCAATAATTTATTCCTTGACAAAGCAAAAAATAAAGTATTTATGTTTTTCTATTTTTAAGTCCAATAATTACTTTTTATAGTACTATTTCCCCAATCAAAGTTTGAAATAAATGAAGAATAATAAGATAGTGTTATTTATTCATATATGGATAATATTGTTAAACCGATTAAATTAAATTCAAGGCAGAAATGTTCATAATTTCAAATCTGTTTTCCATCACACGTAATCATATAAATATTTTTTGGCTGCAGTTTTAATTAACTATTCCTGCGTCAACAAAATTCTTCATTGTCGAATTTATCAAAAATTATATCAGCACGAACTTATTCTGTCCCGACTGAAGGTAGTATAAATGTTATTCTGACGGTGTTTTGAAGTACCTCTTTCTTATGTATAAAAACTCGCACGTCTAGGTGTATTATTTAATATTCATTTAATTAATTTGTTAATCACAAACTTCGACTATATCACATTGTTAAGATGTTATGTAAATACTTCTGTTCCGAAATTCTCCTCGCGAATCAATCAAGTAAGTTTTATCCGTTATAATAGCGGGTTATGGCATCGTACATAAAACGTATAAATTGGTTCTTAAGCAATCAAATATCCAGGAAATACGTGTGGAGTAAATGTAAATAGAATATTTCCTTGCTCAACTTGATTTGATTCTTCAAGATTTGCTTGATATAGCTACCATCGACGAAATCACTTATAAGATTGACTGCGATAGTTATATTTTCAATTCCTGTTGAAAAATGACTCCGACGTATGGGTCATTGTTATGTTTGCAAATAACTGACGGTTGGTCTAGTTTTCTCCATGACTCTAAACTGTCATTAATAAGATTTTTTTACTGATTTCCTTAGTTCGTAGATATTGGCTATTGGCAGTAAAAATGTTGCTATGTCTCTTTTGGCTAATTTATAATGTTTGAAAAATAATTGATTTTGTGTTATCGTTCATCAAATAATGAAATATTATTAAGTAAACTTTTAACACTAATATCTACATCATCATAACAAATACTGTTTCTACGATAAATGTATTATTAAACTCGAGATCTGATCTAGCTTGGTGTAGTTGTATAGTTTCAATAATCTGTCAATTTATATCAATATTAAAAATTAAGTAAACGTATAAACCAAGTTTTGATTTAGAGTATTCCGATTTGATGTGTATAAATACAAGTATCACAAATATGTTTTTTTATCAATGACTGAGTATTCCGATTTGATGTGTATAAATACAAGTATCATAAATATGGTTTTCATCAATGACTGGTTTTAATTCATCACTAATAATAAAGATTTAATTTTAGTTTAGGAAATCTGATTCCATCGGACGAAATAAAATGTTCCGTTTTGCCATACAATTTCCAAGGATAATATATATGTTCCATACTTTTTGGTGTTTTTAAACAAAATTCACATCTGTTGGTCCTTTATGGCAGCTAATAATGTTGGCACGTGGACAGTAATAACTATTAATCAAGTATTTTTTCTCTCTGGTAACTGCTTGTTGGGAAAGAAACAAACTGCCAATTGAGGTTTTTGACTGGTTTATTTTTATTTGCAAATACCAAAGCATTATTCGCCTGTAAACCCCCGAATTTTTAATATTTGGTCAGCTATTATATACTCGTAATTGTGCAAGCGCAATTTCTGTTTCTGAACACAGTTGGAAAGTTTACGCTTAATTCAGGACTGGTCATTCTTGCCAATATCGTCGTTGTTTATGACGAAGTTGTATTAACGACGATCTTTGCAGTAATTCAAGCAATGACGACATTATTATTATTATTATTATTATTATTATTATCATCATCATCATTATTATTATTATTATTATTATTATTATTATTATTATTATTATTATTATTATCTAAATCAGATGTCGTCGTTACCTCATCGTAGAGCTTGATCATTTCTGTAAACTCTATATCCGATATAATTCTACCAATAAGACCTGATGATATCAATCAAGATATTTTGGAGTATTCTAGAGTGTCTGCACGCAACTTTATTATATAATCATGAAGTTTATTTTCGTTTGACGTGGATATTTGTTGTTGCATCTGAAACCTAAATTGTTACATCAACTGGTCCCATCGCTAGCGATCTTATTGTTGATAGCAATACACCGGTTCAAGCGAAAAAAGCAGACGTCTAATATACAATTATGTCAACGACAACTGCACGTCTTATATTTTTTATATTTGCTGCATAATCATCAACGATATTTTTCAGTTTGATTAGCCAGTCACACATCTGATTGCATCTCTATTACTGTGCGTTGATTGAACAACTCATTATTTAAATAAGTGGTAGTTTCGCAACTAATTCATGACACCAATAGTAAATCAGGCCGAGTCTTTGTTCTTCAGGTTCCACTTCAAATATTATTTCGTCGTTTTAATCTAGTAATAGTAACATAGATCCAGACGACTTTGTTGGTGGATAACGCCGTGGTATTTTAGAAGATATTGTAAATACTGCAACACCTAGTACAGAGAACCCGTATATACCGTAACCTCAGCGCGATATTTGATGGGTTTATTAGTCGGTGAACACAGTACTGATCTAGACGCTATCGTATATACTACGTTATCGGTGACCTGTTGTATGTCAACGAGTTCAGTGTCGATCACCGCTGGAGTTCTAAAAATTCCTTAATGTTTCTGTTATGTTTCTACAAAACCTCTAGACCGTATTTATGTGAGCAGTATAATCAGATCTAAGACTGATTACTTCATTATTGATTGTCGTTAACGAGGTCATCATTCTGAGGTCTCTATCTTGTACGTATTTCTTCTTTGAAGCGTCATCGTTTGATTATGGTTCTCAAAGACCAGTAATTTTCTTATTAGCCATCTTAATTATACTGGATATTGTATCACCGGATCTTTTGTATTCGATTGCGAATATTATATAATATCCTTGACATAACAACACCTGGTTTAATTTGTCCATTACTACCAAACACAGTTATGCTATTTTCAGTTACTCCATTAATTCTCGCAATAATATCTTGTAATGAAAGATTACTCGTTTTTAATCCTCCATGCTTATCTTGAAATACAATCACTTCAATTGGATCTACATTTGCAAGATTTAGTAATTCAGATATTTCATCACTAATGATTTTTATTTACATTGTCGTATTATATTTTGACAGTTGTGTATTTTTTATTAGAGGAAGATGTTCCAAAAATATCGACCGTTATATATTTAAGATCCGTTTAATACGATAGCGGTTACTTGTATATTTGTGTACGACTTTATGATGGTGTTTCTTTTTATTTCGATATCGCGTCAAGTACGGAAATTATTTAACGTCCACATATTGGCGGATCAGTTATTGTCTTTGATGGTAATGTTGAATCCAGATCGGAATTTCAAGTCAATATAAATATTTTAAAAACTCTTTTGGCGTGACCAGTCCATACGAATCAAAATAACAACAAAAACACAATACCACGTTGATCAATTGTGCATGCAACCCAATGAGTACCTGAACCAGAACTATTTCCAAGATTACTGATACTGGTTTGAACATTATTTGGTCTGGGATTTAATGATCGCGCATAAAAAAACATCTAAATATGTTTAGTTTTAATTTTTCAGCAGCATAAATTCAATCAAAATTAGACATTGGAAGAATTAGTGATTCTTTGTCCGGGGAAGTCTAAGAAATTTTCAGTATCGTTAGGCCAGCAATCTTTGAGAACTTGGTTGAGGCATAGTTGAAGTTTTTGGACGTTTATCATGTGGATTTTGTTTTTGTTTTCTTGTTGGCGTGATCGTTTTGAAGGCTTTCTATGTGCAAAATTACTTGTCTATATGTTTTCTTTAGTGAACTTCTGTTTGCGGTTTCAACAGCACCCAATAAATTTTCTTTGCGACAGCTGGAGCGGTATCAGCGATTAATGCAGGTGTAGCTGCAAGAAGCTGAAGTATTCCCTATGTTTCAACTGAGTCTTTAATGGAGCTCGGAGATAGATCAACCTGACCTCCTGTATTTGATTAAAATGCCCCATTAAAATGTTTAAGTTAAGGCTTGGTCAACAAAAACGTGTTTGGATCACAAAGAGCAATCTGATCTTTCTTCAAGGTCATTACAATATTTAATTTTAATTGTGTCTTGTATATTGAGTTATCCGAGAGTTATTGAATGTCCGTAAAGATGGCCACCATCGCTTAACTGCTCGAGAACGGCTCTTCCGAAATTGTGCTATATTTATGATATTTGTGCTTGTTCTCTATCATCGTCTACATTATTATGTTTCACCATGCATTGGCTGTTTCCTTCGTATGTGTTAATTCATCTTCTTGTTTTGGAAACGAGAACAATTAGATTTTTTCTCAACTGTTTTGTCCCACTGTTAAGACGTCATTTGTTTTTTAATAAACAGCCTTCACGTGACCGCTTATGAACCCTCAATAATTGAATTAAATGACCACACCTTGGTTATAGATACTACATTGGGCTCAAGACTGAACGAACTGGGAATACTTTCATCCTTTCTTAAATGAAAACGGAAGCGGAAAAAGAAACGTTCTTTCAAAGCTGGCCGGGGTACAATAGGAAAAAGAATTCCATTTGTCTCCCTTTCGCTCGTAACGGATAAACAACTTAAAAATTATGCCGTTACTTTTAATAACCTCGTTCAAATTCCTTTTAAATCGTCAACCGTTGTGTCAACTGTCGCAGGGATAACACTACGTATTGCATTATTCAACGCTCAATCGGTAGGATTACCAGAAAAGCGCACAGAAATTGTTAATTTTATCAACGAACAGAATATTGAGGTCTTCTTCCTGACAGAAACTTGGTTACATTCGGCAGGTGATGAACCTAAGTGTGCGGATTTTACACCCAGCGATTACTCCATCAAGTCGTTCACCCGCAACTCTCGTTATGGTGGCATTGCTGTAATTACAAAGAATTCCATGATCAAATGCCTTAAGTACAACACAACCTTCAATTTATGCCACAGATCGTTTGAACTGAACTAGCGCAAACAACGCTCACAATGAGACAAAGTTCAGTCCATTTTTTTGTCTCCACCGTCCTGCTCCTAGTAGAAAAAAAAACAAGCTGACTGAATCTATATTTTTGGAGCAGTTTCCTATTCTTCTAGAGTATGGAAATTCGATATGTGGCAACCTAAATATTCTTGGAGATTTCAACTTTAATTTTGACCGTCCTGGTAAACCATACATGTCAAAACTCCTAGATTCTATTCATGTTTTCAATCTTAAACAGTCAGTTAACCAACCTACCCATAAACTTGGTCACATTTTAGACTGGTTTCTTTACAGACCTGAAGATAATATTCTGAAATCCACCCTTGTATCCAACGAACTTGAATTGGATCACCTCTGCATTATATGCCATCTCGATGTATCAGTCCCTAACCCTCCACCTCTATTTCTTTCTAAGGGAAATCTCTGTATGATGAAGAGAACCAAATTCATGCATGATGTCCAAGAAAACCAAACAACTTTCTTACATCCAACAGTGGAACAACTTGATAAACTATCTGCATTCTTTGCTTGAAAAACATGCCCCAGCCACCAAATTCAGAGTATCAATAAAAAAAAGTGTTCTCCTTGGTATAGCAGTGTTAGGGACCAGCTTTGCACTGGCGAAAGACATCGCCGAAAAGCAGAGAGACTTTGGCTTTCCACCAGACTCATTATTCATAAACAAATCAATGAAGCCGCTAAGAAGAACGTCACAAACATAGTCCACTACAGTACTAAGATTACGGAGAATTCCAACTGTAAAGAGCTCTTCGAGACAACTAACCAACAAATGTAAATGAACAAACATACACCACTTCCAACAACCTTCTCTCCACTAGACCTATCAGACCAATTTGAAATATTCTTCGATGACAAAGTAGAAACCATTAGAGATTCGCTTGACAGCACAATTTCAACTGATTCGTCACCATGCATTTATGATGCAGAATTTCAAGGACAACCGTTAGTTTGAACCTGTTTCTATTGATTTAGTACGGACAATCGTGATGAAAAGTGCACCAAAGTCTTGTGAACTTGATCCAATTCCGACATCACTGCTGCTTGAGTGCTTAGACCCAATATTTCCTTCACTGACTGATGTTATTAATGTATCTCTCTTTTATCGGGGGAATTCCTATCATTTTTCAAAACTGCCATCGTAAAGCCACTTCTGAAGAAACCAACACTGGACCATAACGATTTAAAGAACTACCGCCCAGTTTCTAATCTTCCATTCATGTCAAAAATCTTAGAAAAGGTTGTTCTAACTCAACACTTTGTATCTCATTTAATTCAAACAGTCTATTTAGCAATGTACAGTCCGCATATTGCCCTTGCAACAGTACGGAAACTACTCTTCTGAAAGTATTTAGTGACATTCTCTCTGCTTTAGTTAGTGGAAAGATTACAGTCCTCACTCTCTTGAATTTATCTGCAGTATTTGACACAATAGACCATGATATATTACTTCATCGTCTCCAGCATGTTTTTGGCATTCAGAATATAGCCTTATAGTGGTTCAAGTCCTACTTATAGTCAACAAGACACAAATTATATCTGCAAATGGTATACACTGCAGTCCAGTTGATGTATGTTGTGGCGTTCTTGCACCGGTTCTCTTCATTCTGTACACTCAGCCGCTCTTAGGTGTCACGGATCATCACCCAGTTTTGCTCCAATTGTATGCTGATTACACCCAAATATACAAGTCTAGCCACCCAACTGAAGTTGAAGCTACCATCCATGGAGTAGAGAAGTGCATTTCTGATGTGAAATCATGGATGACATGTAAGAAGCTACATATGAATGATGATACAACTGAGGCTATTCGGATCACAACAGATTCGATACGGAATAAAACACAAATATTGTTCTCTGTGCTATGTTGCAATGACAGACTCCAATCCAACATACCGATCCAGCCTCACCCATGTGTATACACCAGCTAGATACTTACGCTCTTCTTCTGATAATCGTATACTCATTGTTTCCAAGGTGAAAACAAAGTCATATGGCCAACGTTCATTTGATATAATACGAAAAGAGCGAAATAAACATAATTATTTTTCCTATTCAGTATCTCCGACCACGATGTGATGGACTGCTAAAACTGTAAGTTCGTCACAAATAAATTCAAATTTAGTTAATCGATCGTGTTGCTTGTTGTACTTACTGTTTTATTATGATAATGATAGTGGGTATTTGGATAGCAGATTTAATCTCTGGAAGCATATATAAAACTTCATAATGATTTACTAACTCCGGAATACGTTTATCTCATACATGCCAAAAGGATTTTCCATATCCTGATCTTCCAATTCATAATGTACAGTTTAAATATATTTTTGTTCTTCTAAATTTCATCTCCTTTATATTATTAACGAATGATCTCTATCAAAATTGTAAAGTGGCTTGCTTTTTTCTAACGTTTAGCAGTTTGTATGAAAATATTAATTTTCTCTATAATTTATATTTTTGTCTTGTCAAAGCCCTTGATGATTTATATATCAGCTAAATATTCAAGTGACATGTTGCACACGAGTGAACTTCACTTCATGATTTTGAATTTCATCATTAATTTACATATAACTTGAGGATGTACGCTAAAATTTGATACTATATCTGTAGTTATGCATGGTGGTTCTGTTATAAAACCAAATACACTGTATGAAGGTCGATGGCCGAGGTAAGTGGTGCAGTATTTTTATGAAGACCTGTGTTCAAAGCCTAAACCATAGAAATTGCATAGCCTCATACGAAGGCCAGAAGTTAGGCGACCCGCGGTTTTAACATCAGTGGCCTCACACTGTAACTTAATTACTTTCACACAATACTAAATAAATGTGACCTTAATAATTATTGTATAGATGGAAGAAGCATGAAGATAGTAAACATAGGAAGGGGAGGATGGGAGTTTGTTACCTTAAAAGCTGCTTTAAAGTGGATGAAAACTAGATGGCCATAACATGTACAATGACCTCTATAGACCCATTTCCTTCTGATATCTATACAATTTATGTTGTTTAATGACTTCTTGATACTTCTTTTTTATCAAATATCTTCACCGAATATTCTTTGCCAAAAAGAAAGTTATTAGCATGCTGTTTCATTTAGCCTATACAGCTCACCAGAAGATATTTTGTATAGATTCGTTTATAATAATTTTTTTTATCTTGATTTTATAACGAATTGAAAATTAAAGATGCAGTTTAGTTTACATGTTTGTTACTTCTTTCATTATTTTGACCCTAGATATTAAACATGTCATGCAACATCAGAAAACTGAGCAACCATCAACGGTCATTTTATGGATGATATGTTGATAGTTATTTGCAATAAACATTGAAAAGTTGTCTCCCTTATGATGCGCACGTAATGTCGGACAAACAACCATGGAGAATTATTACATGCCGATATATTATATTGTCCTTTTGAAAATGATTTTTGAAATTTCAATAAAAAGATGAACCACGAATTCATAGAATGTGACTCTATCCATTGTTCTATTTATTTAGTAAAATATCCACTTTAGAAATATAGTTTGTAATTTACTGAAATGCAATAACTTTTCAGTATCGATGAGAGTTTTAGTAAAAATGTTTTCAGTTTGATGGGAGTAGTAATGCAATTGTTCTGTATTTTAAATAAAGTGTATAATTTGTGACTCACGTGACATAATAGTATACAATCCATTACATTTTCTATTTATTTTACACTGGACCTGTGCCTAAAGAATGCCCTCTATTTTATATCAAATGTCGAATTTGTTAAACTTCGGACAATATATTAAAATACATTGGTTTGCTCATAAATACTAACTATTTATTTATACACTGAACTTGTGCATTTGGATAGTAATAAATCGGTCTAACATTCTTATATGGTATCAGGCAGACATATCTAACATTGACAACATCCATAATTAAGAGACGTATGCATATGAAGTTTCCGTAAAACTATAAGTATGGAATCCCTTTTGATGGAAACCTAATTTCCGAATCACCATTTCATCAAAACACAAACAAATCATGAATGCTTATTATTATTACAATATAGAAACCGTTGTACTTTGGATCTGAACATAAAATCAGGGTGGGATATGGTCCAAAGCAAACCCAACATTTTCCTCTGCTGGAAGTTAGGCCAAACCCGATATGTTTCAGTATTTCTTTTGTTTATATGGGTTTGAATGCAACTTTGAAAAGAATAATGGCTATATAAATAAGAAAATCCAGTCATGCGTCTATTCCTGAGGACACACGGAGGCAGCAAAACACAACTGGCCTAGGTAGATATAGAACATACAAAGTTCCCCTGTGTTAAAGTAATATATATTTCTAAAACATTTTGTTACTAACAACTAAGGGACAATGAAACATTAGGGGCATGTGTCCAATAATGCATTTGTGACATGTTTCAGATGACGTGTTTGAGACATGTGTCCAATAACACATGTGGGACATGTGTCTGACGATGCATTAGTGACATGTATCCAATAACACATTTGGGATCTATTCCCATGACGCATTAGTTAAATGTGTACAATGTTGTATTGAGGACCTGTGTAAAATAATGCATTAGTGACATGTGTCCAGTGATGAATTCGGGACATGTGTCTGATGACACATTAGGGATGGGTGTATAAAAGAAAATACATCAATCTGAATTTTAATGACCAAAGTCGAAGACAAAACATAATGAATATACATTGCATCCACATTGATTATATCAACATAATGAATGAATCAAACGAAATAAATAAGTAGTTTATAAATTACTTTTAACAAATAATAACAACACCATAGAATGTGTACATCCTAAATAAATATAGCATGCAATACAAATGTTTCATATATTGCATTATGTCACCGGGTTAAGAAACTGAATTAAAAATATGAAAGACAAATTGGCTAAAATGAGAAGGGCATGAATCAAAATAGCATAAATAGAAATGATGGCATGTGAAAAGCTACATCAACATCTGGAATAAAAAATGTGTAACTTACCATAAATAGAAAACATGGCATGTGAAAAGCTACATCAAAATCTGGAATACAAAATGTGAAACGTCCATCCTGGACAACCAGATGTATATCCAACTGAAATATACACATAGATCCAAATCTGTATACTTAAGATGTACATTTTAACTTCAAACTTAAAAAAACCCAGAACCCAAATCTCTCTGAAAATCTTTTTTTTTACCTATTAAATCTCTTCTATAAGACATATTTTACTCTCTCAAGTCAGTTGCAAACCCCATGTGTTCAGAAATTTTAAACTGGATATGATAATTTTAATTGACATTTTAAAAAATGGAAGAAAAAAATTATTTGGTATCATAAAGAATAACTGACATTGGCATGATTTGAGCAACAAAACCTTGATTTGTTCTGAAACTGAAATTTTTTAATCTTGCCCACCCCCCACCCCCTTTCACCAACTGATCTTAAAGCTGAAGTCAGGATCTTAGGATAAATGAAAGTTTGTCCTATCCGGCATTTCCATCACATAACTTTTGGGAACTAAATGTCACTCCAGACTATGAAATAAAACTACAAATGTATAAACTACAGCCATTTGATTGGTGAATATTCTTTAAATTAAAATATGGGTTAGAGTGAAGTTCTGTGAAGGGGTGGCACGATTGCTGGAATTGACACTAAAATCCAGTTATTATTCTATTAGTTATATCAAGGCCTGGATTCCGCTTTGATGAAGTCCTATCAGGGATTGACCAATCAAACTTTGTACATCTGTACTTTTAAGACATATTGTTGAAATTACATTCACACACATCTCTCTCTATGATCATATGGTTGCTGCCTTTCACAGTGTCAAATAGAAATAATTGATTTGCACATTGGAACCAAACTTATTTTGAGCAGTATACCAAAAACATGACAAAAACAAATTAATTACCATATATGCATATACTCAAGACATAAAAGTATCCATTTATCCAAAAGCACATTATAAGTATTTGCAGGTAGAACATCATAATGATTAAGGATCAATGCAAATTTCGAGAGGGGAGTGGGTTGGCATTTTTAAGTCAACGACAATAGTGCAGCTCAATCCCATCAATCTCGATAAACATTGTTTTCACACATTATTTATCACAATCGAGTTTTCTAGGAATGTTATGAACTTTATGTCTACAGAGCAGACAAACTAAAAATTCCCAACAAAGTCAATTTGAAGCTTAACATTTTTACACAAGCAAAAAATTCCACCAAAAACACTTTGTTAGTCTCAGTAGTCAAGACATTTCATTTTCTTTGCTTTTGTAAGTTATGTTGTTCTTCCTTACATAACCAGGATGAATGGGGAGAAATATTATCAGAAGCTTCATTACAAACTGTTTCATTAAAGACGAGCCCACGCTAATGCAAATACAATAAAAAAAATAACTCAAATAATAATCACTCAAATCCTGTGTATAAATCAAATAACATGCAAAGTCCTGGAGTTAATCCTTCTCATACCTACAATACCTGAAAAAATTGTTGCAACCTAAATCTCTTACAAAACAGTGCTATATAAATGTCTGTAGCAATATTTTCTGAATTTTACAGTAACATAATATCCAATATCAGAGATTCCACTTCATACACAAATTTTGATAAGATATTCTTGTGAAATTCAGTGGGATATCCAGAGTTAGCCACACTGGTATTGCTACTTTTATCAGCAAATGAGAATTATTATGCAAATGTGAGCTTTGGAAAAAACAATATGCAGTAAGCAGTGTAATTATTCACATCAAGGAATTGCATTGTGGGTACTATTTATTATCTCAACTGTGGAATGGCTTGAAAAATTCAATTCAATCAAACGCCAAATATGGAATTGAAAAACAATTACATTACAAGATTTACATAACTAATAAAAAACGCACATTTCCAAAGATATTAGTGGAATTGCTCATGAAAAACATGGATTTCCACAGGATGCAGCTATGTAACTTTCTATTGAGATGTTATAATGCATAAAAATAGTATTTGTCAAATCATCTGTGGTGGAATTTCTGGCTGACAGATATGTGGAAAACCATGATGGAATCAGTCAGAGAATACCAACACTTTGTCAGTCTATATAATGTTCTCTGGAGCAAACAAAAATAAAGGACTACGACAGTTCATTTCCATGTCAAGATGATTGGTCCATTTCTACTTGAGCATTAAGAAGATCATCAAGAAATCGTGTTGCAGTCTCTCTCAAGGAAGTCAAAACTTCCACAGCTCTTGCAAATGAAAGACAGCCATCACCATGGTTCAAAAGAAGCTGGTACTTCAGAGCAAGGGCTATGTCAGATTCCATATTTTCTAGAAGAATTTTCGATGAAAGACCAACTCGATCTAAAATGTAAAAATTAAAATAATAACAGCAGCATAATCCTCAAAAGAGATTGTGGGTAAAATGATTAAATAGGACATCAAGAGACATATATCAAGTAAAATGCCTTGCAAATCATAAGACCTATTAAATTTAGATGACTTACTTAACAATGGCATACTGTGATGACATACCAAACAATGGCATATTGTGATGACATACCTAACAATGGCATATTGTGATGACATACCTAACAAAGGCATATTGTGATGACATACCTAACACTGGCATATTGTGATGACATACTTAACACTGGCATATTGTGATTACATACCTAACAATGGCATATTGTGATGATTTACCTAACAAAGGCATATTGTGATGACATACCTAACAATGACATATTGTGATGATTTACCTAACAATGGCATATTGTGATGACATACCTAACAATGGCATATTGTGATGACATACCTAACAATGGCATATTGTGATGATTTACCTAACAGTGGCATATTGTGATGACAAAATTAACAGTGGTATATTGTGATGACATCCTTAACCATGACATATTGTGATGATGTACTTAACAATGGTATATTGAGATGATAACATGGCATATAGTGATGGTGTAAACAGTGGCATATTGTGATGACAAACTTAACAACGGCATATTGTGATGACATACTTAAAAATGGCATATAGTGATGGCGTACTTAACAGTGACCTATTGTGATGACATACTTAAAAATGACACATTGTGATGACATACCTAACAGCAGCATATTGTGATGACATACTTAACAATGGCATGATGTGATGATTTACCTAACAATGGCATGATGTGATGACATACCTAACAGTGGTGAATTGTGATGACATCCTTAACCATGGCACATTGTGATGAAGTACTTAACAGTAGCATATTGTGTTAACATACTTACTAGTTATTATGTACTTTTGAGAGAATGACCTTTGTAGGGTGAAGTTATTTTCATTTCAAACATGCACAGTGGAGAGAATGTTGGCATACCTCTACACTACTTTAATGTAATGTGGTTGACATTTCTTTGGATATTATACTTTTAGGTAACCGTACATGATCTAAGCACACTGCTAACTAAAATGACTGCTCCCTTGTACTTGACAAATCAACCTGAATTACATTACAGTACACTATCCTTATCAGCTATTCAAATAGGGAAAATGAATTTGCCAGACAAGACAATACCAGCTTCTGAAAGTGCAATTAATGAATTATGAAATATATAATATTTAAAAATAAGTTATCTGCTCTTTTTTTCACAATTTACTTCTGAAGGTCAGGAAGTGAAAATGACCAAGTGTAGCTTGCAGGTTTTTTCAAAGGTGCACATCTGGAGTAAGGCCAAGCTGTACACTCTATAATCCAAATACACCCATCAATCATACACTAAAATACATGAAATTAAAGATTCTTTGAACTATACCTAAGATATACTAGGTCTCTTTTATGTAGCCAGTATAACCAATGAGGAATGCCAGGAATATTCTTTTTCTTTCAAACTTGAAACCTATATAAAATATGAAACTGTAGAGTGCCACCTTAACAATGGCATATTGTAATGACCATGTTCTTTGGGCATTCGTTGCTCATTAAGTTTCAGGCTTTCATTTTATTCGAAGACTGAAGACACCATATCCACAACAGAGGTTTTTATGGTATATTCATGTATAATCAGAATATTGCAGGCTGACCTTGCTCATACTAGTTCATGATGTCAGACTGACTCAGACATTTGCCGTGTATGGACTACTATAGTACATTTTGAAAAATGGAATTATAGCAATTAATACATCAAATATTGGGGAGATGTGCTAGAATAGGGATAATAATCATGTAAAAAAGAATTTGAATTAACATGTTTCACTATTTGAAATATGAAACTCTGTTTCCTTATGTTTTCTTACAATATGGTATACTTTAAGGACATCTGCAAACAGACAATACAAGAGACGTGCAAACTTATCACTGAAAGTATAAGACGAATGATGAGCTAGCTTAGATAGATGGAGAGAGAGAGAGAGAGAGAGAGAGAGAGAGAGAGAGAGAGAGAGATATGGATGGATGGATGGATGGATGGATAGATAGTCTGGCAGGCAGATAGATAGATAAATAAATAGATTGGACATTTATAGATATCAAAGTAAATGCTCTTACCTGGACAGAACAGAACTAATGCACACATCAGAGATAGTTCTACTTCGGTATACTCGTGTCTTTGAATCTTTTCTACCACCTTCCTCAATGTTAAAAATAATTGACCAATTAGCCCAATGTACTCAAAACTATCCTTTGGAACAGCAAAACCCAGTTTGTTGTTCGTCCAGCCTTCACCGTCCAGTTCAACATTGCACGAATCATAGATGGCAGAAGATTCTAGAATACTGGCCTTAACCAGAATCTTTTGATCTTCATGGGGTAATGATTTGAACATAGGGATTTCCCGTGCAAATGATGTTATGAATCGAACTGTACTCGGCAGATATCGCAGGTAAAGCGTCCTAACATCATCCTCAGAGCGTATAACGTTCTTCTGAAAAGGACAGAAACCTTTAATTTAAAATTAAAAACATCCCTAAAAGCAGCCATGCTTAATGTTTTGACTGCAAGTATATACCGTAATCACTGTAAATCTTGGGACAATATCTTATAAATCTTGGGACAATATCTTATAAATCTTGGGACACTACAAGTTTTTGAACACCCTTAATTATTTTCAAAATTATACTAATACTATGCAAAATATAAGACAATAAAACTTGCCAATTATTTCTTTGAGATTTTACAGATAAATTATACAATCTGACCAATGATGGCAGTAATAAGTATCACATGTTTCAATGGTCAAAGTGTAAAATTCTGTAAAATTGTGTTATCATAATTTGTTCCTAAATTTATTTTTTTTTTAACGAAAACAAAAGAAGGAACTTTCATTTATTTTTCTTTCAATTAATCAATCTGTTATTTCGAAGTAGTATATATATGCACTTGCACAAAATATATTATACAACCTCTAGTACATTCTATGTGTATGTTCATTGCGTTCGTGGACTGTAAGTTATCAGTGGTATATTTTTAGAACTGAAGAAAAAGAAATTAACCACACCAATCATGAACAACCAATTTCCCTGATCTCACCCAGTCTCTTAAGACCATCAGCTAGGGCACATTCTGGGAGTCACACAATAATCTCGTCGATTGAGACTAAAATTCTGCAATATTTCCCATGGCTTCACTTCCACATTATCAGATATTCATACTAACTTAAGTCAAAGACATAGTGACCACTTGAATATACTATCTATGACCAACGTTATCTCTAAGGAATGTACACTAGTGAGCGCCGAGCAAAGGCCACTGAGCAGACTGCAAAATCTATTGAGCAAATGTTTTTACGGAAATTGTAATATCAGGCAGGATGCGTCAAAGTGGGTGGAGAAGTCAAGAGTCACGACCCCTCCACCCACCCACCCACCCAAAAAAGGAGGGGGGGCTAACCATGATAACCGTAACATTCCTACAGATCTATATAGACTTTAAACGGGCAGTAGTAGTCCACAAGAAATCAAAAGAATTATCTCTGCGCGTAGAATACATTTAGCTGTGCTAAGACATCAAACAAGCTGCGCGTACGCGAATCTTAGCAGGGAACATTGTCTATGACTGGGACCAATTTACTTGTACATTATATTAAGAAAGTACACAAAAAAATGGGGTTCTATTGTTTTAATGGGACTCTCTCTCTCTCTCTCTCTCTCTTTCTCTCTCTCTCTCTCTCTCTCTCTCTCTCTCTCTCTCTCTCTCTCTCTCTGAAGGTAAAAATATTGTGAAAACATATTTTCATTAACTTGAATACTTTAAACGTTACCCTTGTCTTACCATATGAGGATTAATGCGCATGGCGAACTCGTCATACATAGTGCTGGCCTTCCGATAAGCATCGTGGATTGTTAGCACTAATTGCTCTGTGCGCACTTGTCGGTCCAAATAAAATGTGCCATTGGAAGGCATATACATAAAACACGACTTGGATGGACGATCTTTCTTTGGGCACCGTCCTAAACGAACAGCTGGGGAGAAAAGATAAACAAAATGTAATAATCTACCAAATAAGGTAGAACAACCTTAAATTACAACTGATAAAACAACAATAAAAAAAGTTACAAATTTAATCTTTTCTGATAGAAATGATTCTTGTAAATTAAATGGATATTTGTCTATCGTACAAAATGATCTTATCCAAAAATTACCCTTACAGAATGGTTACAAAATATTTTTCTAAATTGTATTGGATTTAAAAATGTTGTTGCATTTCGAAATATATATTATATTATCTGAATAAAAGTAATTTAAATTATAGATATAGAATACATGTACAAACTGGAAAATTTAACGAAATACAGGTAGGTTCTTTTTAGACTTTTTTCACATTTTTCTTTTCCGTAATGAGGACAATGTTTCTTGCCTATTTATAATTTAAATGAACAAAATGATACACTCTTTTAAGGAAGTGTAAGATAGGAATACAAGTATACGGGTTTTGCGTTCTATTGACAGAAAATGTGGTCATGATGACCGAGACATCTAAAGAAGAGACGATTAAAAAAATAAAGAACTTTCTAATAAATAATTTAAAAACCTGAGTCCAAATTCTACTTTTTCTAAATTTTTGTATGACCAGACAAGAGAAAAATACGCACCATTTGAGAACAGCGCTTAAATACGATGCCTAAAGACTTAATACTAGGCTGTGGATGGAAAAATCTATGAACGTTTGTGTATGTGTACGTTTGGAGGGGGGGTAGCGCGGTAGGTGGAGTTCCTGAAAACCTGTAGAACATTACCACCCCCTATTCGGCCCTGAACATAGAATAACATATACTGTTTTACGTTCATCACGTGCACATGTGATTCAAATACACCGACTGTCAAATGTGCCAGAAAACTCCAAGACAGTCAGTCCGGTGTCATTACAGTAGTTCTGTCTTCGTAAAAAAAAAAGTGCATTTGTTCTGGTAGACAAGTAGATAAAATCGTAGTCCGATACATTAGCCACGAAATCAGTACTGGTATTGAAGACGCATATACAAGGTTACGGGCTGGTAGCTCAGTATTAAAATCGACTCTGAAATGCTTATCTTGGAAAATATCCAAAAGAAATTTAAACAAAGTATTGTAATGAGGTATCTCAACCGTAAAGGTCTATGCAGCACTTCCAGAAAGCCAGAAAAAAAATGTCTTTCTGTATATTGCATTATTTAGATTCCTTGAAGCAACCACCCTTCTAACCTTAAATTTAATTTTACATTATCTTGCTTAAGACAAGATATAGGGATAAACTTGACTGACCAGTATGATGCCCCTATCTCCTCAGGACGCTGTCTGAACTGATACTGCATATATTAAATATAAATGTATATCTTTCGAATTACTGGATATAAAATTGTGAGCGACCCCTTAAACCTATGCTGAAAATGTGCTTCACTATGCTGCAGTTGTATGTAATGTCGTATGATTTTTCTATATGAACGCTTCACTAAAAAAAATGCTTTATATCTGACAAGATGGTGTATTGTGCTTCTCTGTCGTCTGAATCCACAATGAACGTCTGATTGAAGTTGGGGGGGGGGGATGTTGACTTTTGTCGGAATCGAGATATTTCTCTTCCGTTTCATTGTTTTGCAGATACAACTATTGGTAACAATATGGTGCGATAGTTGGACTGGTCAACATCGTCCTCTCTAGGATTTGGTTATTGTTGTTGTTGTTGTAGTGTATAACGCCATTTTTCAGCACCAGATAGGCTATACATGGCGGCCAGTATAAATGGTGGAGGAAGAACCTCAGAAAGCCCCTGAAGAACCACCGACCCTTGAGAAGCTACTGAAAAGCTTTCTCACATACCAACATTGGCCGAACCCGAGACTAGAATTCATGCAGACAGAGGTGAGATGGCAGTGATCCCTAACGGTGAGCGCTTTAGACCATTAGCCCACTCAGGGCCTCTCAGGATTTGGTAATCATATCATTGTTGTTTTTCACCAATGCTGCAGGATATCTCCAGTTTCCCAAATTTTACTGAAAATAAAGATATTTTAACTCTCTGAGAGTGAACAATGTTCTGTAATCTTCCCCGTAAGAATATTTACAATTAGACAACGTTTTCCTTCCGGTTTTGAGCCGGCTGACGTTTTAAGTATGAATCTCTTGCTATGTCATTTTCGAGAAGATTCGGACTATGAATCGGAGATTTCTGGACAGGGTCATGACTATTTCATCAGATATCATTAAATTTTTTGATGATGATGCTTTTAGCCAATGATTATTTCATACCACATTCCATACTGATTGAATAGCGGAGAGAGAGAGTTCATCCTGGAGACATAGCATCTCTATAGCTTCATCATGCTCTCTTTCTATCCTTTTTGATGGCACGAAGAGATTTTGCTCAGACTGAACGGTATTTATTCAGGTTTTCAGTTGTTGGCTTGGCACTGCAATGTTTAAGGAACATTTTCCCCCGATTTCTATTGGCATCTTTGCATGCATCGTCTTTTCAAGATTTCTTGACACGATTCGGAATCGCGGAAGATTTTTGGTACTGATCAAGTGCATTGTCAAAACGATCAGCTGTTAAATTTGATCCACTTCCCCAACGGTTAAATTCAATGTCCATCTATGTATTATCTTTTAGAGGTATTACTTCTTAAGAATACTGGAAACTGATAACTACCACAAACTGGCCGAGATTTAAACAATAAATTTCTTTCTGGCCAAAAGGACAAGTAGATTAAGGTATTTACTTTTTTCCTCCTAATCTTCACCAGTCCTTCCCAGCAAAACAATGTCAAACCAACATGCCATCGTAGTAGTGAAATCACGAAAGCTGCAAGTTGACAAGTCGGAAAGAACATTTATTAATCTAGGAATAACAAACAACCGTTAATTTCGAGTCCTTCCATTGCACTTCCGTTAAGCATCAGACGCGCAGACGATAAAGGTGTTATGGAGACCCTGGTCGCAGTCGGGTTAGAAATTATAAATCAACGAATGAACTGAATAAAATTTATTGACATTTTATCTTGTTTATGCTTTTCGTTACTGAAATCGGCAGGGGGGGGTACAAACAAACGGAGATACACACTCAGACTATATATAGTCTGCTGGATGGAGGAAAAAAAACAAGAATTCAGGATTCTTCTTATTAACTGTCAAATGTTGAAACCTTCGATGATATTCTTCAGCGATAACACAGGTTTCAAATTTGTTGTTTTCCGTACACATAATGGATGCCAGCTTGACACCGTTTTCATTCAGGACAAAGTAGACGCCATTAGAAAGCACCCATGTCATAATGAACATCCATTCATGGAATTTAGTGTTTGCAATGTTGGATGTATGACTGGCGCCATTTTTATTTAGAATCTGGAGGGGGGAATAACTCATTATGAATACACATTCAAGGGGACGAGTGACAATTATATTTTAAACGGGCACTCACCAGTTATTATATACTTTTGAGAGGGTGACATATGTAAGGTGAAGTTGTTTGCATTTGAAACATGCACAGTGGTCAGAATATTTGCATAACTTTATGCTACTTTGATGTAATGTTGCTGATGTTTATTTGGATATTGTATTTGTGAAAAATTGTACATGATCTAAGCATATTGCTAACTAAAATGACTAATTGTATTCAAAACATCTGCCTGGAATAGTCTAAAGTACATTTTCTTTAGCAGCTATTAAAGAAATAAAGAAAATTAAGTTTGCAAGACAAGACAATATCAGCCTCTAAAAGTGCAATGAATAAATTACCAAATATATAAAATGTCATAAAAAGTTATCGGCTCTATTTGTTTACCAAAGCTGGTGTTTACCTTATAAATCGAACGTGTACTTTGCATCGTCTATCAATGTCAGTCGATGGTCTTACCAACAGTATTCAGCCATATCGTTTTAATGTTCTGGACACCCGTATGTTTTGGTCTAAATCTAATGTAATTTACTCAGTGATGTCGTGTTTCATATCATGACTCGCTTTCTCTATATTGAAAACACGATACATTCAGTTGACTGTTTTTACCTTGTAATTTGTGTGTGTATATATATATATATATATATATATATATATATATATATATATATATATATATATATATATATATATATATATATATATATATATATATATAGAATATATGTATAGCAAGTACGCTGTATCAATGATATACCACGAGATGTATAAATTTTTCATTAAAAGGAAACGAGGCTTGCCCGAGTTTCCTTTTAATGAAAAATTTATACAACGAGTGGTATATCAATGATACAGCGTACATACTATACATATATTTTATTTATATCACATACAAATACAAATATTTGCAAGTTGGAGTTACGATGTGTTCCTGATATATTGCCCGAGTAAATGACCTCCTCACAACCAAGTGGCTGTCTGCTACAAAATCTAGTTCTACGATTTTTCTTGTTATTCACAATCACATATTCAAATTGATAAGTTGATTGTTTTCTTTTTCATTTTCTTTTTTTATTCACATTTATTAAATCAATATAAGACACACGCATTATTTAAACATAAAATATGCTGTTGTGTTGTTTTTTTAATGAAGAAAGTAGTGCACTGCAAACACGGTGATCTTATTATAGACTATGCATTGACCTACTGTCGTATGGAAATTCGCGTGGAATATAAACGAATTGGAATCACGAACCAACAAGAGGTAATTAAAATATTTTAATATATTGACAGTTCAACTAAGTCATCATTTTGATTTAATTAGCGATTCTACTGACTAAACATCTCTCTCTCTCTCTCTCTCTCTCTCTCTCTCTCTCTCTCTCTCTCTCTCTCTCTCTCTCTCTCCGTCTTGACTAACATTGCCATCATTCATAGGTCCAGAGACATCGTCGTATGACACAAGCAAAAATCCACAACGCTTGTATTTTCGTGTATTTTTGCTCCAGAGGGGGGGGGAGCTGGCGACCATTTGGACAGTTTTATATTTAATTATTAATACTCGATTAAAACGGGTTTCAGAAACAACAACAAAGGCTTAAAACACAATACAGTATGTGCGCATCGTAACCGACAAATTTAACATGTAGGCCTTGTGTGTCGTCTGACGATTGCAACTATGTATCATTGATATTATGAATACTATAGATAAATCCCAGGAAAGCGTAAGCATCGGTTTACGAGGAAACAAGAGTACTGTGGGTTACTTGGTACAAGTTAAGCTTTAATGTTTTCGTCCAGCGCAATATATTTCTCTCTCACTCCAGATTTGTGCTTATTTTGCATGAGAGGGGGAGAGGAAAAAGACAGGATTCCGATGAAATTGTGTATCATTTTAATATTTAGAAAACAGGGACTATTAATATTTGTGTCGTTAATTTCATGTCATTTATGATTAATGAATGAGTAGAAACTCTTCATAGAGCTATAGGCCTACGGTAGAAAGAATGTTTATATATTCGTATTATTGCGCTATGGGCGGATAACTATTTGATATACCAATAGTATTGGTATATAGATTTGCTTTATACCAACACTTTAAATGCCATGTTATTTTTAATGTATGTGGTATAAATATATATATATATATATATATATATATATATATATATATATATATATATATATACCTGGTCATATTTATCAGGCACAACTAGTCATATTGCGACACTTGGACTGTATTTAGGCGCCCGGTTTGAGATTCCTACCCACACGCTCAAAATATATTGTCAGATATTCTTAAGTGTGCTTGTCCTAACCACCAGAGTAGATTTTCAAACAAAATTCATAGTGGACGCTCGGAATGTTCTGTCATCTTTGATTCCATTTACTCGTACTTCATATGTGGAGCGAATTAATAACTTTTTCATAACTTTGTGGTGAGAAGAACCGCGCAGACATTGTTCTTGCTTTACGAACCTTGTTGTTGTGTAACGCCCACGAAAACGCATGAACAATGGGAGCGCATGCACTGTACACATTGCTGTAAGAAAAATCCTGGTGTTAATTAGGAATGTACAGATACTTTGTACAGTCGCGCGGGCTTTGACGACTTCATTGCAAGTTTCTTGACATCGTGATAAGATTAAGGGACGAACACTGTACAAATATCCGATGTTATTTAACTGCTAAACGCTAAATCGCCTTCCCAATGATTAAGGTTCCCGCTCGGATTCCCTCTTATTTCTTTGAATCTAATGCACCTTTATTCAAAATAGTTTCAACACTATTCTATGGAATAGACACCGGTTCATGCTATACCATGATAATGTCTTGTTTGTTTGCTTTTTATTTATTCGTCTGTTGTTTTTTTTTAATCCAGTGGATTCTAAGCAGGTCCTCTTTACAAAATGGGTTTTAATTACCTTTCCCGGTCGTTATGGTGGACAACAATGTGTGTGTGTGTGTGGTTGTGTTTCGTTGTGTGTTTTCCAACACAATATGTGCAATATATATGTATATATCTACAAAAGATATTTATCTAATCCTTTTTATCTTATTGTTACACATGCAAATATGTAAATAAAACGAATTTTAATTCTTATTTATTATTTAGCAGGTATATGTGCTTTTACGTTGCATTAAAAATATGTAGTACAGTTTGCTCTACAAGAACGCAAAGAAAATAAATTTTAAGTGTATAATTCATTTTATTTTAATACGTTCATTTTTATTTCCAGTTTAAACCTCAGCTTAAGATATTTTTACTCCTTAAAGCGCGATTGCAATTATTTGCCCAATCTTAACATTTTCTTAACGTATTGTATGTACAGTAATTATTCCAACTGTATTATCTTAAAGTATAGTATTTACAGTAATTACTCCAACTGTATTATCTTAATGCATTGTATTTACAGTAATTACTCCAACTGTATTATCTTAACGTATTGTATTTACAGTAATTACACCAACTGTATTATTTTAATGTATTGTATGTAGAGTAATTACTCCAACTGTATTATCTTAATGTATTGTATTTACAGTAATTACTCCAACTGTATTATCTTAATGTATTATATTTACAGTAATTACTCCAACTGTATGATCTTAATGTATTTTATTTTGCAGTGAGAGTTCATCTTTGGGATCTGTCCGGAAGTCCCGAATATATTGATGTGAGAAAAGAACTCTGTGGTCAGTGTGATGCTATATTTTTTGTGTACGACATTACCAACCAAGCTTCTTTTGATAGCTTATATATATGGATGAAATAAGTGGTGAAATACAGTAGCGGCAATCCGGAATTGGTTCTAGTCGTAAATAAGGTTATCTTATCTTCTTTTGTGTATTCCAGTTTGTTGACATTGAATCCTGTTATCGTTAAGTTAATTCCAATATACAAATGTTCAATAAAATAGTCAATTAAATAGTGTTAATAAATGGCCAAATATTTATTCTTGTTAGGCAGGCAGACACATACTACTTCTTGGATATTGTACAATTCGACCGCATAAAGGCAGCGTATGTAATGAAACAATTTTTAAAAATATCTTATAGACATACACAGATTTTATGACTGTTTTAGGATCAAATATCTTGTGCTCGACAAAGCCTCGATGAATGAAAATATAAATCTGAATCCATCGACTGTCGTTGATTTTTCTCAACAATCCCAATATAAAATTATTTCATTTAATAAATGGTATGAACCTATTTTTGCGAAAAGATAATACAATTTATCACATAACTGTTGTACATTTAAGGTTTAAACTTATGTGTATTTTAGAAGAATACCAGATTACCCTAATATAATTGTATTTCATGACGTCATTAATTCAGATAAGCTGAAGAAATAAGAAATAGGGGTTTTGACATACTGAATCTTTTATAAAAATTGTATTTCGAGGGATGTTTTTCAATTCCCACAATATTTTTTCCCCTTTGAAGAAATGCCTTTGTTTTTCATAATGATAACATTCTCATGCCAGAAGGTTCTTATACGTTGGCAGATGACTGCCTATTACTCAATCCTGAAAATTTATGCCAAATTATGTGGGGGTTTTCTCGAAAAGATCAGTAAATGTGTCTACATTTATACTGGTAGCTCCATATATGCGATCTGACAATCAAAAAAATGAAAGTAATTTTCTTAAAGATCAAAATTCCATTGTTAAACTTCTTTCGAATCCTGTATCTACTTCTCAATTTTTAGCTTACATGGCCGTAACAAAAAGTAAAGCTTATTTATTTGTCTGGCGTCGGTTGTTAACACTATGAAAACAAAGTCATATGGGCAACGATCTTTTGCATAACAGGGCCCGCCGATGTGGAACGAATTGCTCAATGAAATCAAATTAGACAGAAAGACACAGTGGTCTCTTTTAAGAGTGCTCTTAAAACTGACCTTTTTCGACTGCAATAACAAACTTAGAGACCTAATAATGTTTTGTATCTCATATGTTTGCAGCATGTTGTTTTGTTTTTCAGTTTCATGGTTTTTGTTATTTCTTTTATGTAGTGTAGTCATATAATTATAGATGTTGTAAATTGCTTAGAGCTTCTAAAGATTAGGCGCTATACAAAGTCCTCATTATTATTATTATTGTTATTATTAATATTATTATTATTATTAACAATTTTAACATTTCTTCAACAACAATATTGAAAAATTTCACAATTTTGCACAGCAGAGCATTGAGATCTTTGAAAGTTTTATAAACTGATACCAGGCGTTATTAAATATCGCCGCCGTTACTGAGAAAATAAAAGAGAAACCTTTATACGATTTAAAAAAAAAAAAAACCTCGTAAAAGAACTACAGTAAATGTGTCAGATAGCACCATGGCTTAAAACGCTTTCACGTTTGTACAAATAAAGCTAACGCTGCCATTAAATAAGACCACTGTTAATAAACTGAGAAAATAATTTAAGCTTCTTATGAGGAAAATAACTGCTGAACAGTTTAAGCAATTAAGACCATTTTATTTTAAACAAATGCTGATGATTTGACGTCAAAAAAGTATTAATACGCCGACAAATTATCCCTTCATACTTGATGATGTTGATTTTCGGGTGCAGGATTGATATCACCTATTCATTAAAAGCTTGAATTATTTTCATCAAAGTTGTCTGCACACGTCGGTGTACATTTTATACACATAGCGGTGTCTTTCGTGGCTGTATACCTACCGTCTGCTGAAGGATTCTTTTGTGACATATATATATATATATATATATATATATATATATATATATATATATATATATATATATAAACATGATTTGCTCAGTAATTTAATATATATATGTATATATATATATATATATATATATATATATATATATATATATATATATATATATATATATATATATATATATATATATATATATATAGTGTGTGTGTGTGTGTGTGTATATATATAGTGGGTATATTAAATTACTGAGCAAATCATGTTTGATGACTTGTATGGAATGGCAGAACCATCTATCCTTTGGCCATTTTTAATTTCGTGCTTGATATGGTTGCTACTAATTACCGGTATGCATCTAAAGTGTACGTGGGTTTGTTCCGAATCATTTGCGTGCAGCAGAAATGCACATTGTAGTGAACAGGTGAGATCAAACCCACAATATCGTCCATCAGCATCAACACAGCTTTGTGAGTTGATTTATCGGGACAATAATTGCGATCTAAAGCCCATTTTGGGTCACTTATTCCTTATTAAATTTCTGTAAGTGTGATTGTAATTTAATAATAAAAAAAAACAGGAATCCCTTTTGAAAATAAATATCTCTGGTCATTTTTTGTTTTCATGTCAATTTTCAGTTATTATGAAACCTCAGCTGCTACCGGTGATGGGGTCGATACATTCTTTACGGAACTTCTTACCGCCGTTCTTAAAAAGAGGAAAACTGGGATGATATAAGAAGACTGGGATGTTATTTAATGTCACGTAAATGTAAATATGGAACTAACAATGACGTAATAAACCATACTGTTACCCAGGGAACGAATGCGGAGTTCTAAGCACGTGCAAAATTGACATATTGTGGTTTTACATTCTAGACTTAGCTTTACATTTTATTATTTATTTTTTTACACGCAAATGATAGCTTTTCATCGAGATTCAACAGATTAAATCCCTTAGATATACTCTAAATAAGGACAGTGTGTCTTACAAACATGCTAGTGATTGAAAGGAAACCCAAGATAGCGTGACCGTCTACATGTACTATGAAACTGATGTTTTCAGTGTACAAACGAAACATAATTAAGCTAGTACTTTTAAATTTTAGTTTGGTTTGTTGTGTTGGTTATTTTGTTCACAGTTATAATAAAAACACAGTTAGGGATTAAGCATTCAAATATCTAATGTCAACCAACACAATGTGAGGAATTAGAAAAGTTAAAAGGAAGAATGTGTGTGTGTGTGTGTGTGTGTGTGTGTGTGTGTGAGAGAGAGAGAGAGAGAGAGAGAGAGAGAGAGAGAGAGAGAGAGAGAGAGAGAGAGAGAGAGTGTGTGTGTGTGTGTGTTGTGTGTGTGCGTGTGTGTGAGTGTGTGTGTGTGTGTGTGTGTGTGTGTGTGTGTGTGTGTGAGAGAGAGAGAGAGAGAGAGAGAGAGAGAGAGAGAGAGAGAGAGAGAGAGTTGGATGGACGTTTAACGTAGCTTTAATAAAATGTCTGTCATATCGCTAAGATGTCTGCAGTGTGGCAGTTTATAGTGTTGTCTAGTACTGGGGTACCATGCCGCAGACATGTAACATGTCCTTCCCATTCACATTATCCTGACACCAAGCCGATCAGTCCTAACACTAAACTCTTAATGCTGAGCGCCAAGCGAAGCAACTGTTTGTACAAATTTGGTACGTCTTTGGTATGATTCGTCCAGGATCGGACCTACGACCTCCCTCATCCGAGTCGCATTCTCTAACCACTAGCTCATCTGACCAATCGAACAAGGAAGAAAATAATGGATCATGATGAACCAGTGTATACACTCTCATGAACATTTAGACTATTATATATATGAGTGGAACAATTAGGATGGCTAGAGATATATGGCTGCATACATACGCACGCACGCACGCATGCACGCATGCACGCCCGCAAGCAAGCACGCACGCACGGGCGCGCGCGCACGCACGCACGCACGCACGCACGCACGCACGCACACACACACACACACACACACACACACATACATACATACATACATACATACATACATACATACATACATGCACTTCCTCCATTAATTGTGTTTTAATTGATAATGTGTATGGGGAACATTTCCCAAATAGCTTTGAAACCTGATCTATGATCCATTTCCTCCATTAATCGTGCTTTAACTGATAATGTTAATGTGGACTAAATAGTTATGAATCCTGATCTATGATCCATTTCCTCCATTAATCGTGCGTTAATTGATAATGTTAATGAGGAATAGATAGTTATGAATCCTGATCTATGATCCATTTCTTCCATTAATCGTGCTTTAATTGATAATTTTAATGGGGAATAAATTGCTATGAATCCTGATCTATGATCCATTTCCTCCATTAATTGTGCTTTAATTGATAATGTTTATGGGGAACATTTCCCAAATAGTTACTAATCCAAATCAAATTCTCGAGAACTATTGTTTACCGGAATTTCTGAATTTTTAAGGATCTTGCAAATATGTTAATATGTTCATATCTATTTTGTAAGGGTCTTTTGACTCAAATCATTTCAGGAATCAGTAAATCAATCCAGTCACCAAATCGTTTAAAAACAGCATTATATATATATATATATATATATATATATATATATATATATATATATATATATATATATATATATATATATATATATATATATATATACACGACAAGTGTAGCACTACATTACTTCACATAGTCACGTTTTCACAATACTTATTTTGGTCAGGGGCTATTGTGGGTGTTTCGCACTGGTTCTTTTTTTAAGCTTAAAAAGTCTAACAAAGAAAAAATACAAATCAGGGATGGAAAACATCTCTTATATGGTTTTATATTTTCACACTCCTCTTCCCGCCGGAACTACATCGGGTATAAATAGTTCGCAACTGCTCATGCACCTTACAGGTGATCCAATATATGGTAACATTTACAATAGATGTAAAATTAGTTTACGTTACCAACGGAACGATGAACAGATTATTGTGGACAGTTGGACAGAGAAGAGCAACGATAGTACATCAACTAGAAAGAAAGGAAAAACACTTCCATTTCAAAGATAAAAGGATACTTGCCAAACAAGTCTACGGGAAAGAAAGCATCTTTTATCAAGTTTTCCTTGCAACCCTATCAATATAATATGATCTTTTTCACACATGAAATCGTCAATCAATTACACGCAACTTTTCGTTATTGCTGTAGTAAAACTATTGTACAATATTACCGATAACAAAATCATTAAATGTTTTAATCTCAGGTATTGCAAATCAACACCATCGCAAACAATGACAATATAAATAAATGTAAGCAATTGTAAGTAATTTAATAGAGAATATAAATAAAACAGGCTCTAAAATTAGCGACGAATAAATTAAAAAAGAGAAAAATACACGTCAGTCACAAATATAATAACACAGACATATGTTTATTATCAATTAGGAAATTAAAGGTGTATTATATAGCATATAGACAGATAAGTATACATCGGGACATTAAAAGTGCTATACAAAGGGTGTGACGCAAACTGCATCATAACAACCATTAGAAAAAGATGAGAATATCAATCAACCACCAGTGTTTTGTTGAAGTCATTATAAAACAAAATTGTTGTGGGACAAGCTGTAGTAGTAATTGCAATATAAACATTGTGACCATGCTTTATCAGCTGGTACTACAGATACTAATAGAAGCAATATAAATATAATTCGAATGTAGTAATTAGTTGTAATTATATTGTCGAATATTTAGTAGTCGTATTGGTAGTGGTGATAGTGATGCTATCAGAAGCATACTACTACTAGTGGGGCCCCGGCTATTCGAGAACTGGACTAAAAGACACACGGTAATAATTATATGGGAGAACTGTGAACCAGTCTATAAATGGTTGAAGAAATATTAGATTATATACCGTTGTTTTTTTTGGGAGGTCAATAATTGGTTAATAATGAAAAGTAAAATTTTAGTAAAAGTATCTTTTCACTGTTTATCCTATCTGTAATTTTAACAAAATATAGACAATAATCTATTGCTGCAATTTTAGTATTTCTACAGGCTTGACATAGAGGTACTCACACATGAAGTAGCACCTGCTTCATTTGGTGCATAATCAATACATGTGTTTCATGCACATGTAGATAATACAAAAAATGCTGCGGCTCATATGGTGTTCTTCACACAGAAGCTTGCACCAAGGATAGTTGTGCATGGAGATATATGTCTGATCATTAGTACTAATAAATGTTACGTTATTGAATATTGAATATGATGGTGTTTCCATATGCTTACTATGGGAGTTGAATTGACCTATCGCCAGTTGTCAATTATTTTGCTCGTTTGACCAATCAGCGAGCGCTATTATGCACACATTCAGATACTGTTTACGTCCGCCATTTTCCTCCGACGAGCTGCTTCTGTCGATATCGAATCTGCTATTGTATATATTTACAAATTTTGCAAAGGTTTGGCAAATTTTTTATTCACAATGCAATGGGGGCAGTGCAATTATGATAGTTGTTACCCAGATCGTCAAAATGGAGGAGTTAATTTTATTCCCTTCCCGAAACCAAGACGTAACTGAATAGAGAAAAACTCGATCTATGGAGAACTCGCCCTGGGAGAACTCGCTCAACTTAATAACTTATTAAATTTATAAAATTTGCAATTTTTTAACTTTTCCATTTGATCAGCTCCGCTTCTGTACTTAACGAAAAATTAATGGTGTCTCTTCCTTTTGCTATGCTTTTAAAATCATTATATGCATTATAATATTATTTTTAGAGATAGTGTTATCAACATTGTTTATTACAATTACATATATAAACGAAACATGCGAACTAGATGCAGTATAAGTAAATTTAATCGTCAGGCGAAAATGATTTAGGCAATCAATACTTTTTTTTCCAGTTCTTCATTTGAATGCTTATAGATGCTTGTAATCTAAAACTCTGAACCAAAGTGATGGATGAAACTTTTAGCTTTGAATGAAATCCTTTTCTAATTCACACATTTAAGGAAAGAGCATGAATGAGCCGTATCAATACCCATTGATGTACCCATTATTTGTATGTAATTCGTATTATTAAATTGAACATTATTATTTTCCAAGATAAGATTTTATTATTTTACAAATATCTGCGCTAGATAGTGTGCTATTATTAGGATTATTATCAAGAAAATATCTGCAAGCTTCAATACCATCTACATGCGGAATTGTGGTATATAGTGATGTTAAATCTAATGATACCATGACTGACATTATCAGATTAGTTTTGAGGTGTACTATGTTAAGAGTGAAACTATCAAATTCCTCACATATTGAATTATTATTTTTAGCGATCTCATTAATGTATGTTGAAATTTTTTATTTAATTTCTAATTGACGTTCAACTTCTTGAACATAATCATCTTGATTCACAATAATAATAAACTCATCCTTTTTTATCACTATACTGTCGTCATGCATTAGATTATATACAAACTTAATTTCGTCCTTAAAAATATTCCTATGATATTGCTTTAATTTAGTTAATACCTCTTTTGTGATCGCGCATATACAAAATTATTATAAATATGAATCACGTAAAAGATGACTTAATTATGTTATAAAAAGGTTATTTGGGTGAGAAGTTTTGGGATGACTACTCCAACCAATTGGGGCGACTTCTCCAACCACTCTGGGGCGACTTCTCCAGATACGTGGGGGCGAGTTCTCCGCATACCGACGTAACTGAGAGAAGTGCAAGCGATGGATAAATGCTCTCGCTTTCTGTTTGTGTCTCAGTGTTGTTTCATATGGCAAATATTCCTCACCGATATCGTCTGTTATATATTTTAATGTTATCACGCCCGCCATTTTCACATAATGTTTGTCGGAGGTCAAGCTGTTGTCAAGTCACGTGTTCGGTAGGGGGAGCGATCTAAATTCTGGCGTAATGTCAATTAGTACCGTTACTCCTGTAGTGCTCGCCTTTACTGATCACTCCCATTTCACCTCTGTCCGCGTGGATTTGACTCTGACTCGCTCAGTGTGGATATGTGACAAAGCTCGACGGTATCTGGTTAGATTGTTCTTTTCCGGATTTTCCCGGGTTCTTTCTCCATCGGTTAAACTGGCCGCCATGTATAGCCTATCACTTTTATCAACGTTATATCTGAGCCTGTATTATACTATCTAACCAGGCTAGTTTGTATCACATGCCCTAGAATATTATTACGTTTGAGGCGGATTAGGAATTCAACTGACCTAACTGTATTGAACCATTTTCAGCTCCTGGTAACAGCAGACATTTTGTGAATTAACAATCGGATACACACTGGCGATGGGTACGTATTTGTCTTGTCACATTCATGTACTTGTTTTTTTCCAAAGTACATGTAAGAATATAATATGTAACTTAGGTACAAATTTAAACAACATGGCTGACAGAATGGCTTTTATGATTCAAATCATTTCAACTCGGGTTGTTTACTTAATTCATTTCTTCGATTCAATAAAGGAAATGTTACTATTTATGTTATGTCGATTACAACAAATTCTATAACATTTTAACACTTCTAATGTATTCAGGATTAATGATCCACGTCGACCGCTACCGTATGTTTCGACGAAACCGGGGCCGCCTTATGCAATTAGGCACAGTGGGCACTGTGACTAGGGCCTACGAACTTTTAAGGGGCCTACGAAAGTCAGAAAATAAAGTATTGAAAACATAAATTGAGTACTTCACCTAAAAATATGGCAGAAATTGCAGATACAAATTTAATAACGTTTGTAACTCTAACAGTGTAAGATGAGCACTTGAGTTGTGTTACAGTATGTTAACTTATCGGCTCTTTGCATTAGCAAAGTCACATATAATGTCCTCAAATGTCATTTCCCTCATCAAGTCCTTTTCAATTGAAAGTAGTGCCAGGGAGGATAGTCGTGTTTGTCCCATCGTTGACCGAAGAAAAGTTTTTATCAGTTTCAGTTTGGAAAACGAACGTTCACCTTCAGAACTTGTTCTAAAAATTGAAAGGTAGATTCGGAAAGCAATATTTACATTTGGAAAACTTGCCACAAACTTATTCTCTGTTTGTGCCCTAATTATTTCAGGCACAGTTTTATTGTTATCAAACATTCGTGAAAACAAAATAAACTCATCAGTAAATGCCTCTTCCAGAGCTGATGGATACATCTAAATTAATGCCATGGCATTAGAAACTGTTTCATCAGTTGACACCGATATGTTCAAAAGAAAGTTAAACATTTCATGTAGTGTTGAGTAAGCTGCTCGCCTTTTCCCAATGTCGGTAATAAGTCTATCTATGATCTTGTAGAAAGACTGAGTACGGAACTTGTCACAAGCACCCGGATCAGTATTATCCACAACTTCATCATAAAATCGGTGTCGCATTCGCTTGCGTTGTGTACATTCCTTGTAATCCGATTGTGTCAGATTTTTTGCCATACCTTCATACATTTCAAATTTATCGCGTGTATAATGAAAGTGTTGTATAAGACTGTCATACAACTTTATATGGTACTCAACTCAATTCCAGGCTCCTGTAGAGCTTTATTGACATTATCAATTTTTTGGAGTAAATCTTTCCAAATCACACACATTAACGCTGCCTCGAAATGGTCCAACTTTTTAATTAGTGATTTTGCTTCACGAACAGATGCTGGTGGTTGACGTTCGCTTCCAGTAGCATCAGACAATACTTGTCGAATGTCCTTATAATTGGCATAAAATTCTCTGGTAGCGTCCTTTCGTGCTGACCACCTTGATGCTGATAGCCCTTGCAGCACAAAAGGTGTTTTTATTCATGCGTTCTGTAAATTGTAACCATCACTGTGGTGAAGCTGAGAAAAATGTGTAGACCGACTGAACAATAGCAAAATAGTTTACTGCAGCTTAACAGCTTAACAGCTCTCCACAGCAGATCAACCAACCAAATTTAGGCTGTGGGCAGCGCATGACACCCATTCAGCTAAATTGTTAATCTCTCTAAATCTATCTTGTACCCCAGAATAAATGCCATTCATGTTGCTGGCATTATCACATGACTGTGGCCTGCAATTTGCGACATCCATACCATCAAGTCTAAGAGTACTCAGCAGAAGATCGAAAAAGTATTTACCATCGTGCTGTTCAAATTGGAATAAACTGAAGAAACCACTCTATTACAGTTCCATTTTTGAGAACGTAGCGAATAACAAGTGTAAGCTGATCCACATGACTCATGTCTGGAGTTGAATCGATACTGATTCCATAAGACTTAGCATTCTTGATTTCAGAAATTATCTGCGTGAATACTTTGGATCCTAATAAATCAATAAATTCATCACATATACTGGCAGAAAGATATGATACATTCCCCTTTTCGGGATTTCCATATCTCTCAAATGTGTTCCTTTAGAAAAGGATCAAATTCAGCTAAAAGGTCAATGCAACCAAGATAGATTCCATTGTTAGGACAGTTATGTAAATGACTGTCACCACGAAAACTAATCCTCTTCAGCAAGAAATCTGATCACGGCAACAATTCTCTTCAGGGCATCAGTGTAGTATTTGCCCAATTTTTGCTTCTCCTTTCTGCAGTTCTTCGTAAATTCTAGTTGTCTTCTGGCGTTCCAACATCCTTGACAGAGCAACAATATGATCCTTCGATTTCTTATGTGATGTAATCCTTGCAATTTCGTTTAACCAGTCATCGAAACCATCTTGAAAACTCTTTGGCACAACCGGCGTTGTAACCAAACAGCTTGCACACATAACACAACACTTTACCAGTTGAAAGAGAATAGAGAAACCAGTCTCTCGTAACAATTTCACCATTTGTTAATTTTCTCACAAAATATGTTTTGCATGCATATCTGATAATGTCGCCAAATTATCTACGCTGTAATATGCAATCAGACACCAAATTCTGAGAAGGGATATTTTCTGCATAATAACTTATGAGATATGCGGTTATTTTCCATTTAGCTGGATCATTTGAATAACTATATTCGTTACCGTGCTTCAAATCGGCATATCCTACTGTACTTATCACTGTCAGATAAGACACAGTAGCTTCAGCATGACATATCGCAGAATTCGCAGATACCTGTTCCTTTATAACAGTTGTTTCACTTTGTTTGGCATAGTCGGTCAGCATTATTTCTGGTATTGAGATATTGTTGGTGTCCATTGTGACAGATGAAGTAAATGAAATGTCATTACCACTAGTATTACCAGTAATGCAATGGGTATCTCTGCTCACTAATTGGAGCAACGAACCATGCATTATTTTTCAACGCCTTTTCTTTCTCATTTTTTCTTTCATTGTTCAAATCCGCTCTCGTGTTTCCTCTTGTATCCATCAGACATAGTGATTTGAAAGTAATTGCTTTGTTTAAAAACCTTTTAAGAAACTTTAAGTAGACGATTAACGAATGCGCCTGGGGTAACACCAGAAATAACTGCATCAATGCATTGAATAATTAACATTGCGAAACGTTAATTGCGATTTGAATTCGAAAATGGGAGCGGGTGCATCATGTTTATTAGACAAGAAGTCAGGAAATAATGTGAAAGTGTTTAGCTTTAATGCATAGTTGGTTACTTAGTTGGCAGTTTAAGTTGAGAAGGGCATACGAATATAAGAGTGCCAATGGACTACGAAGACCTTAAAACGGACCTGGCTGTTCGTAATATGTTTGTAAGTCTTTAGGATAACACGACCTACTGTGGCGGTTGCTTTAACAACTAGGTCACCGGAGTGGTACTCTCGGTAGTGAGACCCACGCTGATATATATATATATATATATATATATATATATATATATATATATATATATATATATATATATATATATATATATATATATATATATATATATATATATATATATATATATATATATCTGCATCAGGTCCATTCATAAATATCTTTCAGTTGATAACCACAATTTAATACTTTGTGGGACTTATCAAACACTTTGTAAATTGAAATTCTGCATTTGTAATTACTTTTTCTAGGCTACCCAAGTCTTTATTACTTTGTCTGAATTACATACACCTGCAGATACAGGAGTAAAGTATTCTAACTGTATGTCTGTCTGTCTGTCTGTCTCTGTCTGTCTGTCTGTCTCTGTCTGTCTGTCTGTCTCTCTCTCTCTCTCTCTCTCTCTCTCTCTCTCTCTCTCTCTCTCTCTCTCTCTCTCTCTCTCTTTCTCTCTTTATGTAACTTTCCACTTGACTTTTGTCTGAAAACTTATTATCAAACGTTATGTTCAAACTAGTGTTGTCATTCTCAGTGAACACAAATTTTTTGGCAGTAAATATCGTGATATCCCCATCAATTCATCGCTGATAATTAAAGTACTTCCCTATTATCCACAGCGGTAAAAGCGTTCATTTGTATCCAATATTGCTACAGATATTAAAATCATGCATGTATGTTGACATTGTTGACTAATTTCACATTGTCATGCAATAAATCATTTCGGATATTTAATAAGTGGACTATCTTTGAATATTTCAAGTTATAAACGTTGTTCCAGGCTGTATCGAATGCCAGATCAGTCATGTAAGAGTAAATGGATATGTTATAAATTGCATTCCGTTGGGGTAACGCAGTATATTTGTCACATGTAAGATAACAAGGTTCTCTCCAAAGCAAATAATCCTAATCAAGCTGTACTATTTAGTTCATGTTACTAGCTTACGTTAAAGATATGATATCTTTTAAGAGTGCTCTTAACACTCACCTGTTTCGACTGCAGGGACAAACTTAGCGACCTAATCATGTTTTGTATCTTATATGTTTTCAGTATGTTTTTATGTTTTCCAATTTCATTGTTTTTGTCAATTGTTGTTCTGTAGTGTAGTCATGTCATTATTGATGGTGTAAAGCGCTTAGAACTTCGTAAGATTAGGCGCTATACAAAGTCCTCATTATTATTATTGTATCGCCCTTGGCACAGTACGGAATCTACTCTTCTGAAAGTATTTAGTGACATTATCTCTGCTTTGGATAGTGGAAAGATTACAGTCCTCACTCTCCTGGATTTATCTGCAGCATTTGACACAATAGACCATGGTATATTACTTCACGGTCTCCAGCATGTATTTGGCATTCATAATATAGCCTTACAGTGGTTCAAGTCCTACTTAGTCAACAGGAAACAAATTATATCTGCAAATGGAATACACTCCAGCACAGTTGACATATGTTGTGGTGTTCCACAGGAATATGTTATTGGACCTGTTCTCTTCATTCTGTATACTCGGCCGCTCTCAAGTGTTATAGATCATAGCCCAGTGTCGCACCATTTGTATGCTGATGACACCCAGACATACAGTTTTAGACACCCAACTGAAGATGATGCTACCATCCATGGAGTAGAGAAGTGCATTTCGGATGTGAAATCTTGGATGACATGTAACAAGCTGCAGATGGATGATGATAAAACTGAGGCTGTTCTGATCACACAAAGACTTTCTCATTCACATCCTTTACCTCAGACAATAAATATCAGCAACACCAACATTAAATTCTCACAGTCAGTACGGAACCTAGGCATTACTCTAGACAGTACTTTCACATTGCACCAACATGTCATGAACATATGCAAGGCTGCATATCTTGAATTGAGACGCATCAGTTCTATTCGTAAATATCTTTCAGTTGGTGTTTATTAGTACTTTCAAGACTGGACTATTGTAACTCAATTATGTCTGGTTCGTCACAATATTTACTCCAGAAACTTCAAAATGTTCAAAACACATGTGCACGGATCATCTTTAGAGTACCTAGATCAGAGCACACATCACCACTGCTCTGTGCCCTACATTGGCTATCAATTCTATACAGAATCAAACACAAAATTTGTTCTCTGTGCTATGTTTCAATGACTAACTCCAGTTCAAGATACCTATCCAGCTTCACCCATGTGTATACACCAGCTAGATCCTTACGCTCTTCTTCTGATAATCGTATACTCATTGTTCCCAAGGTGAAAACAAAGTCATATCGACAACGTTCGTTTGCACAGCAAGGCCCGGCGACGTGGAACGAATTGCCCATTGAAATTAGACACAAAGAAACAGTGGTCCCTTTTAAGAGTGCCCTTAAGACTCACCTGTTTCGACTGCAGGGACAAACTTGGTGACCTAATCATGTTTTGTATCTTATATATTTTCAGCATGTTTTTATGTTTTCCAATTTTATTGTTTTTGTCATTTGATCATCTGTAGTGTAGTCTTATCATTATTGATGCAGTAAAGCGCTTAGAGCTTCGAAAGATTAGGCGCTATACAAAGTCCTCATTATTATTGTTATTATATATATATATATATATATATATATATATATATATATATATATATATATATATATATATATATATACTCGCTATGGCTCATATTACTGAGACAATCATACAAAATCATACGCCGGCCTAGATGTGGCTTTAAGACCCATTTTATCTTTATTTCCAAAGACCATAATTTATCAGACATTGTGTTAGTGTTAAAGACCATGCACCACTATATTTCAAACAACCACCTAACACACGTGTCTGAAATTAGTGAACACATATATCCAAAATATGTTGAGATAAAGGATGTATGTATGTATGTATGTATGTATGTATGTATGTATGTATGTATGTATGTATGTATGTATGTATGTATGTATGTATGTATGTATGTATGTATGTATGTATGTATGTATGTATGTATGTATGTATGTATGCATGTATTTATTTATGTATGTGTGCAGAGGCGTAGCGATGATATTTTGCGCCCTGAGACGAACTATAAAATTGGCGCCCCAGTGATCTTGTGACCGATTTATTACACTTGTTTACTTATTATAATGTAACGTTGTAAGCCTCATTTTGGCGCCCCTGTACCTTGGCGCCCGGGGACATATGTACCCCCCTGCCCCCCATAGCTACGCCTCAGTATGTGTGGATATGTATGTATGTATGTATGTATGTATGTATGTATGTATGTATGTATGTATGTATGTATGTATGTATGTATCTTTGAATTGTTAGCACACTTTATTAACCTATAAAAAGTGAAGTTTAAAAAGGAACTTAAGAGTAAAGTATCGTTAATTAACTCCCAATAATTCTTAAAGTTATATCACTAGTCCAAAAGTACCAATAGTTCCTAATTAACTCTTTTATTGAGTGCGCTAAATTAATAATAGGCACATTTTCGTCTGACAATGACCTACTGCAGACAAATGATAGTAATATTACATTAAAGATACAAATAAAAAATAACTATTGATTTTTGTTGAAAGGATGCTTGTAAGATTCTAACAGAGGTATTTCTTTTTCATCTAGTGACATTTATACTGAACCAACACTACCACCAACCCCTCTGTTTCATATTCATTTTTTTACTGGAAAGATCTTTAGATATTTAATTTTGTAGCAGACAAATGTAAATACGCAAGCCAAGTCTGGTTCTCATTTGAAACCCACGTAACGTATTTGATTTCCAATGCTAGTCTAACCGTGACAGGCAGTCACCAAAAAGAAGACCATTCTAAGGGAACCTCTAAGTAATTCTAATCCATATTACAGATTTAGATTATGTGTGAACTGACAAATGCTAGGATTGTGATAATGATGAATATGCCTTCTACCTTAAATATTACGGAGGTGTCAAATACGAAACAATCCAGTGAGACCTGAGAACTCCAGCCGTTCTGCGGCAAGATGGAGGACAAACATAGGGCAGATAGCCCAATACTTGCTCCTCCATTTCCTGCGCAGCATCCATCACCTTGTACATCATCTCAAAAGACAAACACTTTCCGCAGAGAAGCGGCAGGTGATTGTTTGGAATCCAAATGCTCAGTAATTTTCATACTAAACTTTTCATATCAGGACGGCTAATGATATTCAAGACGAAGATGGCAAAATCAGTATAGCGTTTGCAAAGGTTGGAGTGGGGTACTTACCAATATATTAATTAAAATATTATGGAAGTTTCACCCTGGCTCGTGAAGTTATAAAGTTAAATTAATGACGAAATAGATGTACAGCTCTGAACCCATAGTCAGCACTGCTGACGGTTAAATTATATAGAACACGAAGATGAATTCAAATAAAACAATTTAATAAAGGCGATAATTTTAAATGATAAACTCAATCACTCGTCCTCCAAGTGATAGCCTACCTCATCTCGTGATTTTCAGTGTGAGTTCGATTTTCCCATGGCCTTTGGTTCTACTAATCTCTTTATTTCGTTCATACCACTCTTCCTGGACTTCACTTCTCCCGACTTCTCTCCTTCCTTCTCTTTTCTTCGGTCTCTCTATCGAAGACTACTGGGACCACTATCACTGGTCTGTCACTCGAAGCTTCCTCTCCCGACTTCTCTCATTCCTTCTCTTTTATTCCGTCTCTCTATCGTTGACACTGGGACCACTGTCACTGGTCTGTCCCTCGAAGCTTCCTTTAAAAGCTACACTTAGAATCCTGTCCTAAGGTTTTCTCCCCGCCAATAACGAATGGCTGATCGGAATTGCTATCTTCTGGCAATCTTTAAAGCAAACTAAATCTTGCTAGCAGGTCTAAGGATATCATACTTAGCCAAATTAGGCTCCCATCCCTATCTATATTCTCATTCGGTAGCGCTGTGGCCCTGTCCAATCGACTAAGCGAACAATTCAACCTGGCTGTCAGTCTGCGGATCAAGAAGATAAGGAACGTCCACTCCTTCGGGCAACTTATTTGATCTGCACAAGCGCCTCCACACCAAGGAGATAATTGCACTTCTGATTGCCTTTGTCGGGCTTCCAACCCTAGCCACGGCAAACTTACGTAAGGGACAGTGTTAGCCTGCGGTCATGTTTAGCATTAAACAGTGGCCTGTCCGAATTACTTTGATTATACATGTTTCTAATTCAATTTTTTGTCGGGCAAAACGCCACAATCAGTCCTCCTCAAAATCCGTCCGACATAATTTGTCATCTGTTTTTTTGACCTGACATATATTTTCAATACGCGATCCAACAGCCATTTTGAAATTGCTGATGTTAACATACCGAGGAATTTTTGTCCGTTTCGCGCTTTCTCAGGACTTATATATAAATTCATGGGACTTGAAGAAACTACTTTAATGTGCCGTGTCTCTGTTTATACGACTTCATCTACTTACACGATGACATATGTTGCAGATATACTCTAGAACACGTGAATAATTCCATTTTGTTCAAGGGAAAGAATTATCTATTATTCAAGGGAAAGAATTATCTCATTTCCCTTTTACATCATCTTGGTTTTATTTTCAGTTGGAAAAAAAATTATATTTGACCACCCCATCATTCCCGACGTTCCATGTAAAGCAACGTGTTTCGTTGGCGTCAATTGAATATCAAAAGTCATCATACATCCTCTCTCCGGTATTGACACAACCCAAGAAGACGATGTGCTCATACTTTATCTGGCGTGGACTGAGCCAGTTTGTGGAATTCAGAGACGCAATTTGCTCCCAGTTGTAACGCTGCAAAGCTTTTGCTGTATTATCCAAGTAGTAAGACGTTACTCTTCCTTACTGACATAAACCACGTCATCCATATTTCTTCTGCTTGCAGTTACGAGAGTGGGTTATCATTTTCATTTGGAATCCGATACTTTCCCCTCATCGCTTTGATCCTCAACATCTCCAATTGTCTAGTTTTCCGTTGTTATTGTGATCCGTAATTAATTCGAACGAAGGGGCGATTTTTTCCCTAAAGTATTTTTCTTCTAGAATACTTTCCCGACCACTTTTTTTCATACACTCCCATCCTCTGGGCAGTTAGAGCATCGCGTTACAAGATGTTTAACTCTGACTGAAACAAGCTCTATCTATAGGCGGCAAGGGAAAGGCGTTTTGCTTATAATATACATGTATTTTCATTTTAAAAGGGATTCGAAAAGTATAATTATGTATATGCTTAATGTTAATGTGATCCTAGAAGTATTCAAGAAGAAATATTTTTTGCTGAATAACTTTTTCTTAAAAGTCGGTCAGACACTTGTTTTTAAAAACCTGAGCTACATTATGAACTGCTAACTTCAGAAACTTTAACACAGATCTTCGGATTCTTCTTAGAGTACCACGATCAGAGCATTCCTTCGCGCTTCCCTGTACCCAACACTAGCTATCCATGCGATCCAGAATCAAACACAAATGTTTTCTCTCTGCTACGTTTCACTGAAGGACTACAGTCTAACATATCTATCCGACCTCACCGATGTGTATACACCAGCAAGATATTTCTGAAAATCGTATACGCATTCTTCCCACTATGAAAACTAGATCATATAGACACCGTTTGTTTGCATACCAGCAGAATGTAACAAATTGCCAACTGAACTAAGACACAATGACACAGTGATCCCACTCAATAATGCTCTTAAAACGCAACTATTTCGATTGCAAGAACCAACTTATGAACCTTACAATGTTTCGTACCTTGACTATTTTCAGCATGTCTTATGTATTCTAATTTCTTGGTCTTTTTTGTGGTAATCATATCATAATATATGCTGTTTATGTTATATGTGTTTTCTAATGTTGTAAAGCATCTATGGATAATGCGCGATAAAAAATCTTCATTATTATTATTTATTATCATTATTATTATTATCATCATCATCAGTAGCAGCAGTAGTAGTAGTAGTAGTATCTAGCTATAATTTTTCAACAGAGGTTGAAAACATTTCTAAGAAGGGGGTTTACGAATTGCAAATTCAATACATTATCGACCCGCATCGTGCTTTATTAATATTTCCTATATCTGCCTCTGATTGCCCTCGGTGGTCTGCGTCAATGTTTCTGTTTGGGATGAAACAGTACCCTAGGTGTAAAATATCAAAGATCTATCCATGTCAAGATTTTTGTGGAGATGGGTTGATGGGTCAATATATAGCATTACTTGTAAATTTCCTTATATTCTTTGTTCTGATTTCTATGGATTTTTAAGCCCATATTTCTCAAAATCAGCTCGACAAATTTTCTCTTAATGCTATTACTGTTTGGATTGATTCACTTTCTAGAAACTGTCAAAGAAGGGATAAAATATAAAAAACTCTTTTATAAAAGGGTTTGATTATAATAAACATTTTTTCCATTACGTACATCCGCTGTATAGCCGGTACCTATAAAAACACTAATGTGTCTCTAATTTCTTTGAACGAAGTTCGTGAAGACTTCTTTTACGAGTCGAAAATGTCGCTAGAGATTAAACATCAAGTATGGCATTATGTCCAATACCTTTAAGAAGCGGATACTCCTAATGTTAACTTATTATGTCATCGTGAAATTTATTAATAGCTCTGGTATATTTATAACACTATTGTCCAAACCGGCTTCACAAATGTCTGCGAACATTTCCTACTGAAGTGGAGAACCATAACTAGGAATTCTCAAACAGGGAATAATCTTAAGAAAGTGTCCATGTCATTCAAACTGTTCACACAATCGGTTTCCTCACTCTGACATACCTTATATATTATTTTTCCATATATATAAATCATTGAAGTATTTTTTTTTTTGTTTCTTCACAATGTTTGTACTTAAATAATAATTTACGGTCCTTGATTGACCCGAACAATATTCTAGCATATGATTGAGAACTCAATTATTTTACGGATTTTAAATTCTAATTTCACCATGAGATTTCTGTCTGACGTGAAGTAACCTTCTACATAAATATCTATACATTATTAATGTAATGCTTGTGAAATGGACACGATACCTTCTCCTTAGATGACCACAACGACATGTTTTATTTTAATCGTTTAGTCTTATGCTCCTCTTTCACTATTTACTTTTATATGATTATAGTATGAGGCACATTATTTAAATCTATTCTTTCTGGCAATATTGACTCAAATATGTTTTGATCAAACGAATATTGATTGTAACTATCATCCTAATTTTGTTCGTTAGCAGGTTATTTATATGTACACTTATCAAATAATCCTTAAAGAAAAATACTTCGCTAGAAACCTTGAGATTCACATTTTGAATGGATTTGTTCAGTAGAATACTTGAAAAATAGATTTTTTGTTTGTTTGTCTGAATATGATTTTTAACATAGTTTTAACAATTTGTCAGTCATATCGCGACGATAACTGCACCCGGTCACATTATCCTGACACCAGGCAGACCAGTCCTAACACTAACCTCTTAATACTGAGCGTCAAGTGAGGCAGCTGTTAGTACCTTTTTTGCAAGTCATCGGGATCGAACCCACGACCTTCCGCTTCCTTTGCGGACGCTCTAACCTCTAGGCCACGGGAGCAGCTGCAGTTTTAGAAAAAGTAATCAATAAATAAGGTTGCTTCCCTTAGCCATATCACTATGCAACGTGAGCTCCGGTTATAACCAATGGAATAGTTTATTAAAAAAGATCTTCTTCATGTTAGTTTTGTCTTGTCATTTCGTTATAATATCTTATGAAATATTCTGTCATTCAAATCATACTTCAACGTCTTAATAAACATGTATATATGATTATTTTAATTCTTGCGGAATTGGACGCGCAAATTTCTCATCAGATGACTGCAACGATATGTTTTATTTTTAATTGCGATGTTCCTCTTTCCTCATTTCTCTTGTTTTGTATGATTGTAGTATGAGGCACATTCTTTAAATGGAAATTTTGACTCAAATATGTTTTAGTAAAATGAATCTTGATTGGAACTATTATTCTAATTTTATTCGTTAGCAGGTTTTTTATATGTACAGTTGTCAATAATTTCTTAACGGAAAATACACCACTAGAAACCCTGAGATTCAAAATTTGAAAGGATTTGTCCAATAGAATATTTGAATAAATAGGCATGACTTCTATATGGCAGTTTTAGGTAAAGTAATCAATAAGAAAGGTTGCTTCCCCTGGCCGTTTCGCTATGCAACGTGAGATTAGGTTACAGTCAATGGAGTAGTTCACTTTTTTAAAATGTACTGCATTATCGATTTTACTGTCATTGATTTTAATATCTCAGGAAATTCCGTCATTATCAATCATACTTATACAGGAATTGGGGCACTTGAACCCCGTCCACCTTTATTATTTGAATATCTGTTCACAGTCAATCAAAAGCAAAGTTTTTTGTATTGGTTTATTTATGCTCCATACAATATTGTCAAACAAATAATGAAATATTTCAATCTGGAAAATTGAAAACCAACTTTAATTTGGTAATTACAAACGTTATACTAAAAAAAACATACCTGCTCTAATATGCAGATAATGCATTGAACCACAAAATACTCCCAAGTAAACATACCCGAGTCAAAAGTATAATTTTACATACTTAATATTTACTATCATTTTAAACAAAAAATTGCGACAAAGCCTGCATTCACAACGCAGTACCTGCTATAGTATGCACGTGTATTTACGTTCATACAATGCATGAAATAGAGTTTATGGGGAGGTAAACCTTCCTGGCACCAGACTGTACAACCATGTTACGTCATGTTTCATATTTTCTTTAATTGCAGATATCTGTGGTATTGAACAGAAAGATAAAAGTAAACGTAAGTATAAAGCAACTGGATCAGACTGCGAAAAAGAGAAAAGCGAGAAAGTGGATAGAAGGACCAAATATTGTTGTCCTATAAGGTAGAGGGAAGGAGCGAATATTTACTAAAAAGGGATGTATTAATTGTATATCAAATCATCTCTTTTTCTTCGACTTGTTCTCTTTAAAATAAATGTAATAGTGTTTTCATATACACTGGCTCAGAACAAGCAAACATACAGTGAAAGACCTTGTCGTTTTCTTCGATTCTGTAACAAAACACATTTCAGAAGAAACATAATCCAATTAAACTCGCAGACGCTTCTGGTCGAGCTGTTCAAGGTAATAGTCATACTCGTATCTAATGGTTGCTTACAATTTTAGCTAAAACCGTTCCAGTGGCCATGTTGGTTAGAAACGTTTGCATCCGATGCTTGAGGCTCTCAATATTAAGAGGTTAGTGTTAGGACTGGTCTGCCATGTGTCAGGATAATGTGACTCGGTGTGAACATGATGCTATACTTCAGGTGGTGGATGCCATATGTTCGATATCACTATAATTTGCCACACTGTAGTAATCTTAGTGACTTGTCTGAAATATTTCAAAAGCTTCATTAAAAATCCAAATCACACAGATTTAACAATCGATTCTAAATCATACAACGTTTGATATAAAAAACCTTTCCCTCCAAATTAAGTCAAATACATGTTTAAAGCACTGAGGAAAATTTTAAGAAAATTCAACTATAGATGCAATTATAAAATTACTTCTTAGATGATATATTCAAATAATTATGTCATGAATATTTTTCTAAATATCGAATTTAATGTCCTATTCTTCATTAGAAACAGAAAGAGCGATGGTACTACAAGCTCCAAATATATATTATTAACAGCAGATGATATCATGCATATCACATTACAGTTTATTAAAGGATTTTGGTCTTTGACTCTCCGGTTCAAAGCACTTAAACGTTGTCAGTTTTAACCAAAGTAAAGTTTGCTTTCAGTCTGTAAAAGCGAGCTTAAAACATCGTGTACTTGGTAAACAAAGTCGTTTACACATATACAAGTACGCCTGAACAATTGTCGATGTTGCGAGCAAGTACATGGAACTTCTAAAGCCTCTGCAAATTTCTTTGATGCACTTAAACTTATGTATGCACAGAAGGCGTTAGCATGGCCAGATTGATACTGCTAAATAATTTCTAAATACTTTCTTGAATCTGTTGTTGATCTCTTACCAGAACATCACGAGTGCGTTCATGTTGGAAATATTAGTATATATCGTGACCAAGATATCGTGGAATGATTTAATCTCACAACTGCGGACCCGTTATTTTTTCTATCAATACCCACAACAATTTGAATGAAATTCACAGAACCCGATTTCGGCAATAGTTAACATGACTTAAATTAGTGGATCGTGAACTAAAAAATGGGATTACACACACAATTGGATTTAAATCCATCACTGCAATTCGGCAAACACCTATCACAGTTACTTATAAAATGATTTCACAAGAAATGCCTTTAGATCCAATCTTGAACAATTTCATCGGTATTTATATGTACAAAGGGAGTCGGACCGTAACAACCCAGTATGATCCATTGATGTATTTCCAATTTCATATTGGACTGATGTTCCACAACATCAAACACGTTATCATTTAGTACGTGAAGACAGCTTTGCGGTAAGACTGAAAAGTTGAACATTTGTGCAAATTTAGGAAATACAACTAATCCTAAGTATCATTACACTTGTCCTATCCATTTGTTTTCTAGTTTAAAAAAAAAAATATTGTTAGTGGTATAATATCGACTGATGATTTTGAATCTTTCTGTGCCTGTATCGTTAATTTGGATCAATTTTTGTACTGATGAATTCAAAAACTGATCTAAATCGACGGGACGTGTATTTTTCCATATTGTTTGGAATTATACTTGATGGTACTTTATAAATTGATGCGAACGCTTGTTTTATTACATGATTATTACACCCACGCATGTTATGAAATACTACTGTAATGTTTTGCTTTGGTTTAATTCCTAACTGTATCTGGCACAGTCTGTCTCTTGATCTTGAACTTTGAGATATGTGTTGGACAGTATAGTCAGTAATGCAGTATCAATAAGCTCGTTAATGTTTTAATGGGTCATACACATGTTGGTGAATGAGTAGTGTCGAATCAATTTAGTGGTAAATCAATCATTTTAAAAAATAACTGAAACCGAATTATTACCACGACATAACATATTTATTTCCGTTTCGCATCTGACAACCATTTAACATACTATGCATGGAATTGGTTCTGCAACTCCCGTTTTTGTTTGATTCTCACAGGAATATTAGATATCCATGACATTCAACAAATATATGACATTAAAAGTCTGCATCAATGATATAGAGTACTCTGGGTTTTTTATGCAGCAATGTAAATTTCAAAAGGATTGTACAAGGTTCTGGCATAATTGCAAGCTGTAAATATTTGATATTTCCGCCACAATTAAAGTCATGGCCGTCAAGTACTGTTGTGTACTAAACATATGCAAGCGAAGTATGCATGGAAACTATTGTACCGTGGTGTTTGTTGCTTCTCAGTTAAATATATAATTCATCTTGCATCTACATCTCAAGCGTCCATCCTGATTATCTATTGTTGTATGCATTCAAAAATCTCAAACATCATATCGATTTCATTGTCTAATTCTGCATCAATAAATTTGATATCTTTAAGGTTCCTGATTGTATGAGCAGCATCTCTATTACGATTAAGATTTAATAATTAAATATGGTTAAAAAGCAATATTCAGATTTGATATTGAGGTTTCAGAGCGTTGTATCATTGGTTTGATTCTTGAATACAATTTCATAGAAGTTGTCTAGATTGTTTCTACTTATTATGTGTTGGATGATTGAGACAACAATTTAACATTCACGACTACGCTTATTCAAACTTAAATTTTAGGGCTTGTGCTTACACTTAATATGCTTTGGTCGTCATTTTAATATCAACGGTATTTATGATACGGCAACAAGGTTTTTATTTATACACGAATATACACAGCAGACTTTTACTATATTATCTATTGACGCAATTATGTCAGGTTTTTTCCGCCTTTGGTATTTGAATATTACGCTCAGAGGCTAATTGTTTTACTTTATTGCAATGTAACAGCAGGTTGTGCATTGTCCGAAACAACCCGTTTTGATCTTAATTACACACGTATGTCTGGATTTTGCATTCGGATTGGTATTAGTACTGAATGCTGTCACTCGATTTGTCTTCTATGAATCATAACTAGCAGGCTTATATAAACGTTTACGGCTAAAAAATTATGCAAATGTATTGTTATAAGTTTGACTGTACAAAGATTAAATAAATGGCAATCTCGCAATCGCTTCAAAGCATGCTATTATTATGTCAGTTTTTTCTCGGAGTTTTTGTTCTAAACAGCGTTGGATATTTCTACAATAACTGAGTCAGCGAATCTTTGTCGTCCGACATAATGTGACACGTTTAGCATCACCACAAAACAAGAACGTACGATTTAAGAAACACTCGAGCACTACTTCAATATCATAATCGTAATGCTTGCCTTCTGTAATATTGCATCATATGGCTATTTACCTTACATTATATTGATTACCATGTATGCATAAAATATATATACGTCCACTATTGCTATTATTATTATTATTATTATTATTATTATTATTATTATTATTATTATTATTATTATTATTATTATTATTATTATCTACTTTTAAAAGTATCTGACATATCTGTCTGACGCAGATACAGTGTGACAATGCTAGTAACAGAAAAGAATGAAACTGGCTTGACAAATTATCTGAATTTATTATCAATAGGATCGGCAGTGAAGATTCTCTAGTTGGAATTCACAGTCAAAGGTTAAAAGGAGCTGCTCTTATTGTGATTAACTTCCAAATAATCCAGAATGTCACAAAAGCGCACACAAAGTTCAGAATGAGTTATACCGGTCAAGAACATTTAGAGCGATTACACAATATTTCTTTCAATGTGCCCGTAAACATTCTAAAGTATTGTTTTGGTCCGAAAGGTCAAATAACACTTTGTAATTCCAATAAATCATTCAAATAAATAATTTTTCTAAAATTATAACTTAATTCTTAAACTTGGATCAAAGGTTCCGAAAGGCTGATATTAAAGCAGAAACGTAACATTTGTTTGCGAAATTCTATATTTTCTAATTTCCCTAGACCTAAAACAAAATACAGTTTCCGAGGGACAATATCAGGAAATAAACACACAGTATCGCAAACATCCCAAATATTATGAAAAAATCGGGTAGGCCACAACCATACCCTATAACAGGGACAAAGGGTAACCACACACTTTAAAAAACCTATAATGACTTTATGCAAACCTCATTAAATAAGACTACACTGACATCATAAAAAGTATTTTACCAAAATTCAACTCTAATTACTTTATTTCCTTTTACAGCACCTCACAGTGAAGGAATGGGTAAGTACAAATTTATTCCTCATTTAATATGTACTATTGCTTTTAGAAGCATACATGATATCAATACGTATCATGAACTATAACTTAACATATATAATATCTACTGATTCTTAGTCAAACTCTAATACATAAAGTGATTATGTTAACATAGATATTTATTATATATATTTCTAAACCAAATACGTGATAGACACATTTTGCACTTCTGTGACTCTGTGTCTTGTTCTAGAAATGTATTGAGAAAATAAATTGAATCGATGGTCAAATCGAAGACAGCTGATAATATTAGATTTTAAAAGCAAATCAAAAACGTAATCATTTTGAAGGTCTAACACATACGTCGGATTTAATGCAAAAGGGAATGATGAAATGTTAATATAAAATCGGAAACTTTTTTACTGCATTCCCTCTAAGTTTAATGTTGTTAGGTTTGTTCTAAAACATAGAAACCTAACCTGCTGCAAAGATGTCCACTTCATTGTTTAAACTCCGGCCATTTATTCACTCTGCAGACAATGTATTTTCCTCATCGTAAGATTATATATCAACAAAGACTCTCAGTATATCTATTTTGCGTAGGGTAAATTATTAATTCCATCACGGAAGAGTTATTTTCGCATTTAATGATTTAAAAAGTTTGTACTATTATCATGCACATAATGGCTCAATATATACATTAAAATATCGGTGTACATGTTCATGATAAACAAAATTATATGTATCTTTATAATACACAATAGAGGAACATGCACGTGTTTCTTTTCATGGTTGTTTACCTACTACTGATTATAACGCTGGAGCCCGAGTGCCCGGATGACAAGAGTGGATTCTATTGTGAACTGTTCAGATGTATCCTTGTCGATGATTGTTGATATTGCATTATTGACTCCAGCTGAACTCGACGATGATATATTAAATTGAGTTGGTGATACTAGTGTTAATCGATAAATACCCTTGACGGTTGCAGTGATATTTAATATGTTGTTTGTTTGTGTCCACGCAAATGAACCGTATTGAATCACGTAGATGTTGTTTATGATATTTGTTTTTTCGTGAGGGATTTTTATTTTTTGAATGACTGCTTTCATCCTCGTTTCATCCTCGTTGCATCTTCTTTGATGTCGTCAGTAAGCTCTTTAATTTCCGTGATTGTATCCAGTTTTGTGGTAATATCAGCGAGATCTATTTTAATATCATCAGGTTTCACGTCTTTACCAAAAAATTCATCGACGGCGTCATCAGTCTTTTTAAAATATTTACGTAAATTGACAAATTGAGCTACATGATTGTCAAGGTATCGATAGCAGTTTTTACTTGTATGATATGCAACTCACCCGGTTTGAGTTTACCCTGATCGGAAAATACCGCGATAGTATTCTGTACTGCGTCTCGTTGTTTAACTAAAATATCATCAAAGAAAATATTACTCGTTTTTAATTTACCCTGACGATCTTGAAATACAACAATTTCACCGGGATCAACACTTGCTAAGTTCAACATCTCAGCTATTTCATCTTCGATTATTTTTTTTACATCACCGGTTGCAGTGCCATTTGCATCGGGTTTCTTCAGCTCTGATAAAGATCTCCCCCAAATATCAATCATGTTATTTTAAAAATCTTTCTCTCTCTAAAAAGCGATAGCTAGTTTATTTATTTACGACTCGATGAGGTGGTTTCCCAGATGATGAAATAGTGTCGAGGACATTTAATACTTCGTTGCCGCATATTGGTGGCTCATTCATTTGTTGTGTTGTTAGCGTAGAATACCATCAAGGGGTGTTTAAGCGGTTTATATAACGCATGAATTCCCTCGGTGGTGCTAGCCCGTATGAATCGAACTAGACGATTGCACGCGGATCAATCCCGTATGAAACCCAGTGAGTACCAGGTCCGGTGCTGTTATCAAGATTAATGATACCGGTTTCAGCGTTGTTTGATTGTGCCGGAAACTAATCCTTCATAAAGACACCTCTGAAGTTTTTAGTCGATATTTTTTTAGCGGCATCGAGTAAATCAAAATTTGACATTGGTGTTAATAAACCGTTCCTGGGATTCTCAGGCCGCTTCCTTTGTTCCACTAGTGCGGAGTTCCTAGTAGTCTTAGACCCTTTCCTTGTTTCTTTTTTTATATCCCTTTCCAGTTGCTTTCTTTAGTGCCATTCCTGCCGCGGTGCTAAAAACCCTATGCATTTCATCATCTTACTTAATGCATAAAGACATATTATATACATGAACTCCAAAAATAATGAACTTACAAACAAAAAATACTGAAAATAATTAAGTGTAAAGAAAGCTCTTAAGTCTGTATTGCAGTCTAAATCTCAAGCTTATTGCATAAGATATTTCTCTCAGCCAATGGAGTCAACCATCACACATGGTTTGTTGGCATTCAAGAAACTATACAATAAACTTGTGATGCACACAATTCAGCTAATGGTCAACTGTTTCAATCTTTATATCTTTCTATGAACCCATAGGCACCATTGAGGGAACTCTATTGTAAGGAAAATATCATATTTGGTTGACTGGCATATGATATGGGCAATACGTAATATATACCCTGACATCAATGATACCTTTACTTATCTGTGTTAGTAACGTATTCTGCATAATCGTTCAAAAAGGAACAAAGTACCCTTTTGGACAATCTTATTACTCTCTTCCTCAAATTATTCCCATCCCTCTTCCAGATAGGTATGGGCTTTCACAGAAATATTGGAATTGGAATAACCAAAAATATTGAAAAGCAGCTCATACAATCATACAATAGTTATTTACGTTTCAGAATAAAATAATGTTTGTGGAAACAATAATTAGGGCCCCTAAAGTTAACATATAGTTCTATCAACATGATTTACTTGCTGCATCAAATCATTTAAATGCAAACGAAAATGAATCAAAATAAAAAATTTAAAAAAACAAATACAAATATGTTCAAAATTATGGCAACAAAAATTAATGAATTAAGTCGGCATAACATTGCATTAAACAAATTAGTTTCATAACTAGCGTAACGATCATAAAGCAATTAAAAATGTTATTAAACAAAAACAGTAAATGACAACCTGTACTTTTTGTATTCTATCAAAAAAACTATATGTTTCATGTCTGCAGCATATGCAAATAAATGATTAAGGTGTATTCACTATATATATATATATATATATATATATATATATATATATATATATATATATATATATAGATATAGATATAGATATATATAGAGATAGATATATATAGAGATAGATAGATAGATAGATAGATAATTTATATTTCAGACATGACAAAATTACTGATACACAAGAGGTTGATAAGTAATCAAGTACTGGTAACTGTCTTTAACCTACAATAGTTTGAAGCACAAATTACTATTTCAAATTAAACAATAAAATTACACCCGAGTTGTCCCGTCCTTCTGAGGTCGTTTGCGTACTAGGATTGAAACAACTGCAAATAAAATTAAAAAACCGTGTACACCAATAGGCAAAATATAGGTATGTTTCCATGTAAGTATATGTAGCAATGAAAATTATCGGCAATTGTTAAATTCTTAAATCATGCAAAGTGGATCAAAAGTGATTACAAGACAACTTAAAAATCATATTATTAAAATATACAGCCTGCTGCCATTGGTATCTGCCATATAAATGGCGTGGAAAAAACACACGATAATAATCATTAAATCAAGGCTCACAATCTGAATCCATCATGAGTCAATTTTTAATTGTCTTTTACTGTATGCACATTTCATTAATATTACCTAAAACATACATTAAACATTTCCACAATTTACATTTTAAGTAACTGACAATATTTTAATTGCAAATTACTATAGTTTCTTAATGTCCTGTCCAATTTAACACTTTTTTATTTAACATCACTTTCGTTCTGTTAGGGAGTACATTAGGGTGTTATCATGAGTTTTTCTCTTTGTACTTAATCAAGTGGCTATTATACAACTGTCACATATAAGGAATAAAGCATTGTATGCCTCACTAAAAGTAGTTCATCTGATTATGAAGGAACGAAAACATATACCCCCGCTATTTCACTTAGTACTACACTTCTTCTGTCTCAATGTCAGGCGCAGACACAACATATCAAAAGATTAGTTTCTAGCACAATATTATAATTAGCAAGGGAGATAACTATAATAGCGTATCACATTGAAAACGAAGACAACTTACATTATATAGTATATGTAATTGTATATCATTGGTTGTGTAAGTATAATTCATAATTTGGATAATTTAATTATCGCTACATAATAGAGTAGATGGATTTAAATTAGTAAGTAAAATGAAGATAAAAATGGTAAGAAAATAAAGGGACAGTATGCGTATGTTATATTATAATACCTTTAGGTATTTCATTTCAATAATGCATTCAATTAATTCATTACAAATAATCTCAGATCTTATAATTAATTAAATAATTATTAATTAATTAATTAATTAATTATGTAATGAATGGATAAATAAATAAATTATTTAATTAATTGATCCATTAATTAATAAATAATTAATGTAATGATAATGATACTACTAATATTACTACTACTACTACTACTATTATTATCATTAATAATAATAATAATAATAATAATAATAATAATAATAATAATAATAATATTATTATTATTATTATCATTAATAATAATAATAATAATAATAATAATAATAATAATAATAATAATACAAATAATATATCAATATAAATTACATAATTGACACTACAATATATAAGGGATACTTAATTATAACAATTAAATTTTAATATTGCATTTCTAATAGATCCCATTTGTCTTGACATCAGAAGAAAAGAAACAAGCTATTAAAAGATTACAAAGAAGAATTTGTTTTCGTGTTTAAAGATGAAAAATTTGTTGCTTTGATTTATGAACATCATAAATATGGCAAGAGAATAAAAATTATACACGTCTTTACTCACTTTAATAAGGCACATTAAATGTTGACACCTCATAACAAAACATGTCGTTTCGTCATGCAACCTGTTAATTGAACTTGCCAAAAAATACAAATTATTAAATAATATATAAGGAATTATAAGGAATTATTACTGAGTAATAGTGTTAAATCTTACTCTATTGTTATCATTGAATGTTATCGTGTGAGATAAATTACAAACCAGTAAGTCTGTTTATTTTATTTTCATTCTGAAATTAAAAATTATTAAAATTGTGCAAGTTTAAATGAATGAAAATATTTAATTTAAAGCTAATGATATAAACATTTTAAACTTGGTTTCTGGATATAGCTTTTTTAAAGTCGTAATTCTTGATATTTTAATTATCAAATTTAAGGAAATTTATAGATATCATAAAGCACACTTATAATTATATTAGGATACGAAAAAAAAGTAATGTTATCTAGCTATTTAGTAAATGTTTATATTTGTAACGTGTTTGGGCTGTTGTATATATATAAAATCAGTCATTAGTGAAGTATACTTGCATTAGTTAAGGTAACTTGTAAACAAACACATTTTTCCATTTCCTTTGGACAGTCGGTGATGCACTACACATATTAGTTACCTCAAAAGAAGCTTCTTTTCTACACAGATTACTAAGCTACAATGATCGGGCCCTAAGCCAATACGAGAACTCGCGAGACAAATCTAGCTAAGGCTGATCGTTCAAGGCTGCTCGCCAGATTTGAGTTGCTATTATACCTCGAAACAGGGAATATGGTTCGTGTGCAAAACCAGGATAGACCACCAGGATATTTTGTATCACATGCCCTCTACTATTATTATGTTACAGAAGAACAAGGTATTCAACTGAGGGTCTATACAATCATTTTTAACTCCTGGTAACAGCAGACATTTTTGTGAATTAGCAATCGAATACACATTCACGATGGGTACGTATTTGTTTCGTCAAATTCATGTTGTTAGTTGTGTTTTCCGACGTACATTTAAGATTCTAAGATTTAACTATCTATACAATTACAAACATAATAGCTTGCCTGATTCAAAACGTTTCACCTCGGGTTGTTTACGTGATACGTTTCTCCGTTTCAATAAAGAAAAGGTTACTATTTAAGTATTGTCGATTAAAACAAATTCTATAACTTTTAACACTTCTAATGCATTCAGAACTAATGACCCACGTCGACACCTTTCATATGTTTCGACGAAACAATGAGTCTTGCCCAAAGTTAGAAATGGTCGATTATTAAAAGTTTCAAAAACGTTAAAACTTCGTGAGAGTATCTTCAAAAGAACCCCTTGTTGACATGTTCTAGCTATATATATATATATATATATATATATATATATATATATATATATATATATATATATATATATATATATATATATATATATATATATATATATACTCGCTATGGGTCATATTACCGAGAGAATAATACAAAATTATACACCTGCGTAAAAGTGGCTCTATTTGCAAAGATTATAATTCATCAGATGTTGTGTTAGTATAAACGACCGTGCACCACGATATTTAAAACAAACGCCTAACACATATATAATCGTGTCTAAAATTAGTGAACACGTATATGATAAACATCTTGAGATAAGAGAAAGATCATATTAAGTAGTAATTCATTCTACAGTAGAGTCTTGTGAATAATGTACATTGTGATGTTTGCACCTATGTATGTATGTATGTATGTATGTATGTATGTATGTATGTATGTATGTATGTATGTATGTATGTATGTATGTATGTATGTATGTATGTATGTATGTATGTATGTATGTATGTATGTATGTATGTATGCATGTATGTATCTTCGAATTGTAAGCACACTTTATTAACCTATAAAAAGTGAAGTTTAAAGATGAACTTACAGTATCGTTAATTAACTCCCAATAATTCTAAAAGTTCTATCATTAGTGTAAACGTGCCGCGTGTTCCGAATAAACTCTAGTGTTGAATTATTTGCTGATGTAATAATAGTCTTGGATATTTTCATGCATCAACAGTATTGATGTATCACATCGATGTAACCCAGAATGTGTATAAATGAATTCGCACTCGAGAATGTTTAAGTCCAATAAAGTAAGTAAATTCATCTTGAACTATAACTGAATCCAACTGAAAATATATCCTCAGAATTTTGTTTTAAATAGCTATAAATAATGTATGGTTAAAAGACAATAATATGATCAGGGTGTGGGTCGCACTTTTGCGTTAAGGATATTTGCAAGGAAGGCTAGACTTTGAAGTCACATATCAGTAAACAACTTATTTCTAAGTTACAATCATGGCAGAAGACATGAACATTTGCTAAACCTTTACCCTCAGGTACGGGCAAATGTCAAGCAGACAATACAATTACTATCTGTAATTAAATATAGCTATATAGTTTGGATTCTGGTATAACGGAACCAATTATACAAACCCAGTCAGGCGAAGCTTAAAGTGTAGCAAACTTTGCATTCATAAATTAACAACACTAGCTGCGATTGGTACATTATGTAAGAGGTGTACTTTCTGTTCGGCTTTAAACAAAAGTAAAGAGTCTTCACAAGATGTGAGATTAAGTTAATTCATATCTTAATCATATTTTGTACTTTTTTATGAGTTTTTTAGGACTGTGGGACGCCTGGGTGAAACTGTGACTGCTGTGACTAGACAACTCTTAGCCATGTCTAGTTCCAGCAGAGTTATCTCTCTTAAATGCAATGGAGTTCCTGGTTTTGTCCTTGTCAAATTGACAATCTAAGATTGTTCTCTGTAGCAGTGTGTGACATACATGCTGAAGTAGAATAGACAGTATATCTATTTCACAAAACATAAGCATTGAGGTCCATGGGAAAACAATTGGTACCGTGATACATTCTAGGCCCTACTACCTCCCGAATCAAGCCCTCCACAATTTTACTTTTTTTATCTAAGATACAAAGACGAATAGAAATAGCTCTTGCTCAGTACTTCCCATGGCATCCATATGTAGCGCTAATTTTAAGTTATCTTTAATAGATTGATAACATAGTACACATCACTTCTACTGGAATATTGCTCTTTGTTTCAACCCATCCAATGAGCATTATTTTTTTTTCAGATGTATTAAGGATTATTATACAGGTTGTATAGATGTAAAATTTAGATTTTTACCATAATTATGTAAAATTTGTATCATATGCGGATTTACATTCTGAGTTCTCGGGACGCAAGCCTTAGCCCAGCTAGATTGTTATAGGACGTATTGAAGTTCGTGTTTGTGCATACTGTCTATTTATAAACTCTGGTGTCCATGCCTTGGTCTTGCCGTCATGCCTCACCTCAGTTTGTACTACTACATCGGTTTTTAACAGTACTGTACATCCGACCGACTCCTTATACATAGTGTTTAGTGACCGCATGACTTTCCTTTCATATCGTTCTAGATCTCCTCAGGTTCACCTTGGGAACATTACTATTACCGGGGATCTTATTGATAGATCCCTTCTTCCGCATAACATCGGGCTCTTCCGGGGCAAGGTGGAGGACAGGCAGACGGCAGGCAGACCAATACATGTTCCTATATCTCCTGCGCTGCATCTATCAACTTATACATCATCTCCGATTCTCCATCACTGATGTGATGACCGGATAGATGGAGCAACGAGATCGTTCGCTGCACAACCCAACAAAATCGTCAGCGATGACAACCCTAAGCATAAGGACACCATGCTAATCAGTTTCGGAGGCAATCTCTCGCCGTTGACTGGTGTCCCCGACCGACCGGAAACAATTAGCGGGTATTCATACGACTCTTAGGCTTTTAAAAAGGGGTGAAATAGTCTTTTCTACATCCAAGTGACTTTGCCATCCAAAATCTCTCAGAGGGGCTCCGGTAATCGCATAGCCAAGACCCTTCTCTTTCGTCATCACAATTCATGACCTATATGCGGTTGAGATCGGAAGAGGACACCCTTTTTGAAGAGAACCGGGCGGTACAGATTGTTCGCAATTCAATTTCCTCCAAGCCTTTTTATGTCAGAACGGTGGGTTGTTTTACAGCCATGTGACTGGGCGATCCAAAATCTCTCAGACGATCGTCTGTAATCGCATTGCCAAGACCATCCTATTTCGTTCTCACTATTCATGATGGATGCACTTTGGGCTCAGAAAAGAACACACTTTTCGTGTAGAAGAGGGCGGTACAGATTATTCGGAATTTTATTTCTACAAAGTTTTCCTCCAAGTCTCTTTCTTGCAGTACGGCTATTTATATTTAAGATGAAGAAAGCATGCTCAGTTATCTTCTACATTCGTCTGAAAAAATTTCTCATATGTTGTCTTGATCTAACAGACTTATATTTTCAACACTCCGTACAACAATTATTATGGAAGTTGCTGAGGTTCATATACCGAGGAACTTTTATCCGGTTCGCGCTGTCTCAGGACTTAAACATAAGTTCATGGGACTTTGAGAAACTTCTTCAATGTGTCGTATCCCGGTTCGTACGATTTCGTCTACTTTCCTGATGGCGTAGTTTGGCTACAACCTTTCGAACACGTGATAAATTCCATTTTATTCAAGTTGAAGGAATGATCTCATTATTGAATGGAAATAATTATCTCATTTCCCTTGTACATCATCTTTATATTCTTATCACGTGGAAAATTCGATCTTTGTCCATCGCATCACTCACGGCGTTCCTTGCAAGGTAACGTGTTTTGTTGACATGAATTGATTCGCGTAAATTGAATATCAAAAGCCATTATACGTTCTCTCTGTATTAACGACACCCAAGTGGACGATGTGCTCATACTTTATCAGATGTGGACTGAACCAGATTGTGGAATTCAAAGATGCTTTTTTCTCCCAGGTAAAACTAAGAAACACAACAAAAATCCACAAACCCTCTCAACGTGGTTAAAAAAAGATAATGCGGCGTAGCTTTCGCTGGATTCTCCAAATAGTTGAAGTAGTATGAAGATCTCATTACTCTTAATTCCAGACATAAAACACGTCACATCCATTTGTTCTGTTCGCAGTTAGGAGACTAGGTTATCCTTTTTATTACGAAGCCGATATTTTCCACTCATGGGATGGATCCTAAAGATTTCCTATTATCTTTTTTTAATGTGATCAGTAATGTATTCAAAGGTAAAGGTAATTTGTTCTGTAAATTATTTTTCTTCTGGAATACTTTCCCGACCACATTACTTTCATGCATTCCCATCCTCCTCGCAGTGCGAGCATCCTGTTTCAAGACGTTCAGCAAAGCCTGAAACAAGCTCTTTATACAGGCAGCAAGATAAAATAATGGTAAAGGCTTATTGCTTATTATAGACACGTATTTTTATCTTTAAAAGAGATTCGAAAGGTAAAATGATTTATATGTCTAATGTTAATGCGATCCTGGAAGAATTCAAGAATTTTTTTTTTTACTGAATAATTTTTCCAAGTCAGACAGACAGTTGTTTGTCAAAACCTGAGTTACTGTAGGAACTGCTAACTCAAGAAAAATCAAATCGTTCAAAACACAGATCCTCAGATCATCCTCAGAGTACCACAATAAAAGCACATCTCCCAGCTAACCATGTATCCTACGCTGGCTATCCATTAGATCCAGAATCAAACAAACAAAAATGTTCATGGGATTATTTTTGTAATTATATCTTAATATATTATTACGTAATACGTCGGCTAACTCGTGTCCTTCGTGAAGTCTTTCAGCTTCCATTTTTCCGGGATCATATAGTCAACACCGTGTTGAACATGGCATTTAAATCAACACAAAACCTTCATTTCGACGCTAATCCTTTATTCGGTATATTGCCTTTGTTTCTAAATTATATTTAACATATATATTTGCGACAACCTCTGCATTTACACCGCCGTACCTGCTACATCAGCTATAGTATGCACGTATAGATACATGAATACATTGCACGAAACAGAGCCTTAGGGTGGAAAAACATTTTGAGGTAAATTTTCCTGGCATCAGAATATACAACCATTTTAAGACATTTTGTTTCTTTTTTTAGGTATATGTTGTAGTAAACAGAAAGATCAACGTGAAGGTAAGTATAAAGCTTACTGGATCAGGTTAGAAGGACCAAATATCTTTTGTCCGATACAGGTAGATGGAAGGAGTGAATATTTACTATAGGTGGGATTGAGTAATTGTATATCACATCATGTTTAATTTTTAAACTTGTTCTCTTTAAAATACATGTAATAGTGTTTTCAAAAACAATGGCTAAGGAAAAGAGTTTGATCTTGTCGCCTTGTTCTATTCTTTAACAAAACACACTTCAGAACAAAAACATATAATTCAACTAACCTTACAGACGTTTCTGGTCAAGATATTCTAGGTAACAGTCAATATCGTGTGTACAACTAAGGGATGCTTACAAATTTAACTACCTTTGTTCCGGTTGCCATAGTACTAGAAAAGACTGCATCGGACGCACGATATCTCAGTTTGAAATTTAATCGAGTTATACCAAAGACTTGTTTTTAAAGCACGGTTGTAGCAACTGTCTTGCTTGGCTCTCTGTATTAAGAGATTAGTGTTAGGACTGGGTGGACATGATGCTTCAGGTCTGCTGCAGTATGCCTCCTTGTTCGTTATTACTTTAAACTGCCACACTTTAGATATCTTAGCGATATGTCTGAAAATTTGAAAAGCTTCGGTAAAAATCCCGATCACACACATTCAACTACTTATTCAACATCATACAATGTTTGGTGGATACAAACCTTTCCTTCTAGAGTAAGTTTAACAAATTTTTAAAACAATGATGACCATTGTAAGAACAAATTAAGATTATTAAATTACTTTTTATATGATATAGTCAATTAATTATATCATAAATACTTTGCTAAATATCGTATTAAATGTCCCATTCTTCATTCGACACAAACAGATCAATGGTACGAAAAGCTCCAAATATATATTATTAACAGCAGATGATATAATGCATATCACATTACAATTTATGAATTGATTTTTGTCTTCGACTCTCTGGTCAAAAGAACTTGAACGTTTTCGATTTTACCAATAAAGGAATATTTTGGTTTCAATCGGTACTAGCGAGCATAAAACAAAATGTTACCTTTACTGATGTTACTGTATCATAACTTCTGGACAGATGTACAATCAGATCATTAGACAAAATTACAATTTAGTACCTCTGAATCTGACAGTTAATAGAGCAGAATAAAGAATATGCTTATAAACTTTGTAATATTATTTAATTATAAGGACAATTTTTCCTAAACATCCATGTATCTTCGGAAACGTAGAAAATGAACAATTACCTTAAAGTTTTTGTTTTATCAAATGATTAAACCCTTGAATATTAAAACAATTATCCCAGTTAATGATAGTACATTCCCTGTATCAAAAGTTAATGGGTGAGATGTTTATTGGAACTTCAGAAAATAATACAGTTGGACAATACTAATTTTCTACTGCAGGGTTATATCCAATACTGTTTAGGTATATTTCTGCATACAAGTATAGTCAGGTGTGTTGCATGTCTTATCTACGGCAGAGCAACATTAGCTGTAACTTCATGTGTGACTTTTTTCTGATAATATAATCTTGAAGGAATCATTGAGGAAGTATAACAGTTATGGAATAAGTAAATGTTGTGTCTGGAAAGACAAATAAATCGAAACCTATTTAGAAACAACACCATCATAAGTGATTCTGCCTTTACCAAATTGCCTTCTTTATGACAGAGGACTAGTAACACATTTGTCCTAGCTCAGAAATCTCGTTTTGCTCGACCGCGATCTTTGAGTCCTGGTCCAAAATTATTCTATTTTTGTAAAACTATTTGGTGTTTCATGGATAAGGTCTAGCCAACATATGTACCTGCTCCAGAACTGACACCACTGACGCTATTCCAGACCGTGTAAATAAAACGAAACGTGATTCTTCAGACAGCAAAAAGGTTAGCACTGATCTTCACAAAATCAAATTTGCTACTACCACCATGCCAACAAATCATGTACGCTACATTGCACCATTTCACCATTGGCGCTGTTATATAACTGTGACTGTATTTAGCTAAAACGACTAACCGTACGAACATCTCTATACCAACCAAATATGTGACACACGGGAATTGCACATGAAAAATTATATGAGTGTGCATCAAGTTATAGTCGATGCTGTAGAAATAAAGAATTATGCTTCAGCATGTCCTGCCATTTCATTTTTCGATCTTCTGCATTTTTAGATTATGTTGTTTAAACATCATTGTTGGGCCAATGGATTTTGCATACAATTCACTGTATCTGGCGAGTCCGAGATTTGTTAATAATCGACAATGTTATGATTTGATCCTCCATTATGTGGGGAACAAATAAGTTCATGCTCGTATGATCTTCTAATTCCACCTATGTATACAAGTGCGTATCACGTACATTATTCAGGTCTTTCAATGTCGTTGGCATCAAACACTAAGTAGTAAATGTCTTGGTTAGTAACCTATTCACTTGATGCAATGACAGTTGAGTCGGTACTCTGCATGATGTACGGCTTCATTCTAAAACCCAATAAAAGGCAAGCAACGGTCCTATTAACAACCAGCTGTTACTGAAATTACCTACTATATAATACATCAAAACGATATCCGTTCATGTCACCGTGCTGATATAGTTCTTGTTAATTGATTCAATGCAATAACTTACAGAAAGAGATGCATTATAAAGGCGGGATTAATGTCTCATTACAATTGATTTGATTATGATGCAAAATTAGAAAGCGCCGTCAAAGTCATCCATACATTTGCTGATGCATAGTGGATCAAACAAGCATGGTGAAAATGTATCTGCTTTTGCCAAGATAAATAATACGTGGATGCTTGATATGCAGACAGGAGGCATATCAATCTGATTCTTCATTTCTTCCACAACATCATGTACTTGGTCAACAAAGACGTTTACACACGTACAAGTACGCGTTAACAATCGTCGATGATGCAAGCAGTTGCAGAGAAGATTAACTATTAACTTCTAAAGATTCTGCAAATGTCTATTATGCACTTAAACATATTCATACAGAGAGTGCGTTGGCATTGCCACGCTTTTTAAAGGTTGATACTGGTAAATAATTTATTGAATCTGTTGTTCATCTGAAAACAAAACATCACGTGTACGTTCGTATTAAACATGTTAGTATATATCGTGACCAAAATATTGTGGAATGATTTAATCTCACACCTGCGGACCGGTTATGTTTGGTATCAAAACCCACAACAATTTAAATGAAACCTCACAGAGCCAGATTTTGGCAATAGTTAACTTGACTTGAATTATTCGAGCATGAACTAAATAATTCCATTACACCCACGATTGGATTTAAATACACCATTTTAATTCAACAAACAAATGTCACCGTTATTTATAAAATAATTTCACAGGCAATGCCCTTAGATCCAATCGGGAAGATTTTTTTTTCGGTATTTATATGTACCAAGAGTCAGATGGTAACAACATCGCGCTATCGACCCAGTATGAACCATCGGTATATTTCCAATTTTATATCGGACTGATGCTTGAAAACATACAACACGTTATCATTTAGTACATGCAGACCGCTTTCCGGTTAAACGAAAAGGAAGAGCATTTGTGCAAATCGAATTGCAGGTCGTCCCGGGAAATAAGGAACCAAAACCAGAATCTCTTTTAATGTTTTAACATATGAACGCAATGAATCAATGAATCACAAGATGGTTCAAAGTTCGTAAAAACGATAATACCATCAGGGAGCATCCATTGTTTAGTATAAAGTGGTAGCAAACTTAGTTTGCGTCGTCAGTATATACCCGAGTATTGTTTGCTTTACCTAATACTATTCGCTGTCTAGACGAGATTCAACACACATATCGTATCCGAGACTGTTTTGCACAATGACTAGTGTAAATGAGTTCGCTTTCTTCTTTCTTTCTGAGCCGTGTTTTCCAGCAACGGTCGTGTACATTTTGGGTCAATCATTTAAGTCGTCTTCAAATCCTGTAAACTTGCTACATTCGGTTTAATTGCCGTTGCTAAACAAGTGGTTATTCGATCCAACTTTAACTGTTATCAATTTCGTTTATAATTATGTCCAATGCAGCTCCGCATATTTATCGTTAGCTGTGATATGCATCAGCAAAGAATAAAGCATCTTGACACGGTCGTCATAACATGGTTTGATCTGGTCGTAACAAACCTCCTACCTCAACTGTCATTCAGGATTCAAATGCAACATCAACACTAAACCTTCGATTCTTATCTTGTACGTTAACTCGACATCACTTTCCTAAATTATCCATCGTCGTGCCGAATACAAAAGTATTAATGAGCTAAATACAACAGCATTTTTTATAAGTGCGCTACACGGTTGCTTCCCGTCCTGAAACAAAGTTGTTGCATTTAGTAAATGTGCATCCTGATTTGTCTGAGTAATAGAAACAGCCAAAACCAACAAGTCATGTCAAACTTAAAATATTTAACTCTCTAACAAGTTTTATCAAGTTTAAAAATGTCAATTATATTAGTTATAAAATCAAATTTGAGAGGAACTTCAATGATTCTGAATTAAATCCAAAATATTCGTAAATGTTGTGTAAAAGGTCCAAGAAAAAGTGTTAAGGAATGATTAGTATGTCTGTAACGTGCTGTTCTACTAATTGACTGGAATGTGTTAAGTGTGTATAGTCTTGATGTAGCACGATGGTATTTTGTAGATCTTCTTTGAATCTATTGTCTGCTTGAACCTTATGTCATACAGCAATTATCAAGAGAGAACGAAACCAAAAGAATATTTACTTTCGTTAAATCACATGGCATTGGATTGCAAATAAGTTATAGTATGGTGAATTAAATTTTAAAGTCATAAATATTCGATTAATTCTGAAAATAATGCGTAATCCGAATCAGTTCCAAACGTAATCAGATTGACTGTCTGTATTGTAATGATTTATCAAGAGTACAGAATTGTCAACATTAATTCCAAACTGTCTTGAAATGAATGAACAGCACATCATTAACATCCAAATATTTCTAAACAATCTTCCGATTAATCGACAGTTTAACCTTGAAAGGTATTATTCCAGTTAATCTGAAACAGTATTGCACTGTAATTCCAACGAATAAATAAAGGAATAAATGCAATCATCGCAATATAACTGAATAGCTTCCAAAACGTGTGCTACTTAGAATGCTTTATTCTACTTTATAATTGCATTAGTAACTAATACACAATTACTAAAACATTAAGACGGTTTAATGACTCATTTACATTGCAAATGGAGCCAGTAAATATGGTTGGCTGCTCGACACTATCTAGTCATAAATTAGGAAAGATTAGCCTTTCAAATAACTCATGTATTTGTATTATTACCAATTGTTTATTTGAATGATAGTGTAACTCAACATTGGATTATATGAATGAATCTAAAGACTTGATACATGACTCACCGTTAAAAATGCTACTTACGATTGATAAGACATTTAGTCTTGAATATGTTATTAGCCATCCAGTACTTACGATTTGAGAATTATGTAGGATATTATAAATAATATAGATATAATATTCAAATGAGCTCAGTCAAATTTCAACAAATAATTTAAATGAAAAGTCCGATCAAGCTAGATTTAAACATATCATTTATTACATATGAAAATTGACAATAAAATAACAGTATTGCCAGTGGTAACTTTAATTATCAACTTGATCTCTTCTTACATTTTAATACATACCCGCGACTCTATGACTCTAAATTGCAATACCTCCCTCTTGATTTGTATCACAACATCCCCCCCATCCGAACTTATCATTCAATGGACAATTACCCCAAACTGTACACATATTAAGTGTATTGAATCAGCACACAAAATAAAGATCACATTCATAGTTCACTATCTTAAAATAGATTTTACACTCATGGACAAAAATAGCACAATACATAACACCGTTCTATCAAAAGAATACGTAATTATACAATAAACGTTATTTTACATATGAATAAACCATATTGTAACGTGCTACCTTGTAGTATTTCTCAGTTCAGGATGGGTGGATGACGTACAAGAAGAATATACGGATAAGCAGGCGAATTATTAACTGGGTGGTGTGACTGATTTAAAAGGAAATAATATTACCTGGCTTCAGTTACTATAGGGAATACGAGCAAAGTCAAGAATATATCTCAGATTTCTACTCAATTTATTATCACAAAGCTATATCTTGCATCATAGTTAATGAGATCAGCAGAACAAATAGTTCCCTTTACAGGTGCAGTTAACTAATGCAATGTTATAAATGAACCAATTAGGATTCAATTGGGGTTTAAAATAGTTAAGCATACTTTATTCCCTGTATTTCATCCTAAATATACAAAACAAACTACAATGTTACATTATTTTAGAATACATAAGAGAATTTTGTATTTCACATTTTCATACTACCAATCATTATTCAAAACAAAAAGCAATCTTGCATATCTAATCTATAGTTCCTTATAATTGTAACTATTAATTTTTAACTTTCACAAATCCATTTCACTGTGCTTGTATCACATAAAAAGGGTGTTGCTTTCATCACCAGATCGTGACCTTTTATAAATAAGAGCAGTTGGAAATAGCTCTATTCGTTTCATGCAGTGCGATTTTAATAGGTAACAAGCAGAAGCAGCTGCTCTTAATTCCTACAATATGTTTATCTAAGAAGAAATAAGATTTACCAAGCAGTCGTATCATAAGTTTGATTCCATACAATTGTGCCAGATTAAGATTAGAATGTGCTCGTTTTATTTTACCTCAACCTGCTGGGAGCAAGAATAATTGACAAATTAAATTGTGTGAGGAAGGAAATATTTTTTAGCTCTCCGAATATCATATTGTTATGCCTCACGGGCCAACTCAAAACTCATTAAAACATATTCCTCTATCACCATTAATCAACATTATGTTGGTCTGACAATGAAATGTAGATATCATGAGCTCTGCCAATAAGTACACTTTCTCCGGTGCTCTATTGGCCATCCCAAGGTTTCAATAATTTTCTTGATAGAGCCAAAAACATGAAAGCCTGAATTTCTGTGTTAATAGTCGACAGGGAAGAGTGCTTTCACTGCCTATTTTAATTATATTATTCAGCTTTTTCCCTGTATCTGCCACTTCCCTTCTGCTCTCTCCCACCCTCTCTCTCTCTCTCTCTCTCTCTCTCTCTCTCTCTCTCTCTCTCTCTCTCTTTGTATTTACATCAATGTCAATTTTATTTTTTTTAGTTTTTTTGAAATATTTTTAAGCAATTTTAATCCATAATGATCACACCCACCCACTACCGTTTATGATACGAATGCATGGTTTAATACTTTATTAACCACCCCATGTATCATGGTAAAAGTCCGATATTTCAAGACAAAATAAGTAAACAGACAAGAGTCAGCCATTTATTAAAGCTAAACATAACAATATATTAAGACTAATATTAAAAAAGAAACATAAACATATGAGTACTGAATTATGCAAAGAAAACGCTATGCATATTATGGGCACATGGTATTTCTACCTTCAAAGTTTGATGGCCAGAGTTACGTACTGGGGAATTTGCGAATGTATACTTATTTTGAAAATACAGCATAATTTCAATTACATTGTTTATTGTAGAGTTTGGGTGTTTATGTAATAAAGCCTTAGGTAGAATAGGAAAATGTGTGTGGCAAGTGGTTCATGTGCTCGCCTGTGCCATTGGGTGCGTGCTCACCTTTGTTCGCGTGGGTTCTAGTCTCGTTCTCGCCATAGGTATGAATGTTAGACAATTTGTCGGTAGCTACCTGTAGGTCGTTGGTTCTTTCCATGCCTTCTTAGGGTTCTTCCTCCACAAGTTGTACATAGCGTTACACCAAGAGCAACATTATCCGTCGCATGCTATGTTTATTACAGAGACATTTAAGTACACTATCATTCGGGGGATCTTAGAGAGCTATGTTTTCAAAGTGTTTGAAGTTTAGTTCTTATTCCAGATGGCTTCTTGGGTTAGCCCTTATTCAGTTGTTTTGCTCATCATTGTAACTCTACCCCAGTAACATGGCATCAACTCTTTATAGCGCACGTAATGGGTTATTAAGTTTGATGGCGGGGTACACGTAATTGCCTTGTTGCTTTTTAAAGATTTGACATTCCGTTTGTGAAGTTAATTTATTTTAAAAAAAAACTCTATATGACCCCAAGAGTAAAACTGACAGCTCAAAATTAGTCTCAAAACCGACAGCTGACAGCTCATAATTAGACTTAAAGCCGACAGCTGACAGTTCAGAATTAGTCTCAAAGCCGATTCTTTGAAAATAATTTTTTTATGTTATTCATGTTAAATTTCATATGGCTAAATAAGGTTTGTTCAAATTGAGATATCAACTACAATAAAATGTTTTATATACTCTCGGCGGACAAAATAAACTTGTTTCACACCTATATGTGATGTAATGATAACACTTGTAAATATTTAATATATAAGAAAGATTGTCTTCCAAAAGAGGTAACACATAAATACTATAGGATAACCTATATACAATATACGATCATAAGTTAAATCATATTTTGGTGTTTATGTAAAGTGTGTAGTTGTACTTGTATACATATAAATGTTTGAATTTGTAACTGACAAAACATTTTAAACTGCATCTAATACTTGTATTACTCGACCAAGCAAAGCGAACATCATTCATATTTTGCGTATTGTATACTTGTATCTTTTACAATTGTTTATATTGCTCGTAAAGTACAAAAATATAAATGGAGGTATGACAATTTAACAGCGCATTGTACCACCATTGGTTTTTGATCTAGTCATCTACCTTCTACTCAGTGCAACAATCTGCAGCTTATACAACAAGTATGTCATCAGCACGATTCTCCATTTTGTTCTGACATGTTCTGAGAATTAACTGAATTTCTTTTATCAAAACTCATAAACGAAAAATATACTTACCTAATAAGCAAATATTACAACAGCATATAAAACATATGACTATACAACTGCAAATTTCACTAATATCATTGTTTCTATTTATATTGTTTATGCTATATATAAATAGTAGCTGTAGTAGTTATGGGGTTTAACGCCATTTTTCACCATACGAAACAGCTATACATGGCGGCTAGTACTATTGGTGGAGGAAGAACATGAGAACACCCACGGAAAGAACCAGCGACCCATGCGAAGCTACTGGCAAGCTTTTTCACATAACTACATTAGTCGAATCTTTTACTCGAGCCTATATAAATAGTGTATAACAGTTGAAACTAATACGATCAAGTAAACTTTATATTGTTACGTATATTTGATTCAAGTCATTTATTTTTAAATTTGTTTGTCAGATTCAAATTTGGCATTTTAAATTTAAGATTCGTTCATTGGGGGGTGACCTGTACTTTACAAATAAACACCAGGTGTTGACTTCATTTCTGACCTGGCTTCAGAGTTGTAAACAAGCTTTTAAACTGATTTGTTGATTCGATGGACATTATGGAGCTTTGTTAAAAACATCTTTCTATTTTTAGTTGGGTCATACGGTGTGTGCGTGATTCTTTGAACGTAAATTTGTTCTGAAAGATTCTAGCAGATCACGTGACCCCTTTCTTGTTTACGTAAAAACAGATATATAAATTATGTTTTCGAGCAAAACTATTTAGTAGAACTTGGGCTGTTAGAATATTAAGTTGTGTCATTTTGAGTTACCTTGTATTGGAAATTAGTTCAATTTGTTTGGATCAAGAGGAATTATTTTGTTATTTATCTGGAAAAGAATTGTGCTCATAGAATTTTATTACCAAGAACTGACTTCATCAAGTGACATCGTCTTCCATCTTGCATACTTTGCTGGGATTCGAACATGGAATTATTTGGACATTTTAATACCAGGACTTTTGCAATTTCTTTAGTGGATAATATTTTAAATTATTTTTGGATTAATTTTGGAATTGATTCTTAAAACAGTAAGTTTATTTTTCTTTTCTGCAAAATATTTGTGCTCAATAAATTATTTATTAACTTTTTTTGCAAGATTTTTATTTTCACTCTTTCTATGTTACTGTTTATTCGAGCCTAAGCAAGTAACAATATTCATCACCCTCTGGACCTCTCACGCTTTTACAGCTGCCAATGTCATGTGTGCGATTGTTTGTTTTATTCGTACATTACGGCCTTGTAAATGAAGATGTTATGATTCAGTAGGTGAATGAATGATCCTGCTACAAAGAGCACAAGTCAAAGTAAATGAGTACACAGATCATAATTTACAAATAAGTACCTATAATGTTGATGCTAAACCTTTGAAACAGAAGATTTATTTCTGGCTTAATTGTACTACTTCAAACAAAATGCGGCAAGCCATTATCAATATTAAAGCATATGTACATTTTTACCATTTGTGTAGGAAAGCATCGTTTTAAGGAAAAGTTGTGCTCAGTCATGTAGTTTCCAGCTACCTATCGTTCTTTAATAAATAGTCTTAAACAAATATATATTTACTAACTTGAACTTTATTTCTAAATTCCCTCATAGTGAACCGATAAGAACGTTAATAAACAGTCTCAAATAAGGAAGCAAAGCAGTATATAACGCAATGTATATTTCATTAGCTTATCATATATTATTATTATTATTATTATTATTATTATTATTATTATTATTATTATTATTATTATCGATATTCCTATTACATACTTTTAACAAATCTCAGATAGAATTCAATGTCACCCAGCTGTGTAAATAAGTCGTCAACTTACATGTAACTTAACAGAATCATCCATCGAGACGAGTCATCGTCATCTTGTATCAATAAAATCGACATTGTGGATAATCCAGTCTGGAGTTTATAATAACATATATATTTTTCATTATCGGAAATCTTCTTGCTTCCACACAGTTTCATTGAAGTGGATGTGTAACAGTATCTATGTATATCGTTTAACGTAACATCTATACAGTTCCTCTAATACTCTTAGGTCTTCAAGAACAGAACACAAAAATGATAACTTCTTAAAATTTAAAATCCTCAATGATATGCTCAGCTTTGGATGTGACCTGCATTAGTATAAAACTCAAAGGCCTCGTCTTCAATATCATCACGAGACATATACCAGAACAAAAGATGTCCTCCTTCAGCCCGCTCATATGATATGAGTTGGATGTTAAGTGAGAGTAAGGTCCGGGATTAACTAAACTTTCTTTCAAAAAATCATAAATATCAATCCAAACCACTTATTTCCACATGCGCGCATATAGCCAATATGATTCTAAGAGTTTAATGTTGTTGTAAAAAATATATGGTTGTAAAAAAATACACATTGATAAATGTTAATATTATATATAATTTGCTTTACAGAAATCAGACCACGTTTGATCTGTAAGTATACTTTATTCGTCTTTTATACTGTAGCATTATGTGGGAAGGAGAATTTGACATTTTGGAAAAAGGGCTAATATCTAAAGTGGTTATCTATATATACTTTATGGTTTAAATGTTTTCAGAGAAATCGCATTTCATTCGGTTAACCAAATTAAAGAAAACTGCAATTACACCATATTGAAATATTAAGTCAGAAAACAAAGTTGCTATGTTCTTTTACGGATGAGGATCGAATTATGTGCACATTATTCGTTCTTCATACCGAAACATTCCATGGGGAAAATATGTGACATTCTGACAATAATCTACTATCTAAAATGATTATTTATCATTGATATACGCTTCATTTATCTTTCTCATCGAATGCTCTAAAAATCGTCAATTTACATTACGTTACCTGCCAGGACTATAATTACATATATGCATTGCGTATGATATCACTTTCTTATAAAACAAAAGCACCTTTTACATAACTGCGTTTATTTGTTACTTTTGTCTGACATTTTCTTTCATGGACTCTTCATAACCATCATGTCTTTTAAGGATCTTATCCAAAGGGCTTTTAGTTATCAGATACAAATGGTTGACACAGTATTAGTAAACATCACAAAATATATATCGAAATTATAATTATCATTGTTTTCAATAATTTTGTTATTATTATTATTAGTAGTAGTAGTAGTAGTAGTAGTAGTAGTCGTAGTAGTAGTATTATTAGTATTATCGTTATCATCATCTTCATCATCATCTACTTTTAAAAGTGTCTCACATCTCTCAGTGTGATGTAGGTAAGCTCTGACAATACTAGTAACGGAAGGGAGTGCAATCCTTCTGACAATTTATCTGCATTGAGTATCAATAGGATCGGGATTGTAGATAATCTAGTATCGTTATCTGCATATAATAAAGAAAATATTGTGTTTCATTTGCTTGCAAATTGTCGATCAAACGAGAGTTACATGGATATTGTAATCGTGATGTTTGCCTTTTGTAATGTTGCGTGTGTTTAGCTATATGCATCCCATTATGTTGATTGCAACATATACAGAAAAGGAATAAACGTCATGATCCGTATTTACAGATCAGGTAGCCTGTATATGAGGTTTTTGTATTGGTTATATTTCTATTAACGGTCTACGTCAAATCACCTTATATACACCATTTATGTATGCTCATATTCGATGAATCAGCAGATTGTCATCTGCTAAAGGTAGCAACGGACACCGATACCACAAAATACTTATGTCGGGTATAACACTGGAATTAGATCATTATATAAGCGGTACAACTGTTAATTACTCTATTTATGTAACATATTACTGACAATTAAGATTCCAAATCCTTCACCAATAGGTGAAAGGGTCAACTCTATGCCACTTTCAACGTAGGTAAATTCCGAGAGGAAAAAGATAAAAGCCATAAACTAGAAGATCATTGTACCTACATACCTTACCTTAAGTGGCTGTCTACCTGTTTGCATGCACGTGCTTTAACACCAGGTAATTTAAATCCTGCATGCCAAAAATGTTTAGATCTTCACAAAAGAGGCACACAGAACTTATATGGCCAGAGAATCTAAAATCCTTAAAAAGACGAGATTAAATTTGGATGCAACCAAAATCGCTGGAACACAAATACCTGAGATAGAATATCATAACTCAACACAACCGAGAATACAAATATACCCTCCTACAGTCCGCTCAAACGAAACATTATGCAAAGTTACGAATGGGGTAGACCGGGCTTTATCTGCAAGTGAGAACCAACTGTCGACAGAACGGAGATATATATCTTCAAGTAACTTAACTGTTGCGTAATTTATAATTAAAATTAAATGTCTTTCTAAGATCTTTTTCATGACTTAAATCTTATTTCCGGTATATATATATATATATATATATATATATATATATATATATATATATATATATATATATATATATATATATATATATATATATATACGATTTTAAAAAACCATACATCTTTCAAAAAGTGTTTTCTTTAAAAACGTTTCTTCTGGACCTCTCACGCTTTTTACAACCTCCAAAGTCATTTGTTCGATAGTCTACATCGTTCTGACATATTTTGACAAGGAACTGAGTTTCACTTTTCAAAACACATTTATGAAAATTGTACTTACCTAATACACAAATATTACCGCAGCATACAAAACATATGACTATTCAACTGCCATTTTAATGAATATGATTGTTTATTATTATTATTATACAATCAAGTAAAGTATACATTCGTTATCCTCTGGACCTCTCACGCTTTTACAACTGCAGACGTCGTGTTTGAGATTGTTTATTTTATTCGTACATTACGGCCTTGTATATGAAGATGTTATTATTCAGTTGGTGAATAAATGTTCCTTCTGCAAAGAGCCAATGTCAAAGGAAAGGTGTGCACATATCATAATTTACAAATAAAGACAAACAATTTTGACGCCAAACATTTGACACAAAATATACATTTCTGGCATAATTTTACTACTTCAGAAAGAATCCGGAAAGCTATTATCGATATTAAAGCATATTTACATTTTTACCATTTGTACAGAAAAGCAATGTTTCAAGAAAATCTGGTCATCGACCTTGTACCTAATAATGTAGTTTCCAGCTACCTATTTTTCTTTAAAAAATAGTCTTCAAGAAATATAGATTTACTACCTAGGACTCTATTTCTAAATTCTCTCATATTGAACCGAAAGAAACATAGATAACAGTATCCAAGGTGAAGGTAAAGCTGTGTATAACGAAACCTAATTTTAATTAGCTTTACTTACATTATTATTATTATTATTATTGTAATTATTATTATTATTATTATTATTATTATTATTATTGCTCATATTACATATAGGCCTTATCTTCAATATCATCACGACGTATATATCATAACAAAACACGCCCTCCTTTGGCCCCCTCATATGATATGCGTTGGATGTTGGGTGAGAAAATTGTCTGACCTCTTATGAATTCAAGTGCCAACAGCAGTCAGAGTGGAAAATATTAAAAGTAAAATATATGTACTAAAATTCGGGAGAAAATAAACTTTTTTTTCACAAAATCATACATAATAATCCAAACAACGTTTTTCCACGAACGCGAATATAACGTATATGATTATAACAGTTAAATATTTTTGTAAAGTATATATGTCATTAAACATATACATATTAATAAATGTTGATATTATATATGTTCTGCTTTACAAGCTGCTGTTTCAGTTGACCGAGTAAGTGCATAATATTCGTCTTTTATACCGTAGCATTCTTAGCGAAGTAGAATTTGACATTTGAGAAAAGGTATAATATTTAATGTGATCATCTATATATACTTTATGGTTTACATTTGTTCCAAGAGACTGCGAATTTTTGTCTAACGTCATTAACGAAAAGTAAACTTACGCAAAGAGAAATATTCAGTCAGAAAATATAGTTGATGACAACATTTTCCGTTACATATGAGTTTGGAGGTAAATGCGTTTTTCTCGTCCATTATATCGTACCGTTCTGCCAGGACCATAATTACACATGCATTGCATAGCATATCACTATTTAATATAAATTAAGCACTTTTCATTTATTCTATGTATGTATCATATGTGGGAGGTTTAGGTTACACAATCCTGAACAAATAAGAGAGAAGGTTCAAATCTACGCCACCATCAAAATAGGTAAATTCGTAGGGCAGAAACATAAAGTCCCTCAAATAGAAGTTTATTCAACCTACATAATTTCATTTACGTGGCTGTCTACCTGTATGCATACACGTGTTTTAAAGTCAGGTGAATTCCCTCCTACCTTTACACTACCAAAGATTGTTAACTCTTCCTAAACGAGGCACACACATTATATATGGCCAGAACAATTCAATCCACAAAAGGAAGAGATTAAATTTAAATGCAACCACAATCGCTTGAAAACACTTATACCAGAGATGGAATATCACCACTCAACAAAACCAAGAATAAAAAAGTACCCACCTACAGAACGCTCTTTTGACGCATGGAGGAAGGTTGTGGTGAGTTTGAACGGGCTTCATCTGTATTATGAGTGAATCAACTGTGGTCCGTAGCTTAATTCTTGCATAATTGATAATGAAAATTAAATGTTTCGCTTAGAACATTTTCGTGACTGAAGTCTTTTTTCCAGTATCAATTTTGTTTGCATGTGCACAAATGTAAATCTTGAAACTATTTCAGCAATGGGTAATATACATATATATATATATTCCTTCAGTCCCCTCATATGATATGCTTAGGATGTGGGGTGAGAGTGACGTCTGACATATTATTGATCCCAGTACCTACTGTAGTCAGTGCGGAAAGTATGAAAACCAAACATATATGTACTAAAATCCGGGTAAAAATAAACTGTCTTTTAATAATTCATAAATAACAATCCTAACCAATTATTTCCACATACACGAATAGAAGATATATGATGATAACAATTGAAATGTGTTGAAAAGTATATATATTTGTAAAACAAATATACATATTATTAAATGTTGTTTCGCTTTACATATATCAGATTGTGTGGGTACGGTAAGTGCACTATATTCGGCTTTTATACCATAGCTTTTTTTTGGAAGGAGAATTCGACATTTGAAAAAATGGGTACTATCCATGGTGATTATCTATATATACTTTATGGTCTAAATGTAGAATCTGAGTATTTGGGTTAACCTCATTTACGAATACTAATCTTACGCAAAGAGAAATATTAAGTCAGAAAACAAAGTAGATGACAATGTTTATCTTTACAGGTGAACCGCTGGGTAAGTGCATTTTTCTCGTTCTTCATACCGTATCTTTTTATCTCAAATAAGATGTGACATTTGGAGAAGAAGGAAATTCTATCTAAACGGATTATTTATCACTGATATATGTTATATTTATCTATCTCATCGAATTTTCTAATAATAGACAATTTACATTACGTTACGTGCTAATACTGTAATTACATATATACATTGCGTAGGATATCACTATTTTTATCACATAAACACCTTCTAATACATTGTGTTACTTTGTTCCTTTTGTCTGACATTTTTATTTCATGGATTCTTCATCCACATCCTGTTCTTTATGGATCATATACAAAGGGCTTTTATAGATCAGGTACAAATAGTTGACACAACGTTAGTAAATTTCACTAAATATATATAGGAATTATAATTGTTACCATCATTTTCATTATCATTATTATTATTATTATTATTATTATTATTATTATTATTATTATCTTCATACTTATGATAATAGTCAACAACATCGTCAACATCTACTTCCAAAAATGTCTGACATCTCTCTTCGTGATGTACGTAAGCTTTGTCAATACAATTAATGGAAAAGAATGCATTCCTTCTGACAACGTATGTGCATTTATTATCATTAATATCGGCATTGTAGATGCTCTAGTCGCATAACGTACATTCAATATTGTGTTTCATTTTCTTACATACTGCCAATCAAACGGGAGTTGCATGGATATCGTGATCTTGATGTTTGCCATGTGCAATGTTGCATGTTTCTAGATATTTGCATTTATCACATAAGCAACAATTAGGATCCCAATTCCTCCAACAATACGTGAGAACGCTAAAATCTACGCGCCTTTCTACGTAGGTACATTCGGAGAGCAGAAACATAAAAGCCCTCAAATAGTAGATTACTATACCTAAATAATTTATTTAAATTGATTGTCTACCTATATTTATTTATGCACGTGTTTCAAAGTCAGGCGAATTCCCTCCTGCATTTACACTATCAAAGTGTTTAGTTCTTCCAAAAAAAAAAACCACACAATTTACATGGCCAAAACAATTCAATCCACAAAAAACGAGATTAAATTTGGATTCAACCGCAATCGCTTGAAAATGCATATTCATGAGATGGAATATCATCTCTCAACACAACCAAGAATAAAACTACATACATACCTACAGTACGCTCTTACCACACTTGTTAGAAGGTTGTGATGGGGTAGAACGGGCTTCATCTGTATCATGAGAGAACCAACTGTGGTAAGATCGGAGATATAAGTCTTCAAGTAGCTAACTTCTTGCATAATTTATAATGAAAATTAAACGTCTCACTTAGATCTTTTTCATGAAAGAAGACTTTTTCCCAGTATAAATTTCGTTTGCCTGTACACAAGTGTAAATCTTAAAAGTACTTCAGCAATCGGTATATATATATATATATATATATATATATATATATATATATATATATATATATATATATATATATATATACACTAACTCCTTCTCTCCCCTCAAATGATATGCTTTGGATGTGGGGTGAGAGTAACGTCTGACATATTATTGATCCAAGTACCGACTGTAGTCAGAGCGGAAAGTATTAAAACCGAATATATATGTACTAAAATCCGGGTCAAAATAAACTGTCTTTCAATAATCCATAAATAATAATCCTAACCAATTATTTCCACATACGAGAATAGAACATATATGATGATAACAGTTGAAATGTGTTGAAAAGTATATATGGTTATAAAAAGATACATATTAATATATATTTATATTATATATGTTTTGTTTTACATATATCAGATTATGTACGTACGGTAAGTACACCATATTCGTCTTTTATACCATAGTTTTCTTTGGGAAGGAGAATTCGACATTTGAAAAACGGGGTACAACCTATGATGATTATCTATATATACTTTATGGTCTAAATGTAGAATCTGAGTATTTGGGTAAACCTCATTCACGAAAACTAAACTTACGCAAAGATAAATATTAAGTCAGAAAACAAAGTGAATAATAATGTTTTTCTTTACAGGATGGTCTGATTTAAGTAAGTGCATTTTCCTCGTAATTCATACCGTATCTTTCTATCTGAAATAAGATCTGACATTCGGATACGAAAGAATCTACTATCTTAAATGGTTATTTATCTCTGATATATGTTATTTTGATCTTTCTCTTCGAATTTTCTAATAATAGACAATTTACATTACGTTATGTGCTAATACTATAATTACATATATACATTACGTTGGATATCACTATTTTTATCACATAAACACCTTCTAATACACTGTGTTACTTCGTTCCTTTTGTCTGACATTTTTATTTCATGGATTTTTCATCCACATCCTGTTTTTTAAGGATCATATACAAAGGGCTTTTAGGGATCAGGTACGAAAGGTTGACACAACGTTAGTAAATTTCACTAAATATATATCAGAATTATAATTGTTACCATCATAATCATTATTATTATTATTATTATTATTATTATTATTATTATTATTATTATTATTATTATTTTTATTATTTTTGTTATTATTATCTTCATAATTATCATAATCGTCAACAAAATCGTCATCATATACTTCTAAAAGTGTGTGATAACTGTCTTCGTGATGTACGTAAGCTTTCTGAATACTAGTAATAGAAAATAATGCATTCCTTCTGACAACGTATGTGCATTTATTAACAATAATATCGGCATTGTAGATGCTCTAGTCGCATAACGTCCATTGAATATTCTGTTTCATTTCTTTAAATACTGCCAATCAAACGGGAGTTGCATGGATATCGTGATCTTGATGTTTGATATGTGCAATGTTGCATGTTTCCAGCTATTTGCATCCCATTCTGCTCATTACAAAATATACAGTAAAGGAATTAATGCCATTATCTGTTTCTACAGATAAGGCAGCCTGTAAGCGAGATTTTTGCATTGGTTGTATTATTATTAACTATCTAGTATTATTGATATACGTCAAATTAACTTATATACACCATTCCTGTATGCTCATATTCGATGAATCCGCAGATTCTCATCTGCGAAAGGAAGCAACGGACACCGACACCACAAAATACTTATTTCGGGTATAATTCTGGACCTATATCATTATTAAAGCAGTGCAACTGTTAATTATTTTATTTATGTAACATATTACTGACAATTAAGATTCCAAATCCTTCACCAATAGGTGAAAGGCGTAAACTCTATGCCACTTTCAACGTAGGTACATTCATAGAGCAAAAACATAAAGAGCCTCAACAAGAAGAATATTGTACCTTCATAAATTACCTTAAGTGGCTGTCTTCCTGTTTGCATGCACGTGCTTTAAAACCAGGTGATTTAAATCTTGCATACCAATAATGTTTAGATCTTCAAAAAAGAGGCACACAGAACTTATATGATAAGAAAATCTAAAATCCTTAAAAAGACGAGATTAAATTTGGATGCAACCAAAATCGCTGGAACACACAAATACCTGAGATAGAATATCATAACTCAACACAACCGAGAATACAAATATACCCTCCTACAGTCCGCTCAAACGAAACATTATGCAAAGTTACGAATGGGGTAGACCGGGCTTTATCTGCAAGAGAGAACCAGCTGTCGACAGAGCGGAGATATAGATCTTCAAGTAACTTAACTGTTGCGTAATTTATAATTAAAATTAAATGTCTTGCTTAGATCTTTTTCATGACTTAAATCTTATTGCCGGTATTAATTTTGTTTGCATGCACACAAGTGTAAATTTAAACATTAATTATGTAATCGTTAACTATATACACACGATTTTAAAAAACTAAATATTTTCAAAAAGTGTTTTCTTTAGAAAAGTTACATCTGGATCTCTCACTCTTTTGCAGCCTCCAAAGTCATTTGTGCGATTGTTCACATCTTTCTGACACGTTTTGACAAGGAACTGAAATTCGATTGTCAAAACACATTTATGAAAATTGTACTTACCTAATATGCAAATATTACCGCAGCATACGAAACATATGACTATTCAACTGCCAATTCTATGAATATGATCGTACATATACATAAACATATATATATATATATATATATATATATATATATATATATATATATATATATATATATATATATATATATATATATATATATATCTCGTACATTACGGCCTTGTAAATGAAGATGTTATTGTTCAGTAGGTGGATAAATGTTCCTGCTGCAAAGAGCGAATGTCAAAGGAAAGGTGTACACATATCATAATTTACAAATAAAGACAAACAATTTTGACGCCAAACATTTGACACAGAATATACATTTGTGGCATAATTTTGCTACTTTAGAAACAATCCGGAAAGCTATTTTCGATATTAAAGCATATTTACATTTTTACCATTTGTGCAGAAAAAAAATGTTTCAAGAAAATCTGGTCATCGACCTTGTAGCTAATAATGTAGTTTCCAGCTACTTATTTCCCTTTAATAAATAGTCGTCAAGAAATATAGATTTACTACTTAGGACTCTACTTCTAAATGCTCTCATACTGAACCGAAAAAAACATTGATAACAGTATCCAATGTGATAGCAAAGCTGTGTATAACAAAACCTATATTTAATTAGCTTATCTTATATTATTATTATTATTATTATTATTATTATTATTAAGTATTATTATTATTAGTAGTAGTAGTATTATTGTCTTTGATATTCGTATAACATATAGGCCTTATCTTCAATATCATCACGAGATATATATCAGAACAAAAGATACCCTCCTTTGGCCCCCTCATATGACATGCGTTGCATGTTGGGTGAGAAAATTGTCTGACCTCTTATGAATTCCAGTGCCAACTACAGTCAGAGCGGTAAATATTAGAAAGGAAATTATATGTACTAAAATTCGGGAGAAAATAAACTTTGTTTCACAAAATCATTAATAATAATCCAAACATCGTTTTCCCACGTACGCGAATATAACGTATATGATTATAACAGTTGAATTTGTTTGTAAAGTATATATATGGCATTGAACATATGTATTAAAAAATGTTGATATTATATATGTTCTGCTTTACAGAGTACTGTCAAGCTAAAAGGGGTAAGTACATAATATTCGTATTTTATACCGTAGCATTCTTTGCGAAGTAGAATTTGACATTTGAGAAAAGGTCTAATATTTAATGTGATTTTAAATATGTACTTTATGGTTTACATTTGTTCCAAGAGACTGCGAATTTTTGGCTAACCTCATTCTCGAAAAGTAAACTTACGCAAAGAGAAATATTCAGTCAGAAAATACAGTTGATGACAACATTTTCCGTTTCATATGAGTTTGGAGGTAAATGCGTTTTTCTCGTTCATCATATCATACCATTCTGCCAGGACTATACTTACACATGCATTGCATAGGATATCACTATTTAATCTAACATAAGCACTTTTCATTTATTCTATGTATGTATCATATGAGGGAGATTTAGGATACAAAATCCTGAACAAATAAGAGAGAAGGTTCAAATCTACGTCACCATCAAAATAGGTAAATTCGTAGGGCAGAAAAATAAAGGCTCTCAAATAGAAGTTTCTTCAACCTACATAATTTCATTTACGTGGCTGTCTACCTGTATGCATACACGTGTTTTAAAGTCAGGTGAATTCCCTCCTGCCTTTAGACTACCAAAGATGTTTAGCTCTTCCAAAACCGAGGCACACACAATTTGCATGGTCAGAACAATTCAATCCACAAAAGAAGAGATTAAATTTAAATGCAAACGCAATCGCTTGGAAAAGCTTTTACAAGAGATGGAATATCTATCACTCAACAAAACCAAGAATTAAAAGAAGTACCCACCTACAGTACGCTCTTTTGACACATGGTGGAAGGTTGTGATGAGTTTGAACGGGCTTCATCTGTATCATGAGAGAATCAACAGTGGTCAGTAGCTTAATTCTTGCATCATAATTTATAATGAAAATTAAATGTCTCGGTTAGAACTTTTTTATAACTGAAGACATTTTCCTAGTATCAATTTTGTTTTCATATTCACAAGTGTAAATCTTGAAACTTCTTTACAATCGGTAATATAAATATATGTGTGTATATATATATATATATATATATATATATATATATATATATATATATATATATATATATATATATATATATATATATATATATATATATGTATTACTTCATTCCCCTCATATGATATGTGGGGATGTGGGGTAAGAGTAACGTCTGACATATTATTTATCCCTGTACCTACTGTGGTCAGAGCGGAAAGTATTAAAATCGAAAATATATGTACTAAAATCCGGGTCAAAATAAACTGTCTTTCAAAAATCCAAACCAATTATTTCCACATACGCGAACAGAACGTATATGATGATAACAGTTGAAATGTGTTGAAAAGTATATTTGGTTGTAAAAAGATGCATATTAATAAATGTTTATATTATATGTTTAGCCTTACATATATCAGATTATGTTGGAACAGTAAGTGCACCATATTCGTCTTTTATACCGTAGCATTCTTTGGAAAGGAGAATTCGACATTTGAAAAACGGGGTATTATCTATGGTGATTATATATATATACTTTATGGTCCAGATGTAGAATCTGACCTTTTGGGTAAACCTCATTCACGAAAACTTAACTTACGCAAAGAGAAATATTAAGTCAGAAAAAAAGTGATTGATAATGTTTTTCTTTACAGAAAGTTATGTTTTAGGTATGTGCACTTTTCTCATCCTTCAAACAGTATCTTTCTATCTGAAATAAAATGTGACATCCGGAGAAGAAAGAATCTACTATCTAAAATGATTATTTATCACTGATATATGTTATATTTATCTTTCTTGTCGATTTTTTAATAATAGACAATTTACATTACGTTATATTCCAGGATATACATATGCATTGCAAATGATATCACTATTATATATAACATAAACACCTTCTAAAACACTGTTACTTCGTTCCTTTTATCTGACAATTTTATTTCATGGATCCTTCATCCACATCCTATTCTTTAAGTATCAGATCCAAAGGGCTTTTAAGGATCAGGTACAAATGGTTGACACAACATTAGTAAATTTCACTAAATATATATATATATCGGAATTATAATTATTATCATCATAATTATTATTATTATTATTATTATTATTATTATTATTATTATTATTATTATAATCGTCAACAACATCGTCATTATCTACTTCTAAAAGTGTCTGACATCACGAAAACTAAACTTACGCAAAGAGAAATATTCAGTCATAAAACAAAGTGGATGACAATGTTTATCTTTACAGGTTCGAAGAGCCGTAAGTGCATTGATTTCGTTCTTCATACCGTATTTTTCTATCTGAAATAAGAGGTGACATTCGGAGAAGAAGGAATCTACTATCTAAAATGATTATTTATCACTGATATATGTTATATTTATCTGCCTCTTCGAATTTCCTAATAATAGACAATTTACCTTACGTTACATGCCAGGACTATAAGTCCACATATGCATTGCAAATGATATCACTATTTTATATAATATAAACACCTTCGAATACACTGTTACTTCGTTCCTTTTGTCTGACAATTTTATTTCATGCATTTATCATCCCCATCCTATTCTTTAAGAATCATATCCAAAGGGCATTTAGGGATCAGGTACAAAAGGTTGACTCAACATTAATAAACTTCATTAAACATAAAAAGAAATTATAATTGTTGTTGCTATTATTACTATTGTTATTATTAGTATTATTATTATTATTATTATTATTATTATTATTATTATTATTATCGTCAACAACATCGTCATCATCTACTTCTAAAAGTGTCTGTCATCTCTCTTCGTGATGTACGTAAGCTTTGTCAATACTAGCAATGGAAAAGAATGCATTCCTTCTGACAACTTATGTGCATTTATAATCAATAGTATCGGGATTGTAGATGCTCTAGTCTCATAACGTGCATTCAATATTGTGTTTCATTTCCTTACATACTGCCAATCAAAACTGAGTTGCATGGATATCGTGATCTTGATGTATGCTATGTAATATTGCATGTTTCTAGCTATTTGGATCCCATTCTACCCATTACAAAATATACAGAAAAGGAATTAACGCTGTGATCTGTTTCTAAAGATCAAGCATTCTGTAAGTGAGACTTTTGTATTGGCTGTATTATTATTAACTAACATGTATTAACGACCTACGTCACATCACCTTCTTTACAACATGTATGTATTCCCATATTCGATAAACCCGCAGATTATTCATCCGCGAAAGGTATCAACAGACACCGATACCAAAGAAACAGTTAGCCGGGTTGTAATACTGGACCTAGATCATTATATACAACTAGTAATTACTCTATTTGTCATATGATGAACAATTAGGATCCCAAATCCAGCACGTGAGAACGCTAAAATCTACGCCACGTTCAACGTAGGTACATTCGGAGAGCAGAAACATAAAAGTCCTCAACTAGAAGATTATTGTATCTACATAATTTCCCTAAATCGCTTGCTTACCTGTATCCATGCACGTGTTTTAAAGTCAGGTGAATTCCCTCCTGCCTATATACGATCAAAGATGTTTAGATCTTCCAAAAAGAGAAACACACAATTTATATAACCAGAAACATTAAATCCTGTAAGAGACGAGATTAAATTTGGATACAACCGGAATAGGTTACAAACGCAAATACCTGAGATGTATTATCATAACTTAACAAAAAAAGGAATATATACATACCGTCTACCAGACAGCTCTTACGACACATGGTTTAAGGTTGCGATGGGGTAGAACGGGTTTTTACTGCAAGTGAGAACGAACTGTGGTCAGAACGGAGATAAAGATCTTCAAGTCACTTAAGTTTTAATTTTAAGGAAAATTAAGTGTCTCGCTAAGATTTTGTCATCACTTAAATCTTATTCCCGCTATTAATTTTCTTTGCATGTACACAAGTGTAAATCTTCACAATACAGTACGATCCTGCTAATACACAATATTACACAAAAATGAGAACTTCTTTTTGTATAATTGCTAATACACTACCAAAAATGTTTAGGTCTTCAAATCAGGCACACAAAAATAATAAGTTCATTCAAATTTGAAACCCTTACAGCTTTGGAGGTTACCCGCAATCGCATTCAAACTCAGGGACTTCATCATCAATATCACCACGAGAAGATCTGGCCTGTTGTGCACCCCAGTGTCAACGGTAGTCAGAGGGAAGAGTATAAAACATGAAATATATGTACTACAATCTGGGACAAAAAATACATTTTTTGCGGAAAATCAAACACAATTATCCGAACCACGTATTTCCACATTAGCGCTTAAACGTTTATAATTAAAACAGTTGAATTTTGTTGTAAAGTATCTATATGGTTGTCAGAAATATAAATAGTATATATGTTGATATTATATATTTTTTAAAAGTACATTATCCGAATCACACATAATAATCAATGATTATCAATTTGACAAGGATCCTCGACACATTACCTGCACAATATTGTGTAAGTCACACAAATCTTCCAAAACATTACTTCATTATTTGTTTGGTCCTTGCATTAATTTTCATTGTCATTACAAGTGTTTCTATCTAAAACTAAAATTCAATTTTTTGATTATGTAACTAACAATAATATTTTACAATATAATGCTACATTACACGGTTCAAGTTTCAGTTATACTTTAATATTTCAATTAAATTATTTCTAGTACTTTTCCATTGAATCTAAGAATACATAAAGACTTCAGGTTTAGATATTTTAAATGGTTCAAGCCCATTGCAGTACTAAATTCCGTCGTAAGTGAAAAAGTAAATTTGACACAACTTCTGCAGTATTCAAGGCCATGTATTTAGTATGCGCAATATTTAAAAGCAACGGAAAATATGTGTAGTGTTTTATGCAAAGAGAACACCATTCATAGCATCCGTACTTTACAGTGTAACGGTATGTATATGTGATCCAAACCTCTAAACATTAGGGTCTGAATTTGACAACAACATGAGTTTCATACCTTATATTTAAAAAAGCAGGTATATAATAGTGAAATATTACACCAAAAGATAAATATAAACACTCGGTTGTGTTTTATTCCTCTTGTAAAAAAAGCATTCCAGTAATAGGTAATGTATTTTATACGTGATTTATAAGGTAACAGTCTTTGAAAAACATACTTTGATATTTAAAAAAAATATGGTATAATATTTAAAGTGACTTTTTACCGCTGATGTTATTCATATATATTTCACATTGAATTATCCAATCGGCACATATAACACTTGTTCAACTTCTCTGCAAATATGTTAAGAGTATAGCATGCATATATGCATCTATCGTGAAAAATAAAATTCATACCAATTTTCAAAAATGAGGTCTGTAAATTATCAGCGTACTTTTAGTTTAAGATTTGGAGCATCTGTATCCGTAGACAGGCAAAATTATCATTTCAGATATATAGAGAGTAAGGTAGTATTTAAACGTATTGTCAAAATTAAACAATTTTAAAGTATTTAATCATGTTCATTATCCAACACGTATATCCAGATTGATAACACACGTGATGATAAAATGATAAAGTATGATCGGAAATCAGTTTACTGCATGTAGCTCTAAAGCAAGGGTTTCTACTAAACATCTAAAGTCTGCGAATAAATATTTGTTACAAACCCCAAGTCACTGTCCTGAAAGTGTAGGTACATCTCCTCCCAAAATACATTTTTATTATGATTTTACTTTAAATAAAATACAGTTTTCAATTACTTTTAAAGGTAATAAATATAAACATTCATGCAATTAAAGTGTTTTCATACTGGAAAAAAATTTTTTATTCGTCCGACAAAATAAAGATATTTTGATCAATGATGAATTCAATTTTATGTATTGATTAAAAATAATCTCTTTTCCGTTATATGCATTGTACGTCCGTGTACAGATCACTTCATACCTAAAGCGCGACCCTTCACTCCTGATAGCGACAGTTCATCAGAAGGACATAATCCAGGTAAATACATAGATCATATGGCAAGATTAATCGTATATATGTTTCAGTGAATATGTTGTTAAACTTGTTATACTAGTTCTCTGGCTCAAACCATGAAAGTTCATGTTCCTACACTACGTCTGACATATTTCTTATATATAACATGAAGAGAGAAAAAGAAAAAGAAATGTGACGGCTTGCACCAATAGTCCTAAAAAGGTACTGCTAAAATGAGTCCTTTCTCAAGTATAGAAAATAAAACCGATAGACGATCGATAATTAACATACAATGTGCTGAAATTACCAAATTTATAAATGTTTGCATAATTATTGATACTCGAATAGATGGTTGAGTTCGTTGTCTTCTTACCACACACACACACACACACACACACACACACACACATATATATATATATATATATATATATATATATATATATATATATATATATATATATATATATATATATATATATATATATATATATATATATATATATATATATATATATATATATAAATATATATATATATATATATATATATATATATAAACCAGGTAAAATTGAAAGTGATATGTGATATGCCTGGATTCTAAAGAATAATTCTTGATACTTGTAGGCATAATTTACATTAATTACAAGGACATGGGTATTGTTTACACGCGGATCTGAGTACGAATCGGAAATTATAGAAATATTTTTTTCATTGTTGTTTCATCCACCAACGGTGGTACGCCAGTCTGGTGTTAGTTGAGCACATTTGCGTCATGTTTCTCTGTTTGCTTGGTTAAATTTCTGACCACTACGAGATGGGTGATCATTAATTAAATTTACAGTATCAGCAAGGTCTAACGTTTGAGTATGTGTTCTCTTATTAATCGACATATTTCTTATTCAACATTGCAGTCTTACTCTCTTAATAAAGACATTTCTTAAAACATGTATTGTGCAATCATTTATTTTACCAGGGCTCACATTACGTGCCTTGGTAAAAAAATAAAATGTATTTTCGTGGTACCTATTTCGAGATTTTGTCTGTCGAAAGTTTACATATTAAACGGTATTTGCTTTCGTAAGCTCTTTAACTACCAAAAACAATTAGAGAATGAAACCATTCCGACTTGATCAATTGTCATGTAAGTGTTACAACACAATTAAGATATGTTTGGGCGCAATTCAAACAAACGACAAGTTCAATACATACACCGTACAGTACAAATAAAATAATCTGTTAATCACTCGCACTTTGTTTTCATCCGAGTTCTCTAATAATATGACGCTAAGGCCACCATATTGTGAAAATGCTAACACAAATCGCAATTGAATGATTGTGGAATCATAGCTTTGTTTCGCATATGCCTAATATACAGACCAACGTCTCCACTGAACATGACAATAAACAAAGAACAAATGGAATTAAAATCATACTTCCACAGCTGCTTTTGCTAAACACATAATATAAGACAGCTAGAAAACATTTGCTTTTACTGGTGTCTGTGAGATCATTCTATTAGTGAATCTTGCAATATCGCCGCTCACGCCAGTTTGAATCATAGCAGTGTACGCACTAGCTTCAAGTTTTCATTTGAATTAGATTTAAATTTAATTTCATATAGTTTAAATTAGAAATTCAGCATTACCTGTGTTTGAAAACATTATGTGTTTGTTCTAGTCGCTATCCTGACGTATCACATATATCGATTTAAGAAAACAAGTGCTATTCTTACATACTGTTATGTTTATGTATATTGGTAATATTATTTTCAAACTAATGCTTGTAGCAAGGGTCAATAGTTTATGACATTTTAATGATAATGTCCTCTAATTGTACAGTAAACACTACGTGATGCAAGGAGGACATTCGAAATGTTGAAATGGTACTACTAAACTAGTTATTCATTGATAGTATTGGATCAAGTGATTATATTGTCCGTTTGGTTTAGCATGAAAGGGTGCAACGATAATGTATATCATTTTATACAACTGCAAACGAGTATGTAGAAATGATAAATGATTCATTTAATTCTCGTAATCCATTTTTTAGCTATAATTACCTTGGCAGTTTCAAATATCTTTCTATATTAGTGATTCAAAAAGCGAAATAATTGTTAAGGTTGATATTAGTCATTAAAGAGTATTGAGTGGATTGATTGATAAATTTAATTTAGCATTTTACTAATTTAATGTCTTCGTGGCGTAACATTTGTTTAGGGATTTGTATATAGAAATATTGTATGGACTTGTCATTATACCTTCAATGAAATTTTAGTATATATATATATATATATATATATATATATATATATATATATATATATATATATATATGTTGATCAGTTTTGAGGCACTTCTGGATTCACTAAATTCTATTAAGGATATTTTGAATTGAAATTGTGAAGTTTCTGCTGTATTAACACAACATGATTTTACAGCCTTCATTCCAAATACCTTCTGAACGTGTCCGAAATACTTGAAATTGATAGAACATCTAGAAAGTTTACAAATTCAATACCAATTTTGTTTTATTTCTTCAATTATTTTCCTTTTTATTTTAAACGTAGTAACATTTAATACATCTACATCCGATCACCCAATTGAACATGTTTGGTCTGACAGGGGAGTCAATTGTTATGACCTATAATAAATAAAATCCCTTAAAAAGATATGTTTATACTAATTCAGAATACGGAATACAGCACCTGCCAAAAAGTTGTTCATTAATTTCGTTCAGATGGACAAACTCTAACTGATAGGTATTAAATACTACACGACACTGACATTATAATTAGTGTCATAACGTGGTGGATTGGTAGTGGAAAGAAGGTGTGGAGGACTATTTACTTTATCAAAATTGTTCCAAAATTGGATTTTTATTATCAATTTCCAAACACAATCAACCAAGACTGACTACCAAGGCGAAGGTGATTTTTTTCAATACATATCCCAAAATTGTTAATGCTAATCCGTTAGAAAGCAGGCTAAAATTTTGGATTAGTTGTATTACCGAAATCACATTGCCTATCAGTATTTAGGGTGTTGAACTCGAACGGCAGAATTTTAACAATGATATGGAGAGCTTGAAAAGAAACCACGCAAAAACTTAACATGATAGTATATTGTTATAATAAGTGCCAAAACAACATTGGTACCTATATCTATCTATTAGTCATTTTATCTGAGACTTAATTAACCATCTATTAAGGTACTATTGGAGGCTTGGATATATCATGAACATACTCTCTACTTTCATTACATGAACCCATAATTAAAAAAGTTTAAGAACTACTTGTTAACTTTCACTATCAAATTATGTAGTGAACATTAATTGTATCGTATATTCTGCAAAAAGAACACCATTAACGTTGTGCGTATCAGACTCGACTTATTTATTTTCAGTGTATATCCAAAGCATTTGCTTATTAGTCTTAATTATAAAACACATTCGCTTTTAAATATTGCACCATACGACAAATCTAATCAGCTTTTATTGCTCTATAGATCAAGAAGAAACACAACCGAAGACAGGTAAATCCATTTTTATTTATGATGTTCGTGATCCAGATTTGTAACGAAGCATAATTTGATATTCGTATTACAATCGTCCAGTACACTAGATGATTCTTTAGCATTGTTAGAAGTGTTATATTTCTTTTCGAATTTCCCAGAAGATAAGAGGTACACTTATATAAGTTTATATGTAGGTTTTTTTAAGAACATTATTGGCATCTACTGTGAAACAAATGCAGATGCATATTAGTATTTAAAATATCTTCTATAAGTCAGATGTAGTTCTGAAGTTTTTTATATAGAGGTATGATAATATGATGACATAAAATTAGTTTATGATTTGTCATAAATAATAATAATAATAATAATAATAATAATAATAATAATAACAACAATTATAAGAATAATAATAATGAGGACTTGTATAGCTCCTAATCTTTCGAAGCTCTAAGAGCTTTAAACCATCAATAATGATATGACTACACTACAGAACAACAAATGACAAAAACAATGAAATTGGAAAACATAACAAACATGCTGAAAACATATAAGATACAAAACATGATTAGGTCGCTAAATTTGTCCCTGCAGTCGAAACAGGTGAGTCTTAAGAGCACTCTTAAAAGGGACCACTGTGTCTCTGTGTCTAATTTCAATGGGCAATTCGTTTCACGTCTCCGTGCCCTGGTGTGCAAACGAACGTTGTCCATTTGATTTTGTTTTCACCTTGGGAACAATGAGTATAAGATTATCAGAAGAAGAGCGTTAGTATCTAGCTGGCGTATACACATGGGTGAGGCTGGATAGACATGTTGGACTGGAGTTTGACATTGAAACATAGCACAGAAAACAAATTTTGTGTTTGATTCTGTATTCTGATAGGCGTTGTAGGGTACAGAGCAGTGGTGAGGTGTACTCTGATCGAGGTACTCTAAAGATGATCCGTGCAGCTGGGTTTTGAACGTTTTGAAGTTTCTGGAGTAAATATTGTGACGAACCAGACAGAATTGAGTAACAATAGCCCAGTCTTGAAAGTACTAATGAACACACAAGTGATTTAGTGGCATCAACTGAAAGATATTAACGAATGGAACTGCTGCGTCTCAATATATATATATATATATATATAAAGAGAGAGAGAGAGAACAAAAACCCTACTTTAATGGAAATAATCTATATCATATTTCTCCCTTACAATTACTGCATTACTACATGTTACATGAACCCAAGCAATTTGGAAATTATATATATTTGTGTGTGTGTGTGCGTGTGTGTGTGTGTGTGTGGAAAAAAACGTGAAACTGAAGCAAAAAAGGAGAAAGGGAAGGCACCTCCACTAACATCTGCGCCATTGTTTAATACATTGAAGTGATAACACATGTAATGTTTACAACGTTGCAAACTGGTTGCAACCCACTGTTTCAATAATCATAATGTCTGATTTAGTATTAAAGAAAATAACAAAATCAAACGTGTCTTCTTTTTGCAATATGGAATTTAATACTTTGTTTGTATCAATTATAATTTCAGTACAGGTAAAAACAAAGTCTCATTTGTAATTATTTTCTTGCGTACTGCAATAATGAATATCAGTTTTTTCATCCATAACCACTGGTGTTTAGCTTTCAATGAACGTGTTAATAGTGTTAAACTTGTAAAGCATATTGTATTAGCATAACATTGGTATTGCATCCGTGGTAATTAATGTATAATTAAATGAATTAACACGTGATCATTTTTAAAAGGACGATATATATTGTCATTATTTATCATTGCGTAAATAAACCAACAAATACAAACAATGGTTAAAACTGGATTCTTCAGTCTTTTAGTATGAATGATATTAGCTGGACAAATTTGTGATAAAGACACGTTATGCATCCTGGATGTACTATATACGTAGCTTCATTCACTCTTAGCGATAAGTTCTCCTTTTCTTTGTATAGGTTTACCACATCCTATTCAAGAAACTCGCCCACCAGGTAATACACTTTAATTTTCATCAGGGGATATTGTAAGAAGTTAAATTGTTTCAGATATGAATTCTTCCGGAAACATGTACTGCTTTTGTTTTCCTTTAGAGTTTTTTTAACAGTTAGCTGATGAAAATTGTCTTTTTCCATGACACAATATCAATTTACTGCATTGCAGGAAGAACTTTGTAAAAACCAATGTACTTGTCATCTCTTAGTAGAACGTACAAAATTAATCATATGACCTGATATGTGACCAAATATTCTGATAACAGCAGCAAGAACAAACTGTGTAATTAATTTAAAACCTGTTTACATTAAAATATCGTTTTAGATATTTAGCACAGTAGTTCAGACGTGTGTGTGTTTATTACATATCATTTATCAAAATTTTATTTTCGTCATTAAGTTCAAATAGTGCTGAGAACCTGAACGTTTGTTTCCCATAACCTTATAAAATATACAGACCGCTTAAAATCTTTGACCTTCCAATAAAGCAATGCACAGAACGTTGAATGCCTTTGCCCTGTAACGAAAACAATGTATGTATCTTTGACTTTCTTAGCCAACCAATGCGCAGATGTTGAACGTCACCGCCACCCACTACCACCCCGAAAACAAGTTGAAATCATCAAAACTCCATCTTATATTATCTTGAGCAAACTGTCCTTGAATATTGCTGATTTTGCAGACAATACAATTGGTCAGAGACACAACCGTATACATAGAGTTTCAAATAATAGCCATAATTATTTCACAATTTACGAGGAAAAGTTATAAATTACCCAGAAACAATTATAAATTATAAAGACATTTTAGAATTCTCGACAGAGTCACTTCTTCTTCTTCATTAAATTTCCACGAATAGTGTATATATATATATATATATATATATATATATATATATATATATATATATATATATATATATATATATATATATTAGTAATAGTTATATATAATATATATATTAGTAATAGTTATGTAATAGCAATAAAATGAAAACGTTAATATTTCCGATAATATGAAATGAAAATAAGACGTATTAATCTATCGCTTTTCTTCCTTATGATGTGTTGTCCTGAGGTATGACTTTCAAAATTCCATACAGTCTATTGTCTCATCATCAAACCAGTAATTCTTGGCATTGTTATGTATTAATTTTTTTTTACAGAGAAATGATCCATGCCTACGAGACCTGAATCTAAAAGAACCAGTCACAAATCATCTTTCTAGCATACAACAAAATGGTTTAAAATCAAATAATATGACTCCGATGAAGAAACTCTTTTTTGCACGTGAAATGGAGAAGACATTCATCTGCGAATATTCAAAATTTCAAAAGAATGTGAATGCATTGTAAGCAATTTCTTTTCATGATTTATATGGGATTACTGGAGGTTTTTACAAATATTAACTCACTGCGATGATTATATCTTCACAAAATAACAATCAAACAAACGCCAACACAAAATGTATCGGATGTAAAGATATATAATTTTTTATAGTGGATTATGGTCTTAGAAATGGTGCCTTAAAAGCATGGAAGGAGGTGCTTGTCTCGTTAAACAACAATACGTTTTAAACAAGCCGCAAATGATACATGACCATAGTATAAAAAACGGTCTTATTGAATTCTTTTCATCATATGGGTAAGATAGAGAATAAATTGAATAGGAAGGAAAATTCCTTGACAAATTATATGAACTAAGTGTTTATAAGAGAGTGTAAACGAACAACATTAATTACAAGTGCAATGTTTTATATCCAATATACTTCTTGTAACATCAACAATCGACTCGAGTAGGAACTGAGGAATAATTAAATACAACATGTGATTCGACCTCACACCATGTTCAGGATATCTCAGACAGCAATAATTACACATGGTATTTTCTGGCTTAATACGTACACGCCATATTACAGTATATATTTTTTCTCAATTGCTATAGACACACACACACACACACATAAACACACACGTACATATATATATATATATATATATATATATATATATATATATATATATATATATATATATATATATATATATATACATACATACATATATATGTTTGTGGGCGTGATTGTTACATTATAGTTTTTCTCTATGATTGCCATGTGTGTGTGTGTGTTTGTGTGTGTGTGTAAATGACTACTATTTCATCCATATTTTAACTTTATTTTGATTTACACAATGATCTGTACCGATGATGTACATAGTATGCCTCCTGTCCTTTGTGACTCATACCCTTTCTACTGTCTTACAGTATTTACCAAGCAAAAATAAAAATGCTGAGGATTACCTAATCATTTTAAACCTGACAAAGTTCAAACCAATCATTGTCCCGTCAATATAAGTTGTTTCTAATTGGGGAAATGCACTCATCCATTCCATTAGCTAAAGAGCAACAATTTTAGTAGACTAATCGGACTAACTGATTGTTTTAGGGAAACTTACGCATGTAAACCTAAAAGTCGAAACATCTATTCTGTATGAAACGTACAAGATAATAACCACTTTAAAAGGTAAATTTAAAATAACGGGGAAACCAATTTCTTTCAATCATAATTTGTATTGTAAGGAGAATATAGATTTTATCATTTTCTTTTGTGAATTATCTTTCACACATTTAAACAAGTTGCAGTCTAAATTAAATGACTTAATTATATTTTTTTAAACTTCAAAATTAAGTAACATTCCAAAATGCTATTACTACATTTTAAAGTAATAATTAAATATTTATTTGAACAAGTTTAGATTTCTCTTTATGAGTTCAATGATAAATGTAACCAGGGTAAACACATTCGAAGACAGAAGATGGAATACGATTCACAATGTAACGTTGGCAGTCTACAATTGATTACGTAAATTACTAATTATGTAGAAATATATCCAATAATATGTTTTAACTGTACATGGATTCAACTTTAATATTACTGTGAAGTTTAATTCCCTTTTACTCATCATCATCATCATCATCATCATCATCATCATCATCAGTCTCTTGACCTAGTGTGATCGTTGAGCCACTGTGCTGCTGAACATCGGACCAATTCCCTCCAATCATATGCCAATGCCTGTGTCCCTGCAAAACCTTTCCTGATCAATTATGTGATGTTGTCTCTCCTCTTTTTTCTTTCTCTACCTCTCCTTTTTCCACCTTGAACACTACCCCGCAGTCCTTTTTTATTAGAGTCTTATATATTTTAGTTTGTCGTTTTTGTTAACAGATCCAACATACAATACCCTAACCATGTGTTTGGAACTTGTATTGTCTAAATAAAGTAACGGTAAATTGCCTTTCTGATCAAACAAAGTAACTGCAGAAGAATGATCAGTGCCATGTTTGTTATTTCTTTACATATCTGTTCAATCACATTTTGATAAGTGATTATTATTGCGAACTGAATCAGTTCATAATCGCTAACTTGATCGGTGCCTGTTATATTCCAACATTTATAAAGTTCACATATAAGGCTTGTGTATCATAAATTTGTCTTCATCTCCGCAATCAGAGAAGAAATCCCAGCAGGAGCATGGGGGATGGATGTGTACACATACACAAATAACTGGACGGACACAATATATGGAATCAGTGTTTCTAGTGTTATAAATCTAGGGTTGTACTAAATAAAGCAACAGAAAGAGCGAGAACAAACAACGTTCGTAAAACACAGCAAATTAATTTATTTCGCTAGAAGACAACGTTATCATGCAAAAAGTACTTACAGATTATATATATATATATATATATATATATATATATATATATATATATATATATATATATATATATATATATATATATTGTTACGTGCTTAGGCTCGAATAAACAGTAACTAAAGTAGAGTAAAAATAACAAGCTTTTAAAACGTAATCAACAATTTATTGAGTACAAATATTTTTCAGAAAAGAAAATTAAATTTACGGTTTTCAGAATCAATTCCAAAATTAATCCAAAATAATTCAAAATATTATCCACTAGAGAAATGGCAAAAGTCCTGGTGATACAAAGTCCAAATAGTTCTAAGTTCGAATTTCAGCGAGGTATCCAAGATGGAAGAGGATGTCAGTTGATTTCGTCAGTTCTTGTCAATAAAAATCTCTATGAGCACAATTCTTTTCCAGATAAATAACAAAATAATTCCTCTCGATCCAAACGAATTGACACAATTTTTTCAGTACACGGTAATTAAAAATAACTCAAAAAGACACAACTTAACATTTTAACAACCCAGTTCTTGTACTGAATTGCTCGCCCCAAAACATGGTTTATATCTCTGTTTTTTACGTAAACAAGGGGTCACGTGACCTTCTAGAACTATCAGAACAAATTTACGTTCAGAAAACCAGGTACACATCTTATGACCCAACTAAAATAGAAATATGTTTATACAAGAGCTCCATTTTGTCCTTAGAACCAACCAATCTTTTTTAAAGCTTGTTTACAACTCTGAAGCCAGGTCAGAAATGAGGTCAACACCTGGTGTTCACTCTGTAAAGTAAAGGTCACCCTCCTTCAATGAACGAATCTTAAAACTTAAAATGGCAAATTGAAATCTAACAAACAATAAAAATAACTATAAATGACTTATATCACATATACTTAACACCTTCCCTCATAAAATAAATACAAAGGTTTATATGATAAAACATTCCTTTATCACAAACCAATTTACACCTGAGGTAAAAAAAGAAAAAGCTCGTATAAATTACAGTGTATATGATATAACATATTGTTATACACGGGAAAGAGCATCTATTGGTTTAACTTGTCCATGTCCCACAATATGTCCTAAGAAAGTCACACTAGCATGGCAGAACTCACTTTTAGATAAATTAACAGTCAAACATGCATCAGTGAGTCTCTCAAAGATTTTTCGAATTGTTGCTAGATGTTCTATCCAGGTGTCGTCGTACATGATGAGGTCATCTATTTAGGGATCACAATTTTCTAGACTAGAGGTAATCATTTTTATGAGACGTTGAAATGTACTTGTTGACCCTTTCATCCTGAATGGCATTACTTTATAATGGTAAAGTCCATCTGGAGTCACAAATGTCGAGATTTCCTTTGATCGTTCCGTTAGTGGAATCTGCCAAAATCTTTTCAGAAGGTCAAATTTGGTGACATACTTGGCATTCCAGATTTTGTCAATACAATCGTCAGTTCTTGGTAATGGGAATGAATCTGTTTTTGTCACACTGTTCACCATTCTATAATCAGTGCGCATACGGAAAGTTTTATCTGGTTTTGGAACATGTATGCATGGTGAACTCCAATCACTTTTACTGGGCTCAATAAAATCATTCTCCAGCAAATATTGAATTTCCTTTTTAAAGTATTCATGTTTGAGTGGATTCATCCTCTATGGATGTTGTTTGACAGGTTTGGAATTTGCAATTTCAAAGTCATGAAAAGATTCGTTTGTTTTTGAAAGGAACATCTGGAAATAAGTACTCCTATTCAAATAATAACTGTTTCCGTTCATTAATTTCTTGCAATTGTAAATGTGAAAGTTTGTGGTCTAGATCTTTCATAATTTCTGAATTACAAAGATTCGTCATTCCAATATCAATATAATCTGATGATATTCCTTCACTGAGTGGGACCGGTACAACTAAATTAATTACAGGTTTAACATGGCTATCTCTTTCAATATACTCTTCTCGCTTGTTTATATGGCGGAGTTGTTTTGTTTGCGCCTCCCAGGAATATTTATGATGTAATTTAAGTCATTAATTTTCCTGTCAACTGTGTAGGGACCATAATATTTGGCCTGAAGAGGATTTTGTGGCATTGGTAAGAAAGCCAGGATCCTATCACCAGGCTGAAAACTCCTTTCCTTCGAGTTTTTATCATATCTTGATTTCATTGTAGATTGAGCAGAATGCAGATTTGCACTTGCGACCTAACAAACATTTGACAACTTCTATCTAAAATCAGAAACATAATCAAGAAGATTGATTTCAGTATCTTCATTAGAGAGAAGTTTCTCTTTCAATAACTTCAATGGTCCACGCACAGTGTGTAAAAAACCGGCTCAAAGGGACTGAAACCTATAGATTCATGAACTGATTCTCTAACAGCAAACAATAGTAAATGAATGCCTTCATCCCAATCTTTATTCGTATCAAAAACAATATGTTCGGATCATATTTTTCAAAGTCTGATGGAATCTTTCTAATGTCCCATGGCTCTCAGGGTGATAGGCAGAAGATGTGAATTGCCGAATGCCCAATTCATACATAACTTGTTGGAAAATTCCAGACATGAAGTTTGAACCTTGATCAGATTGAACAGATTTGGGAAGGCCATACTGAGTAAAAAAAAACTTTATTAAAGCTTTTACTATTGTTTTAGATTTAATATTCCTCAACGGAATTGCCTCTTTAAACCTTGCTGACGCACAAGAAATGGTCAACAGGTATTGGTTGCCTGACTTGTTCTTAGGTAAGAGACCTACACAATCTACCATAATTCTACTAAATAGTTCGTCACCGGCAGGAATAGGTTGTAGATGAGCCTTAGGTATCTTCTGATTGGGTTTTCCTACCATTTGAGAAGTATGGCAAGATCTACAGTATTTGGCACATCACTTTTGAGTTTTGGCAAATAGAAGTGAGTCAAGATCTTGTGATAAGTTTTATTAATCCCTAAATGACCAGCCAAAGGAGTTTTATGGGCCAGATTAAGTATTTCCTGTCTGTAAGGTTTTAGAACTATTATTTGATAGTTTACCGACCACTCATCACCAGCAGGTACCTCGGGAGGTCTCCATTTTCACATAAGAGTTCCATTTTTAACGAAATAACAGACAGGAGCTTCAGTGGCTTCAGTCTCACTTATGGCCCTTGGAAACAAACAGGAGATCTTATGATCTTTTTTCCTGTTCGACGACAAGTGACTGTCGTTTATCACCCTTATTAGAATAAAGAGAATGAGTGGTTAAAAGAGGATCACTAGGATCAATACTTTCTTATTGATCCAAACAAGGAGTAAAAGTGACCTCATCAAAAGCCTGACCTATACACGTGTCAGCTAAAGGAATATTGACTTCATCAACATCATTCTCAAGAGCCTTCTTTGCCATAGCTCTGGTAACTGCACAAGCTTGAAATATATCAGGGAATACTTTTTCAATTGGATGAACTTTCTGATTCAAATTAGGCTTGTCAGTTACAAGTGGATTAACCACAACCTTGTCTCCAGCTAAGTCGTTGTAAAACCGAGACTGTTCCGACTTTCCCAGGTCCTGACACTAAGTCTGATGACACATTTATACAATGGAAAGGAACATTAACATAGCCGCACTCTGCTCCCTGAATAACAACACTTTCATTAGAAGAAGACTTCTCAGAAAAAGGCAAAGTATCTGACAATAAAGACTCAGAGAAGCTCCTGTGTCCCTTAAAATTGTAATATTGGTGGGATTGGCTGAATCACCCAAGCGTGATATGGAACCCATTGATATGAATGGTTGATAATTCTCCATAATAAAATCTCACTGGGATTTATTAGACCCAACAAATGCATTGCTTTCAATGCATGACTGTGACTTTGATCTCTTAGAAATAAAAGCATTTGGATCAGGTCTGTCTTGATTCTGCTGCCTATTTTTCAATTTGTAGCAATCAGAAATAACGTGTCCATTTTCATGCAATAGGTACACATCGGAAGAGACAAGGATCTAGAATCAAGCTTATCTGAAATTTGATTTTTAAAAGTTGTGCTAGTTTGAGTTTTAAAAGATCTTGTATTAGGCTGAAATACTTTTCTGCCAGAAGACTGTTGAGTAGAAGTCTTGTTAACAAAATTAACTTTATGTGACAAAGAATATTCGTCAGCAGCTCGAGCAGCATTCTCGAAGGTTTCAATCATATGCTCATCGAGATAAGTTTCAACGTCACTATGGACACAGTTTTTGAAATCTTCAATTAATATCATTTGCTTGAGATTTTGATAACCTTGTTCGACTTTCTTGGCTAAGCACCATCTATTAAACAACTGCTCTTTTACTCTAGCAAATTCGACATGAGTTTGTCCGCTTCTTTTCTGTAATTTCTGAATTTGTGTCGATAAGCGTCAGGGACTAACTCATAACCCCTTAAAATGCACTCTTTAACCACATCATAGTCACCACTTTGGTGAACAGACAGTGAAGTGTAAATCTCACTAGCATTACCAGTGAGTACACATTGCAATAACTGAATCCAATGCTCCCTTGGCCACTTAAAATTTTCTGCAACCTTTTCAAAATAAATGAAGTATTTGTCTACTTCTTTTTCTCTGAAAGGGGGCACATATCTAATATTCCTTTTTAAATCAAAATTTAAATTCGGATTTGAAGAATGATGGTGTTTTGCACTTGCCAGCTCTATTTCTTTCATTCTGTACTGATATTCCCTTTCATCCCTTTCTTTAACATATTATAATCGTCTTTCTTTCTCCTCTTTGTCATATTGTCTTTCTTTCTCCATTTCCTGTCTCTCTCACCTATTTTTTCATATTGTAATTGTCTTTCTTTCTCACTTTCCTGTCTCTCGCTCTCCCTTTCCTGAAATTCAGTTTCTTCATCTCTAACTCCATCTTGAATTTTAATTCTGATTACTTTAGTTTAATGTCAGAGGCTGATGCAGACTTACTGAATGAAATCGAAGCTGTTTTTTTTCCAAAACACTCTTTTCCACCAAATATTGCACCAAAATCTTTTTGCTATCATGTTTCGTTAAAGAAGGCTTTACTTCAGAAAGATCATATTTTCTGGCAAGTTAAATGAACTCATCTTTTTTGAAAAGATCTTATTGCTCCTGAGTAGAATTAGAAAGAAATGTTTCTACTTTAGATGTCATTTTAATACAAGACTGTCAATCTCACTAAAGATTTTTAAAAATTTCAAAAACTTGGGTTATTCAAATTTAAAACAAAGGTTTTCTAAAAAAAAATCAAATAATTGAAGAAAAAAACACAATGGGTATTGAACTTGTAAACTTTCTAGATGTTCTATCAATTTCAAGTATTTCGGACACTTTCAGAAGGTATTTGGAATGAAGGCTGTAAAATCATGTGGTGTTAATACAGCAGAAACTTCACAATTTCAATTCAAAATATCCTTAATAGAATTTAGTGAATCCAGAAGTGCCTCAAAACTGATCAACATAAATATAAATTTCATTGAAGGTATGATGGCAAGTCCACACAATATTACTATATATAAATTGCTAAACAAATGTTACGCCACGTAGACATTAAATTAGTAAAATGCTAAATTAAATTCATCAATCAATCCACTCAATTCTCTTTAATGACTAATATCAACCTCAACAATTATTCCGCTTTTTGAATCGCTAATATAGAAAGATATATGAAACTGCCAAGGCAATTATAGCTAAATAATGGATTACGAGAATTAAATGAATCATTTATCATTTCTAAATACTCGTTTGCAGTTGTATAAAATGATATACATTATCGTTGCACCCTTTCATGCTAAACCAAAACGGACAATTTAATCACTTGATCCAATGCTATCAAATGAATAACTAGTTCAGTAGGACCATTTCAACATTTCGAATGTCATCCTTGCCTCACGTGGTGTTTACTGTACAATTAGAGGACATTATCATTAAAATGTCATAAACTATTGACCCTTGCTACAAGCATTAGTTTGAAAATAATATTACCAATATACATAAACATAACAGTATGTAAGAATAGCACTTGTTTTCTTAAATCGATATATGTGATACGTCAGGATAGCGACTAGAACAAACACATAATGTTTTCAAACACAAGTAATGCTGAATTTCTAATTTAAACTATATGAAATTAAATTTAAATCTAATTCAAATGAAAACTTGAAGCTAGTGCGTAAACTGCTATGATTCAAACTGGCGTGAGCGGCGATATTGCAAGATTCACTAATAGAATGCTCTCACAGACACCAGTAAAAGCAAATGTTTTCTAGATGTCTTATATTATGTGTTTAGCAAAAGCAGCTGTGGAAATATGATTTTAATTCCAGTTGTTCTTTGTTTATTGTCAGGTTCAGTGGAGACGTTGGTCTGTATATTAGGCATATGAGAAACAAAGCTATGATTCCACAATCATTCAATTGCGATTTGTGTTAGCATTTTCACAATTTGGTGGCCTTAGCGTCATATTATTAGAGAACTCGGATGAAAACAAAGTGCGAGTGATTAACAGATAATTTTATTTGTACTGTACGGTGTATGTATTGAACTTGTCGTTTGTTTGAATTGCGCCCATACATATCTTAATTGTGTTGTAACACTTGCATGACAATTGATCGAGTCGGCATGGTTTCATTCTCTAATTGTTTTTGTTAGTTAAAAAGCTTACGAAAGCAAATAACGTTTAATATGTAAACTTTCGACAAGCGAAATCTAGAAGTAGGTACCACGAAAATATATATATATATTTTTTTACCAAGGCACGGAATGTGAGCCCTGGTAAAATAAATGATTATACAATGTATGTTTTAAGAAATGTCTTTATTACGAGTAAGATTGCAATGCTGGATAAGATATATGTCGACTAATAAGAGAACACATACTCAAACGTTAGACCTTGCTGATACTGTAAATTTAATTAATGATCACCCATCTCGTAGTGGTCAGAAATTTAACTAACCAAACAAAGAAACATGATGTAAATGTACTCAACTAACACCAGACTGGCGTACCACCGTTGGTGGATGAAACAGCAAAGGAAAAAATATTTTTATCGGAGTAAGCAAAAAAGCGTAAAGTAAGCCCCAGTATGTTAAATTCACTGATTTAGATAACTTTTAATTCGTACTCTGGTCCGCGGGTAAACGATACCCTTGACCTTGTAATTAATATTAATTATGCCTACAAGTATCAAGAATTATTCTTTAGAATCCAGGCATATCACATATCACTTTCAATTTTACCTGGTTTATATATATATATATATATATATATATATATATATATATATATATATATATATATATATATATCTGTGTGTGTGTGTGTGTGTGTGTGGTAAGAAAACAACGAACTCAACCATCTATTCGAGTATCAATAATTATGTAAACATTTATAAATTTGGTAATTCCAGCACATTTTATGTTTATTATGGATCGTCTATCGGTTTTATTTTCTATACTTGAGAAAGGACACATTTTAGTAGTACCTTTTTAGGACTATTGGTGCAAGCCGTCACATTTTTTTTCTTTTTCTCGCTTCATGTTATATATAAGGAATATAGCAGACGTAGTGTAGTAACATGAACTTTCATTGTTTGAGCCGGAGAACTGGTATAACAAGTTTAGCAACATATTCACTGAAACATATATACGATTAATCTTGCCATATGATCTATGTATTTACCTGGATTATGTCCTTCTGATGAACTGTCGCTATCAGAAGTGAAGGGTCGCGCTTTAGGTATGAAGTGATCTGTACACGACGTACAATGCATATAACGGAAAAGAGATTATTTTTAATTAATACACCTAACATCAATTTACCTTTCATAGCCAATTTTATCAACCATGAAGCCAAACTTTCTTTGAAGCATTTATCAGTAATTGAATTCAACGCGTGAATTTATTTCACATCTGCAAGATGTCTGTGTTGTAGATTGCCGCTTTTATAAGCAACATCATGAGCATGACACGCCTTATCAATAGCGTTTATTGGTTCTTCACCGGGTTTTGGTTGGTTTTGATCATCTAGTCTGATATCATGTCTTGTACCGGGTCCACAATAACTATTCCCTGGAAGATGTTTCTCACCTGGATACTTTGCCCATGGTGTTCCTGGGAGTTTCACTAGCTTGGCTGCAATATCACCTCCGAGTTTTTTTTAAAGGTTTCGTAGAAATAAATCTAAATTTCTTTGTACTACATTGTACGCATTTACCAGAAAGCGCTGATCGGTTATTTTTAGTTGTAATCGTCGTCAAGTCATCTGTGCCCGTACGCGCCTTACATTTCACACAATATAGATCCATAATATATTTATAGCAACATGAATGTAATTGATTATTCTGCTACGAAACGACGGCATCCTATTAAGCATCATACAATGTTACCAAATTCTATTCGCGCAATTATAATTGGGCCATCTGGAAGTGGCAAAACACAATTGCTACTTTATTTAATAACGAGATGGATGAAATGGAATAAGTTGTATTTGATTGCTCCGAGTGTAGACGATGAAGTGTTAAAGGATTTTAACGAGAAAGCAAAATAAGAATAAATAAGAAATCGATGATGATATTATTGAATTTATTACTAATATCAACGATGCACCGAGCATTGATGACATCGACGGAAGTATTAACAATTTAGCCGTATATGATGATATCATGTTAGACAATCAAAAATTCCCGCGTTGATATTTTCCAGAGGCAGACATAAAAACACTGACGTGATATATGTCACTCAACGTTACACACAGATCCCGAAGGTGATCAGAGATAACTGCAATATGTTATGTATATTTAATGAAGTTGATACTCATACTCTTACAAATATTTGGCAAACTTGGTGCGGTGGCGATATGGATCATAATCGATTAAGAAATTTCTTTAGTCATGCTCAGTCAATCCCACACGGATTTGTGATGATAAATTTATCAGACCCTCGAACAAGATATCGTGTCGGACTTGATAAAATATTCAGTTGACAATGATAAATCATAGCAGCAACGAGGGTGCGTGAAACGACAACATCGGATGTCGGTGTTGTTTTTTTTTACCATGAAAAACCTCTGATTGTTCACCTTCCCACCGACCACATCATCGATGATTTTTATGATTATTTTTGGTCTCCGTAGAAGCCTTATTTTTAGTTAAAAACCTCGTCTGTTCACCCTCTCTATAAGGCGACTCTAAAGCAGCCTTTGTTGTGAAATAGTTTCGGTTTGTCTGAAATAGTTTCGGTCTGTTCACCCTCTCTATAAGGAGACTCTATAGCAGCCTTTTTGTGAAATAGATTTTGTTTCCGTAGAAGCCTTTATTTACTTGAAATCTTGGTCTGTTCACCGTCTCTGCTGCTAATATTGTCATGCAACTCGTGGTTAAATTACACTCACTCTTTACGGTCACGCATTTTAATGAATGCAACGCAATACCGCAAAAAACGGCGAGATTACCTCATTCCGCCGACATAACATGGGTATGCATTTTAAAAATTTAATCTCAATCACGTTTTAAAAAATAAGATAGATTGAAATCTACATAGGACAAATTATACAAAAAGAAACTCTTCCAAATGACCTTGACCTCAGCTTTCAATAAGTAGGTCGCTAGAGATACTTGTACCCATGAGGATAAAGTTAAATATCAAGCAAGTCAACACCACACAAGGTATTATTTGTTGTGGCAGGGTTTAACGGCATTTGTCAGCACACGTTATGCTATACATGGCGGCCAGTTTTAATGGGGGAGGAAGAACCCCGGAGAACGCACGGAAATAACCACTGACCCACGAGAAGCTGCTGGCAAGCTTTCTCATATACCTACATTGGCCGAATCTGGGACTCGAACCCACGCAGACAGAGGTGACAGGGCAGTGATCCATAACGTAGAGCGCTTTAAACCACTCGTGACCCCGGGAATTATATGTGGACTGAGGTTAACACACATCATATTAAATCGCCTGCTAAGGTATTGTTGAAACGTTGTGCAATAAAATGGGTGAGAGAAAGAAAATTTCAAAAGACGAATAATGAACAGTATTATCATTAGTCTATACGATTTTCTTCCTTTGTTAATTTGGTTGTACAAATAATCAAACGACTACATAGGATGCGGTTTAATCTATAATTCATACAATTTTTATAACCAATATCCATGTTTTCAGTATATTTTCTCTACAAAGTTAATGTAATATTTTATGTCATGAATAGACTTTAAAATGAATTCCACTTACTCGGTCGTTACATCTGTGAATGACATGTGATGACCTAATTTGTTATGTCATTCGCTATTACTAAAAAACGTAATGTATCTGTAGGTCTGGTTCATATAGTTTTGTTAGGAATAATCGGCTGAACAGCATTTTCGAATGCATAAATCTGAATAAGAGCTGGTGTTCTTATCACACACAGACAAGATATTGCATTTTAATATATCCTTTAATTCGGAGGTGTGTGTGGGGGGGGACATGATGGTTCAATGGTCGCGATCTGAAGGATGTGGGTTCAAATCTTTCCCATACAGGCAAATAGGCCCCTTTGTTCTGACTCTGTCCAAGGTACTTTTATTTAAATCTTGGTTATAACCTGTCCTTGAATTGACATGAAACATAACTAAGATATGCACATTTATACGAAAGCAAAAACAAATTTAAAAGAAAACATTTCAGCAATAATTTTAGTTAAGTAAGCTAAATGCAAAAATGCAAAAACAACAAGAAATATCACGACACGTGTTTCATCGTTGACTAGTTGCAGCATGTGCAACAGTTGGTCAGATCATACAAGGTTGACAGTTCTTAGGAAATATGCAAGAAACGGAGTAAAGTGGAAAATCAAAGTACGGAGAGGACAGATATTTTCGGTCTTTGTCCATCCTTGTGGGGGATGTCATTAAATCAGGCATAATGAAGTAAGCAACGATTTCTTCTGCAGTCTAGACTGAATCATTATAACAAAAAGGAACCAGCCGATAATTTAATTTAAATTAGGTGCAAAAGACATGCCTCATTATTGTACACTAGGGAGAAAGAATAATATATAGACGGAACCATGAAGGATCACGAACACTCAGAGGTTTTGGAACGTAAGGAGTTTCTATTAATTGCTTAAATTTGGAATATAAAGAAATGTAATAAGCGTGTTATGTGAATTTGTAAAGGTTACAAATCCAGACGGAAAACAAATGTAGAAACATATCACAGTTAAACAATACAATGGCACACATTTAATATGTGATAAGACGACTACAATGTATGCAATGTCCCAAAATTATAATAAATGACATAGCAGAAGAATTGAATATTGAATGATAAACAATATCGCATAGGTGTTGACTCAATCATGAGGTAATTTAACTATTTAAGTTTCTATCAAAGATGGTGTGGCAGCGATTCATGCAAACATTGGACCTTATATACGTTTTCCATTAAATAGAGTATTATCATGACTAATTGCAACTATTCTACAAACCTTCGGTCACAAATGGTTACCGCTGACTTAACTAGCTTATATGTGAAGATGTTGTACACCATCTGGAAGAAATTAAACAGGTACGCCGTTCCTAGTGTGTTCATATAGAAATTTCAAATATCCATGAAACTAATAAAACTGCTTAAATACACAATAGTCATATTCAGCGGAGACGTGTCCTATAGAAAGTCACAGTAGCTTTGATTTTACATAGAAATATATAATAGAGGAAATGGAAGATATTAAATATAAAAAGGATTTGATGAGAAGTTGAAAATCAGTGTAGGTATACTTTTTGCCAGTATATCCTACAACTGTATTCATGCTGCTGGCTACCGAGGAAATTAAACATTGCATCATGTGACTAAAGGCAATCTGTACACTGTACGCTCAACGATGTGCTACTGTTGTTGCAAGAAGAATCGGCCTACACGTTACACACCGACTCTACGTCATTTTCAAAAACATCAAACGTAACTAGCAGGAATGGCTAGTCGATTTCTTGGATATCTCCTAATCAGGTTGGTACAATCAAGGTCACAAGTATGTGTTTGTGTCAGTGCTCTAGTTTCAAAATCGGCTTTGGCGTTGTCGGAGTTCTCTAATAAGTATAGAGTTAGTGCGGACAAGTTAGGTATTTTCTATGCTTTTTTAAAATTTCTCATTCCAATTAAATCATATCGGTATAAATGGAAATCTCGAACAAATCCAGTAAAAAGAGAACTTGAAACTAGACTTTCCACTAGTTGTATAGGATGAATCGTGTATGATGTCTACCGAGGAGTAGTTAGGAAATCGAGGATACATTTTCGGTAGTATTTCACATTGGTCTTCCCTACTGTAGCACCCGTGTTGAAATATATTATCTCCCAAGAAATAATGCTTTATAAAACGCGATGATCAAGACAAGAAATTAATTCGACTATCTATGAAACCACCGCTCGGCTCGAGAGAAGGTGGAATATAATTGTTGCCTATGTGAAGAGAGATATTTGTTTTTCTGCTTTAAGAAACAATGACACAAATACTCATTTATTGCCAAAGCAGTATGAGTAAAGTGCCTAGCCCCATAAGACTGTATGGTAACTGTCTCAGGCTGGATCAATGTTAAGACGCGAACTCGCACCCTTTTCTGTGAATCATGCACGCTTGCTACTAAGTCATCGCAGCTCTTGTGCATTGATGGAAGTCACATATATATAAAACGCTGCAAATTTGCCGCCCCCCCCCCCCCAACAAAACAAATAATGATAACAAAATAAAAAATAAATTTCATTCCTGTTTCAAAATAGTTCACTGTTTGCCTGGTACACTTTGACTGTCCTTAGATTTGTAGGCGTATAAGCAATAATCAGGCATCAATATTTTGCAATTTTTAAATTCAGATATAAAACAAAATTGCCTTTTGGTTATCTTGGCTATTTATATATGTATTTTATACAAAATGTTGAAGAAATATTAATATCAAGATTTACTTCAATTAATAATAGTAACCACATACCATATGGTGTATGAGGATGAGCTGCACTTCCATCACGTGTACGTCATTACTTACAGGAATCAGATGCGGATCAACCACTTCGTGTCCTTTCGCTGTTAAATCTATTGATTAACATTTGTGCAATATTTCCTCCTCCAGCGAAAGGACACGAAGTGGTTGATCCGCATCTGATTCCTTAATTGTAATGGTATTTATGATACGGCAACAACGATGTTGTACACGAACATACACATAATCCTTTAACTGTAATACCTATTGACGTAATGTCAGCTTTTATTTGGTATTTATGGTTTGTTTGTTTGGTAATGTAACAGCCGGTTGTGGATGGTTAAAAATCCCATTTTGGTTTTAATAACACAAGTATGTCTGGATTTTGCATTCGGATTGGTATTAGTATTGCATGAAGTCGCTCGATCTGTCTTCGATAAATCTCAACTGGGAAGACTTATATCAACTTGAGATCGTTTACGGCTTGCAAATTATGAAAATGCATTGTTATATGTTTTACTATACAAAGATTAAAAATCGCAATTATGCAATCGCTTCAAAGCTACCTATTCTTTCAGTTAGTTCTCAGTGTTTTCCTAAAGAGCGTAGGGTATTTGTACAATGATTGGTTCAGCAAATCTTCGTCGTCGAGCGGGAACATAGTCGCCAATAATCCGACATAATATGACATAACCACACGAGCGCTTCTTGAATATCATGATCATAATGTTTGCCTTCTGTAATATTGCATCATATAGATATTTACCTTACATTATATTGATTACCATGTATGCATAAAATATATCTACACCATCGTTCATTATTGCTATTATTGTTAGTTTGTATTATTATTATTGTCTAGTTTTATAAGTATCTGACATCTGTGTATGATGTGGATAGACTGTGACAATACTAGTAACACACGATAATGCAACTAGCTTGACAAGTTATCTGAATGTATTATCAATAGTATCGGCATTGAAGATTCTCTAGTCTGGTAATGTGAATATAATAACGAACATATTCTGTTTTATTTGCTTGCGATTTGCCAATCAAACGATATTTGAGTGAAATCATACTCGTGATGTTTGCCTTCTGTAACATTGCGTTCATTTAGTTATTTATAGAAGCTTCTTGCTTTCGACATAGTTTCACTTAAATGGTTGCATGCTTGTATGCATACACCTTTTTAATGGTTAGATAAATTCAATCCTGGTTATGTTTCTTTACATTAGTTCAAAAGGTCAAATAACACTTTGTAATTCCAATGAATGATTCAAATAAATAATTCCTCTCAAATTATAACCTAATTCAACTATAAACATGGATCATAGATTCCGAAAGACTGATATTAAAACACAAACAAACAGTTGTTTGCCAAATTATATGTATTCTAATTTCCCTAGACCTTAAACAAAACACACTTTCCGAGGGATGATTTCAGGTAATGAATTCAAACTATCGCAAACATCCCAAATATTATACCACAACTCGTGCAGGCCACGATAATAACCTATATCACGGACAAAAGGTTAACCACTTAAGATATATATTATAAAATAATAAGTGTACTATTAAAACATAAAAAACCATATATGAGAACTGTATTTTGCAAAAAGAAAGTCATGTATAGTATACGTACTTGGTATTTATTTCCTCATTGTACTAACTTTACAAAAAATATAAGTTCTTTCATCAAAACTCATTAAAGCAAACTAAACTGACATAATTAAAAGTATTATATCAAAATTCAACTCTACATACTCTATTTCATTTTACAGCACCTTACAGAGAAATAATGGATAATTACAAATGTATTCCTCATTCAAAACGTACTTTTGCTTTAGAAGCATAAATGATATTCGAAGAAGAGGTATACTACGTGCTTACATATCATCAATATTTATCATGAACTATAACTTAACATATATACTAACTGCTGATTGTTAGATAGTGAAACTCGAATACATCAAGTTATTAATTTAACATATATATATATATATATATATATATATATATATATATATATATATATATATATATATATATATATATATATATATATATATATATATATATATATATGTATATATATATATATATATATATATATATATATATATATATATATATATATATATATATATATTTAAATCTGTCTTTACCAAATATGTGGTAGACACATATTGCACTTATGTGACTCTGTGTCTTGTTCTAGGACGTTGTTGAAAAAATAAATTGAATCTATCGTCCAATTGAAGACAACTGATAATATTACATATGAATCGCGAATCAGAAACGTAGTCATGTTGAAGGTCTAACACATACATCGGATTTAATGCAATAGGGAATAATGCAATTTTAATGGTGGAGGAAGAACCCGAGAAACCCACCGCAAACAATCACCGACCAACGAGAAGCTACTGGCAAGTTTTCTCAAATACCCACCTAGAGTGAGGTGAGATGACAGTGATCCGTAACGGAGAGCTCTTTAGACCACTCGGGCACTCAGGGCTCCGCCAAAAACAGTTTCTAACGGGTAATACGGATTATATGTATGCGGAGTTTCTTTGGTTAATTGACTGAGAGGGTAGTTTGCGGATAAACACAATCGTTTGGAAAATAGGTTGTTTAGCAGATACAATCTGAAGGTGTATAATCCATTGATAATTACAAATATATAGAAAGACCATACACACACGCACCCATACCCCATATACATATATATATATATATATATATATATATATATATATATATATATATATATATATATATATATATATATATATATATATATATATATATATATATCTTGATGCGGCTCAATGCTTGTAAAATGAGTAGAGTAACAGAAAAGGGTGAATACTTCAAATAATTTATGACCACTGCATACAAATTGATAAATGAGAAAGAAGAATTTGCTGTATTTCGAATTACATTTTAAATAATACCATGAATTAAAGACATAATTCCTTGTAATGAAAACGACCTGAATAAAAAAAATATCAAGTCCCGAAGAGGTGTAAAATGGAAGGTGATGTCTGTTATAACTTCCAAATTGCTGCTGTATCAAAAGCTTCTTGTTGAATCACATAAATATTATTCCTTAATGCAAAATACACCACTACAACCTTAAGATTTAAAATTTGAAAGGATTTGTTCACTAGAATCTTTGTGTCATAAGTCGTGTGTTCTGTATGGCACTTTTAGATAAAGTAATCTACAAAGTTGCTCCACTTAGCCGTATTGTTATGCAAAGCGAGCTAATGTTATCGCCAATGGAGTAGTTTAGTTTTAAAAACAAGTACTGCATTATTGATTTTACTGTCATTCGTTATCGTGTCTCAGGAAGAATTTTGTCATTTATCAATCATACTTATACAGGATATTGGGCACTTGAGCCACGTCTACCTTTATTATCTGAATATCTGTTCATAGTCAATTAAAGCAAAGTAGTCTGTACTGCTTTATTTATGATCCATGCAACATTGTCAAAAACATCATGAAATATTTCAAACTGGAAAATTGCAAAACATTATAAATTTGGCAATTACAAACTTTATACTAGAAAAATATTAAACACCTGATCTAATATGCAGGGAATGCATTAAGCCACAAAATATGTACAAGTAATCATACCCTAGTCAAAAATATCATTTTACATACTTGATATTTACTATCATGTAAAGAAATAAGGATATATAAAAGCGTATATTCAGGGTAACTTATACATTGTGGTAATCATTGTTCTCTTGACAGTATAACATAAATGGTATATTAAATTGGACGTCAGACATTATTGCCTCTTTTGTTATAGTAGTAACAATGGTAGCATTGGTAGTAGGTATGATATATCAATAGCAGTACATTTGTTAATAACTTAAGTAGTAATAGTAGCAATGGAAATATAAGTCGAACGTAGCAGTGTTGGTTGTATTAGCAATACTTGTAGTAGTGGTAGTATTAACAGCAAGACTTCAAGCTAAGAAAGACACTAAGTACAATTTCATCAAAGCTCTTATGTGTGTACTCTATTCACGTCGTTACATCGTGTAGACAAGGAAAATACTACAAATATGTGTTGAATTGCTGTTTGCTATTTGTGACTAGTGTACCTCAACCATGTGTGTTGTTGTTTGTCTGCTTTTTGAGACTGTTGTACCTTAACCGAGCGTTTTTTTTTTGTTTTTTTTTTTCGTTTTCACCAATATAACTTCTCTCTAGCACCAAAACGTCGTCATACGGTAGAACATGTGAAAAATGACACTGTTGGATATCATCTAAATTGTGAGCTTAAATCAGGGAGTACCCTCTTCTGTCCCACTTTAGTGTGCAATATGAGTACAGTATATATCCATACCATGCACAACGATATCGTGCTTTTTAAAATTGCCAATAATATTACACCACCAATGGAGTATACTTTAAGCTGACGGTGTATTGGAAACTCATAGTACATCATACTTTACATTGAATGTTAAAACGTACATAGGTATATATCTCTCTGATCAAATTCATATTTGTATGTATCTTTGCCACATACAATTTATACCCAAAAATTAAGTAGATTCTGTGAGAAACATAACACAACAATCTGATTTGAAAGAATATATTATACTGGACTCTATGTCTTTTTGAAAGAAGCATTTACTATACTTATTCATTAATTAATAGTACTCCAGGCAATATATACTGTGCAAGACACAATACTTCTTTTCTTCCCTCCATGCTATCAAAATATTAAAATATTAGATTTTGCGTGGCGTGAAATGCATTGGAAGAATGAAAAAGGAAACAAAGAAGCATGTAAATTGTAACATTTAGAACTCATTATGAAATTGGAATATGTTTTTATTTTTCAGCAACTATATCACGAAACAATATTATTTTTTGTTTGTGGTGGGTGTTAAATGGAAGTGCTTAAGTATTGTTTCGTTGATCTTTCTTCAGTTCTTCATACACAACTTATGGACAGATGAACAATCAGATTAGTTAACGTTATACAAAATTATAATATCTTATCTCTGTATATGATAGTTAAAAGAGCACAAAAAAGAATATGCTAAGAAACTTTGTAATATTATTTAATTCTAAGGACAATTCAGATGTTCGTAAACATCCATGTATCTTCTGAAACGTAGAAAATGAACAAAACCCTTAATATTTTTGTATTATCAAGTGATCAAACCCTGTGCTTGAAAATTAAATAAATTATCCGAGTGAATGTTAGAATATCCCGTGTTTCAAAATTGAATGGGTGAGATGTTTTGTGAAACTTCAGAAAGCAATACAATTGGACAATACTAATTTTCTACTGCAGGGTTACATCCCATACTGTTCAGATATATTTCTGCATGTAAGTATAGTCAAGTGTTTGGCATATCTTATCCACGGCAGAGCAACATTAGTCGTAACATTTTACAATAGTTATGGGAGTGACTTTATTTTGTGATAATATCATCTTGTTGGAATCTTTATTGAGGAATAAGAGTTATGGAATAATTGCCTGGTATGTCTGACAAAGACAACTAAATTGAACACTACTAGTATTTAGAGGCAACATCATAAGAAGTGCTCCTGCCTTAACAGAATTGACCTATTTATGACAAAGGAATAGTAACACATCTGCTCTACTTCACAGATTCTTTTTTGCTGGACTGCGATCTTAGAATTCCAGTCCAAATTCACTTTATGTTTGTAAAACTGTCTTGTGGATGATGTAGAAGATCTGTAGTTACTCGAAGACTGACACCGTTGATGCTGTTCCAGACCGCGTAAATGAAAACAAACGTGATTCTACAGAGAGAGAAAAGCTTAACATAGATCTTCACAAAATCAGATGTGTTAATACAACTATACCACTACCTCCAGTACGCCACATTACACCATTGGCGTTGTTATATGACTGTGAATATTTAGCTAAAACGACTAACCTTATAAACATCTGTATAACAGTCAAACATATGATTCACGGGAATTGCACAAGATATCCTTTATGAGTGCGAATGAAGTTCTAATCGATGCTGTAAAAATCCAGAATTGTAATTGACATCGAGGGCAACTACAACTGATGTTTCAGCATGACCTGCCTCTTTTTCTAAAGTTTACAATATAATACATCCCATCTTCTGCATTATTAGATATTGTTGTTTTAACCGTATAGTTGGGACAATGGATTTTGCTAACTCTTGGCGAGTCCGAGATCCGTTAATAATCGACAAAGCTATGATTTGATCTTGCATTAAGTGTGGAGCAAATAAGTAGATGCTGGTAGGAACTTCCCGGTCCGCCAATGAACAGAAATGCGTCTTACGCACATGATCCAGGTCTTAAAATGTCGTTGGACGTCATGTAGCTGCTATATTTAAAAAATTACATAGAACACCATGAAGTAAATATCTTAAAATTAAAAAAAGCGCCGTGAAAATCACCCATAAATTTGCTTTTGCATACTCGATCAATCAAGCATGGTGGACATGTATCTGCTCTTGCCAAGAAAGATGTTACGTAGATGGCTAACGTCCAAACATAAGGCATATCAGTCTAATTCTTTATTTCTGGCACATCGTCGTGTACATGGTCAACAAAGTCGTTTACACACATACAAGTACGCGTTAACAATCGTCGATGTTGCGAGCAGATACATGAAAGGTTATTCATAAACTTCTAAAGCCTCTGCAAATGTCTTTGATGCACTTAAACGTATTTATATACAGAGTGCATTAGCATGGTCACGATTTTTACAGGTTGAATACTAAATACGGAACTAAATGGAATTGCAGGTAATCCTGGGAAATACGGAACTAAACATAGGATCTTTTTTAATGTTTTAACATATGAATGCCTCGAATCAATGAATCAAAGGTGATTTCAAAATGTGTAAACAATAACACCATCAGGGAATATCCATTGTTTATATCAAGTGGTAACAAAGTCAGGTTCTTAAGTCATTATACACCCATGTTATAATTCCTTTACCTCATTCCATTCGCTGTGTATGATAATATTAAACACACATATCGTACTCTTTTACTTAATAACTAGTGGAACTACTTTTGCTTCCTTTTTTCGTTCTGAACCATGTTTTCCAACAACGGTAGAGTACGATTTAGGTCAAATATTTATCTGGTATTCAAACCTTTTAAACTTGCTACATTTTGCTACATTTTGCTACATTTTGTTTAATTGCCGTTGCTAAACAACGGTTTATTCTATCCGATTTTAAATGTTACCAGATTCGTTTACAAGTATGTCCCATGCAATATCCGCATATTTATCATCAGCTGTCATATGCATCAGCAAAGAATAAAAAACATTGACACGATAGTGGTAGAACGGTTTGATATAGTGGTAACAAACATCCTACCTCAACTCTCTTTCAGGATTCAAATGACACATCATCAATAAATTTTATAAGTGCGCGACATAGGTGCATCTCCAGTTGGGGCAGTTATCTCGCTTCTGGCGCTGCTAATCATTATTGTGTGATGAAGTTCTACATGGTATGATTGATCAATTCAAAGTCTTACGACTATGTGATCTTAAACTAAGTAATCGAAGCATACGACTATGTGATCTTAAACTAAGTAATCAAAGCATCCAAAACCAACAAGTCTTGTAAAACTTAAAATATTTAATTCTCTAGCAAGTTGTATCAAATGAAAAGGTCCAAAGACTGCCACAACCGTGTAAATACATTGCAATAGTTGAATGACCTCGTGTCGGATGATCCTTTCGCTTTGTTTCTATTCCACACATATGTCCATGTGCTGGTACGTGAATGGCTGAAACGTTCATATGAATGGCATTGCTAACCATGTGTTTTTGTACGCTGTGTCCCATACTATTAAAATAACTAATTTTCCAAAACTTTGTTCTACCCTTGGCCTTTTATTTCCTTCTCCCATTTCATTCTTGGAATGCAAAGTACTATAATATATGGCTTCAACTCCTGATATATTTGTATACTCATTAAACCGTCTTTAATCTTTCTAAACTTGATTAAACCGTGACCCGTCATTAGACCAGATCTGAAGATATGGGAACAGTTCCACCATGTCTTTCTCGGTCGTATCAAATCTGCTCAGATGGTGCTGAAAGTCTTTTCGCAGTTGTTTTCCAGAGTGCGTTAAACAACAGGTTGGTACACTTTCAGTCAGTGCGCGAGCAATGTCCGTTATCTTAATTCCTAGTTTCAACCATCTTTTAAGGGTCGGAGAGAGCGATGAGTGGCGCTTTAGAATCTATCTCGGGAAACTTTAAACTGAATTTGGATAATAACATTTATGAATTTACTTCAAGATGTTCGTCCTTTTTTCATGGTTTTATAACATTATCCAATACAATTATTTTAACGCATCAGGGACGTGACGATAACGCATGATGTGCAAAGAAAAGTCGCTTGCGTACTAGATCCACGTAGTAAGCAGCATAGAGGGTGAACCCTACAACCTTTTAGAGGTGTATATTTGTAAAACTAAGGCCGACGACGAAACCGAAAACAAAAATGACAAACCGAGACTAGCATACGTTGTCACAATCTCTCTACTGCTACGCATTATATTATTTTCTCAACTGAATATTGTATCAATTCCAATACGATATCTTCATCTGGAGTAATGTAAATTTATTGTTATCAATCAGTGAGGGGCTGATTTAGCACACTACAGAAATTTATAAAAAGATTATAATCCATATAACTGCTACACTAGATTTGATGAATATTTCTAAGTGTGTGTGTAGCAACTCCATTATACACAACATGAATATTGCAATTGACCCTGATGACTTTTGGTATTTGTGTATACCGCTGGGGTACATAAATCACATCAGTATTGTTATGCTTGAAAATACTCTAGCTGTATTTGATTGTTTGTCCAGCATCACATCATCATACACTGTTAAATTGTTAATAGATCCATCAATGGAACCAACACTCGCTGATTGGTCGATTTCAGTGATAAAATTAATAATATCATCTTCTTCTTCATTTATCGTCTTTGCATTTTCATTAAACTCTTTAAACACTTCGTAGCATCGCTGATCATCTACATATGGTGCTATCAAATGCAGCTTGTTCCACTTCATCAATCTCATTATCGCATTAAGTATCAATTGCGTCTTGCCACTTCCAGATGGACCGATGATAATCATTCTATTCTAATTTGGTAGCCCATCAATATGCTTAACAGGATCTCGTTTTTGTTTTGTCACTGAAAAAGAACTTATATTCATGCTATTATAAATAAATTATATATGTATATTATGTGATATGCAAGACGCGTACTAGCACAAACGACCTAAAACAATTGCTACAAAAAGTAACAGATCAGCTCTTGCTGGTAAGTGTGCACAATGTGATACAAAGAAATGTAGATTTATTTTAACAAAATCAGGTGAAAAATCGAATTTTTAAAAAAAACTAATTAGTAGGTGATATTGCAGCAATACTGACAAATTACCAGGGACTACATGCGATAAAAATACCTATGAAAAAAGCATTTTCTAGGATATAATTACTGCAGCTATGGAAACAGACTTGATTTCAGACGTGACAGCCATGACCAACCAAGACCAGGTGAATATACTATAAACACTGTAAGGCATGTAAAGCTCACGAGTTGTCTTACAAAAGTAACAATCTGCAGCATAGGCATCTCACAGATGTGAAATTGATTCACGTGTTAAATTATATTACGAATAAATCTTTCAATGAATCATTAGCCATCTGGTTAGTAAGATCTGCAATGAAGGGTAAACTAGTGCTAGGTGCTGGTTATTAATCGGCTGATTAATATTAGTATGGAATTTATTTATTCTTCCCCAAGAGGATATCTTAGGGGTAACGCAGCTATTAGTAAACTCACCGAAGCAGCAAAGGTTAAATAAGTTAGAGGCAGCAGATTCGTTTTCAAGACAGGCAACATGGCAGATTTATCTACACCTCCTAAAACATACACTTTGCACATTTTGATGTCATCGTTCTAAGTGAAAATACTATCAAAAGATGGACATACAAGTACGCTTTATATGTAGTTGATGCTGCAAGTAGATAGAATGAACCTGAGCCATTATTGACAAAGACGGCGAAAGAAGTAACTTCTGCGTTTGAAAGAATGTATGGACGAGGACTTTTGCAATGGCCAAAATCTATTACAGGTTGATCCTGGCAAGGAATTTCAAGGTGCAGTTATCATTAATGACGCAGCATAATGTCACCATCAGACGAGGACATAATGCAATACACCGTGATCAGGCAATTATTGAACGATGTAAGCGAACATTTGCAGAGAGGTTTTTTGGATATCAATACGCGAAGAAATTTATTCTAAACAAGAGATCTCGTGAATGGGTTGCAAGATTACCAAGTGTGATAATTGTATTAAATAATGAAATTACTCGAACAATCAATATGAAACCTAATAGCCCAAACACAAAATAATAAATGTCCGCACGAAGTGATCTTTCAAAACTAAATATACTTGGTATTGTCACTGTGATATATATATATATATATATATATATATATATGTAGTAACCCCTTGTTCTCGAGGGAGGTAAAAGAAAGGATTCTGGTCCTATCTGGAGTGTTAAATCACACAAAGTATTAATTAACATAAGAAGAGTCAAGGTAGACCGCAATCTACAGATTGAATTCAAATGCTCTTCAGTGTGGATTTACACGTGAACCGTTGCAAGTGATTCCCGAGGATACACAGTTACCATTGCGATCACTTAACTAGCTTTATTCTGGATCGCACTAATCTATAAAATTCTTCAAACAATCATGAAGAGACAAACCAACAAATTTTGGTAGTTTACCATGATCGTCACACATTATCACGTCTGTATTTTTCAATAGCATCCAATCAAAAAACATTTTTAATATATCCAACCACACTGTGCATATCTCATCCCATCTAATTTTCTTTGGAATTTATTTATCACACATTCGATCAGGAGTCCATGCGTCACCCTTATACCGAAAGAAATTGTGATAAGTGCAGGAATTAACACCTCGTTGCTTCATCTCTCTGGCAAGGCTGTGTGAGGGTATTAGCACAATCATATCTGATTTCCCTAGAAATAATTCGATCACTCTAGTTGTTTTTCCACAACCGCCGAATCCGTTTAAGTAAATGTCTTATATCTACATACAAGATCAGTTTTAGATGTCTCATTCAATAATTCTGATATTTGATTATTTTTCAGGTAAGTATATTCGACCGTAACATCTGCAGATTCAGAATAATAATGTAACATTTTATGTGGGTTTTTTGCTCCATGATCCATATGGTGCTTCCGAATTTGTAAAACGAGCCACTGCTTCTCGATGATCTTCGATGCTTAAACTCAGAAGATTCGCCATCGATATAACTAACATTTGTACCAAACCGTGTTCCAACAGACAAGTAAGCATTTTCACAACTGACAGCTATATTTTTCGCTGTTGCATCCGCGATTATAAAATAAGTAATAAGCGTCATCTAAAATCAGTCTTGCATAATGCCGTTTGTAATCATATGCCAAGCCTTGAGTAAATATACCGATTATTTTGCAACTACAAGTAGAGATCTCATTAAATCGCTTAAGTCTTCGGCGAGATCAGGAAAACTTTCTTTGTAATCGTTAATAATTTTATCAAGAATATCATCATCAGGTAGTGCTAACCAAACCTCAGTCTGCGCTCGAAATGATATACTTGCCTCAGCGACAATCAGCGATATCAGTATTGTACAACCAATCATATGTCGTAATAACACTATTGGTGCCTAGTAGTTCTCAGATACATGTCTACCAAACCAAACATAACAAATCGGATGAAGTCCTTTAGAAAATTCGAATGATATTACACGAGCCAACCCGATCAGATCAAAATCTGGTAGTGGCCCATTAATCGGAACTCGTGTCATTTCGTGCGAGGGATGTCCAACTCGTTTAAAATACCCAACGCACACTCCATACTTCCTGGATAACATGCAACCATATCAACCGAGATAACACTTTTAGAATCATACCTGATATTCCACAATCCACCGTGTCAGTATTTGACACAACTAGCTTGAACATCGGAGAGAAATTCAAATCGAGTTGGATTCCACAGATTTCTCTCTCTCTGATAGCCTGAGCTGCAACTGACGAGACTGTACAACAGTTTGTTAGTAATTGCTCGGTATTCTCCCTTGAAACCTTCTCAGCAAGTTTTCTCATCGCTCCATGAAGCGATTGTGTGCGATATATTTCACCGTTAGGTCTTACAAATTGATCAAATTTACCTTCTTCATCTTCAAAAATCTAAAATAACCACACTGATACAGGATCGTTTTTATATAAGTCGTATAAAAATCAAAAATGTTTTGCCTAGAGTTCTCCGGGTAATATCTTACTATTCGACCTCGTGCAAATATTATTACAGCGTTATTCCACGCGTGAGCATTTTGATCAATGATAATTATTGGAGTTATATTTCTTTACATATATCGATTCGTATAATACTTTCGAAAATGCAGCATAATTTCAATTACATTGTTTATTGTAAAGTTTGGTTGCAGAAAATTTAAAGTGGCCACGGGTGTATTGGACTCAGTTATTGCAATGTGTATTCACTGGTAAGGCTAGTGAGATTTACTCTTCACTGTCTTTTCACCAAAGTGGTGACTATGATGTGGTTAAAGAATGCATTATAACGGGTTATGAGTTAGTCCCTGAAGCTTATCTGCAAAAATTCAGAAATTACAGAAAAGAAGCTGGACAAACTCATGTCGAATTTGCTAGAGAAAAAAGCAGTTGATTGATAGATGGTGCTTAGGTAAGAAAGTCGAACAAGATTATCAAAATCGCAAGCAAATGATATTAACTGAAGAGATCAAAACTTGTGTCCATAGTGACGTTAAAACTTATCTCGATGAGCATAGGATTGAAACCGTGGAGAACGTTGCTCAAGCTGCTGACGAATATTCTTTGACACATCAAGTTAATTTTGTTAACAAGACTTCTACTCAACAGTCTTCTGGCAGAAAAGTATTTCAGCCTAATTCCAGCCCTTTCAAAACTCAAACTAGCACAACTTTCAAAAATCAAACTTCAGAGAAGCTTGATTCTAGATCCTTGTCTCTTCCGACGTGTACCTATTGCAAGAAAAAAGGACACGTTATTTTTGATTGCTACAAATTGAAAAATAGGCATCAGAATCAAGACAGACCTGTTCCAAATGCTCTAATTTCTAAGAGGTCAAGGTCACGGTCATGTATTGAAAGCAATACATTTGTTGGGTCTAATAAATCCCAGTCTGATTTTATTATGGAGAATTATGAACCATTCATATCGAAGGGTTCTATATCACTTATGGGTGATTCAGCCAATCCCACCCCTATTAAAATTTTAAGGGACAAAGGAGCTTCTCAGAGTCTTTTATTGTCAGGTACTTTGCCATTTTATGAGAAGTCTTCATCTAAAGAAAGTGTTCTTATTCAGGGAGTAGAGTGCGGCTTTGAAAATGTTCCTCTCCATTGTTTACATTTGTCTTCAGACGTAGTATCAGGAACTGTGACAATCGGAACAGTCTCGGTTTTACCCGCTGAGGGCATTCATTTATTGCTAGGCAACGACTTAGCTGAAGACAAGGTTGTGGTTAATCCACTTGTAACTGACAAGCCTGATTTGGATCACAAAGTTGATCCAATTGAAAAAGAATTCCCTGATATATTTCAAGCTTGTGCAGTTACCAGAGCTATGACAAAGAAGGCTCTTGAGAATGATGTTGATGAAGTCAGTATTCCTTTAGCTGACACGTTTATAGGTCAGGCTTTTGATGAGGTCACTTTTAATCCTTGCTTTTAATCCTTGCTTGGATCAATCAGAAGGTATTGATCATAGTGATCCTCTTTTAACAACTCATTTTATTTATTCTAATCAGGGTGATAAACGACAGTCACTTGTCGTCAAACAGGAAATAGATCCTGAGATCTCCTGTTTGTTTCAAAGGGCCATATGTGAGACTGAAGCCACTGAAGTTCCTGTCTGTTATTTCATTAAAAATGGAATTCTTATGAGAAAATGGAGACCTCCCGAGGTACCTGCTGGTGAGAAGTGGTCGGTGATCTATCAAATAGTAGTTCCAAAACCTTACAGACAGGACATACTTAATCTGGCCCATGAAACTCCTTTGGCTGGTCATTTAGGGATCAATAAAACTGATCACAAGATCGTGATTCAATACTATTGGCCAAAAATCAAACGTGATGTTGCCAAATACTGTAGATCTTATCATACTTGTCAAATAGTGGGAAATCCAATCAGAAGATACCTAAGGCTCATCTACAACCTATTCCTGCCTTTGACGAACCATTTAGTAGAATTATGGTAGATTGTGTAGGTCAGTATGGCCTTCCCAAATATGCTCAGTCTGATGAAGGTTCACACTTCATGTCTGGAATTTTCCAACAAGTTATGTATGAATTGGGCATTTAACAATTCACATCTTCTGCCTATCACCCTGAGAGCCAAGGGGCATTAGAAAGATTCCATCAGACTTTGAAAAATATGATCCGATCATATTGTTTTGATACGAATAAAGATTGGGATGAAGGCATTTATTTACTATTGTTTGCTGTTAGAGAAACAGTTCAATAATCTTTAGGCTTCAGTCCCTTAGAACTGGCTTTTAGACACACTGTGCGTGGCACATTATAGTTATTGAAAGAGAAACTTCTCTCTAATGAAGAAACTGACATCAACCTTCTTGATTATATTTCCGATTTTAGATAAAAGTTGTCAAAGACTTGTGAGGTAGCAAGAGCAAATCTGCACTTTGCTCAATCTAAAATGACATCAAGATATGATAAAGAAAATCGAAAAAAAGGAGTTTTCATCCTGGTGATAGAGTCCTGGCTCACTCACCTGTAACGGCCAAGCCAGGTCCTAAGTAATATTACATTGGAGTATGGCACCAGGATGAGTTAACTTCTTATCAGCTGACTAAAGAGGGGGAGAATGGAGTAAACTCGAACTCTTGATTTCTTTTCAACCATAACACAAGATGATCCATTTATTACGAAACAGCGAATAAAGTCAGTTCATGCCCATGAAAGTCGTGTTGTTTTTGTCCTAAGCCAAAATATTATCATTGTGTGAAGGTATAGTATGGTATATGATAATTTCATGCAAGGTCAGGATACACATTAGCACTATTCTATTAGTTTATTATATTATTTCTCCTGATGAGTGAAGATTATATCAGAGTTACCATATTTGGATTTAGTTGCAATAAAATTTACTACAGAAGAGAAACTTTGACTTGATTGTAATTGTGAAATGTAAAAATCTGCAAGGAAAACACTTGCTTGACTTTACACTTCAACTTTCGCGTAATACTTATTTGAAGTGAATTGATATAAATGGAAGTAAATTGGCTCTCAAGTCGGTGAGGAAAACACTCAGAGTGACTTAGACAACTAATAAATTATAAAATAGACACATAACATATTTTATAATTTGCTAGAATAATCAAGTATTGTTGAATTGAATTTAGCATGTCAAGTCGGTGAGGAAAACACTCACAATGACTTAGACATTTTATTTCCCTAAAAACTTTGTTGGACATATGATTTAAGAGAAAGGAATTATATATTTGTAGTGTAGCAAAACTTTTCTGTATGTATTTAGCTTTATAAAACTAATTAAATAAGAAAATAAATAAAGAAATCAACGAAAGTATGGGTCTGTGAGGACAACACTCATTTGACCATATAACAGAATTTTAAATAACAAATGATTAAACAATATATATTTTGCTTGTAAAATATATTAGAAATGACTAGATTGTGTATAATTTGAAAGAGAGAAAGGAATTAAAAATAATTAAAAATATAACTTGAATGAAAAAATTGATTTGTACTTAAATAATCTTTATAAAATATTTACTCTCCAAAATAGTGCCTAAAGTTACATAATTCTCTAATAAACTAAACAAAACAAAACAAAAATATTAAAATAAAACTCACAATAACTGTGATTTACCTAGTTTGATGGCTGCTAGCTGACTGACCCCCCCCCCCCCTCAAGCAGCCCACAAAGCCTTATATACTCCTGACAAAACCCACAATACCCACAAAACCCACAATACCCACAACGCCCACAAAACCCACAATACACACAAAACCCACAATTCTTGTTGGAATATTCAAACCAGCATGCATTAGTATTGCATGTGTATATTTAGTTAATTTTCACAGTGATTATTTATGGAAATTACCAACTGGATATTTTACATATCGTTACATTGTGAATGAATTGCCATAAGTAAAAAAAAAAATGAAAAAACATCAGTTTTGTATTTCGCGGCACATACCTTGTTAGTCTGTCGTTATAGCAATGGTTCGGAAACAATGTTATGCACTCTTACATTATTACCGAGGTAGACCGCATGAAAGGGTAGTCAACAGTTGTAATTACCAAAGAAACAAAGAAGAGGAAAAACAAACTTAAATGCACTGACGTATACAAATGAAACCCCAGGGACTATAAACACATTGAGTATGTAGTGTACAGTCTTAAGCTGTTAATTAGAAATAAGCATTAATCGAATTATCAAGGATGCCAGCCGCCGGTATGATACTCCCTATTTTCGCCATCACAAACACGTAGACTATACCAGCTAACTATTAATCGACAAGTAAACAAAACATAGGATCCTAGAAAATAGTAATGTCAGCTCATTTAAGAAATTCACTGCTAATGCACAGATTGATAATTTTAAAAAAAAATCTATACCGAATTGGACGGCTTGGATGAATAGTGTTTACCGTTTACACTCATGCATACCTCACTCCCTAAATGCAGGTTATTACACACCAATGCCACAAAATCATCTTCAGGCCAAATATTATGGTCCCTACACAATTGACAAATACTCCCGGGATGAGCAAACAAAAATAACTATACCATATCAACATGCTAAAAGAGTATATTGAAAGAGATAGCCATGATAAACCTGTAATTAATTTAGTTGTACCTGTCCCACTCAGTGAAGGAATATCATCAGATTCTACTGATATTGAAATGACGAATCTTTGTAATTCAGAAATTATGAAAGACCTAGACCAGAAACTTTCACATTTGCAAGTGCAAGAAAGAAATGAACTGAAACAGTTATTATTTGAATATGAGCACTTATTTCCAGATGTTCCTACAAGGACAAACAAAATTTATCATGACGTTGAAATTGTAATTTCCAAACCTGTCAAACAACATCCATACAGGATGAATCCACTCAAACAGGAATACATAAAAACGAAAAATCAATATTTGATGGAGAATGATTGTATCAAGCCCAGTAAAAGTGATTGGAGTTCACCATGCATACTTGTTCCAAAACCAGATAAAACTTTCCGTATGTGCACTGATCATAGGACTCACTGATGCATGTTTGACAGTTAATTTATGTAAAAGTGAGTTCTGTCGTGCTAGTATGAACTTTTTAGGACATATTGTGTTACATGGACAAGTTAAACCAATAGATGGTAAGGTTGAGGCTATTTATAAATTCCCTGTGCCTGAAAATAGAAAGCATCTGATGCGGTTTTTAGGTATGGCCGGATACTATCGGAAATTTTGTTCCATTTGTTTCTATAATTGCAGAACCCCTGACAAATTTATTAAAGAAGAAGAACAAGTTCTATGGACTGAAAAATGTCAGGCGGCTTTTGACAAGTTAAAAGCCATACTTGAAACAGCACCAGTTCTTGCAGCTCCAAATTTCAGTCAGTCTCTCAAATTATCTGTCGATTCAAGTGATGTTGGTGTTGGAGCAGTTTTAATTCAAGAAGACAAAAATGGTATTGAACATCCAGTGTGCTATTTTTCAAAGAAATTAAATAAGCACGAGAGAAATTATTCAGCTATCGAGAAGGAATGTTTTGCATTGAGTTTGGCTTTACAACATTTTGAAGTTTATCTTAGTCCAGTTCCTTCTTCGATTATAGTTTTTAGTGACCACAACCCACTTACTTTCATCGGCAAGATGAAAATAAAAATAAAAAATTACTAAGGTGGAGTTTGTTATTGCAGGAATATAATCTTGACATCCGGCACATCAAGGGAAAAGATAAATTAATAGCAGGCGCTCTTTCCCGTGTATAACAATATAGTATATCATATATACTGTTTAATTTATACGAGTTCTTTTAACCTCAGATGTAAATTGGTTTGTGGTTAAAAGAAAGTTGTATCATAAATCCGTTCTTTTTATTTTATGGGGGAAGGTGTCACTTATATTTGATTTAAGTCATTTATTTTTAAATTTGTTTGTTTGTCAGATTCAAATTTGGCATTTTAAGTTTAAGTTTCGTTCATTGGGGGGGGGGTGACCTGTACTTTACAAATAAACACCAGTGTTGACCTCATTTCTGACCTGGCTTCAGAGTTGTAAACGAGGTTTTCAAATGATTGGTTGACTCCATGGACATTATGGAGCTTTGTTATAAACATTTTTCTATTTTTAGTTGGGTCATACGGTGTGTACGTGATTCTTTGAATGTAAATTTGTGCTAAAAGATTCTCGAAAATCACGTGACCCCTCTCTTGTTTACGTAAAAACAGGTATATAAATTATGTTTTGGAGCGAACTATTTAGTAGAACTTGGGCTGTTAGAATATTAAGTTGTGTCATTTTGAGTTACCTTGTATTGGAAATTATTTCAAATTCGTTTGGATCAAGAGGAAATATTTTGTTATTTATCTGGAAAAGAATTGTGCTCATATAATTTTATTATCAAGAACAGACTTCATCAAGTGATATCGTCTTCTATCTTGGATACTTTGCTGGGATTCGAACTTGGAATTATTTGGACATTTTATTACCAGGACTTTTGCAATTTCTTTAGTGGATAATATTTTGAATTATTTTTGGATTAATTTTGGAATTGATTCTTGAAACAGTAAGTTACATTTTGTCTTTTCTGGAAAATACTGGTGCTCAATAAATTGTTTATTAAGATTTTACACGCTTGTTGTTTTCACTCTTTCTATGCTACTGTTTATTCGAGCCTAAGCACGTAACAATATTCATTACCCGCTGGACCTCTCACGCCTTTACAGCTGCCAATTATGCATGTGTGCGATTAATTTTTTTATTCGTACATTACGGCCTTGTAAATGAAGATGTTATGATTCAGTAGGTGAATGAATGCTCCTGCTACAAAGAGCACAAGTCAATGTAATTGAGTACACATATCATAATTTACATATAAACACCAACACTGTTGATGCCAAACCTTTGAAACAGAAGATATATTTCTGGCTTAATTGTACTACATCAGACAAAATACGGCAAGCCATTATCAATATTAAAGCATATGTACAGTTTTAACTTTTGCGCAGGAAACCATTGTTTTAAGGAAATCTGGTCATCGGCGTTGTGCTCAATCCTGTAGTTTCCAGCTACCAATCTTTCTCTAATAAATAGTCCTAAACAAATATAGATTTACTAACTTGAACTTTATTTCTAAATTCCCTCATACTGAACCGAAAAAAAAGTTAATAAACAGTCTCCAATAAGGAAGCAAAGCAGTATATAACGCAATGTATATTTAATTAGCTTATCATATATTATTATTATTATTATTATTATTATTATTATTATTATTATTATTATTATTATTATTATTATTATTTTCGATATTCCTATTACATACTTTTAACAAATCTCTGATAGAATTCAATGTCATCCAGCTATGTAAATGAGTCGTCAACTTACATGTAACGTAACAGAATCATCCATCGAGACGAGTCTTCGTCATCTTGTATCAATAAAATCGACATTGTGGATAATCTAGTCTGGAGTTTATAATAACATATATATTTTTCATTATCGGAAATCTTCTTGCTTCCACATAGTTTCATTGAAGTGGATGTGTACCAGTATCCATGTATGTCGTTTAACGTAACATCTATACAGTTCCGCTAATACACTTAGGTCTTCAAGAACGGAACACAAAAATGATAACTTCATAAAATTTAAAATCCTCAATGATATGCTCAGCATTGGATGTGACCTGCATTAGTATAAAACTCAAAGGCCTCGTCTTCAATATCATCACGAGACATATACCAGACCAAAAGATGTCCTCTTTCAGCCCGCTCATATGATATGAGTTGGATGTTAAGTGAGAGTAAGGTCCGGGACTACCTAAACTTTCTTTCAAAAAATCATAAATATCAATCCAAACCACTTATTTCCACATACGCGCATAGAACCAATATGATTATAAGAGTTTTAATGTTGTTGTAAAGAATATATGGTTGTAAAACATACATATTAATAAATGTTAATATTATATATTGTTTGTTTTACAGAAATCAGCCGAAGTTTGTTCTGTAAGTACACTATATTCGTCTTTCATACTGTAGCATTATGTGGGAAGGAGAATTTGACATTTTTGAAAAAGGGCTAATATCTAAAGTGGTTATCTATATATACTTTATCGTTTAAATATTTCAGAGAAACTGAATTGAATTTCATTCGGTTCATCAAATTAAAGAAAACTGCAATTACGCTACATTGAAATATTAAGTCAGAAAACAAGGCTGCTGACTATGTTTTTTTACGGATGAGGATCGAAGTATGTGTACATTATTCGTTCTTCATACCGAAGCATTCCATGGGGAAATATGTGACATTCGGACAATAATCTACTATCTAAAATGAGTATTTATCATTCATATATGCTTCATTTATCATTCTCATCGAATGTTCTAAAAATCGTCAATTACGTTTCCTGTCAGGACTATAATTACATATATGCATTGTGAAGGATATCACTTTTTTATAAAACATAAACACCTTTTACATAACTGCGTTTTTTTTACTTTTGTCTGACATTTTCTTTCATGGACTCTTCATACCCATCATGTCTTTTAATGATCTTATCCAAAGTCTTTTTAGTTATCAAATACAAATGGTTGACACAGTATTAGTAAACATCACAAAATATATATCGAAATTATAATTATTATTATTTACATTATTTTTGTTATTATTATTAGTATTGTTATTAGTAATAGTAGTAGTATCTTCATCGTTATCATCATCTTCATCATCATCGTCTACTTTTAAAAGTGTCTGACATCTCTCAGTGTGATGTAGGTAAGCTCTGACAATACTAGTAACGGAAGAGAATGCAATCCTTCTGACAATTTATCTACATTTAGTATCAATAGGATCGGGATTGTAGATGAACTAGTATCGTTACCTGCATATAATAAAGAAAATATTTTGTTTCATTTGATTGCAAATTGTCAATCAAACGAGAGTTACATGGATATCATAATTGTGATGTTTGCCTTTTGTAATGTTGCGTGTGTTTAGCTATATGCATCCCATTCTGTTGATTACAACATATACAGAAAAGGATTCAACGCCATGATCCGTTTCTACAGATCAGGTAGACTGTATATGAGGTTTTTGTATTGGTTGTATTTCCATTAACGGTCTACGTCAAATCACCTTATATACACCATTCCTGTATGTTCATAATCGATGAATCCGCAGATTGTGATCTGCGAAAGGTAGCAACGGACACCGATACCACAAAATACTTATGTCGGGTATAATACTGGACCTAGATCACTATATAAGCAGTACAACAGTTAATTACTCTATTTGTGTAACATATTAGTAATAATTAAGATTCTAAATCCTTCACCAATAGGTGAAAGGGGTAAACTCTACGGCACTATCAACGTAGGTAAATTCAGAGAGCAGAAACATAAAGGCCCATAACTAGAAGATTATTGTACCTACATACCTTACCTTAAGTGGCTGTCTACCTGTTTGCATGCACGTGCTTTAAAACCAGGAGATTTAAATCCTGCATACCAAAAATGTTTAGATCTTCAAAAAAGAGGCACACAAAACTTATATGGCCAGAAAATCTAAAATCCTTAAAAAGACGAGATTAAATCTGGATGCAACCGCAATCGCTGGAACACACAAATACCTGAGATGGAATATCATAACTCAACACAAATAAGAATACAAATATACCCTCCTACAGTCCGCTCTTACAAAACATTATGGAAAGTTACGAATGGGGTAGATCGGGCTTTTTCTGCAAGAGAGAACCAAGTGTGATCGGTGCGGAGATAGAGATATTCAAGTAACTTAACTGTTACGTAATTCATAATTAAAATTAAATTTTTTGCTTAGATCTTTTTCATGACTTAAATCTTATTCCCAGTATTAATTTTGTTTGCATGCACACAAGTGTAAATCTAAACACTAATTCTGTAATCGTTAAGAATATTTAATAAGTAGTCTTCCAGAAATATAGATTTACTGCCTAGGACTCTATTTCTAAATACCCTCATATTGAACCGAAAGAAACATTGATAACAGAATCGAATGTGAAAGCAAAGCTGTGTATAACGAAACCTGTATTTAAATAGCTTATCTTATATTATTATTATTATTATTATTATTATTATTATTATTATTATTATTATTAATAGTATTATTAATATTATCTTTGATATTCATAATACATATAGCTTTATCTTCAATATCATCACGAGATATATATCAGAACAAAAGATGCCCTCCTTCGGCACGCTCATATGATATGCGTTGGATGTTGGGTGAGAATAAAGTCTGACCTCTTATGAATTCCAGTGCCAACTGCAGTCATAGCGGAAAATATTAAAAGGAAAATATATGTACTAAAATTCGGGAGAAAATAAACTTTGTTTCACAAAATCATAAATAATAATCCAAACAACTTTTTTACACATACGCGAATATAACGTATATGATTATAACAGTTGAATATTTTTGTAAAGTATATATGGCATTAAACATATACATATTAATACATGTTGATATTATATATGTTCTGCTTTACAGGCTTCCCCGTACGTATAGCGAGTAAGTACATAATATTCGTCTTGTATACCGTAGCATTCTTTGCGAAGGAGAGTGTGACCTTTGAGAAATGGTGTAATATCTAATGTGATTATCTATATTTACTTTATGGTTTACATTTGTTCCAATAGACTGCAAATTTTTGGCTAATTCACGAAAAGTAAACTTACGCAAAGAGAAAAATTCAGTCAGAAAATACAGTTGATGACAACATTTCCGTTACATATGAGTTTGCAACCAAAAGTATGCTAATTTAGAAAATGAAAATCCTGCATTAACTAACAATGCAAATAGCTGTCATATGAGTTTATATATTCTACTCAAAAGCAGCACAAAGAATTCCAAATTGATAGGGAAAATATAGAAGCAAATTGATGAAGAAGCAATGATGTTTAGATTCAGGATCCAAAACAAGACACCCGAGATGTATACAGGGAATCACCGAGTGAGTAGAGGGACAAACAAGACGCTCAAGAAGTATACAGGGACCAACCACATGAGCAGAGGGATAATCGGTCATTAACGAGTGATCATGGAATCCTCAAAAAAAAAACTTTTTAGGGCTAGTGCCTTTCATTGCCTTAATAGGGTCTCCCAATTGGTTACGGGAACCCTCCTTGACAAGCTCTATCCAAAAAGCGTAACTTGATCATTTTCGGACACACCGCTCAAAATTAATAATCTATTTCTTTCTGACAGTGGATACCTTTCAACTGACGTTGAGTCGTATTAGCAAAAGAAATTGTTAGGGAAATATAATATGTACACTTTTGTACTAGAAAATTGGCATAGTTAGGAACGTAATTTAATTCTTCAACTCTACCATTTGATGAATTGCATCGGTGGCTTACACAATTTTGGCATAGGGAAATCCACTAGAAAAACTGGATTGGATTTGGAATAAGTACCGCTATGGCGTTTCAAGTCTTTCGACATTGTTCGTGTATCATCAACGACCTCAGTGGCGCCACCTTCCGGGACCTTTTCCGCCTTTACCTCCACAGGACACCTCCATCATGACAACATGAGAAAACTAATTATCACTCGTCGTTAATGGTACCATTGCATCCCTAGTAAAGCACGTACTTTCGATTGGTTGATAGGTTCAGTGCGTGATGGGTCTATTCCCACTCACCCAGGTCTAACATTCATATCATTAGCCCCTTTTTAGTGGTATGATATTACGACCAAATTAAATAGCGAACACTGTGCGAATAAATGCCAGGAAGATGTTGCACCATTCCATCTTCCTGGATAAATAAAATCACTACCATACAAATAAATGGCAGTGCAAAATAGTGAACATATGACCCTAGTGGCCGGTTTCACTTTAAATCCAACTATTCATTCATACACTATGTTCGTCTTTTATACCATAGCATTTTTTGGGAAGGAGAATTCGACATTTGAAAAACGGGTACTATATATGGTTATTATCTATATATATACTCCTTCTATCCCTCTCAAATGATATGCTTTGGATGTGGGGTGAGAGTAACGTCTGACATATTATTGATCCAAGTACCTACTGTAGTCAGAGCGGAAAGTATTAAAACCGAAACTATATGTACTAAAATCTGGGTCAAAATAAACTGTTTTTCAATAATTCATAAATCACAATACAAACCCATGTGGGTACGGTAAGAGCACTATATTCGTCTTTTATGCAATAGCATTCTTTGGGAAGGAGAATTCGACATTTGGAAAACGGAGCATTATCTATGATGATTATCTATATATACTGTATGGTCTAAATGTTGAATCTGAGTATTTGGGTAAACCTCATTCACGAAAACTAAACTTACGCAAAGAGAAATATTAAGTCAGAAAACAAAGTGGATGACAATGTTTATCTTTACAGAACCGATTTAGGGTAAGTGCAATTTTCTCGTTCTTCATACCGTATCTTTCTATCTGAAATAAGATGTGACATTCGGAAAAGAAAGAATCTACTATCTAAAATGATTATTTATCACTGATATATGTTATATATATATATATATCTTTCTCTTCGATTTTTCTAATAATAGACAATTTACATTACGTTACGTACTAATACTATAATTACATATATACATTGCGTAGGATATCACTATTTTTATCACATAAACACCTTCTAATACACTGTGTTACTTCGTTCCTATTGTCTGACATTTGTTTCATGGATTCTTCATCCACTTCCTGTTCTTTAGGGATCATACACAATGGGCTTTTCGGGATCAGGTTCAAATGGTTGACACAACATTAGTAAATTTCACTAAATATATATCGGAATTATAATTATTATCATCATAATCATTAGCATTATTATTATTATAATTATTATTATTATTAATATTATCTTCATAATTATCATAATCGTCAACAACATCGTCATCATCTACTTCTAAAAGTGTCTGACATCTCTCTTCGTGATGTACGTAAGCTTTGTCAATACTAGTAATGGAAAAGAATGCATTCGTTCTGACAACTTATGTGCATTTATTATCAATAATATCGGGATTGTAGATGATCTAGTCGCATAACGTGCATTCAATATTGTGTTTCATTTCTTTACATACTGCCAATCAAACGGGAGTTGCATGGATATCATGATCTTGATGTTTGTCATCTGTTATGTTGCATGTTTCTAGCTATTTGCATCCCATTCTGCTCATTACAAAATATTCAGTAAAGGAATTAACTCCGTGATCTTTTTCTAAAGATCAGGCACCCTGTAAGTGAGACTTTTGTATTGGGTGTATTATTATTAACTATCTAGTATTAACAATCTACGTCACATCACCTTCTTTACACCATGTATGTATTCCCATATTCGATAAACCAGCATATTGTCATTTGCGAAAGGTATCAACAGACACCGATACCAAAAGAAACAGTTAGTCGGGGTATAATACTGGACCTAGCTCATTATATAAGCATTACAATTGTTAATTACTCTATTTTTTATCATATGATGAACAATTAGGATCTCAAATCCTGCATCAAAAACGCGAGAAAGCTAAAATCTACTCCACTTTCAACGTAGGTACATTCGGAGAGCAGAAACATAAAAGCCCTCAACTAGAAGATTATTGTATCTACATAATTTCCCTAAATTTGTTGTCTACCTGTACCCATGCACTTGTTTCAAAGTCAGGTGAATTCCCTCCTGCCTATATACGATCAAAGATGTTTAGATCTTCAAAAAAGAGTCACACACAATTTATACACCCAGAAACATTAAATCCTGTAAGAGACGAGATTAAATTTGGATTCAACCGGAATAGGTTACAAACGCAAATACCTGAAATGTATTATCATCACTGAATCCAACCAAGAATATAAACATACCGTCCATCAGACAACTCTTACGACACATGGTTTAAGGTTGCGATGGGTTAGAACGGGTTTTCCTGGAAGTGAGAACGAATTGTGGTCAGAGCGGAGATAAAGATCTTCAAGTCACTTAACTTTTAATTTATAAAGAAAATTAAGTGTCTCGCTAGGTTTTTTTCATCACTTAAAACTTATTCCCGCTATTAATTTTGTTTGCATGTACACAAGTGTAATCTTCACACTACAGTACGATCCTGCTAATACACTATCACACAAAAATGATAACTTCGTTTTGTTTAACTGCTAATACACTACCAAGAATGTTTAGATCTTTAAATCAGGCACACAAAAATGATAAGTTCATACAAATTTGAAACCCTTACAGCTTTGGAGGTTACCCGCAATCGCATTCAAACTCAAGGACTTCATCATCAATATCATCACGAGACACTTACGAGAGCAAACTATGCCATTCTTCATCCGCTCTTGTGATATGAATTGGGATGTTAGGTGCGTGGAAGATCTGGCCTCTTGTGCACCCCAGTGTCAACGGTAGTCAGAGGGAAGAGTATAAAACATGAAATATATGTACTACAATCTGGGACAAAATATACATTCTTGCGGACAATCAAATACAATTATCCCAACCACGTATTTCCATACAAGCGCTTAAACGTTTATAATTATAACAGTTGAATTTTGTTGTAAAGTATCTATATGGTTGTCAGAAATATAAATAGTATATATGTTGATATTATATATTTTTTAAAAATACATTATCCGAATCACACATAATAATCAATGATTATCAATTTGACAAGCATCCTCGACACATTACCTGCACAATATTGTGTAAGTCACACAAATCTTCCAAACAATTACATCATTATTTGTTTGGTCCTTGCATTAATTTTCCTTGTTATTACAAGTGTTTCTATCTAAAAATAAAATTCAATTTTTTGATTATGTAACTAACAATAATATTTTACAATATAATGCTACATTACACGGTTCAAGTTTCAGTTATACTTTAATATTTCAATAAAATAATTTCTAGTACTTTTCCATTGAATATAAGAATGTATAAAGATAAATAAGTTTCAGGTTTAGATATTTTAAATGGTTCAAGCCCATTCCAGTACTAAATTCAGTCGTAAGTGAAAAAGTAAATTTGACACAACTTCTGCAATCTTTAGGGCCATATATTTAGTATGCGCAATATATAAAAGCAACGGAAAATATGTGTAGCATATTATGCAAAGAGAACAACATTCATATCATCCGTACTTTACAGTGTATCGGTATGTATATGTAATCCAAACCTCCAAACATTAGGGTCTGAATTTGACAACAAGATGAGTTCCATACCTTATACTTAAAAAAGAAGGTATCTAATAGTGAAATATTACACCAAAAGATAAATATAAACACTCAGTTGTGTTATATTCGTCTTGTAAAAAACATTCCAGTAATAGGTAATGTATTTTATCCGTGATTTCTAAGGTAACATTCTTTGAAAAGCATAATTTGATATTTCAAAAAAATATGGTATAATACTTGAAGTGACTTTTTACAGCTGATGTTATTCGTATATATTTCTCATTGAATTATCCAATCGGCACCGATAACACTTGTTCAACTTCTCTGCAAATATGTTAAGAGTATAACATGCATCTATGCTTCTATCGTGAAAAAAATAAAATTCATATCAATCTTCAAAGCCACAAAATTGAGGTCTATGAATTAGAAGCGTACTTTTAGTTTACAATTTAGAGCATCTGTATTCATAGACAGACAAAATTAACATTTCAGATTATATAGAGTAAGGTAGTATTTAAAAGTATTGTCAAAATTAAACAATTTTAAAGTATTTAATCATGTTCATTATCAAACACGTAAACCCAGATTGATAAAACATGTGATGATGAAATGATAAAGTATGATCGGAAGTTAGTTTACTGCATATATCTTTAGAGCAAGGGTTTCTACTAAACATCTAAAGTCTGCGAATAAATACTTGTTACAAACCCCATGGCACTGTCCTGAAAGTGTAGATACTTCTCCTCCCAAAAAATTTTTTTACTATGATTTTACTTAAAATAAAATAGTTTTCAATTACTTTTATAGGTAATAAATACAAACATACATGCAATTAAGGTGTATTAATTCTGGGAATATAAACTTTGTATTCGTCTCACAAAACAAAGACATTTTGTTCAATGATGAATTCAGTATTATGCATTAATTATAAATAATCTCTTTTCCGTTATATGCCTTGTACGTTCGTGTGCAGATGCCGACACACTTGAGGCGCGACCCTTATCTCCTGATAGCGACAGTTTAGAACAAGGAACTATTCCAGGTAAATACATTGATCATACGGAAAGATGAATCGTATATATGTTTCAGTGAATATGTTGCCGAACTTGTCATACCAGTACTCCGGTTCAAACAATAAAAGTTCATCTTCCTACACTACGTCTGATGTATTCCTTATATATAACATGAAGCGAGAGACAAAATAATGTGACGGCTTGAACCAATAGTCCTAAAATGGTACTACTAAAATGAGTCTTTCTCAAGTATAGAAAAAAAAACGATAGACGATCGATAATAAACACAAAATATGCTGGAATTACCAAATGTATAAATGTTTACATAATTATTTATACTCGAATAGAACACTGAGTTCGTTGTCATCTTACTACACACACACACACACACACACACACACACACACACACACATACATACATACATACATATATATATATATATATATATATATATATATATATATATATATATATATATATATATATATATATATATATATATATATATATATATATATATATATATATATATATATATATATATATATATATATATATATACAAACCAGGTAAAATTGAAAGTGATATGTGATATGCCTAGATTCTAAAGAATAATTATTGGTACTTGTAGGCATAACTAATATTATTTACAAGGTTATGGGTATCGTTTACCCGCCGACCTGAGAACGAATTAAAAGTTATCTAAATCAGTGAGATTAAAATAATGGGGCTTACTTTACGCTTTTTTGCGCACTCCGATAAAAACATTTTTTCCTTTTGGTCAATGATGAATTCAGTTTTATGCATTAATTATAAATAATCTCTTTTCCGTTATATGCATTGTACGTCCGTGTACAGATGACCACATACATAAAGCGCGACCCTTCACTCCTGATATCGACAATTCAGAAGAAGGACATATTCCAGGTAAATATATAGATCATATGGCACAATGAATCATATATATGTTTCAGTGAATATGTTGCAAAACTTGTTATACCAGTACTCTGGCTCAAACCATGAAAGTTCTTGTTCCTACACTATGTCTGATGTATTCCTTATATATAACATGAAGCGAGAAATAAATAAAATTGACGGCTTGCACCAACAGTCCTAAAAAAGTACTACTAAAATGGGTCTTGCTCAGGTGTAGAAAATAAACCAATAGACGATCGATAAGAAACACAAAATGTGCTGGAATTACCAAATTTATAAATGTTTACATAATTATTTATACTTGAATAGAAGGTTGAGTTCGTTGTCTTCTTATGTCTTCTTACTACACACACACACACACACACACACACACACGCATATATATATATATATATATATATATATATATATATATATATATATATATATATATATATATATATATATATATATATATATATATATCAACCAGGTAAAGTTGAAAGTGATATGTGATATGCCTGGATTCTAAAGAATAATTCTTGATACTTGTAGGCATAACTAATATTAATTACAAGGTCATGGGTATCGTTTACCAGCGGGCCTGAGTAAGAATTAAAAGTTATCTAAATCAGTGAGATTAACATACTGGGGTTTACTTTACGCTTTTTTTGCGCACTCCGATAAAAATATGTTTTCCTTTGCTATTTCGTCCTGCAACGGTGGTACGCCAGTCTGGTGTTAGCAGAGTATATTTACATCATGTTTCTTTGTTTGGTTGGTTAAATTTCTGACCACCACGAGATGGCTGATCATTAGTTAAATTTACAGTATCGGCAAGGTCTAACGTTTGAGTATGTGTTCTCTTATTAGTCGACATATTTCTTTTCCAACATTGCAATCTTACTCTTAATAAAGACATTTCTTAAAACATATATTGTACAATCATTTATGTTACCAGGGCTCACATTCCGTGCCTTGGTAAACAAAATAAAATGTATTTTCGTGGTACCTAATTCGAGATTTTGCCTGTCGAAAGTTTACATATTAAACGATATTTGCTTTCGTAAGCTCTTTAACTACCAAAAAAATTAGTGAATGAAACGATGCCGACTCGATCAATTGTCATGCAAGTGTTACAACACAATTAAGATATGTAAAACAAACGGCAAGTTCAATAAATACACCGTACAGTACAAATAAAATAATCTGTTAATCACTCGCATTTTGTTTTCGTACGAGTTCTCTAATAATAGGACGCTAACGCTACCAAATTGTGAAAATGCTAACACAATTCGCAATTGAATCATTGTGGAATCATTGCTTTGTTTTGCATATGCTTAATATATAGACCAACGTCACCACTGAACATGACAATAAACAAACAACAAAAGGAATTAAAATCCTACTTCCACAGCTGCTTTTGCTAAACACACTATATAAGACATCTAGAAAACATATGGTGTTACTGTTGTATGTGAGAGCATTCTATTAGTGAATCTTGCAATATCGCCGCTCACGCCAGTTTCAATCATAGCAGTGTGCGCAACAAGAAGGGAATAATCGATCAAAAACTATTAGTAGTGGTTTTGAAAATGTTGGTGTCGTTTAATTCTGTAATGCGGGGATTATTTACCTGACAAATATTTGTATCTAACATGAGATTTTTTCTTGACGCTATGTTGATACAGTTACTTTGTTCAAAAAGGATGAAATAAAATATGTCATACTCTGCTGTATATATATATATACTAAAATTTCCTTGAATGTATGATGGCAAGTCAACATAATCTGACTCTATACAAATCCTTAAACAAATGTTACGCCACGTAGACATTAAATTAGTAAAATGCTAAATTAAATTCATCAATCAATCCACTCAATACTCTTTAATGACTAATATCAAGCTTAACAATTATTCCGCTTTTTGGAAAGCTAATATAGAAAGAGTCTGATACGCACAATGTTAACGTTGCTCTTTTTGCAGAATATACGATACAATTATGTTCACTACATAATTTGATAGTGAAAGTTAACAAGTATTTCTCAAACCTTGTTAATTATGGGTTCCTGTAATGAAAGCAAAGAGCATGTTCATGATATATCCAAGCCTCCAATAGTACCTTAATAGATGGTTCATTAGGTCTTAGATAAAATGACTAATAGGTAGATATAGGTACTAATGTTGTTTTGGCACTTATAATAACAATATACTATCATGTTAAGTTTTTGGGTGGTTTCTATTCAAGCTCTCCATATCATTGTTAAAATTCTGCAGTTCGAGGTCAACACCCTAAATTCTGATCGGCAATGTGATTTCGGTAATGCAACTAATCCACAATTTTAGCTTGCTTTGTAACGGATTAGCATGAACAATTTTGGGATATGTATTGAAACAAAATCTCCTACGCCTTGGTAGTCAGTTTTGGTTGATTGTGTTTGGAAATTAATAATAACAAATCCATTTTGTGGTGTACTGTACGAACATCATCTGCAACCATAGAAACGCATTTTAAGTTGCCTAAGGGAAATCGATCGTTAGCTTTATCAATAAAACCTTATCCTTAGAGTGAAATTTTACTTTTGTATGTATGTTTATATAAATGGGTTAATGCTCACATTTCATAAATATTGTAATATCCACAAATCAAATCAAATTTGTCGGTCTCTTTTATCAATTATGTCAGCATTTATATGCCAAATCAAACCATCCATATTTGATCTTATTTAAAAGAAGCGGACATATATATCTCCGAATATTGTAGCAGAACGGCTGATTTACTAATTTCTGATTTGTCTTCCACTGATCGCATTTCCTTTTGTTTACATGATACTGTTACTTATAGGATCTTGGTCATGTGATAAAATGACATACGAATATATAAATTTCTTACTTATATTTGATTTTGAAAGTATTACGCTTCTTTTGTATCCAAAATATAACTTAGAAATGACAATTGGAACAATTTTGATAAAGTAAATAGTACTCCACACCTTCGTTCCACTACCAATCCACCACGTTATGACACCAATTATAATGTCAGTGTCGTCTAGTATTTTAATACCTATCAGTTAGAGTTTGTCCATCTGAACGTAATTAATGTTCAACTTTTTGGCAGGTGCTGTAATCCGTATTCTGAATTAGTATAAACATATCTTTTTAAGGGATTTTATTTATTATAAGTCATAACAATTGTCTCCCCTGTCAGATTAAACATGTTCCATTGGGTGATCGGTTAAGTAAATTATATACCTTTATGAGAGCAATTTTCAAGTAAATCAGCAAACTTACAATTCAAAATATCCTTAATAGAATTCAGTATATCCAGAAGATATATATATATATATATATATATATATATATATATATATATATATATATATATATATATATATATATATATATATATATATATATATATATACAAATCTAATCAGATTGTATTGCTCTATAGATCCAGAAGAAACACAACCGAAGACAGGTAAATCCATTTTTATTCATGATGTTCGTGATCCAGATTTGTAACGAAGCATAATTTGAAATTCGTATTACAATCGTCCAGTACACTAGAAGATTCTTTATCAATGTTATAAGTGTTATATTTCTTTTCGAATTTCCCAGAAGATAAGAGTTACACTTATATAAGTTTAAGAACATAAGGGGCATCTACAGTGAAACAAATGCAGATGCATATTAGTATTTAAAATATCTTCCATAAGACAGATGTACTTCTGAAGATTTTTATATAGAGGTATGTTAATATGATGACATAAAATTAGTTTATGATTTGTTATAAATAAAAATAATATTAATAATAATAATAATAATAATAATAATAATAATAATAATAATAATAATTAGGACTTTGTATAGCGCCGAATCGTTCGAAGCTTTAAGCGCTTTACACCATCAATAATGATATGACTACACTACAGAACAACAAATGACAAAAACAATGAAATTGGAAAACATAAAAACATGCTGAAAACATATAAGATACAAAATATGATTAGGTCGGTAAGTTTGTCCCTGCAGTCGAAACAGGTGAGTCTTAAGAGCACTCTTAAAAGGGACCACTGTGTCTTTGTGTCTCATTTCAATGGGCAATTTGTTCCACGTCGCCGGGCCCTGGTGTGCAAACAAACGTTGTCCATATGACTTTGTTTTCACCTTGGGAACAATGAGTATACGATTATCAGAAGAAGAGCGTAAGTATCTAGCTGGTGTATACACATGGGTGAGGCTGGATAGGTATGATGGACTGCAGTCTGACATTGAAACATAGCACAGAGAACAAATTTTGTGTTTGATTCTGTGTCGAATCGAAAGCCAGTGTAGGGTACAGAACAGTGGTGAGGTGTGCTCTGATCGAGGTGCTCTAAAGATGACCCGTGCAGCTGTATTTTGAATTTATTGAAGTTTCTAGAGTAAATATTGTGACGAAATGGACAGAATTGATTTACAATTGTCCAGTGTTGAAAGTACTAAGGAACACACAAGTGTTTTAGTGGCATCAACTGAAAGATATTTACGAATGTAACTGATGCGTCTCAATTCAATATATATATATATATATATATATATATATATATATATATATATATATATATAAAGAGAGAGAGAGAAAGAGAGAGAGAACAAAAACCCTACTTGAATGGATATAATCTATATCATATTTAATCCTTACAATTACTGCATTACTACATGTTACATGTACCCAACAATTTGGAAATTGAAATGAACGTTCAAATTTTGAAGTTATTATGCAAACATATTTAAACTATGATATTAGTTATACATACATACATACATACATACATACATACATACATACATACATACATACATATATATATATATATATATATATATATATATATATATATATATATATATATATATATATATATATATATATATATGGAGAAAAAACGTGAAACTGAGGCAAACGAACAGAAAGGGAGGGCACCTCCACTAGCATCTGTGCCATTGTTTAATACATTGAAGTGAAAACAAATGTAATGATTACAACATTGTCACTGGTTGCAACCCACTGTTTCAATGGTCATAATGTTTGATTTAGTATTAAAGAAAATATCAAAATCAAACGTGTCTCCTTTTTGTAATATCGAATTTAATACTTGTGTCAATTATAATTTCAGTACCGGAAGAAACAAAGTCTCATTTGCAATTATTTTCTTGTGTCCTGCAATAATGAATATCATAGTTTTTTTCATCCATAACCACTGGTGTTTAACTTTCAATGAACGTGTTCCTAGTGTTAAACTTGTAAAGCATGTTGTATTAGCATAAAATTAGATATGCATCCGTGGTAATTAATGTATAATTAAATGAATTAACTCGTGATCATTTTTAAAAGGACGTTATATTTTAACAAATATAAACCACGGTTAAAACTGGATTATTTTGTGTTTTAGTATGAATGATATTAGCTGGAGAAATTTGTGATAAAGACACGTTATGCATCCTGGAAGTACCATATGCGTAGCTTCATTCACTCTTAGCGATACGTTCTCCTTTTTGTTGTATAGGTTTACCACATCCTATTCAAGAACCTCGCCCACCAGGTAATACACTTTTATTTTCATCAGGGGATATTGTAAGAAGCTAAATTGTTTCAGATATGAATTCTTCCTAAAACATGTCATTTTCAATTGATATATTTCAGCGCCCATGTACTGCTTTTGTTTTCCTTAGAGTTTTTTCTGAGTGAGCAGATTAAAATTGTCTTTTTCCATGACACAATCTCAATTTACTGCTTTGCAGGAAGAACTTTGTGAAAACGAATGTACTTGTCATCTCTTAGTAGAACGTACACAATTAATCATATGACCTGACATGTGACCAAATATTTTGATAACAGCAGCAAGGACAAACTGTGTAATTAATTTAAAACCTTTTTTTCATTAAAATATCGTTTCAGATATTTAGTAAAGTAGTTCAGACGTGTGTGTTTATTACATATCATTGATCAAAATTTTATTTTTGTCATTAAGTTCAAATAGTGCTGAGAACTTGAACGTTTGTTACCCATACTCTTATAAAATATACAGACCGCTGAAAATCTTTGACCTACCAATAAAGCAATGCACAGAACGTTGAATGCCTTTGCCCTGTAACGAAAACAAGGTATATATCTTTGACTTTCTTCGTCAACTAAACCAATGCACAGATGTTGAACGGCACCACCACCCACCACCACCCCGAAAACAAATTTAAATCATCAAAACTCCATCTTAGAGTATCTTGAGCAAATTGTCCTTGAATATTGCTGATTTTGCAGACAATATAATTGGTCAGAGAAACAACCGTGTAAATAGAGTTTCAAATAATAGCCATAATTATTTCACAATTTACGAGGAAACGTTATAAATTACCCAGAAACAATTAGAAATGATAAAGACATTTTAGAATTATCGACAGTGTCACTTCTTCTTCTTCATTAAATCTCCACGAATAGTGTATAGATATATTAGTAATAGTTATGTAATAGCAATAAAATGAAAACGTTAATATTTCCGATAATATGAAATGAGAATAAGACGTATTAAGCTATCGTTTTTCTTCCTTATGATGTGTTGTCCTGAGGTATGATTTTGAAATTCCATACAGTCTATTGTCTCATCATCAAAACAGTCATTCTTGGCATTGTTATGTATTAATTTATTTTACAGACAAATGATCCATGCCTACGAAACCTGAAACTAAAAGCACCAGTCACAAATCATCTTTCTAGCATACAACAAAATGGTTTAAAATCAAATAATATGACTCCGATGAAGAAACTCTTTTTTGAACGTGAAATAAAGAAGACATTCATCTGCGAATGTTCAAAATTTCAAAAGAATGTGAATACATTGTAAGCAATTTCTTATAATGATTTTTATGGGATTACTTCAGGTTTTTACAAATATTAACGTATTGCGATGATTATATCTTCACAAAATTGCAATCAAACAAACGCCAAAACAAAATGTATCGGATGTAAAGATATATAATTTTTGATAGTGGATGATGGTCTTAGAAATGGTGCTTTAAAAGCATGGAAGGAGTGTTTGTCTCGTTGTACAACAATACGTTTTAAACAAACCGCAAATGATACATGACCATAGTATAAAAAACGGTCTTATTAAATACTTTTCATCATATGGGTAAGATAGAGAATAAATTGAATAGGAAGGAAAATTCCTAGACAAATTATATGAACTACGTGTTTATAAGAGAGTGTAAACGAACAACATTAATTATAAATGCAATGTTTTATATCAAATATACATCTTGTAACATCAACAATCGACTCGATTAGGAACTGAGGAACACAACATTTGATTCGACATCACACCATCTTCAGGACGTCTCAGACAGCAATAATTAGACATCGTATTTTCTGGCTTAATACGTGCACGCCATATTACATTATATATTTTGTCTCAATTGCTACACACACACACACACACACACACACACACACACACACACACACACACACATACATATATATATATATATATATATATATATATATATATATATATATATATATATATATATATATATATATGTGTGTGTGTTTGTGGGTGTGATTGTTACATTATAGTTTTTCTCTATTATTGCCATATATATTTTTCAATATATATATATATATATATATATATATATGTGTGTGTGTGTGTGTGTGTGTGTGTGTATGTGTGTTTTAACTTTATTTTGATTTACACAATGATCTGTACCAAAGATGTATATAGTATGCCTCCTGTCCTTTGTAACTCATACCCTTTCTAGTGTCTTACAGTATTTACCTAGCAAAAATAAATCTTGCTCCGGATTACCTAATCATTTTAAACCTTACAAAGTTCAAACCAATCATTGTCCCGTCAATATAAGTTGTTTCTAATTGGGGAAATGCACTCATCCATTCCAAAGTCCAAAAGCTAAAGAGTAACAATTTTAGTAGACTAATCGGACTAACTGATTGTTTTTTGAAAACTTACGCAGGTGAAGCTAAAAGTCGAATCATCTATTCTGTATGGAACGTCCAAGACACTAACCACTTTAAAAGGTAAATTTAAAATAACGGGGACACTAATTTCTATGAATCATAATTTGTATTGTAAGGAGAATATAGATTTTATCATTTTCTTTTGTTAAATATATTTCACACATTTAAACAAGTTGCAGTCTAAATGAAATGACTTTATGATATTTTTTTACATTCCAAAATGCTATTACTACATTTTAAAGTAATAATTAAATATTTATTTGACCAAGTTTTGATTTCTCTTTACGAGTTCAATGATAATTGTAACCAGGGTAAACACTTTCGAAGACAGAAGATGGAATACGATTCACAATGTAACGGTGGCAGTCTATAATTTATTACGTAAATTGCCAATTATGTACAAATTTATCCAAGAATATGTTTCAACTGTACATGGATTCAACTTTATTATTACTGTGAAGTTTGATTCCCTTTTAATCATCATCATCATCATCATCATCATCATCATCATCATCATCATCATCAGTATCTTGACCTAGTGTGGTCTTTGAGCTACTGTGTTGCTGAACATCGGACCAGTTCCCTCCACTTATCTCGATCATATGCCAATGCCTGTGTCTCTGCAAAACTTTTCCTGATCCATTATGTGATGTTGTCTCTCCACTTTTTTCTCTCTCTCTCTACCTCTCCTTCTACCACCTTGAACACTACCCTGCAGTCCTTTTTTAATAGAGTCTTATATATTTTAGTTTGTCGTTTTTATTAACAAATCCAACATACCATACCCTACCCGTGTGTTTCTTAATTTGATTTGTCTAAATAAAGTAAGTAATGGTAAATAGCCTTTCTGATCAAACAAAGTAACTGCAGAAGAATGTTTTCTTGGTACGAAAGAAGTAAATGATCAGTGCCTCTTTTGTTATTTCTTTACATGTATGTTAAATCACATTTTGATAAGCGATTAGTATTGCGAACTGAATCACTTCATAATCGCTAATTTGATCGGTGCCTGTTATATTCCAACATTTGTAAAGTTCACTTGTGTATCATAAATTTGTCTTCATCTGCACAATCAGAGAAGAAATCCCAGCAGGAGCATGGGGAATAATTGTCTTTTCGCATACACAAATAACTGGAGGGACACAATAGTGGAAAACAGTGTTTCTAGTGTTATGATTCTAGGGTTGTACTAAAGCAACAGAATGAGCGAAAACAAACAAAGTTCGTAAAACACAGCAGATTAATTTATTTCGCTAGAATACAACGGTAACATTCAAAAAGTACTTACAGATTATATATATATATATATATATATATATATATATATATATATATATATATATATATATAATGACATCGCGATCGAGGATCACGTACATACATCGTTATAAATCAGTTGGGGGTAGCTTGCGCAAATGAGAAGACGTTCTTGAACATAATTATATCCATATAATCACTGAACCAGATTTGATAAATATTTCGCAGAGTATGTGCATCAACTCCATTAATCATAGTTAGAATATTACAGTTATCTCGGATCAATTTACTTATTTGAGTCGATCACTGATTAACATAAAACATATCTGTATTTGTACGCATTCATCGGGAACATATTATATTATTGCTTGATTTGATTGTTTATTCAGCATTCAATCAGCATAAATAACTAAATTATTAATAAATTCATCAAATTTATCAACACTCGCATTTAATAATTTTGTATTGACATTAAAGTCTTTAAAAACATCGTATCATTGTTAATTTTCTACGTACGGATAATGCAACTAAACACAACTTATCTCACTTAAGCCATCTCATTATTAGATTAAGTAATAGTTGCCTTTACCAGACTCCGATGGAACTATTATGATCATTTTAATACAATTTGATAGCGCTGATTGATGTTTGACTGGTTCTTGATTACGTGTCACTAAAAAATCAATAACATCCATGTTGTACAACTATAATAAATAATACTGGTTTACATTGTGTTCGATGCGGAGCATTCACCCGATAAATGGATCTACTGCAATCATGAAGAGAAAAAGTCGTATACATGCGATTACAGGCAAATGTATAAAATGATGACAAAAAATATATATTTGTATCCCTGAGAAAGCAAATAGATTGTGATATCACAACTTCGCTAGACAAATTACCAGGAACCCCATGGGTTACATATCAAGGAGGAAAACGCCTTCCTGGATTTAATTATTGTGGTCCTGTAACACGACTTGTTACTCGACTTAACAAACAAGATCAACCAAAACATGGAGCGCATCCAGAATTTGCTATTGATAAAGCATCTCACGTTCATGATATAGCGTATGAAAATACAGATTTACAACAACGACAGGTTGCAGATGTGAAATTTATACACTCGTTAAGTTCCATAAAAATATTTAGATCTTTCAGAGAATCACTAGCTAATTTTTCCTTACAATTATCTATTAAATCTTTCAGCCATTCATGTGGAGATTATCCAAAAATGGAGGTGGCTGATCATGATCGCCCAGCATTATCACAACAGTATTTTTTCAACAACCAATCAAGCAATATTTTTAATATATCTTTAGATACTGTGCATAAGCAGTCAGCAATTCTGAATATTTTTCTTTTGATATAGAATGTATCCATAGCGACTCTAATCGCGGTTTTATTAAATCCGTTTATCATCGACCATTGAGATTTTAAACGGATTAACTGTGGTGACTCGCTTCAATATAACTAACAAGTGTACCTAATTTACTTCCGTAAAACAAGTAAGCTGGCTGTTTTATGACTTGCAAATATGATTTCTTCGTTGCATCAGCAATTATATAATCAAGTTCTGCATCATCCATACTTAATCTTGTATGACGTCGTTTATGATCATATCGTCCTGCTTGGGTAAAATTACTAATTATTATTCTGCCAATATATTTTGCGGTTTTATTTTCAAAATCGAAATGTGTCTTTTTCTGTGGTAACCAAACTTTGCTCTGCGGGCGATATGATATAATTCGTTCACTTATTTCATGAAATATGTTTTTGGGTGCTGGTCATTTTATCGTAACAATATAATCGCTTCCCACTACTTTTCTGAAAAGTGTCCACCAAGCCATGCATAACAATCGGATGAAGAACTTTAGCAAACTCAAATGACCCTATACAAGGGAATCCAGTCAAATCGAAATCCGGTAAAGATATGTCATCGCAAAACTCGTTAGCGCGTGTGTTAGATGTCCAAATATTTTAAAATATTCATTTCATTCATCTATTCTAAGAACACTTGTTGGATAACACGCTGCTATATCCACATCGTTGTAATCATATTTAGTATTCCACAATCAGCCGTATCCATATTTACAGCAGCTCATCTGCACATTTTCCACAAATTCAAATTGCGTTGGCTTCCACGAATGTATTTCTCTTGTCAAATGATCAGCAAGTTACGGAATGATAAAACAATTATTCAGTAATTCATCGATATTGTCATTCTGCGATGAAAAAACTTGCTCAAGATTTTTCATTTCTTCGTGGAGAGACTCTGAACGCTAAATATCATCATTAGGTAGTACAAATTGATCATAGTTATCATTATCGGAACTGGAAAACAACCACACGGATTCAGGATCGCTTTTACAAATATTTTCAATAAAATCGAATATATTACGCCATAAAAGCTTACGTTTCGATATCGTGGAATTATTCTTACAACATTAGTTCGTCCATGCGCATTATGATCAATAATTTCAACCGAAGCTTCTTTCGATTTATATTTTGAATCGTATAAAATCTCTCCGTTTATTCGGTTTACTATTATGGAAAATGGTAGTGTTTTTTCTAACTCATCAACATCTTTGATAGACACTCTGAAAACTTTAACTACTTCTGCCCATGACTTTTTTGCGTCTTAGATCCGTGAAACCGTTTTGATGCATCGTATTTGTGAACTGTTCAGTTACTCGCTAGGCTACACAATTTATTTGAGAAAATCCCATCGGTGCTAAATAATCAACGCTGCGAGTATCATTCAGTGGATATATCCCATAAATAACCGCGATTACAGGATACGCTCGTTCATAATCCAGTTTTTGAATACCAGTCAACATTCCTGGTTTGGATTTTTTACTCAATATAGCAAATGTTTCATTATGATAGGCAGGGTTATGTTTCCACGGATAATCCAAGTATTATTGTCTGTTTCTGCTAATACAATATATTTCATTTTGAAAATATATTTTTGATCGCTCAGAACATTAAAAATCGTGTAAGCTTTGTCCGTTCATTGTAGCATCGATAACTCCATCGGCAATGGCTTTCTTAAACGTTTTGGTGTTGCGTATGATTCTAAATATAGACTATCCATGAGATGCACCATTGATGCAAAATTTGTTCTTGGCACAACGAATACATCGTTGGATCTACCAAAACTCTCTTCCGTACTGCCATGAGTTCTTTCTGTCAAGATCAAATTTTGATTCAGAAGGCTTGACTTTAGATTATCTCGCAAACTTCTCCATTGTTATTAAGGCATATATATACAGCAAGGAATATATATAAGTGGCTAAGGATTCTACAGGTCTTTTTAACAAAGAAAGTCTAAATGAATTAGGCGAATATTATTTACAAAGTCTAATTCATAGAAATCTAGAACCAAAACCACATTTGAAGTGTGATATTGGAGTTGGAGGACAAATACGAGTGTGTGTGCAATGTGGTGGTAAAAAGAAAAATTAGGAAGAGATATTAGGATAACAAAAATAACGAACAATGCTGAAGACTATATAGCAGGTTTCAAAATAATGTTTTAGACAAATGTATTGTATAAATGGAGCCAAATGAATTTATAAAATGCATCCAATCATCAAGAATTGCAGAGCATCTCGTGAAGGTATCATCACGAGCTGTCAACAGAAAATGAACAGATGGTACTATCATTAATAATGGTTGTTTAATGCTCAAAACTGGGAGAAATTAAAGGAATTTTTGAAATAGTTGGTATTTGAATGTTTGAATGGATTAAGACGGTCTTGTCATCAATCATATTGATTCAAATCCAAATAATAGTTTGTTGATTAATTTATGTGTTGTTACGCGAAGTCAGGACATAAGTCTTGGAAGAACCGAAAAACACAATAAATTTCCTAAAGTGTTAAAATATGAATATAAAGAGACTTGTGAAGAAATAATACTTAAATAAATAAATGCAGGTAGTATTTTTTTCGATATCTGCAGGTGTTCTATACAACATGTTGCAAGTAACGTAACCAGGTCCAGTTTTCAAAAATATATAAATAAAAGAAAATTTTCCAATATTTGTTAAAAGGGAAATCACTACTATCAGGCTTTTTCAAAAGCAGGGTATCATTATGAAAGAGTTATCTCACTTGCTACTGCGTATTTTGTGTCATCGTAACTAATTCATATCCATCTATATGACAATTTATGTCAGTGGTGTATTACAATTTTATAATAATCCGAATTGGTAGAAGGATTGACATCTTGTTCGGAACAATTTCCAGATTGCATCATGTATATGCAAGACCCTGAAGCTAATACTTGCGTGTCATAATGGTTACGATGTTAACCTTACGAACAATGAGGTGTCGAAGCCTGTTGTATAAGATGGTCTTAGGAACTAATGACAGTCACCTTATTTTGGCAGATCACGAGGTAAGTGACATAACTTCAGGTAAGTGACATAACTTCTGCGTTTGGATCAAAGGAACATCAAATCGTAAATCACTATTGACAGACTGCTGGGGAGGGGCCAATGTATGCCAGTTATGTAGACCATGGGCGAATCAACATGCACTCGAAGTTGAACAAGGCATGGCCACCATTGGAATCGGAAGTTTAAATCTAGTATCTGAACTAATTGTTTGTAGTCGCTAAACCATATTGCGGAAATTATAATTGAAGATAAGCTAGTCCATCTTCATCGAAATTGGTGGGAAACTTTGTTATTCTGGGAAACACAAAGAAGCTTAAAATAGATCAGTGACTTATTTGGTCGATTGTTGTAATCTATTACGTCAAAGTAGTTTTACTTTAATTATATGCAGTATGTATACTTCATTACTAGAATTATATATTTGTATATGCATCTTTTATGTACGATCTGTTTAGAAACACTGTCCAGTTTAGATCACATAAGGTAAGTTATAATAATTTCTAAAATAAATTAGTAATAATATTGCTTTATTGATGCATTGCTTGTAAGCAGAAATCTAACACTCGAGTTTACAACACGTGACTGAATAATGTCGATGATTGTGTCATCGCCATTTTTCATTAAAGTGCGGCTAACCCATAGCTCGAACTTCAAAAGAAAACAATATTCACCTTCCAAACGTGTCAGCAAATGGTGGGGGGAACTTTTCCAGGGTTGAGTTGGGGGCGAGGGTCGCAAAAATATGTTAAATGTAGAGAATACCACCTTATAGTTAAGTTAGTTAAAATAATATGTACCTTTCAAACCTGCTATATTATATTTTGGTAACCTATGGGTCCAAACGGGGATTGTGTCGTCCTTAGAATTAAGATTGTATATACAGTAAATATATTATGTATTGTGCCATCCATGCTATCAATATTGTATATACTGTACATATGTTATATGTTATACCGTCCCTAGAATTAAGATTGTATATATTCTAAATGTGATAAATATTGTGTCATCCTTAGAATTAAGAATCGTACCATCTTATCCTGATAGAATGTCGTTTAGCAGCCTGGGGGTTTCGCATGAGGGTTGTGATATGTAAATATTTGTGATCTCTGCGCTTTCCCTTTTAATATCGAAAAATAATGTTTTATTTTAAATATATGTTCAAATTCATCTAACAGATTCAACAGTGTAAAATCTGTGGCCGCAGCGTAGTAAACAAAAGTGGCAAAAGTCTTATCTTTCTCACGCACGATCGAAAACAATACACCTGAATTATCTCACAAAAAAGAAACAAATAAAACATATGACCAGTGATGAACTAATTAGTTACATGTGAAATTAAGAGTATTGGCCAATAATTTATTCCTTGACAAAGTAAAAAAGAGTATTTTTGTTTTTCTGTTTTTAAGTCAAATAATTAGTTTTTATAGTACTATTTCCCAAATCAAAGTTTGAAATAAATGAAGAAGAATAAGATAATGTTATTTATTCAGATATTGATAATATTGTTAAGTCGATTAAAATAAATTGAAGACAGAAATGTTCATAATTTCAAATATGTTTTCCATTACACGTAATCATATAAATATTTTTTCGCTGCAGCTTATTTAACTGTTCCTGCGTCAACAAAAATCTTCATAGCCGAATTTATAAAAAATTATATCAGCACTAACTTATTTTGTCCCGACTGAGGGTAGTCTAAATGTTATTATGAAGGTGTTTTGAAGTACCTCTTTCTTATGTATAAAAACTCGCACGTGTTTGTATATTATTTAATATTCATTTAATTAATTTGTTAATCGCAAACTTCAACTATATCACATCGTTAAGATTTTACGTAAATATTTATGTCCGAAATTCCCCACGCAAATGAAACAAGTAAGTTGAAATTTATCCGTTATAATAGCGGATTATGGCATCGTAGATAAAACGTATAAATGGGTTCTTAAACAATCAAATATCCAGGAAGTACGTGTGGAGTAAATATAAATAGAATATATCCTTGCTCATCTTGATTTGATTCTTCAAGATTTGCTTGATATAGCTACCATCGACGAAATCACATATAAGACTGACTGCGATAGTTATATTTTCAATTCCTGGTGAAAAAGGAGTCCATCGTATGAGTCATTGTTATGTTTGCAAATAACTTCCGGTTGGTCTAGTTTTCTCCATGACTTAAAACTGTCATTAGTAAGATTTTTTTTACTGATTTCTTTAGTTCGTAGATATTGGCTATTGGTAGTAAAAATGTTGCTATGTCTCTTTTGGCTAATTTATAATGTTTGAAAAATAATTGTTTTAGTGTTATCTTTCATCAAATAATGAAATATTATTAAATAAACTTTTAACACTAATATCTACATCATCATTAGCAAATACAATTTCTACGATAAATGTATTATTAAACTCGAGATCTGATCTAACTTGGTTTAGTTGTATAGTTTCAATAATATGTTGATTTATATCAATATTAAAAATAGAGTAAACGTAGAAACCAAGTTTTGCAGATCTATAATTGATTTAGAGTGTTCCGATTTGATGTGTATAAATACAAGTATCATAAATATGGTTTTCATCAATGACTGGTTTTAATTCATCACTAATAATAAATATTTCATCTTTAATTAGGAAATCTCATTCCATCCGACGAAATAAAATATTCCGTTTTGCCATACAATTTCCAAGAATAATATATATGTTCCATACTATTTGGTGTTTTTATACAAAATTAACATCTGTTGGTCCTTTATAGCTGCTAATAAAGTTGGCACGTTGACAGTAATAACTATTAATCAAGTATTTGTTCTCTCGGGTAACTGCTTGCTGGGAAAGTAACAAACTGCCAATTGAGGATTTCGACTCGTTTATTTTTATTTGCAAATACCAAGGCATTATTCGCCTGTAACCCACCGAATTTTTTAATATTTGGCCAGATATTATATACTCGTAATTGTGCAAGCGCAATTTCTGTTTCTGAACACAGTTGGAAAGTTTACGCTTAATTCAGGATTGTTCGTTCTTGCCAATATCGTCGTTGTTTATGACGAAGTTGTATTAACGACGATCTTTGCAGTAATTCAAGCAATGACGACATTATTATTATTATTATTATTATTATTATTATTATTATTATTATTATTAACTAAATCAGAGGTAGTCATTACCTCATCGTAGAGCTTGATCATTTATGTAAACTCAATATCCGATTTAATTCTTCCAATAAGACCTGATGATATCAATCAAGATATTTTGGAATTTGCTAGAGTGTCTGCACGCAACTTTATTATATAATCATGAAGTTTATTTTCGTTCCACGTGGATATTTGATGTTGCAGCTGAAAACTAAATTGTTACATCGACTGGTCCCATCGCTAGCGGTGTTATTGTTGATAGCAATACACCGGTTCCAGCGATAAAAGCAGACGTCGAATATACAATTATGTCAATGACAACTGCACGTCTTATATTTTTTTATGTTTGCTGCATAATCATCAACGCTATTTTTCAGTTTGCTTTGCCAGTCACACATCTGATTGCATCTGTATTGATGTGAGTTGCTTGAACAACTCATTATTTAAATAAGTGGTAGTTTGGCAACTAATTCATGACACCAATAGTAAATCAGGCCGAGTCTTTGTTCTTCAGGGTCCACTTTAAATATTATTTCACCGTTTTGATCTAGTAATAATAACATAGATCCAGACGATTTTGTTGGTGGATAACGCCGTGGTATTTTAGAAGATATTGTAAATACTGCAACACCTAGTACAGAGAACCTTTATAGACCGTAACCTCAGCGCGATATTTGATTGGTTTATTAGGCGGTGAACACAGTACTGATCTAGACGCTATCGTATATACTACGTTGTCGGTGACGTTTTGTATGTCAACGAGTTTAATGTCGATAACCGCTGGAGTTCTAAAAATTCCTTAATGTTTCTGTTTACTTTTCTACAAAAACGCAAGACTGTATTTATGTGAGCAGTATAATCAGATCTAAGATTGATTACTTCATTATTGATTGTCGTTAACGAGGTCATCATTCTGAAATCTCCGTCTTGTACGTATTTCTTCTTTGAAGCGTCATCGTTTGATTATGGTTCTCAAAGACCAGTAATTTTCTTATTAGTCATCTTAATTATACTGGATATTGTAACACCGGATCTTTGTATTCGATTGCGAATATTATATAATATCCTTGACATAACAACACCTGGTTTCAATTTGTCCATTACTACCAAACACAGTTATGCTATTTTCGGTTACTCCATTAATTCTCGCAATAATATCTTGTAATGAAAGATTACTCGTTTTTAATCCTCCTTGCTTATTTTGAAATACAACCACTTCAATTGGATCTACATTTGCAACATTTAGTAATTCAGATATTTCATCACTAATGACTTTTATTTACATTTTCGTATTATTTTCTGACAGTTGTGTATTTTGGTTTAGAGGAAGATCTTCCGAAAATATCGACCGTTATATACCTAAGATCCGTTTAAAACGATAGCAGTTATTTGTATATTTGTGTACGACTTAATGGTGGTTTTTTTTATTTCGATATTGCGTCAAGTACGGAAATTATTTAACGTCTACATATTGGCGGATCAGTTATTGTCTGTAATGGTAAATTTGAATCCAGATCGGAATTTGAAGTCAACCAAAATATTTTAAAAACTCTTTTGGCGTTACCAGTCCATACCAATCAAAATAACAACAAAAACACAATTCCACGTTGATCAATTGTGTATCCAATCCAATGAGTACCTGAACCAGAACTATTGCCAAGATTAGTGATACTGGTTTGAACATTATTTGGTCTGGGATTTAATGATCGCGCATAAAAAAAAACATCTGTAAATATGTTTAGTTTTAATTTTTCAACAGCATTGATTCAATCAAAATTAGACATTGGAAGAATTAGTGATTGTTTGTCAGGGGAAGTCTTAGAAATTTTCAGTATGGTTAGGTCAGCAATCCTTGAGAACTTGGCTGAGGCATAGTTGAAGTTTTTGGACGTTTATCCTGTTGGGTTTTTTGTTTTTGGCGTGATCGTTTTGAAGGCTATCTGTGTGCAAAATTACTTGTTTAGGTGCTTTCTTTCGTGAGCTTCTGACTGCAGTTTCAACAGCACCCAACAAATCTTCTTTGCGACAGCTGGAGCGGCATCATAGATTAATGCTGGTGTAGCTGTAAGAAGCTGAAGTATTCCCTATGTTTCAACTGAGTCTTTAATGGAGCTCGGAGAAAGATCAACTTGACCTCCTGTATTTGATTATAAAGCCCCATTAAAATGTTAAGTCTTGGTCAACGATAACGTGCTTGGACCACAAAGAGCAATCTGATCTTTCTTCAATGTTATTGCAAGATTTAATTTTAATTGTGTTACCTGACAAGGAGTGAACGTAAGCTTAACGTGACTATATGACATTTTTATTAATATCGGTGCAATTTCAATTAATGCGTCAATAACTCCCGTTCGTCCACTAGCACCTTCCAGTAGCATTGTTTATCGCTGAGTATATTATCACCGCCAACGGGCAATACATTTAAATGGATATCAACAACAGATTGCCTAAATAAATCTAGATGTTCCAGCAAAAATCAAATGCGATATTTGCAAAACAGCATCCATTTTATAATCGCTTCCTATAAATTTAGTCAACCGATGAAACGCAGGTGCTACATGATTTATCTCAAAATTCAGTAATATGTTCTCGGTTGTTCTTGGCGTCCGTTATGTTTAAGAAAACATCAGAAATATTAAGTTTATAAGATATCACATGTCGCGTCGCAGAAATACCTTGCTGTAAAGTCATATGCCATGCAAACGGACCACTAATAGTAATTTGAATACTATATGTGGTCATTGTCAGCCACGACAGCGCTGATTTACCACCTTGATCCATAAAAGAGAGTAATTGTTGTTCTTCGTTGAGCGATGGAGATATTACTGGCATGGACAGCGACAGTTTTTGTCATCGTTACTTTTCCATGAAGTGTTGCAGTTTCAGAAGGATCGATACCTTCAGCATGCCAGATAGCATCATCATCGGTAGCCTTTTTTTACAAGTGCAACTGTAATCTTACCTCCGAAAATACCTTTTCTGACATTCTGAAAACTCCAAAGATGTGACAGTGAAATAGCACTTAAACGTTTTCTAGGTTTACCATTCACCATTGTTCAACGTGTTGCAAATCCTAAGTTGTAGTGTTGTTTTTTTTTTCTTTCTGGATGATCAGTTGAATCTTTAGCAAACATAATTGATGACCCTAATGTTAGCGTATAATGTCACTGTATATTCCCACAACTATTACTGTTATAACTACTTCGACGTCTTCATGAATCGTATCAATGTTACTTCCATCATTCATGTATACAGCACTGTCAAACCGTTATTTACAACAGCAATTGTATCGTCGTTTCCGTATTCAGTATTAACTGCATTTATAATATCTTCTAGAGTATGGAAATTCGATAGGTGGCAACCTAATTATTCTTGGAGATTTCAAATTTCACTTTGACTGTCTTGGTAAACCATACACGTCAAAACTTCTAGATTCCATTAATGTTTCAATCTTAAACAGTCAGTTAACCAACCTACCCATAAACTTGGTCACATTTTAGACTGGTTTCTTTATAGACCTGATGATAATATTCTGCAATCCACGCTTGTGTCCCACGAACTTGCATTGGATCACCTCTGCATTGTATGCCATCTCGATGTATCAGTCCCTAACCCTCCACCTCTATTTGCAACTAAGAGAAACCTCCGTATGATGAATAGAACCAAATTCATGCATGACATCCAAGAAAACCAAACAATTTCTTACATCCAACAGCGGAACAACTTGATAACTGCCTGCGTTCATTGCTTGACTAACATGCTCCAGGCACCAAATGCAGAGTATCAATAAAAAAAAGTGTTCTCCATGGTATAGCAGTGTTAGGGACCAGCCATCGCCGAAAAGCAGAGAGGCTTTGGCTTTCACCAGACTCACTATTCATAAATAAATATACGAAGCCGCTAAGAAGAACGTCACAAACATAGTCCACTACAGTACTAAGATCACGGAGAGTTCCAGCTGCAAAGAGCTCTTGGAGACAACTAACAAACTAATGTCAAGGAACAAATATACACCACTTCCAGCAACCTTCTCTCCACTAAACCTATCAGACCAATTTGAAACTTTCTTCGATGACAAAGTACAAACCATAAGAGATTCGCTTGACAGCACAATTTCAACTGATTCGTCACCATTCAGTTATGATGCAGAATTTCAGCGACAACCGTTGGGAGCATTTTTTGAACCTGTTTCTATTATCAGGTGTCATAGATCATCACCCACTGTCGCACCAATTGCATGCTGATGAAACCCAAAATACAAGTCTAGCCACCCAACTGAAGTTGATGCTACCATCCATGGAGTAGAGAAGTACATTGCTGATGTGAAATCATGGATGACATGTAACAAGCTGCAGATGAATGATGATAAACTGAGGCTATTCTGATCACAACAGATTCGATACAGAATCAAACACAAAATTTGTTCTCTGTGCTATGTTTCAATGACAGACTCCAGTCCAACATACCTATCCAGCCTCACCCATGTGTATACACCAGCTAGAGACGTACGTTCTTCTTCTGATAAACGTATACTCATTGTTCCCAAGGTGAAAGCAGTCATATGGCCAACGTTCGTTTGATATGATATGAAAAGAGCAAAATAAACTTGTGTAATTGCTTCAGCAATAAATAAGTAATGTAGATAAATACAAATTAGTTACAATAATAAAAAAAAACTTTGAACATTGTCATCAACGGTATATATAGACTCCGTTATAAATTTTATATTTCATACATGGCCACATTAAACTAATACTCTGATATATACACGCTAATGTACTGATATATAAACACACTAATGTACTGATATTGTTACGTATATTTGATTTAAGTCATTTATTATTATTTTAATTGTTTGTTTGTCAGATTCAAATTGACATTTTAAGTTTCATATTCATTCCTTGGGAGATGACCTGTACTTTACAAATAAACACGAGATGTCGACCTCATTTCCGACCTAGCTTCAGAGTTGTAAACAAGCGTTTAAAATGATTGGTTGATTCCAAGGACATTATGGATCTTTGTTGTAAACATCTTTTTATTTTTAGATGGGTCATACGGTGTGCACGATATTTTTTGAACGTAAATTTGTTCTAAAGATTCTAGAAGATCATGTGACCCCTTCCTTGTTTACGTAAAACAGGTATATAAATTATGTTTTGGAGCAAACTATTGAGTAGAAGTTGGGCTGTTAGAATCCTAAGTTGTGTGTCGTTTTGAGTTATTTTAAATTACCTTGTACTGGAACTTATTTTAATTCGTTTGGTTCAAGAGGATTTATTTTGTTATTTATCTGGAAAATAATTGTGCTCATTGAATTTCATAAGACCAGAACTGACTTCATCACATGACATCGTCTTCCATCTTGAATGCTTCACTAAGATTCGAACTGGGAATTATTAGGACATTTTATTACCAGGACTTTTGCAATTACACTAGTCGATTATATTTTGAGTTATGTTTGGATCAATTTTGGGAATTGATTCTTAAAACCGTAAGTTTATTGTTCTTTTCTGGAAAATATTTGTGCTCAATAAATTGTTTATAAAGTTTTTACAAGCTTGTTATTTTCACTTTTTCTATGTTACTGTTTATTCGAGCCTAAGCACGTAACAATATATACACGCTAATATTCTGATATATATGCGTTACTATGCTGATAGACGCTAAAATTATGAATATACATGCTGTTTGTTATTTCTTATATTACTGTATCTAAAAAAAGAAATAAATCCGTCATATTTCTTTTCCTTATTAGTTTAAACCTAGATTGATCAGGACATTTTATTATTCACCATCCTCATTTGCACAATGTGTTTGATTCGAATATTTTATTCCTGTCTTCTTCTCCAGTATTCAATCTCGTTTCTCTAATCTCAAATAGATTATAGAAAGAATATCAACATGATTATTTTTCCTATTCATAATCTCCGACCACGATGTGGTGGGATTCTAAAACTGTAAATTCGTCACAAATAAATTCAAATTTAGTTAATCGATCTTGTTGTTTGTTGTACTTACTGTTATCATATGATAATGATAGTGGGTATTTGTATAGCAGATTTAATCTCTGGAAGCATATATAAAACTTCATAATGATTTACTAACTCGTGAATACGTTTATTTCATACATGTCAAAAGGATTTTCCATATCCTGATCTTACAATTCATAATGAACAGTTTAAATAAATTTTTGTTCTACTAAATTTCATGTCCTTTATATTAATAACTAAATGACCTCTATCATATTTTTTGTAAATTGGGCTTATTTTTCTAACGCTTAGCAGTTTGCATGAAAATATTCATTTTCTCTATAATTTATATTTTTGTCTTGTTAAAGCACTTGCTGATTTCTATATCAGCTAAACATTCAAGTGAGATATTCCACACGAGTGAGCTTCACATCATGATTTGAATTTAATCATTAATTTACATATAACTTGAGGACGTACGCTAACATTTGATACTATATCTGTAGCTATGCATGGTGGTTCTGTTATAAAACCAAATAAACTGTATGAAGGTCGATGGCCGAGGTAAGTGGTGCAGTATTTTTATGAAGACCTGTGGTCAAAGCCTAAACCATAGAAATTGCATAGCCTCATACAAAGGCCAGACGTTAGGCGACCCGCGGTTTTAACATCAGTGGCCTCACACTGGAACTTAATTACTTTCACACAATACTAAATAAATGTGGCCTTAATAATTATTGTATAGATGGAAGAAGCATGGAGATAGTAAATATACGAAGGATAGGTTGGGAAGTTGTTACCTTAAAAGCTGGTTTAAAGTGGATGAAAACTAGATGGCCATAACATTACAGTGACCGTTATAGACCCATTTCCTTCAGATATCTACACAATTTATGTTGTTTAATGACTTCTTGATACTTCTTTTTATCAAATATCTTCACCGAATATTTTTTGCCAAAAAGAAAGCTATTAGCATGCTGTTTCATTTAGCCTATATAGCTTTGCATAAGATTTTTTGTATATATTCGTTTATAATAATATTTTTATATTGATATAATGGGGAATTGAAAGATAAAGATGTAGTTTAGCTTACATGTTTGTTACTTCTTTCATTATTTTGACCCTAGATATTAAATATGTCATGCAACATCAGAAAAATAAGCAACCATCAACGGTCATTTTATGGATGATATGTTGATAGTTATTTGCAATAAGCATTGAAAAGTTGTCTCCCTTATGATGCGCACGTAATGTCGGACAAACAACCATGGAGAATTATTACATGCCGATATATTATATTGTCCTTTTGAAAATGATTTTTGAAATTTCAATAAAACGATGAACTAAGAATGCATAGAATGTGGCTCTATCCATTGTTCTATTTATTTAGTAAAATATCCACTTTAGAAATATAGTTTGTAATTGACTAAAATGCAATAACTTTTCAGTATCGATGAGAGTTTTAGGAACAATGTTTTCAATTAGATGGAAATAGTAATGCAATTGTTCTGTATTTTAAATAAAGTGTATAATTTGTGACTAACGTGACACAATCCAATACAATCCATTGCATTTTCTATTTATTTTACGCTGGACTTGTGCATAAACAATGCCCTCTATTTTGTATCAAATGTCGAATTCGTTAAACTTCAGACAATGGATTAAAATACATTGATTTGCTCATAAATACTAACTATTTATTTATATACTGGACTTGTGCATTTGGATAGTAATAAATCGGTCTAATATTCTTATATGGTATAAGGCAGACATATCTAACATTGACAACATCCATAATTAAGAGACGTATGCATATGAAGTTTCCTTGAAACTATAAGTACGGAATCCCTTTTGATGGAGACCTAATTTCCGAATCACCATTTCATCAAAACACAAGCAAATCATGCCTGCTTATTATATTACTCTAATCATTTAAACTAATCATGGGATACTACCTAGAAGTATAACAGTACCTATATTACCTGCATCCTACACAACGATTACTGGTTCAGTTATGATCGATGTAGACCTTGATTTAGCGGTGCATACTATGATGGAAAGTCTGGGTTAATGCTGATCACGGAAGTGAAAGCATATAAAGTAGACACTGAAAGTACTCGCGTACTTGACAAAAGCTATTTAAATAAAACTGGTTAACGAGATAGTATTTACAACAATCCAAATAAAGTGTAGAAGAAAATGTCTACCCTTGTTGCGTACACTCTTTCAGAATCGAATTCATACGAATAGATGCATGTATATACGATGCCAGATTATCTAGTCGATTTGAAAATATTTAATACTTTGAATGGATTATTTAATTCAACATGATTTATATAATATTAACCAATTAGACATTATGATTATTATTTGTTCATAATCTATCTTTGTCATACATCGTTTGTGAGTTAATAGAAAAGATACATTCCTTACACAGCATCACTTTGGCAAGGCTTAATTTACATCCCGGAAATGTTATATCATACACAAACGATTTGTACTCTTACAATATAGAAACCGTTGTACTTTGGATCTGAACATAAAATCAGGGTGGGATATGGTCCAAAGCAAACCCAACATTTTCCTCTGCTGGAAGTTAGGCCAAACCCGATATGTTTCAGTACTTCTTTTATTTATATGGGTTTGAATGGAACTTTGGAAAGAATAATGGCTTTATAAATAAGAAATTCCAGCCATGCGTCTATTCCTGAGGACACACGGAGGCAGCAAAACACAACTGGCCTAGGTAGATATAGAACATACAAAGTTCCCCTATGTTAAAGTAATATATATTTCTTAACATCTTATTACTAACAACTAAGGGACAATGAAACATTAGGGACATGTGTCCAATAACGCATTTGTGAAATGTTTCAGATGATGTGTTTGAGACATGTGTCCAATAACACATGTGGGACCTGTGTCTGACGATGCATCAGTGACATGTATCCAATGACACATTTGGGACCTATGTCCATGACGCATTAGTTAAATGTGTCCAATGATGTATTGAGGACTTGTGTAAAATAATGCATTAGTGACATGTGTCCAATAACACATTTGGGACCTATGTCCCATGACGCATTAGTTGAATGTGTCCAATGATGTATTGAGGACTTGTATAAAATAATGCATTAGTGACATGTGTCCAGTGATGAATTCGGGACATGTGTCTGATGACACATTAGGGATGTGTGTCTAAAAGAAAATACATACATCAATATGAATTTTAATGACCAAAGTCGAAGACAAATCATAATGAATATACATTGCATCCACATTGATTATATCAACATAATGAATGAATTAAACGAAATAAATAAGTAGTTTATAAATTACTTTTAACAAATAACAACAACACCATAGAATGTGTACATCCTAAATAAATATAGCATGTAATACAAATGTTTCATATATTGCATTATGTCACCGGGTTAAGAAACTGAATTAAAAATATGAAAGACAAATTGGCTAAAATGAGAAGGGCATGAATCAAAATGGCATAAATAGAAATGATGGCATGTGAAAAGCTACATAAAAATCTGAAATAAAAAATGTGTAACTTGTCATAAATAAAATGATGGCATGTGAAAAGCTACATCAAAATCTGGAATACAAAATGTGAAACTTACATCCTGGATAACCAGTTGTATATCCAATTGAAATATACACATAGATCAAAATATGTAAACTTAAGATGTACATTTTAACTGCAAACTTAAAAAAAACTCAGAACCCAAATCTCTCTTAAAATCTTATTTTTACCTATTACCGGTAAATCTCTTTTGTAGGAAATATTTTACTCTCTCAAGTCAGTTGCAAACCCCATGTGTTCAGAAATTTTAAACTGGATATGATAAGTTTAATTGACATTTTAAAAAAGGGAAGAAAATAATTATTTGGTATCATAAAGAATAACTGACATTGGCATGATTTGACCAACAAAAGCTTGATTTGTTCTGAAAAGAAATTTCTTAATCTTGCCCCCCCCCCCCCTTTCACCAACTGATATTAAAGCTGAAGTCGGGATCTTAAGATAACTGAAAGTTTGTCCTATACGGCATTTCCATCACATAACTTTTGGGAACTAAATGTCACTCCAGACTATGAAATCAAACTACAAATGTATAAACTACAGCCTTTTGATTGGTGAAAATTCTTTAAATTAAAATATGGGTTAGAGTGAAGTTCTGTGATGGGGTGGCACAATTGCTGGAATTGACACTAAAATCCAGTTATTGTTATATTAGTTATATCAAGGCCTGGATTCCGCTATGATGAAGTCCTATCAGGGATTGACCAATCAAACTTTGTACATCTGTACTTTTAAGACATATTGTTGAAATTACACTCACACACATCTCTCTCTTTGAGCATATGATTGCTGCATTTCACATTGTCAAATAGAAATAATTGATATGCACACATTTTTAAAATTGGAACCAAACTTATTTTGAGCAGTATAACAAAAACATGACAAAAAACAAATTAATTAGCATATATGCATATACTCAAGACATAAAAGTATCCATTTATCCATTTAATGATTAAGGATTAATGCAAATTTCGAGAGGGGAGTGGGTTGGCATTTTTAAGTCAACGACAATAGTGCAGCTCAATCCCATGAATCTCGATAAACATTGTTTTCACACATTATTTATCAACATCGAGTTTTCTAGGAATGTTATGAACTTTATGTCTACAGAGCAGACAAACTAAAAATTCCCAACAAAGTCAATTTGAAGCTTGACATTTCTACACAACCAAAAAATTCCACCAAAAACACTTTGTTAGTCTCAGTAGTCAAGACATTTCATTTTCTTTGCTTTTCTAAATTATGTTGTTCTTCCTTACATAACCAGGATGAATGGGGAGAAATATTATAAACAGCTTCATTACAAACTGTTTCATTAAAGACGAGCCCTTAAATATGCTCCCACACTAATGCAAATACAATAAAAAAAAAATAACTCAAACAATAATCACTCAAATCCTGTATATAAATCAAATAACATGCAAAGTCCTGGAGGTAATCCTTCTCATACCTACAATACCTGAAAAACTTGTTGGCAACCTAAATCTCTTACAAAACAGTGCTATATAAATGTCTGTAGCAACATTTTCTGAAGTTTACAGTAACATTATATCCAATATCAGAGATTCCACTTCATACACAAATTTCGATAAGACGTTCTTGTGAAATTCAGTATGATATCCAGAGTTAGCCACACTGGTATTGCTACCTTTATCAGCAAATGAGAATTAGTATGCAAATGTGAGCTTTGGAAAAACAATATGCAGTAAGCAGTGTAATTATTCACATCAAAGAATTGCATTGTGGGTAATATTTATTATCTCAACTGTGGAATGGCTTGAAAAATTCAGTTCAATACAATGCCAAATATGGAATTGAAAACCAATTACATCACAAGATTTACATAAGTAATAAAATACGCACATTTCCAAAGATATTAGTGGAATTGCTCATGAAAAGCATGGATTTCCACAGGATGCAGCTATGTAACTTTCTATTGAGATGTTATAATGCATAAAAATAGTATTTGTCAAATCATCTGTGGTGGAATTTCTGGCTGACAGATATGTGGAAAACCATCATGGAATCAGTCAGAGAATACCAACACCTTGTCAGTCTATATAATGTTCTCTGGAGCAACCAAAAATAAAGGACTACGATAGTTCATTTCCACGTCAAGATGATTGGTCCATTTCTACTTGAGCATTAAGAAGATCATCAAGAAATCGTGTTGCAGTCTCTCTCAAGGAAGTCAAAACTTCCACAGCTCTTGCAAATGAAAGACAGCCATCACCATGGTTCAAGAGAAGCTGGTACTTCAGAGCAAGGGCTATGTCAGATTCCATATTTTCTAGCAGAATTCTCGATGAAAGACCAGCTCGATCTAAAATTTAAAAAATAAGATAATAAAAGCAGCATAAACCTCAAAAGAGATTGTGGGTAAAATGATTAAATAGGACATCAAGAGACATATATCAAGTCAAATGCTTTGCAAATCATAAGACCTATTAAATTCAGATGACTTACTTAACAATGGCATATTGTGATGATTAACCTAACAGTGGTATATTGTGATGACAAAATTAACAGTGGTGTACTGTGATGACATCCTTAACCATGACATATTGTGATGATGTACTTAACAATGGCATATTGAGATGATAACATGGCATATAGTGATGGTGTACTTAACAATGGCATATACTGATGGCATACTTAACAGTGGCATATTGTGATGACATACTTAACAATGGCATATTGTGATGACATAATTATCAATGACCTATTGTTGATAACATACTTAACAGTGACCTATTGTGATGACATACTTAAAAATGACACATTGTGATGACATACCTAACAGTGGTATACTGTGATGACATACATAACAATGGTATATTGTGATGATTTACATAACAGTGGTATACTGTGATGACATACATAACAATGGCATATTGTGATGATTTATCTAACGGTGGTATATCGTGATGACAAAATTAACAGTGGTGTATTGTGATGACATCCTTAATCATGACATATTGTGATGATGAACATAACAGTGGCTTATTGTCAGGACACACTTACTAGTGGTATATTGTGATGAAATATGTAACAATGGCACATTCTGATGAAGTACTTAACAGTAGCATATTTTGTTAACATACTTAGTTATTATATACTTTTGAGAGAATGGCCTTTGTAGGGTGAAGTTATTTTCATTTAAAACATGCACAGTGGAGAGAATATTGGCATACCTCTATGCAATGTTAATCTAATGTGGTTATTTCTTTGGATATTATTATTTTGGAAACCATACATGATCTAGTGAAAAATGAATTTAGCCAGACAAGACAATACCAGCTTCTGAAAGTGCAAAGAATGAATATCAAAATATATAATATTTCAAAATAAGTTATCTGCTCTATTGTTCACAATTTACTTCTGAAGGTATGGAAGAGAAAATGACCAAGTGTAGCTTACAGTTTTGTTTCAAAGGTGTACATCTGGAGTAAGGTCCAGCTGTATACTCTATAATCCAAATACACCCATCAATCATTCACCAAAATACACGGAAGTAACGATTCTTTGACCTATACCTAAGATATACTAGGTCTCTTTTATGTAGCCAGTATAACCAATGAGGAATGCAAGGAAATTCTTTTTCTTTCAAACATGAACCCTATATAAAATATGAAACTGTAGAGTGCCACCTTAACAATGGCAAATTGTAATGGCCATGATATTTGGGCATTTGTTGGATGGATGGATGGTCAGGCAGGCAGTCAGACAGACAGACAGACAGACAGACAGACAGATAGATAGATAGATAGATAGATAGATAGATAGATAGATAGATAGATAGATAGATAGATAGATAGATAGATTGGACATTTACAGATATCAAAGTAAATGCTCTTACCTGGACAGAACAGAACTAATGCACACATCAGAGATAGTTCTACTTCGGTATACTCGTGTCTTTGAATCTTTTCTACCACCTTCCTCAATGTTAAAAAAAATTGGCCAATTAGCCCAATGTATACAAAACTATCCTTTGGAACAGCAAAACCCAGTTTGTTGTTCGTCCAACCTTCACCGTCCAGTTCAACATTGCACGAATCATAGATAGCAGAAGATTCTAGAATGCTGGCTTTAACCAGAATCTTTTGGTCTTCATTGGGTAATGATTTGAACATGGGGATTTCCCGTGCAAATGATGTTATGAATCGAACTGTACTCGGCAGATATCGCAGGTAAAGCGTCCTAACATCGTCCTCAGAGCGTATAACGTTCTTCTGAAAAGAACAGAAACCTCTAATTTAAAATAACATCCCCAAAAGCAGCCATGCTTAATGTTTTGCAAGTATATACTGTAATCACTGTAAATCTTGGGACAATATCTTATAAATCTTAAGACACTACAAGTTTTTGGACACTCTTAATTATTTTCAAAATTAGACCAACACTATGCAAAATATAAGACAATAAAACTTGCCAATTTCATTTCTGAGATTTTACTGATAAATTATACAATCTGACCAATGATGGCAGCAATAGGTATCACATGCTTCAATGGTCAAAGTGTAAAATTCTGTAAACTTGTGTTATCATAATTAGTTCCTAAATTTAGGTTTTTTTAACGAAAACTAAAGAAGGAACTTTCATTTATTTTTCTTTCAATCAATCAATCTGTTATTTCGAAGTAGTAGATATCTGCACTTGCACAAAATATATTCTACAACCTCTAGTACATTCTATGTGTATGTTTATTGCGTTCGTGGACTGTAAGTTATCAGTGGTATATTGTTAGAAGTGAAGAAAAACGAAATTAACCACAACGATCATGAACAGCCAATTTCCCTGATCTCAACCAGTCTCTTGAGGCCATTAGCCAGGCCACATTCTGGGAGTCACACGATAATCTGGTCGAATGAGACTAAAATTCTGCAATATTTCCCATGACTTCACTTCCACATTATCAGATATTCTTACTAACTTAAGTCAAAGACATAGTGACCACTTGAATATACTATCTATGACCAACGTTCCCTCTAAGGAATGTACACTAGTGAGCGCCAAGCAAAGGCCACTGAGCAGACTGCAAAACCTACTGAGCAAATTACCTTTTTACGGACATTGTATCCACAGGCAGGATGCGCCAAAGTGGGTGGGGAGGTCAAGAGTCACGACCCCCATCAAAAAAAAAGAGGGGGTTCTAACCATGATAACTTTAACATTCCTACAGATACACTTTAAACGGGTAGTAGTAGTTCACGATAAATCAAAAGAATTATCTCTGCGCGTAGAATACATTTAGCTGTGCTAAGACATCAAACAGGCTGGGAACACTGTCTATGACTGGGACCAATTTACTTGTACATTGTATTAAGCAAGTGTACAAAAAATGGGGTTCTATTGTTTTAATAGGACTCTCTCTCTCTCTCTCTCTCTCTCTCTCTCTCTCTCTCTCAATGAAAAATATTGCAAAAACATATTTTCATTAACTTAAATACTTTAAACGTTACCACATCTTACCATATGTGGATTAATGCGCATGGCGAACTCGTCATACATAGTGCTGGCCTTCCAATAAGCATCGTGGATTGTTAGCACTAATTGCTCTGTGCGCACTTGTCGGTCCAAATAAAATGTGCCATTGGAAGGCATATACATAAAACACGACTTGGATGGACGATCTTTCTTTGGGCACCGTCCTAAACGAACAGCTGGGGTGAAAAGATAAACAAAGTGTAATAAGGTAAAACAAACTTAAATTACAACTGATAAAAAAAAAACATTAAAAAAGTTACAAATTTAATCTTTTTTGATAGAAATGATTCATATAAATTAAATGGATATTTGTCTCTCATACGAAATTATCTTATCCAAACAATTACTCTCACAGAATGGTTACAAAATATTTTTCTAAAATGTATCGGATTTAAAAATGTTGTTGCATTTCGAAATATATATTATATTAACTAAATAAAAGTAATTTACCCTATGGATATATAATACATGTACAAGCTGAAAAGTTTAACGAAATACAGGTAATTTCTCTTTTTTACTTCTTTCACGTGTTCCTTTTCCGTAATGAGGGCAATGTTTCTTGCCTATTTGAAATTGAAATGTAACCATTTAACAACATACATACACACCTTAAAAACATTCAAATAAAAATAAAATTTACAGGCAGCAAAATTGAAAATTAAGTAATACAACATTATTAGTTCTCTCAAAACTTTTTCATTTACTTTAACACTTTTCAGAATAATGAAAGAAAATGCGAAATAAAAAGAAAGAAGTTAACGACAGAACCGTGAATGAAAGTAAGTAAAATGACCCGAAAACGAAAAAGGAAATAGACAATAATGAATTCAAACTGTTCATGCCTTCGTGTGACATGCCAACGGCAAGGCATTTCTGAAGTCGGCAGTACTGACACCTGTTTCTGCTGTTTCGCATGATGAGGCATCTCTTGGGGTTTTCACAAGGTTTATACTCTACCTTTTGACGAACAGTTCGGCGGAAAAAACCCTGCAAATAATAATAACAAAAATAATAATAATGCAAAAACCAAAACACTAACTTTTCATACATTAATTTGTATGCAGGTAGGTATGCAGACAGGTGGGTAGGTAGGTAGGCATACATGATTTAAATAGTCAAGAAAATTCAATACCTTGCAACCCTCACAGGAAAACACTCCATAGTGAAAACCGGATGATTTGTCTCCACATACTCGACAAAGTATATGCTCATCTTTTCCAGATCCGAACTTTTCTGTAAAACAATAAATAAAAAAATAATGTTAAAAAAAAACAACAAAGTGAATCATTTAAGTAATCATGGTCGTCACAATCATCTTTGTCGTCGTAATTAATCCAAGTAGACGATTAAAGAAAACCGTCGAAAAGAACTTCGTGGAATTTTTCAAGGTTACATTACGAAACGATCAAAGTTTAATGAATCAAAATTTGCTTCGAGACAAACTTCAAATGCGCACAAGCACACACTCAAATTTCGATAGTCGTTAAAAAATATTTTCATTACGTATGCTATACATGTACGACCTCAATATAATGTCAGTTTGGGTTAGTTAAATACAAAAGAAAGTAAGTAAAAAAGGTAAGTCTCCACGCCGCATAACAAAAGTGCATTTTGCACAAGCATATATACACTTAATTCACATAAGAGTGTAATGCAACGATTTTATTTCAAGGCAAATGTTAAGTCTCCACTATGAAACGGCTCCAAAATTTAATTTATACAAAACTAATTATACAACACAGAAAATAGAATCCAACCAAATGTAATTAACGGCAGTCTGTTCTAGTACCCTGTAATGCTCACTATTATCGTCTAAAGCATGCCATCAACGGCATTTTGAACAACCGTCTCTATCTTTGAATAACCGCTCATATCAAAACCGAGACAGTAACATGCTACCGTTTAATACGTAACGCGTCAGGAACATTCTCATGAAACGTAACGCGTTGTATTTATAGGTTACTATATTTTTATGGGAAAAAATGAACGAGTTTTTCGAATGGATATACTGCACGACCTTGGGAATACAATATTTCTATCCGACAAAACTCGTTCATATTTCCCCATACAAATGCAGTAACCCTTTTATGTGCTCATTTTGTTTTATTGTACCTAAGGCTTAATTACAAAAACAAAAATACACCAGAAGAATCAAATTAACGCAACGCAATACCGCAAACAACAACGACATTACCTCATTCTGCCGACATAACTTGGGTATGCATTTTAAAAATTTAATCTCAATTACGTTTCTAAGATAGACTGAAATCTGCATAGGACAAAATATACAAACAGAAACCTTTCCAATGACCTTGACCTCCGCATTCAGTAAGTAGCTCGCCTGAGATACTTATACCCATGAGGGTAAATTTAAATACCAAGAAAACAAACACCACACCGGGTATTTTATGTTGTTGTAGGGTTGAACGCCATTTTTTAGCACCAGTTAGGCCATACATGGCGGCCAGTATTAATGGTGGAGGAAGAACCCCGGAAAACCCACGGAAATAATAACCACCAACCCACGAGAAGCTACTGGCAAGCTTTCTGACATATCTACATTTGCCGAATCTGAGACTCGAACCCACGCAGACAGAGGTGAGATGGCAGTGATCCGTAACGGAGAGCGCTTTAGACCACTCGAGACCCTGGGTATTATATGTTAACCGAGGTTAACACACATCATGTTAAATCGCATGCTAAGTTATTGTTGAATTGTTGTGTAATAAAATTGTTGAGAGAAAGAAAATTCAAAAGACGAATAATGTACAGAATTATTATTAGCCTATACGATTTTCTTCCTTTGTTATTTTGGTTTTACAAATAATCAAACGATTATATAGTATGCGATTTAATCTATAATACATACTATTTTTATAACCAATTTCCATATTTTCAATATATTTCTCTGTATATCTTAAAAATTTAATGTCTATATTTTCAATATATGTTCTCTGCATATCTTACAAAATTAAGGTCATAAATATATGCGATGTACAAAAGGCTCTAGGATCTAAAATAGGACGCATGCGCCGCCCCCCCACCCCCAACGTGGCTCGGGGCAAATTGTGGAACAGCTGGTGCGGTGGTTAGCTTGCCTAACTCGCAAATGAAAGGTCGCACGTTCACAAGATTATCCTAGGTTAGCTACTGTGGCACAGAAGTTGGTCAAGGCACTTTATTCTGAGCGCCTCGGCACTGAATTGATCTACTTTTTTTGCTGTGCCGTTAAAACACCAACCAGTTTGAACTGCTTGTTTCGTTTTAAATACATTTGTCCCATTGTTTGCAGCTCTTCAATGTGCATACAATAGCAAAAATAACAGTGTCTGTTTATAGTTACAACTGGTTACCAGTTGAAATGCGGTGACAGGCTTTTGTGACAAAAGTCGATCGCACTCATATTAAGTCTTTTCAGAGTCAATACTTCCGGTTTGAAAATAGTACACTAAATGTTTGAAGTTCATATTGGTCAGATAAATTTCAAAACCAATTTCAAACCACAAAAAAGAGGAACATGTTTTTGTTCATTAGATATGCCAACTGTAGGAATTACGCTTTTCCTACTCTCCATCAAGTTGTTTAAAACTCATGAAACAATAAACGTTGTTTACGCAGGTGTACTTAATTTATATGTAAAACTAGGAAGACGATATAACATATATAGTTTGAATCGTTTTCGAATTCTAGCTTCTTTTGTCTTGATTGGGTTGTTGTTTGTTTTTGTGTTGTTGTTGTTTTGTTTATTTGTTTGTTGTTTGTTTGTTTGTTGTTGTTGTTTTTTTTTGGGGGGGGGAGTGGAGGGAGGGGTCCGACAGTTAAGAATAACATGTACAGTGAATTGCCGAAATTATTTCTATCTTTTAAGAGAATTTTATTTATGTTCATTGAAAAAATTTGAAACTAGTTTATTACTTAATATCTTGTACGATCCTTGACGACCAAAATGTTGAAATTTTTAAAACGTTTCATAAATTTAATTTCCAATTAGCATAAATGTATGGCTCTATTTATGGCATGACAAAAAATATTGATTTTTAATTGACGAAACCTCAAAATAAAATCATGCAATGATTTCAAAATAAATTCCACTTACTCGGTCATTACGTCTATGAATGACATGTGATGACGTAATTTTTTATGGTATTCGCTATTATTATAAGATAAATGCATCTGTTGGTCTGGTCCATGTAGTTTTGTTAGGAATATTCGGCTGAACAGCATTTTCGAATGTATAAATCTTAATAAGGACTCGTGTTCTTATCATACACGTAAAATATATTGCATTTTAAATGTCCTTTGTTTCGGGGGGGGGGATGATGGTTCAGTGGTCGCGATCTGAAGGATGTAGGTTCAAATCTTTGCAATACAGGCGAGCAGGTAGCTTTGTTCTGACTCAGTGCAAAGGTACTTTTTTTTTAAATATTGGAATAGAAAACATGCATTCTCTTTGTTCTGTATGTGTACACTATAAGGAAGTCTGCATAAGTCCGTGTGTTTATAAGTATATCGACACTATAAGGAAGTCCACATAAGCCCGTGTGTTTATAAGTATATCTACACTATAAGGAAGTCCACATAAGTCCGTGTGTTTATAAGTATGTGTACACTATAAGGAAGTCCACATAAGTCCGTGTGTTTATAAGTATATCTACACTATAAGGAAGTCCACATAAGTCCGTGTGTTTATAAGTATATCTACACTATAAGGAAGTCCACATAAGTCCGTGTGTTTATAAGTTTGTGTACACTGTAAGGAAGTCCACATAGTCCGTGTGTTTATAAGTATACCTACACTATAAGGAAGTCCACATAAGTCCGTGTGTTTATAAGTATATATACACTATAAGGAAATCCACATAAGTCCGTGTGTTTATAAGTATGTGTACACTATATAAGGAAGTCCACATAAGTCCGTGTGTTTATAAGTATGTCTACACTATAATGAAGTCTGCATAAGTCCGTGTGTTTATAAGTATATCTGCACTATAAGGAAATCCACATAAGTCCGTGTGTTTATAAGTATGTGTACACTATAAGGAAGTCCACATAAGTCCGTGTGTTTATAAGTATATCTACACTATAAGGAAGTCCACGTAAGTCCGTGTGTTTATAAGTATATCTACACTATAAGGAAATCCACATAAGTCCGTGTGTTTATAAGTATGTGTACACTATATAAGGAAGTCCACATAAGTCCGTGTGTTTATAAGTATATCCACATTATAAGGAAGTCCACATAAGTCCGTGTGTTTATAAGTATGTCCACACTATAATGAAGTCTGCTTAAGCCGATGATTAAGTTTCCAGTCTATAAGGGTGTCCATATTAAGCTACGTTTAAGTCACCACACTATACGGATATCCACATAAATCATGTCTTGGTCACAGCACTATACGGATATTCACATAAACCATGTCTTAGTCACCACACTATACGGATATCCACATAATCCATGTTTAAGTCTCCACACTTAAAGGATGTCCACATAAACCATGTCTTAGTCACCTCGCTATACGGATATCCACATAATCCAAGTTTAAGCTTTGATACTCTCCCGTTTGTTAGAACCCCTTACCGATTTCAGGCATACGACTTGAAGAATATATCAATGAAGAAAGAAAATAAATCGGTCATGTCATTCACCAATGTATAATTTCTAACCGATTGTCGTCATGGGGTTCCAAAAACTGTCAGCTTGTTGGCGTTTTGAATCAAACGGGAGTTTCTTTAGTAATATGGTCGCCATATTTACATGGGCAGGATTATGTTTTCAAACAATACATGTGGTATTATTCACCGTCTTTAATAATCTCAATAATTCCGTACATTTGATGGTTACATCTGTTTGAACAAATGTATACAAGAGTGCCTCCGTTGTTATTTGTGTAATTCGTTTTATAAATTTCTGGCTGACAGATATGTGGAAAACCATCATGGAATCATTCAGAGAATACCAACACCTTGTCAGTCTATAAATGTTCTCAGTATCAACCAAAAATAAAGGACAACGACAGTTCATTTCCACGTCAAGGATGATTGGTCCATTTCTACTTGAGCATTAAGAAGGTCATCAAGAAATCGTGTTGCTGTCTCTCTCAAGGAAGTCAAAACTTCCACAGCTCTTGCGAATGAAAGACGGCATCACCATGGTTCAAAAAGAAGCTGGTACTTTAGAGCAAGGGCTATGTCGGATTAAATATTTTCTAGAAGAATTTTCGATGAAAGACCAGCTCGATCTAAAATTTAAAAAATAAAATAATAACAGCAACATAATCGTCAGAAGCGAATGTGGATAAAATGATTAAATAGGTAATCAAGATACAGATATCAAGTAAAAGCTATTACATTCAGATGACATACTTAACAATGGCATATTGTGATGACATACCTATGAGAGGCATATTCTGATGACGTAATTAACAAAGGCATATCGTGATGACATACTTAACAATTGCCATATCTTATTTAATTTTACCAACATTATACAAGCTATATTATTTTTAATGTTTGTGAGGAGAGGTATGTTTTTATGTAAATTTTAATCCTAACTTGCAATGATTGAAACGTTGTCATGCACGAGAAAAAGTATCGCTTTACTTTTGGAAACAGTATATTATCCTTGTACCCAATTGCTTATGGGGAAAAAATGTAAAATTCCTAACGCGTTACCGTTGTGCACACTTTATTGGTTATGTACTTTCTAGTTCTTTAGTTTCCAATACGCAACTTATGATATTATTGACATAAACCACCACCCATGCATACTGTGATTATGTAAGACAACTCGTGTTAAATTACTCTTGCTTTTTTGCGGTCACGAAACGTTTAATGAATGCAGTGCAATCCAGAAAATAACGACGAGATTACTTCATGCTACCGACATAACCTGAGTATACATTTATAAATTTAAATATAAATCACCTTTCTAAGATAGATTGAAATTTACATTGGACAACATGTACAAACATAAACTCTTCCAAATGACCTTGACCTCCGCATTCAGTAAGTAGGTCGCCTGGAAACTTGTACCCATGAGGATAAAGTTAAATACCAAGAAAACCAACACCACATCGGGCATTATATGTTTTTGTAGGGTTTAACATCATTTTTGTAGGGTTTAACATCATTTTTCAGCACACGATATGCTATACATGGCCGCCAGTATTAATGGTGGAGGAAGAACCCTGGAAAGCACGGAAAGAACCCCCAACCAACGAGAAGCTACTGGCAAACTTTTTTACATACCTACATTGGACCAATCTGAGACTGGAGCCCGCGCAGACAGAGGTGAGATGGCAGTGATCTCTCTTAGGCCACTCGGCCACACGGGGCCCCGGGTTTTAATATGTGGACAGAGGTTAACACACATCATGTTAAATCGCGTGCTACGTTATTGTTGAATCGTTGTGCAATAAAATCGTTAAGAGAAAGAAAATTCAAAAGACAAATAATGAACAGAATTTGTATTAGCCTTCACGACTTTCTTCCTTTATTGTTTTGGTTTTACAAATAATCAGAAGATTATATAGTATGCGGTTTAATCTATAGTACATACATATTGTATAACCAATATATATATATATATATATATATATATATATATATATATATATATATATATATATATATATATATATATTCTCAGCCAATGTTACAAAATTAATGTCTTAAATGTATATATGATGTCCTGAAAGCTATATGGTTCCATAAACGTGGCTCGGGGCGACTTGTTAAGATGCTGGTGCGGTGGTTAACTTGCCAAACTCGCAAATGAAAGGTTGCGGGTTTAAAGATCATTCTAGTTCAGCTAATGTGGCATAGAAATCGGTCAAGTCACCTTATTCTGAGCGCCTCGGCACTGAATTGACCTTCATATTTTGCTGTGCCGTTAGGACACCTACCAGTTAAAACTACTTGTTTCATTTTAAACAGATTGGTCCAATTGCTTGCAGCTCCACAATGTGCATACAATAGCGCAAATAGCAGTGTATGTTTTATAGTTGCAGTTGCTTACCAGTTGAAATGCGGTGACAGGCTTTTGTGTCAAAAGACGATCACAGGCATATTAAGTCTTCTCAGTCTATGCTTCCGGTTTGAAAATTGTGCACTAAATGTTTTAAGTTCATTGATATGTATAAAATAGCAAGTAAATAAAACTAAATACAAGCAATAATTGTTTACTCAGGTGTACTTAATGTATATGTACAACTAGAAAGACGATATAACATATATAGTTTGAAACGTTTTCGAATACTATCTTGCTTTGTTTTGATTGGGTTGTTGTTGTTTGGTTTATTTTTGTTGTGGGTTTTTTATGTTTTGTTTTTTTTTTTTTTTTTTTTTTGGGGGGGGGGGGGGTCCCACGCTTAAGAATAACATGTTCAGCAAATTGCTGAAATTATATCAACATTTTGCGAAAATGTTATTTATGAGATGTGATGACGTAATTTGTTACGTCATTCGAAATTATTATGAGCCTAATTCATCCGTAGGTCTGGTCCATATAGTTTTCTTAGGAATATTCGGCTGAATAGCATTTGCGAATGTATCAATCTTAATAAGAAATGGTATTCTTATCATACACATACCAGATATTTATTTTAATATCCTTTGCTGGGGTTGGGGGATTGTTCGTGATAGTCGCGATCTGTAGAATGTGGGTTCAAATATTTCCCATACAGGCGAGTAGGTAGCTTTGTTCTGATGCTGTGCAAAGGTGCTTTTATTTAAATATTGGTTATAACCTTTACTTGTACTGATATGACAAATAACCAAGAGATGCACATGTACACGAAAGCAAAAAATAAATTTAAAAAAACATTTCAGCAATATTTTTAGTTATGTAAGGTAAATGCAAATGTAAGGTAAATACAAAAATGCAAACCCAACTAGAAATGTCATGACACGTGTTTCACATGTGATAAGTATACATCGTTTATTAGTTGCAGCATGTACAACAGTTGGTCAGATCATATATGGTTGACTGTTCTAAGGAAAACTGCAAGAAACGTAGTAAAGTGGAAAATCAAAGTACGTAGAGGACTGATGTTTTCGGTCTTTGTTCATCTTTGTCTGGGACGCCATTAAATCAGGCATAATGAAGTAAGCCTTGATTTCTTATCCAGTTTAAACTGAATCGTTATAAGGTAAAGGAATCTGCCAAAGATACTATGTTAAATAAATTACGTGCGAAAGACATGCATCAATACTGGACACGAGGGAGAAAGATATATATATATATATATATATATATATATATATATATATATATATATATATATATATATATATATATATATATACGGCACCATATATACGGCACCATGAAGTGTCATGAACACTCAGAGGTTTTGGAACGTAAGGAATTTTAATTACTTTTTAATTTTGAAAATAAAGGAATGTAACATGCGTGTGATGTGAATTTGTACAGGTTACAAAACCATACTGAAATCAAATGTAGAAGCATATCACAGTCAAACAATAACATTGCACACATTTCGTTTGTGATAAGACGACTACAAAGTATGCAATGTCCCAAAATTATAATAAATTACATAGCAGAAGATATGGAAAAGGAGTGAGACTTTCAATAAAGAAAGATAAACAATATCGCATACGTGTTGATTCAGTCATGAGGTCACTTAACTATTTAAATTTCTATCAAAGATGGTGTGGAAGCGATTCATGCAATCACTGGACAAATTATACATTTCCCCTGAAATAGAGTATTATCTGAGTTTTCTGATAAGTATAGATTTAGTGGGAACAAGTTAGGTATTTTCTATGCTTTTGTTAATTTCTCATTCCCATTATTTTTTATCAGTAAATCATATCGGTATAAATGGAGATCTAGAACAAATCCAGTAGAAAGAAAACTTAAAACTAGACTTTCCACAATTTGTATAGGCTGAATCGTGCATGATGTCTACGAGAAGTAGTTAGGAAATCGAGGATATATTTTAGGTAGTATTTCACATCGGTCTTCCGTAGTATAGTACCCGTGTTGAAATATATTTTCTCCCAAGAAATAATGCTTTAAAAATAGCGATGAAACAGGTAAGAAAATAACTGATTCGATCATATATCAAACCACCGCTCGTATTGAGAGAAGGTTGAAGATAATTGTTATCTATGTTAAGTGAGAGATTTGGTTTGGTGCTTTACGGAGCAATGACAAACACGCATATATTGCCATCGCAGTTGGAGTAAAGTGCCTTGCCTCGGATCACTCCGTGTTAACTGTGTCAGGCTGGTCCGACGTTAAGATTCGAACCCTCACAATTTTCGCCGTGAATCATGCACGCTTACTACTAAGCCATCGCGGCTTTTGCGCATTCATGGAAGTCACATAGATAAGGAGCGCTGCAAAAGCGACCCCACCCCCACACCCCAAAAATAATAATAATTAATAAATAAATCAATAAATTTCAATCCCATTTCAAAATATTTCACTGTTTGTTTGCTGCACCTTGACTGTCCATATATTTGCAAGCGTATACGCAATAATCAGGCACCAACATTTTGCAATTTTTAAATTTCAGATGTAAAACAAAATTGTCTTTTGGTTATCTTGGCTATTTATATATGTATTTTAAACAAAACGTTGAAGAAATATTAATATCAAGATTTACTTAAATTAATAATAGTAACCACATACCATATGGTGTATGAGGATGAGGTGCACTTCGATCACGTGTACGTCATTACTTACAGGAATCAGATGGTGGTGAACCACATCGTGTCCTTTCCCTGTTAAATATACCGACTAACACTTATGCAATCATTTCATCCCACGTGCTTATTTGTGAACTCTTGACGCACATGAGAATATGTAAATAAAATGTTTAACAAAATATGAAATAGTGTAAATTAGTATGTAGATCATAGATATTAAATAGAGTGGTTTCATAATTTATATAACTTCAAACTTTGGAAGAAAAACTTACTGCAATAGTCTTTCAAGGGACATAACTGCACTCTACCTTAGTAAACCATATTCAGCTTAGCATGTTTTGTCATAAAACTTGTTTTCCTCGGAAATTCAAGCTTATATCTCCAAGTTAAGGCTAATGCTTTCTATGTCAATCCCAAATATACATTAAAATTGATTCCAAATGAGATACCTAGGAGGAGTTTGGGTTCAGACTTAGGTATCCCACCTAATACAAATTTCAAATTTGTCGTGATAATAGTTCATTGTTCACATTGAAATATATATATATATATATATATATATATATATATATATATATATATATATATATATATATATATATATATATATACATATATATATACATATATATATATATATACATATATATATATATATATATATATATATATATATATATATATATATATACATGTATATATATATATATATATATATATATATATATATATATATATATATATATATATATATATATATATATATATATATATATATATATATATATTAGGGTGTCCCAAACATAGCCCAAAAATTTTGGGGGGAAAAGAATCAAAGTCTCACCCTCCAAAATGTTTCTTTGTGATCATCTGATTCTACTTAAAAAATTTCAGAATTTTTGAAGAATATTTAGGAGTCCCTCAAGGTCCCCAAATTTTCATGAAAATCTTCAAATTTATACAATATAATGCCCCGCATTGCCCGGTTTTGGTAAAATCAATTAATGATTATTTTTACAGTAATTATACTAATGTTGCATATGTCATGTGACCAGCCACTAAAAGCCACGAGTTTACAGACATTTAATATTTTTTAATTTGTAGAATATTGACAATTTGTGGAATAATTAATCATAGATTTTGGATAGTTATGACAGCTGTAGCAGGAATAAAACTTGGTAAGTGTTTATTATAATTTACATTCTATTTCAGATAGTTTGGTTTAATACATAAATTGTACATAGACCTACTAGATTATTATTACATAGTTAGTAACTGAGTGATAATGAGTAGTATCACGTAAATTAGTAGTCATTCTGAACAAAAATAAAGAATTTATAAAATAATTTAATGTACGAAGAATTTTAACAATTACTTTTTTACATTATTAAAAGTTTTTTAATACTAATTAATTTTGCAGGATAATGGCAGAGTCTAAACTTACACGGAGTAAAGACTTTATCTGGTTGATTGGACATCCTTACGAAACTGTGACAGGAGCCCGTCTTCCATCTGGTTCTGACGTCATGAAAACCTTTGTGTTCCATCACCGTCTGAAAAAACTAACACTTTCTGACAGTGCTGCCAGAGTGTACAACCAAAACCTGCCATTCTGGACGAAATCGAGACTACCCGTTAGAAAGAAACATCATGTCATAAAGATGATTAAAGATCTGTATGGCGAACAAGTCGGACTAATGAGGAATAAGGCTAGAGGTAATGACAAGGATTTACATAATCAAAAACTGTATGCTGAAAAACTGGATAAACTGTTCGACATCAGCCACGTCAATGCCTATCAGATAATATCAAATTAAGAAGACAAGAAATTTTTAATGTTGCAGCAAGAATCACGAACTGGCAGCATCGGTTGTGTAGACGTAACACTTTTAAAAAAAGAAAAGCGATCTGCTGAACGGAAACGGAGATTTGCTAAGCAAATGGAATTAGCTGCTGCTGCTGCTGCAGAATAACCGTCAGAGAATCATGAGTCAGCTACAGAGGTCAGTGACACATCAGTTAGTGAACAATCTTTCGATGAAGACGGTGAATTTACATCGAAAGCGTCAGCGCCGAAAAGTGATGCAGAATAAATCAAACGCAAGCTTATCATATCGCCAAAAGTATCAGCTGTGCATGACCGAACAAATGAAAGCATACGAAAATCCACCATGATATTTGCTTCTGTAGTTAACGAAGTGGCTCCATGTTCAACGTCAGCTGTCGTACTCTCAAAAAGCACAGTTCATCGTCACAGAAAGAAACGTCGTCAGGAACTGGGAGAGCAAATACAAAAGAGCTTTATCAGCAGTATATCAATAGTATAATGGGATGGAAAGCTTCTACCTGATGTCACTGGTGACGATAGCCACAAGATTGATCGACTCTCAGTTCTGACAACTTCACTAAATGATGGCAGCACAAAGCTCATGGGGATTCCAAAATTGACTTCTGGATCAGGTAAATCTGCTGCGGATGCGGTTTTCGAACTTCTGAAATCATGGCAGTCGGAGACACTCGTCATTGGTATGTGCTTTGATACCACTCCCTGTAACACAGGCAGAATGAATGGAGCGTGCTCTCTTCTCGAGTCATCTATCGGCCGGAACTTGCTGTGGATGGCCTGCTGGCACCATATGTTTGAGGTGCTATTGGTGGATTCTTTTAGTGTCTGCCTAGGAGGGCCTTCTACTGGACCAGATAGTCTCATGTTTAAGAGATTCCGTGATAAATGGTCCGAAATGAACCACCGTAAGCCAAAAGAACGTCACACTCCCTTGATCAATGTGTCGGAAAAACTGAAAGAATTCATTGCAGACCACTGTTAGCTCAATTATCCAAGAGAGGACTATCGTCAGTTTCTGTCCCTGGCAGCTTCTGCTGTTGGTCTAGAAACAAAGTACGCGATCCGAAAGCCTGGTGCCCTGCATCGAGCACGTTGGATGGTGAAGGCCATCTACTCGCTGAAGATGGAATTGCTCTATGATGGCAATGAAACCGTCTTCAAACTTACCGCTCGTGAATTACAAGGAATGAAGAGGTTTAACAGATTTGTCGTCTGTGTTTACATCCAGTGATGGTTTACTAGTAGAATCGTAACAGATGCTCCGATAAATGACATTCTGCTGATCCAGCGATTGCGTAAATACGATGACCAAGCGTTGAAGACGGCTGGCCTAACGATGATGACACGACATTCGTGGTACATCAGCCCGGAGTTAGCAACTCTTGCTTTGTTTTCACCGCATCTATCTTTAAGTGAGAAAACAGCTTGTGATTTCAGCCCAGTCTGATCGAGGGGAACATTTATTGAAGTCACTGCCTCACAGTTTGGCAGAATTGACCATATCTCGCACTTTCTTCCACACTACAGGTCTTGATGATAGCTTCCTAGATGTTCCCGTTGAATCATGGCCTGAAAACCCATCGTTCAAGAAGGCCGAAGATCTTGTAAAGAACCTGGCTTGTGTAAACGATTGTGCGTAGCGTGGCATAGCGTTGATTCAGACATTCAATGCCACGATTACAAAAGGTGAAGCTCAGAAATAATATCTGCTACAAGTCGTAGAGCAACATCGAAAACTGTTTAGTCATTGCAACCATGACAGTCTTGTAGATATGTACATTATCGTAGCACACTGATTAAACTTTTGGCTTAAAAATGACACATAAATTGTGAAAACTTACTTTAAGTTACACTTATGTTACAGTGCATATTATTAAGTGAAAATTGCATGTTACTTATTGTGTAGATTTTGATGATTTTATTAAATTTTGGTTTGTTATACAAGTATAGCTAAGTTTATATTTAAATAATTTAATAGATTCTACATAGTTAGACGTTCCCATTTCATTAAACACATATTCAGCAATTTAATAATATGTTAATAATACCTAACATAAAATCGTCACATTTCATGCCGTTTTGAAGATTTTCATGGAAATTTGGGGTCCTTGAGAGACCCCTAAATGTTCTTAAAAAATTATGAATTTTTTTAAATAGCATCAGATGATCACAAAAAAACTTTCTGGAGGGTGAGACTTTGAATTTTAACAACAATTTTTTTGGGGGGACACCCTAAGATATATACATATATATATATATATATATTGCACTTTCTTTCTGAACATGCAAATTCAGGTTTACTACAACCTATGTTCAATGGATTCATTATCACATGTTTGTTAGCCAGCAGGCCGTAAAGGGTATCACGGAACCAAATGTTTCCCGATATACCTCAATGCTAATTAATATTTGATGAAATAAATATACTTTATATCCTACTTCAGCATACATGTCTCACTGCCACAGAGAACAATGTTAGACTGTCAATTTGATAAGGACAAAACAAAGTACTCCATTGTATTTAAGAGAGATAATTCTGCTGCAATTTGACAAGGGTAAGCGTCATCTAGTCACATATATTTTCATCCATATGTGCCACATTGGTTTTACAATCATACAAGATGCGATATATGATTTAGATATGATATAACATGATCTCACTTGTTGTCAAGAGGCTTTAATTTTTTTAAGCCTAACAGAAAGTACAACTCCTACATAATGCATCAATCACAGCTAGTGTTCTTGTTTAATTCTGAATGCTGTGTTCCCTATTCTTTAACCTCCGCCCACGTGAAGTTGTACATTTAATACCGATATATCATATGGTATCACGGTGCTAGATGTGTTTACGTATACCTCAATGCTAATGTTTTGTGAAATAAATATACTTTTATCCTGCATCAGCATACATGTCACACACTTTACAGAGAACAATCTTAGATTGTCAATCCAACGAGATTCAAAACAGGTACTTCAATGCATTTAAGAGAGATAGCTCTGCTGGAACTAGAGTTATCTAGTCTCAACAGATCCAGTTTCACCCATGTGTCCCTTATTTTAAAATAAATTCATAAAAAGATACAAAATATGATTTAGATATGAATTAACTTAATTACACATGTTGCCAAAAGGCTTACCTTGTTTTAAACCTAACAGAACGTAGAACCCTTCAATAATGTATCAATCACAGCTAGTGTTTTTGTTTATTTCTGAATGCAATATTCTGTACACTTTACCTCCTCCTACCTGGGGTTGTACCATTGGTACCGTTATATCATATAGTCCTTACTAGGCTCTTATAATTTATTGATTCAGGAAAAATTACTCGTTACTAACACCACGGATATCCATGCAGTGAAACACAGATTTACAATAATCAACCACAAAGTTTAACACTAAGAACCTACTGCCTCGAATTCTATATGTATTAAACGGGAGTTCCGATGGTCCCCCAAGTGATGTCCACTGCTATTTTCATTTTGTATTTTCAGAAACTCTTTCTATTAATATAAAATAAACTCTTAAATTCCGAATGAATAAGTCGTATTCTAGATATTCTTTCAAACTGTTTTACGTTTATTACTGACAACATTTAAAGATCAGATCGTCAGATATATCTCTACGTTCTAATAAAATGTTTGTGTAAAACGTGTTTGTCATAGTGCACTGGCTGTTGAATATTACATAAATTTACTTTTGAGTAATTAGAATCGGACGTCATACTGGTATATGTTCACGTATGCTAGGCAGTTACATTCATAAATGAATGGGTAGGTGTGTTTTGGATTTTTAACGTAGCTGTAAAAATTTCTGCAGTGCGGTATTTAGTGATCGTATGATGTATATAACTGGTGCAACATGCGGATGACATGTAGCATGATGTCCCACCCATTCACATTATCACATAACCTTGTCGACAAGTTCTGACACCAACCTCTTATAGCTGAGCGCTAAGCGAGCAGCTCCTTGTACCATTTTTGTATATCTTTCAATTGACTCGGCCGGTTCTCGAACCTACAACCTTCCCCATCTTAGGCGTATGATATACCCCCTTAGGCTACCAAAGCTATCATTAATATATGACATGTCACTAATTTATATACAAGTGGACAATTAAATTTCATTCATATTGAATTAAAAGCCGATGGAGAGAGTATTACTACAAGCATATAGATGGTACTGTTTTAGTTACATATTTGTATTGATTCCATTTTCACTCGCTGAAGCATCATGAAGATCTAAGGTGGTCTCTTTTCTCGCTTTTGATTAAAAAAACAGACACGCAGAAAGTCTCTTAAAATAAGGTCTTGGATATCTCTTGGCTGTGGATCTGGTCATACAACTATTATGACTACATAAATGATTCGACTTTAAATAAAAATTAATGTTTCCTTTGCGAATATATATGTACATAAAATAGGATTATGTCCGTAAAATTCCATAAAAATTTGATTTTGTCTACATAAATCCGCTTTTAAGAAATTAATTTTGCCTATGTGTTAAGGCAAGTTTTATTATTGTAATAAATTTAAGATATTAGCTTACCTTCAACAAGTAAAGAATGTTTTAAATGCTCAATATGCAGATAGATAATAAAACGTATATTATGGTAAATCGTCAAGATATCAAGATATCCCCATGTTTTACACTACTTTGTGACGAAATTTGTTTCCTCTCAATATTTCTGATCAAATTTGTCTACACCCCCCCCTGAACATTCTTCCCAAGTAAAAGAAGTAAAAGATAGTATCACACACACACACACACACACACACACACACACACACACACACACACACACATATATATATATATATATATATATATATATATATGACAAGTATAGCACTACATAACTTCATATACTCAATTTCCAGTTTGCTTTCCATAATATGAATTTGTTTTTATCTGTAGCACTAGTTCTGTTCTTCAGCTTAAAAAATCTAGCAAGGATGGAAAATATCTCTTACCTGGTTTTATATTTTCACACTCCTCTTCCCGCAGGAACTGCATCAGGTATCCATCGTTTTCATTTGTTCATACACCTTACAAGTGATCCCATATATGGTAACTTTTACGATAGGTGTACAATTAGTTTACTTTACCAACGGACCGATGAACAGATAACAGCTTCCGATTTTCCGAAAAGCTCAAGTGAAATCGGAAGCTGTTAGATGTATTCTGGACGCGTAGTTGGACATAGAAGACTAATAACGATAGTCGATCTACTAGAATGAGGATTTTAAAAAAAGAAAACACTTCCATTTCAAAGATAAGGATACTTGCAAAAGATGTCTAGGGGAAAGAAAGCGTATTTTATCAAGTTTTCCTTGCAACCCTAGCAATATAACATCATCTTTTTCACACATGAAATCAATAATCAACAAACGCAACTTTTCGTTATTGCTGTCGTAAAACTATTGTATAATATTACCAATAAAAAAATCATTAAATGTTTTAATCTAAAGTATTGTAAATCAACACCATGCCAAAAACTGGCAATATAAATAAATTTTAGCAATGGTAAGTTATATAAAAGAGAATATAAATAAACATCCTATAAAATTATCGACGAATACATTGAAGAAGAAAAAAACATTCACGTCAGTCATAAATATAATAACACAGACAAATGTTTATTATCAATTAGCAAATTAAAGATATAGTATACAGCATATAGAGAAATACGTATACATCGGGACATTAAATGTGCCCTACAAAGGGTGTGACGCAAACCGCATCAGTATAACCATTAGAAAAAGATGAGAACATCAGTCAACCACCTGCCTTTTGTTGGAGTCATTATAAAACAAAATGTTTGTGAAACAATCTGTAGTAGTAATTGCTGTATAAATATTGTGCAAATCTTATATCAGCTGGTTCTACAGATACTAATAGCAGCAATATAAATGGAAATCGATTGTAATAGTTGTAATTATATCATCAAATATTTAGTAGTCGTATTGGTAGTGGTGATAGTGATGTTGTCGAATATTTAATAGTCGTATTGGTAGTAGTGATAGTGGTGCTATCAGAAGCATAATACTACTAGTGGCGCCCCGGCTATTCGAGAACTGGTCTAAAAGATACACAGTACTAATTATATGGAAGAACTGTGAACCAGTCTAGAAATGGTTCAACAAATGATAGGGGATATACGGGTTTGTAGGTCCATAATTGGTTAATAATGAAAAGTAAAATTTTAATAAAAAATATCTTTTGAACGTTTTTCCTCTGTGTAATTTTTAAAAAATTTAGACAATATTCTATTAGTGCAATTTTAGTATTTTTACCGGCTCGACATAGGAGTACTCAAACATGAAAGTAGCACCTGCATCATTTGATGCAGAATTAATAACATGTGTTTCATGCACATGTAGATAATTAAGAAAATGCTGCGGCTCATAAGGTATTCTCCACACAGAAGCTTGCACCAAGGATAGTTGTGGATGGAGATATATGTCTGATTATAAGCACTGTTACGTGCTTAGGCTCGAATAAGCAGCAACATAGAAGAAGTGAAATTAACAAGCTTGTACAAATTTAACAAACAATTTATTGAGTACAAATATTTTCATAAAAGAAAATAAATAAATTTACGGTTTTAGAGAATCAAGTCCAAAAATTAATCCAAAAAGAATACACAATATAATCCACTAGTGGAATTGCAAAAGTCCTGATAATAAAATGTCCTAATAATTCCCGGTTCGAATCTTGACGAAGTAATCTAAAATGGCAGACGATGTCACGTGATGCAGTTCTGATTTTATGAAAATTCAATGAACACGAATATTTTCCAGATTAATTGACACAATAAGTCCTCTTGATCCAATCGAATTCAAATAATTTCCACTCAAACTATAACACACATCTTTGTAGTCCAAAGCCCAGACTAACTACTGATTTTTCTATCAGAGAACAATAATTTAAATGCCCATTTTTCGTAAACAGAAAGGGGTCACGTGATTTTCTAGGAGGTCACAGAACGAACCCATGTTCATAAAGTTAGGTATACAGTATGATCTAGAAAAATTTCCTTGGAATCAACCAATAATTTTTAAAGTAAAGCTCTAATGTCCTTGGAATCAACCAATCAATTTAGAAGCTTGCTTACACTCTGAAGCAAGGTCAGAAAATGAGGTTAACATCTGTTGTTTACTTGTAGAGTCTAGGTCAACCTGAATTTTCTAGAGTAGATATCTCCCAATTAATGAATTTTAAATCCAAAATGTCAAATTTGAATCTGACAAAAATAAATAAATGTTTAAAATCAAATATACGTAACAGCACTAATAAATGTTACGTTATTGGATTTTGAATATGTTTCCATCTCTGTTTACTATGGGAGTTGAATTACTACCGTTACTCCTGTAGTGCTCGCCTTTACCGATCACTCCCATTTCACCTCTGTCTGGGTGTATTTGACTCTCTGACTATATCAATGTGGATTTGTGACAAAGCTCGGCGTTATCTGGGTAGATTGTTCTTTTCGGGATTTTCCGGTTTTTTTTATCTAACACTTAAACCGGCCGCCATGTATAGCCTATCACCTTTATCAAGGTTATATTTTAGCCTTTATTATACTAACTAAAGAGAACTGCACCACGAAACGACAGTATGTTACAGCGAATGGGTACTGTACTATTTACACCCTTGTGTATAACTATACATAGTCCATATTATGTTTCTTTAGATCGAGTCTATTACGGTCACTTTTTCCTATTATATTCCGCGCCATAAATTAGCCGTGCGCAGGCCTTATGGACATAGATCACAATTAAGTTTATTATATGTCATCTACATATATTTCTTAGGACTGACCTTCTCACTGTGTAAAAATCAATACAAAGCATATATTAATCTAAAATACTGTCTAAGATAACTTCACGGCGAAAATATCAGCATGTAAACATAACATATATTTCACTTCCAGAAAATCACCAAGGGATTAGTACTCAGTGTACGCTGTCGCCGAAACATACAAAGACAGCCACTCACTGCGCTCATATTCTTAATAATAAAAAATTAACTTGAAATCCCTACCACAAACACATAAATATAACTCTCCTATTAACCAACAAATCAAGAGGGGAAAAATGCTCTAAACATAGACTAGAACTACATTCGTGGGTAGTGAACTGGAAATACTAATTGTGCTGCGATTCAATATATCTGGCGCTCTGTTGGCAGTGATATTATATTTTACATTCAAACATTACTCGTGTGCAAAACGATTTAGTCCGCCAGGTAACCAGGATAGTTTGTATCACATGCCCTATAATATTATTACGTTGAGGCGGACTAGGTATTCAGCTGACGGTGTATTGAACCATTTTCAGCTCCTGGTAACAGCAGACATTTTCGTGAATTAACAATCGGATATACATTGGCGATGGGTACGTATTTGTCTTGTCATATTCATGCTGCTGTTTTTTCCAACGTATATATAAGACCATAAGATGTATCTAAGGTACAAATGTAAACAACATGGCTGACAGAATAGCTTTCCTGATTCAAATGGTTTCACCTCAGATTGTTTACTTGATTTATTTCTCCGATTCAATAAAGAAAAAGTTACTTTGTAAGTTATGTCGATTACAACAAATTCTATAACATTTTAACTCTTCTTATACATTCAGAATTAATGATCAACGTCGACCACTATCATATGTTTCGACGAAACAATGGGTCTTGCCCAAAGTTAGAAATGGTCGATTATTAAAGTTTCAAAAAAGTGAAAACTTCCTGAGAGTATCTTCATAATAACACCTTGTTCACATGTTTCAGCCTGTGATCTGCCCCAACATGCGGAAAAGTTAAGAACAAATATTTGAGACGATAGCGAGACAAACCAGGTTACGAAATTTGTAAATAGTAATAAATGAAATAGAAGAGTCCTTGTAAGTGCCGGCTATGCAAATAAAGTGATTCATCCCTACAGTAAAGTCTTATGAAGAATGTGCATTGTGATGCTTGCACATATGTATGTATGTATGTATGTATGTATGTATGTATGTATGTATGTATGTATGTATGTATGTATGTATGTGTGTGTGTGTGTGTGTGTGTGTGTGTGTGTGTGTGTGTGTGTGGATGGATTATTTGTATGTATGTGTTTATGTTTGCATTTGTATGTGTATGTATGCATGTATGTATATGTGCACGTGTGTGTCAATGCATGCATGTATGTATGTATGTATGTATGTATGTATGTATGTATGTATGTATGTACGTACGTACGTACGTACGTATGTATGTATGTATGTATGTATGTATGTATGTATGTATGTATGTATGTACGTGTCTTTGAATTGTTAACAATGGCTCGACATTGAAGTCAAATATAAGTGAACAAGTTATTTCTAAGTATCAAACATGACAGAAAACATGAAAATGGTTGGACCTTGAAGCCTCTACTCTCAGTTACGGGCGAAAGTCAAGCACACAAGTAAATTAATATGGAACATTAAATATAGCTATATAGTTTGGATTCTGTGCCCTACTACCTTCTGAAATCTGCCCTCCAAATTGTTTGTTCTTGTCTAAGAGACATAGTCGAAGGGAAATAACTCTTGCTCATTAATTCCCTTGCCACCTATATGTAGCCTGACTTCAGGTATCACTGGACAGTTATTTTGGCGCATTTTAGTCTGACAATAACCTATTGCAGAAAAATGATAATAATATTACATTAAAGATACAAATTAGAAAATAACTAATGATTTTTGTTGAAAGGATGTTTGTAAGATTCTAGCAGAGATATTACAGTTAATTCCTTATGCAACTAGTGCAGCGGTTCTCAACGTTTCTAGTGCCGCGACCCTTTTAATGCAATTCCAAATGTTGTGGCGACCCAACCGTTAACTTATTTTCGTTCATAACTGTAAGTTTGCTACTGTTATGAATCGTAATGTAAATATCTGATATGAAGGATGTATTTTCATTGTTACAAATCGAACATAATTAAAGCGTGGTGATTATCATAAAATCAATATGTAATTATATATTGTGAAATATATATTTCAAATTACAGGTAAATGAAATTCCGTCTTTATGGCTTACGTTTCTTTAGTTTTCTTCATGTGTATTCACCGTATTCATTTCGTATACTTATGTGAAAATATGAAAAGCATGGCGTAGCATGAAAAACAGTATTAATATAACAACAGTAAACTACATTGCTACAAAATTGTTGCGATAGTACGCTTAAAAAGCCAACGTCAGTGCGAAGGTCATTACAAATAACGCATTGTGGTTTTTCAATTCCTGCTGTCACTATTGAAGTAAACCCATATTGTAAAAAATCGTCACTATATTTTCTTTTCTTACCGTTCTTCTCTACATGATGCATTGCCATGGGTTGGTTCGCTAATGAAAATATTATATAACAATAGCTTCAATAACAGACTGGTAACTACGAATGCGGAAAATTTGTACAATAACAAGTTTTACACATTAGAATAGACAAAAACAATTATATTTCCGATGGTCGTAAGCGATCCTGGCTAGTCGTTGTTCACCCCTTGACGGGGTCGCGACCACAGGCTGAGAACCGCTGAACTAGTGGCATTTATACTGAACCAACACTGCCATCATATTCATTTTTAACAGGAAACCTTTTGAGATATTTACCTGTGTAGCAGACACATTTAGATATGTAAGCTCAGTCGGCTGCTCATTTTGAAGCTCAAGTTACGTATTTGATCTCCAATGCTAGTCTAACAGTGACAGGCAGTCACCAACGAGTCGACTTTTTTCCAAACCTAACTCAAAGTAATTCTTAACAACATTACAGATTTAGTTTATGTTTGAACTGGCAAATGCTAGGATTGTGATAATTAGGCTCATGTCTTCTGTCTTAAATATTAGGGAGGTGTCAAAATACGAAACTATCCAGTGAGACCTTAAGACTGTATATGCCAGTCAGATTAGGTGAGATGCTTCTCAGTTTCAAGACTGTGTGCCATTCTGAGTTCAATGCAACCTTAGTAGTATGTGTGCAATTCACAATCTTCTGCTTCCTACGATGTATGACTTTTGTCAATGATCGAGAGCCATCATACAGTTATGAGACAACTTCATACTTTCCTTTTACTTTCCACACTTAAATCCTACAATTTCCTTTTAACAAGCCCATGCTATCATTTTCCATAGCTAATATATCATGTAGTGTTAGTACCTAGTGATATCAGTAATATCTCACAGCAAAAGTATTATTATTTATGAAATCTCAAAATGTAGTGCATAAAAGATGTAAAAGAGGCCAAGAAAATTCTATTGTAAAATAACTACAAAATGTGCATGCAAAGTACTTAACAAAATTTGAACGATGCATAGCATACCTAAACTGACCAGAACTATCCCACTGATTTCATGAAGAAGGTCAACTCTATACTAGAACAGAGAAATTCGAGGTAGACTGTAAGGGAGGCAACTCGACAGGTAACATAAAATGTATGGATCAATCTTTGTAAATTGACCCACATCATTTTGGGAAACTTAAACAATGAAATGCTATGTCCAGATTGATCCCCGCTGTTGATAAGACAATATATATATATATATATATATTGATAATGTATGTGAAGAAGACTAAATAAGTCACCTTCCCATCATTTTCACATTGACCAACACATATTATTGCTAACGCTGTTGCTATTTAGAGACGTTGGTCTTGCTAGTGATTGTAACTTGCATAGAATCAAATAGAAACAGAAAATCATGCAAAGCTAAAAAGGTTAGGAGAAAAAACAAGGTAACAAGTGTCATTCATGTCATATAAATCAAAATCTGTATTGAATTGAATCTTTTCCTGTGAAAGGTCCACAACAATTGGTGCAGCTGACTGTCTAGAAAATCTTTGACATTATCCTAGCTAGCAATATCACATTGTCCGGTGTACACCCATACACCTTGAGGCCTACCATAAAATAAAGCCCTGAACTTCTTATATATAGGTCATTAAAACTTACATTTCTGTCGATAAGATGAAATGTATGTAGGGAAATATTACATCATGAGTAGATATCTATGTAAAAGCATTAAATTGAGGCAATCATCATACAATTATGAAAACATACTATGTACTGACAATAATGATAAACATAATAAGAACGTTAAAAAGCTTCAATTAAACCACCTTGCATGAAACTTAACAGGCCTTTGTTGTTCGTTATAACAATGGATGAGAAAGAATACCTGTTAACTCCCCCAGTGCTGATTTAGCAAACTTCTTATAATAAGATTTATTACTATCAAATCTATAAGAAGTGTATGTTTAGATTGCCTTACTATGTCAGCTTCAAGACATAGAGTGAAGAACGAAATGATATATTGAACTGGTAATCACATTTGAAATGAGTGAAAAAAATGACATGGATTCCTAAAGTCTCACTGGACAGTTCTTTTGACAAATTTTCGTCCGACAATGACCTATTGCAGAAAAGCGATAATACTATTACATTAAAGATACAAATTAAACATAATTAATGATATGTGTTGAAAGGATGCTTGTAAGATTCTAACAGAGGTATTACCGTTAATTCATTATGCAACGAGTGACATTTATACGGAACCAACACTGACACCAACCCCTCTTTTTATATTCACTTTTTACAGGAAAGACCTATTTTGAATATTTTTCTGTGACAAGACAGGTAAAAGAGTCAGTATGTGCCTTATGCATGAATACATTTCACTAGTACTGTACCAAATTATCATACTTTTCATCACCCCTCAACCATCTAGATTTTTAGATATTTACATCTATAGCAGACACATGCAAATACGTAATCCAAGTATGCTTCTCATTTGAAGCCTATGTTACGCATTGCATCTCCAATGCTAGTCTAACTGTGACAGGCAGTGACCAAAAAGTAAACAATTTCCAAGCCAAACTCAAAGTACTTCTAAACCACATTACAGATTTAGCTTACGTGTGAACTGACAAATGCTAGGATTGTGATAATTTTGATCATGCCTTCTACCTTAGAAATTAGGGAAGTGACAAAATACGAAAGTATCCAGTGAGACCTCAGTGCTCCAGCTGTTCTGGGGCAAAGTGGAGGACAGACAGAGGGCAGGCAGCCCAATAAATGTTCCTCCATCTCCTGCGCATCATCCATCTCCATGTATATCATCTCAAAATACACTGTTTCGTAGAAAAGCGGGAGGTGATTCTTCGGAATCCGAATGCTCTGGAGTTTCCCTACTAGATATTTCATGTCAGGACGGCTAATGATATTCAAGATAAAGACGGCAAGATCAGTCCTCCTCAACATCCGTCCGAGAGAATTTGTCATCCAATTACTTGATCAATACGAGATCCAACGGTCATTCCGGAAATCGCGTTGGTTAACATACCAAGGAATTATTATGCGTTTCCTCTCTCAGGACTTAAACATAAATTCATGGGACATTAAGAAACTACTTTAATGTGCCGTGTCTCTGTTAATACAACTTCATCTACTTCCACGATGACATATTTTCGCGACATACTCTAGAGCAAGTGATCAATTCAATTTTATTCAATGGAAGTAATGGTCTCCTTATTCAAGGGATATAATTATCTCATTTCCCATTTACATCATCTTGGTTTTCCTTTTCAGTTGGAAAATTCGATATTTTGTCCATTTCATCACTCCCGGCGTTCCTTGAAAAGCAACGTGTTTTATTGGCATGAATTTGCTGGCGTCAATTGAATATCTAAAGCCATCATACATCCTCTCTCCGGTATTGATACAACCCAAGCAGACGATGTGCTCATACTTTATCTGGCGTGGACTGAGCCATTTGGTGGAATTCAAAGACGCATTTTTATCTCAGTTGCAACGCAGCGAGGCTTTTGCTGGAATCTACAAATAGCTGAAGTAGTAAGAAGTTACTCTTCTTTCCAGACATACACCACGTCACCTCCGTTTCTACTCCTCGCAGTTACGAGAGTGGGTTATCCTTTTTATTAGGAATCCGATATTTTCCCCTCATCGGTTGGATGTTCAACATTTCTAATTATCTATGTATCTGTTGTTAATATGATCCGTAATGTATTCGAACAAAAAAGGGATGCTTTTCGCTAAAGTATTTTTCTTTTAGAATACTTTCCCGACCACATAACTTTCATATATTCCCATCCTCCTGGCAGTTCGAGCATCGCGTTACAAGATGTTCATATCTGCCTGAAACAAGCTCTATTTATCGGAGGAAATGGAAAGGCTTTTTGCTTATAATATATATATATATATATATATATATATATATATATATATATATATATATATATATATATATATATATATATATATATATATAAATATATATATTTTCATCTTTAAAAGTGATTGGACGAATTATGTATATGTTTAATGTTAATGTGATCCTGGAAGTATTCAAGAATAAATATTATTTGCTGAATAACTATTTCTTAAAGTCGGTCAGACACAGGTTTTTTTTTAAAACCTGAGCTACATTAGGAGCTGCTAACTCCAGAAACTTCAAAACGTTCAAAACACATATCCCCGGATCCTTCTTAGAGTACCACGATCAGGGCACACCTTCCCGCGGCCCTGTGAACTAAACTAGCTATCCATTCGATCCAGAATCAAACACAAAACTTGTTCTCTGTGCTACGTTTCACTGAAGGATTCCAGTCTAACATATCTATCCGACCTCATCCATGTGTATAAACCAGCAAGATACTTACTTTCCTCTTCTGACAATCGTACCTCAATCTTCCCAATATGAAAACTAGGTCATATAGGCAACGTTTGTTTGCGTACCAGAGTCCAGCAAGGGGAACGAATTGCCAACTGAACTAAGACACAATAGCACAGTGATCCCACTCAAGAGTGATCTTAAAACTCAACTATTTCGATTGCAAGAACAAAATTATGAACCTTAATATATGTATCCTACCTCAAATATTTTTAGCATGTCTTATGTTTTCTAATGTTATGATATATGGGTTTTTGTTTGTTATCATATCAATATATAAGTTTTTATATGTTATATGTGTTTTCTAATGTTGTAAAGCGCTTGAATCTTCTAGGAATTATGCGCTACACAAAGTCCTCATTATTAATATTATTATTATTATTATTATTATTATTATTATTATTATTATTATTAGCAGCAGCAGCAGCAGCAGTAGTAGTAGTAGTAATAGTAGTAGTAGTAGTAGTAGTATCTAGCAATAACTTTCCACAGAGGTTGAAACATTTCTAAGAAGGGGTTTTACGAATTGCAAATTTAAGACATTATAGATCCGCATCGTGCTTTATTAATATTTCCAGTATTTTCCTCTGATTGCACTTGATGGTCTGCGTCAATGCTTCTGTTTGGGATCAAACAGTAAGCTAGGTATTAAATATCAAATAACTATCTATGTCAAGATTTTTGTAGAGATGGGTTGATGGGTCAATATATAGCCACAGGTGTAAATTCCCTTATGCTCTTTGTTCTGATTTCTATGCATTTTGAAGCCCATATTTCTCAAAATCAGCTCAATGAATTTTCTCTTAATGATCTTATTGTTTGGAGCGATTCACTTTCTAGAAACTGTCAAAGAAGGGATAAAATAAAACAAATCTTTCGAAGAAGGGGTTTGATTATTATAAACATTTTGTCCACTGTGTACATCCTTTGTATGGCCGGTACCTATAAAGACATTAATATGTCTCGGATTATTCTGAACGAATTTCGTTCAGACTTATTTTGCGATTCGAAAATATCGCTAGAGATTAAACATCAAAGATGGTCGGTTCTAAATTTGGCATTAAGCCGACAGCCACATGGCAGAAGCAGGTTCGAATTTTGGAAATGTATATGTTTTTAGTATACTAACCTTTGGACTGTTACATATACCTGATCATAGCAGTAGCGATTATTTTATGTACTTAGCAATAGTTTTATTACATCATGGGCTAAATATATTCCGCGATATATTCAGCTTCAATTTTCCCGGGAAGATATAGCCAAAACTGTCTTAAACATGGCAGTTAAATCAACACTAAAACCTTTAATTCAACGCTGATCCTTTATTCGGTATATAGCCATTCTTTCTGATTTATAATTAGCATACATATTTGCGACAAACCCTGCATTTACCCCGCAGTGTCTGCTATATCAACTATAGTAGGTACGTGTAGATACATGATTACAATGCATTCAACAGAGATTTAGGGGTGAAAATCCTTTTGAGGTAAATTTTCCTGGTAGCAGAATGTACAACAATTTTACGTGGGTTTTTTTTTTCTTTTTATCTTTCAGGTATATGTTGTGGTAAACAGAAAGATGAAAGTGAAGGTAAGTATAAAGCTTACTGGAACAGTGTGAAAAGAGAAGCTGCAAAAAGTGGTTAAAAGGACTAAATATTTGTGTCCGATACAGGGAGAGGGAAGGAGTGAATATCTACCACTGGTGGGATATAGTAAATGTTTATCACATCATCTTTTTTTTTCGAACTTGTTTTCTTTAAAAACAATATATTAATGTTTTCATATACAATGGCTCAGAAAAGCCAGACATACAGTGTTAGATCTTGTCGTCTTGTTCGATTCTGTAACAAAGCACACTTCAGAAAAATATATAATTCAGTTAACCTCACAGACTTTACTCGTCAAGATCTTATAGGTAATAGTCATTATCGTATATACAATGGATGATTATATTTTTAACTATGTTCGGTCCGGTTGCTTTAGTTTTAGAAACGACTGCATCGGACGCGGGAGGTCTCAGAGGTCAAAGACTTATTTTTAAAACATGGTCGTAGTAGCTGTCTCGCTTGGCTCTCAGTATTAAGAGGTTAGTGTTAGGACTGGTCTGCAATGTGCCGGGATAATGTGACTGGGTGGGATATCACTTTAAACTGCCACACTGTAGATACCTTAGCGATATGTCTGAAAATTTGACAAGCTTCCTTAAAATCCTTAAAATCCAAATCACACACATTTAACTATCTATTCAAAACCATAGCAATATTTGGTGGATACAAACCTTTCCCTCTAGAGTAAGTTAAACACATGTTTTAAACAACGAGGACCATGTTAAGAAGAAATGCAATTATGAAGTTACTTTTTATATGTTATAGCCAAATAATTATATCATGAATATTTTTCTAAATATCGCATTTAATGTCCCATTCTTTATTCAACAGAAGCAGAGCAATGGTATTACAAACTCCAAATTTATATTATTAACAGCAGATGATATAATGCATGTCACATTACAATTTATAAAAAGGAATATGGTCGTCGACTCTCTGGTCCAAAGCACTTAAACTTTATCCGTTTTAACCAATTAAGGAAATTTTTGTTTCAATTGGTAATAGCGAGCTTAAAACATAAAATGTTACCTTTACTGAAGCCACTGTATCACAACTTATGGACAGATGTACAATCTGATTAGTTAACATTAGACAAAATGTATTACCTCCGTAGCTGACGGTTAATAGAGCAGAACAAAATATATGCAAAGAAACTTTGTAATATTATTTAATTCTAAGGACAATTCAGATGTTCCTAAACATCCATGTATCTTCTGAAAATTAGAAAAATGAACAATAATCTTACAGTTTTTGTATTATCGAATGACTAAGCTCTTGAATATTAAAAAAAGTATGTTAGTATATCCCATGTTTCGAAATTTAATGGGTGAGATGTTTAGTGAAACTTCAGAAATGAATACAGTTGGACTAATTTTCTACTGCAGTGTTACATCCAGTACTGTTCAGATATATTTATGCATGTAAACATAGTCAGCTTTCCCATCCACGGCAGAGCAACATTAGTTGTAACTTAAACACTTTACATATCTTTGGGTGTGACTTTATGTTGTGATAATATCATTTTGAAGGAATCATTGAGGAAGTATATTGGTAATTGAATATTTGCCTGGTGTGTCTAGAAAGACAATCGAAAACTATTTAGAGGCAACACTATCAAAAGTGCTTCTGATTTTACCAAATTGCCTATTAAAACATCTGTCCTCCTTCATTGATCTCGTTTTGCTCGTCTGTGATCTTAGAGTCCCATTCCAAAATCACTATATTTGTAAAACTGTTTGGTGGTTTGTGGAGTAGGTCTAGCCAACTTCTGTAGTTGCTCGAGAACTGACACCGTTTGACGCTATTCCAGACCGTGTAAATGAAACCAAACTTGATTCTACAGACAGCGAAAAGGTTAGCATAGATCTTTACAAAATCAAATGTGTTTATTAAAACTATACCAGCACCTCCTGTACGCCACATTGCACCATTGCGCCATTGGTGTTGTTATATAACTGTGACTGTATCTAGCTAAAACGACTGACCTTACAAACATCTCTATACCAGCCAAATAAGTGACAAACGGGAATTGCCCAATAAACCCTCTATGAGAGTTCAATAAGTTCTGGTCGACACTAATAATAATTGACATTGATAGCAACTATATCTTATGTTTCAGCATTTACTGCCATTTTTCAATATTCTGCATTATTAGATGATGTTGTTTAAACATCATAGTTGGGGCAATGAATTTTGCATACACTTCACTGCATCTGGCGAGTCCGAGATCCTTTAATAATCGACAATGTTATGATTGCATCCTGCGTTCAGTGTTTAGCAAATAGGTTCATGATCGTAGGAACGTCCAGTTCCACCGATGTATACAAATCACGTGCAGGACCCAGATCTTTAAACGTCGTTGTCATGAAACACCATGGAGTAGATATCTTAGTTAATAACCTATTCTCTTGATGCAATGACAGTTGAACGGGTACTTTGCGTGATATACGGTTTCATTCTAAAACCTAATCAAAGTCAAGCAACGGTCCTATTAACAACCAGTTGTTACTGAAATTACCTTGTGTATAAAACATCAAAACTATATCTGTTTATGTCACCTTGCTGATATAGTTCTTGTTAATGAATTAAATGCAATAACTACCCGAAGGAGATGCATTATAGAAAGTTCCATTCCATGATTTGAATCTGATTAAAAATTAGAAAGCGCCTTGAAAGTCATCCATATATTTGCCCATGCAAAGTCGATCAAACAATCATGATGGAAATGTATCTGCTCTTGCCAAGAAAGATATTACGTAGATGGTTTATATCCAAACATGAGGCATATCAGTTTGATTCTTCATTTCTTCCACGTGATAGTGTACTTGGTCAACAAAGTCGTTTTCACATACAGTAATGCGTTAACAATCATCTATGAAGCAAGCAGGTACAGGGAAGATTATATATTACTCTTCTAATGATCATGCAAATATCTATGATGCACTTAAACGTATTCATGCACAGATTGCGTTAGCATGGCCACGATTTTTAAAGGTTGATACTGGTAAATAATTTCTTGAATCTGTTGTTGATCTGAAAACGAAGCATCACGTGCACGTTCATGTTAAAAATATTAGTACATATCGTGAAAATTATATTGTGGAACGATTTATTCTCACACCTGCGGACCGGTTATTTTTTGTATCAAAACCCACAACAATTTGAATGAGACCTCACAAAGTCAGATTTTGCCAATAGTTAACTTGACTTCAATTAGTCGAGCGTGAACTATTGCACCAACGATTTAAAATAAATACACCATTGCAAATTAGCAAACAAATGTCACCGTTACTTTTTAAATGATTTCACAAGCAACGTGCTTAGACCCAATCGGGAACACTTTTTTCAGTATTTATATGTACCAAGAGAGTCAGATGGTAACAACGTCGCGCTATCGACCCAGTATGATCCATCGGTATATTTCCAATTTCATATCGGACTGATGTTTCACAACATACAACACGTTATCATTTAGTGCATGCAGACCGCTTAGCGGTAAAACCGAAAGTGTCGACGAGATTCAACACACATATCGTACCCGATACTCTTTTAAACAATAAATAGTGTAACTGCGTTTGCTGTCTCCTTTCTTTCTGAGCCTTGTTTTCCAACAACGGTCGAGAACATTTTAGGTCAATGATTTATGTCGTCTTCAAACATTTTAAACTTGCTGCATTTGGTTTAATTGCCGTAGGGAATACGAGCAAAGTCAAAAATATATCTCAGATTTCTACTGAATTTAGTATCATAAAGCTATATCTTGCATCATAGTTAATGAGATCAGCAGAACAAATAGTTCCCATTACAGGTGCAGTTAACTAATGCAATGTTATAAATGAACCAATTATGATTCAATTGGGTTTTAAAACAGCTAAGCATACTTTATTCCCTGTATTTCATCCTAAATATACAAAACAAACTACACCTTTCTTGTAATGTTATATTTTTTGAGAATGCATAAGATAATTTTGTATTTCTCTATTGGCCATCCTCAGGTTTTAGTAATTTTCTTGATAGGGCCCAAAACATAAAAGCCTGAAATTCTGTGCTAATAGTCGACAGCGTAGAGTGCTTTCACTGTCTATTTTAATTATATTTTTCACTTTTTTCCCTGTATCTGCCACTTCCCTTCTGCTCTCTCCCTCCCTCCTCCCTCCCTCTCTCTCTCTCTCTCTCTCTCTCTCTCTCTCTCTCTCTCTCTCTCTGTATTTACATCAATATCAATTTTTTATACATAGTTTTGTTTAAATATTTTTAAGCAAGTTTAATCCATAATGATCGCACCCACCCCTACCGTACATGATACGACTGCATGGCTTAATACTTTACTAAACACCCCATGTATCATGGTAAAAGTCCGATATTTCAAGACAAAATAAGAAAACAAACAAGAGTCAAGCATATATTAAAGCTATACATAACAATATATTAAGACCAATATTAAAAAAGAACATAAACATATGAGTACTGAATTTATGCAAAGAAAACGCTATGCATATTATGGGCACTTGGTACTTCTACCTTCAAAGTTTGATTACCAGAGTTCCGTACTGCGGAATCTGCGAATGTGTATTTATTTTGAAAATACAGTAATAATTTCAATTAGATTGTTTATTGTAGAGTTTGGTTGTTTATGTAAAAAAGCCTTAGGTAGAGAAGGAAAATGTGTGTGGCCAAGTGGTTCATGTGCTCGCCTTTGCCATTGAGTGCGAGCTCACCTCTGTCCGCGTGGGTTCTAGTCTCCTTCTCGCCAAATGTATGAATGTTAGATAATTTGTCAGTAGCAACTTGTAGGTCGTTGGTTCTTTCCATGCCTTTTTAGGGTTCTTCCTCCACCAGTTGTACATAGCGTTACACCAAGAGCAACATTATCCGTCGCATCCCATGTTTATTATAGAGACATACGAGTACACTGTCATTCGGGGGATCTTAGAGGGCTACGTTTTCAAATTTTTTTTGAAGTTTATTTCTTATTCCAGATGGCTTCTTGGGTTAGCCCTTATTCAGTTTGGTTTGCTCATCATTGTAACTTTACCTCAGTAACATGGCATCAACTCTTTATAGCGCAAGTAATGGGTTATTAAGTTTGGTGGCGGGGTACACGTAATTGCCTTGTTGCTTATTTAAACATTCGACATTCCGTTTGTGAAGTTAATTTTTTTTAAAAGACTCTATATGACCCCAAGAGTAAAACTGACAGCTCAGAATTAGTCTCAAAACAGACAGCTGACAGCTCAGAATTAGACTTAAAGCCGATAGCTGACAGTTCAAAATTAGTCTCAAAGCCAATTCTTTAAAATAATTTTTTATGTTATTCATGTTAAACTTCATATGGCTAAAAAAGGTTTGTTCAAATTGAGATATATACTACAAAAAAGGTTCTAAATACTCTCGGCGGACAAAATAAACTTCTTTCACACCTATATGTGATGTAATGATAACACTTGTAAACATTTAATATATAAGAAAGAGTGTCTACCAAAAGAAGTAACACATAAATACTATAAGATAACCTATATACTATATACGATGATAAGTTAAGTCATATATTGGTCATTATGTAAAGTGTCTAGTTGTACTTGTATACATATAAATGTTTGAATTTGTAACTGACAAAAAATGTCAAACTAAAGAGAACATCATTCATATTTTGCGTATTGTATACTTGTATCTTTCACGATTGTTTATATTACTTGTAAAGTACAAACATATAAAAAGAGGTATGACAATTTAACTGCGCATTGTACCACCATTGGCTTTTGATCTAGTCATCTACCTTCTACTCATTGTAACAATTTGCAGCTTATACAAGTAATGTCATCAGCACAATTTTTCATTTTGTTCTGACATGTTCTGAGAATGAACTGAATTCCTTTTATCAAAACTCATTAACGACAAATGTACTTAACTAATAAGCAAATATTACATCAGCATACAAATCATATGACTATACAACTGCCAATTTCACTAATATGATTGTTTATATTTATATTGTTTGCGCTATATATAAATAGTAGTTGTAGTAGTTGTGGGGTTTAACGCCATTTTTCAGCATACGATATCCTATATATGGCGGTTAGTATTATTGTTGGAGGAAAAACCTGAGAAAACCCACGGAAACAACCAGCGACCCACGCGAAGCTACTGCCAAGCTTTCTCACATAACTACATTAGTCGAATCTTTCACTCGAACCTATATAAATAGTGTATAACAATAGAAACTAATATGATCAAGTAAACTTTATATTGTTACGTATATTTGATTTAAGTCATTTATTTTTAAATCTGTTTGTTTGTCAGATTAAAATTTGGCATTTTAAAGTTAAGTTCGTTCATTAGAGGGGGGGACCTGTACTTTACAAATAAACACCAGGTGTTGACCTCATTTCTGACCTGGCTTCAGAGTTGTAAACAAGCTTTTAAAATGATTGGTTGATTCCATGGACATTATGGAGCTTTGTTATAAACATCATTCTATTTTAGTTGGGTCATACGGTGTGTACGTGATTCTTTGAACGTAAATTTGTTCTAAAAGATTGCGTGACCCCTTTCTTGTTTACGTAAAAACAGGTATATAAATTATGTTTAGGAGGAAACTATTTACGTACAACTTGGGCCGTTAGAATATTAAGTTGTGTCATTTTGAGTTACCTTGTATTGGAAATTATTTCAATTCGTTTGGATCAAGTGGAGATATTTTGTTATTTATCTGGAAAAGAATTGGGCTCATAGAATTGTATTATCAAGAACTGACTTCATCAAGTGACATCGTCTTCCATCTTTTATACTTTGCTGGGATTCAAACTTGGAAATATTTGGACATTTTATTACCATGACTTTTGAAATTTCTTTAGTGGATAATATTTTGAATTATTTCTGGATTAATTTTGGAATTGATTCTTAAAACAGTAAGTTAATTTTCTTTTCTGGAAAATATTTGTGCTCAATAAATTGTTTATTAACTTTTTTGCAAGATTTTTATTTTCACTCTTTCTATGTTACTGTTTATTCGAGCCTAAGCACTTAACAATATTGATCACCCTCTGGACCTCTCACGCTTTTACAGCTGCCAATGTCATGTGTGCGATTGTTTATTTTATTCGTACATTACGGCCTTGTACATGAAGATGTTATAATTCAGCAGGTGAATGATTGCCTCTGCTACAAAGAGCACAAGTCAAAGTAAATAAGTACATATATCATAATTTACAAATAAATATCAACAATGTTGATGCCAAACTTTTGATACAGAAGGTATATTTATGGCTTAATTGTACTACTTCAGACAAAATACGGGAAGCCATTATCAATATTAAAGCATATGTACAGTTTTACTATTGGTGCAGGAAAGCTTTGTTTTAAGGAAATCTGGTCATCGGCGTTGTCCTCAATCGTGTAGTTTCCAGCTACCTATCTTTCTTTACTAAATAGTCTTAAACAAATATATATTTACTAACTTGAACTTTATTTCTAAAATCCCTCATAGTGAACCGATAAACAGTCTCAAAAAAGGAAGCAGAGCAGTATATAACGCAATGTATATATCATTAGCTTATCATAAATTATTATTACTATTATTCTTCTTATTATTATTATTATTATTATTATTATTTTCGATATTCCTGTTACATACTTTGAACAAATCTCTGATAGAGTTCAATGTCATTCAGCTATGTAAATAAGTCGTCAACTTACATGTAACATAACAGAATCACCTATCGAGACGAGTCATCGTCATCTTGTGACAATAAAATCGACATTGTGGATAATCAAGTCTGAAGTTTATAATAACATATATATTTTTCATTATCGGAAATCTTCTTGCTTTCACATAGTTTCATTGAAGTGGATGTGTACCAGTATCCATGTATGTCGTTTAACGTAACATCTATACAGTTCCGCTAATACACTAAAGTCTTCAAGAACGGAACACAAAAATGATAACTTCATAAAATTTAAAATCCTCAAGGATATGCTCAGTTTTGGATGTGACCTGCATTAGTATAAAACTCAAAGGCCTCGTCTTCAATATCATCACGAAACCTATACCAGACCAAAAGATGTCCTCCTTCAGTCCGCTCATATGATATGAGTTGGATGTTATTTCCACATACGTGCATAGAACCAATATGATTCTAAGAGTTTAATGTTGTTGTAAAGAATATATGGTTGTAAAACATACACATTAATAAATGTTAATATTATATATTGTTTGCTTTACAGAAATCAGACCCCGTTTGATCTGGAAGTACACTATATTCGTCTTTCATACTGTAACATTATGTTGGAAGGAGAATTTGACATTTTGTAAAAAGGGCTAATATCTAAAGTGGTTAGCTATATATATATGTTATGGTTTAAATGTTTTCAGAGAAACTGCATTTCATTCGGCCAACCAAATTAAAGAAAACTGCAATTACGCCATATTGAAATATTAAGTCAGAAAACAAAGTTTCTGACTGTTTTTTTACGGATGAGGATCGAAGTATGTGTACATTATTCGTTCTTCATACCGAAGCATTCCATGGGGGACATATGTGACATTCGGACAATAATCTACTATCTAAAATGACTATTTATCATTGATATATGCTTCATTTATCTTTCTCATCGAATGGTCTAAAAATCGTCAATTTACATTACTTTACCTGCCAGGATTATAATTACATATATGCATTGCGTAAGATATCACTTTTTTATAAAACAAAAACACCTTTTACATAACTGCGTCTTTTTATTACTTTTGTCTGACATTTTCTTTCATGGACACTTCATACCCATCATGTCTTTTAAGGATCTTATCCAAAGGGCTTTTAGTTATCAGATACAAACGGTTGACACAGTATTAGTAAACATCACAAAATATATATCGAAATTATAATTATTATTATTTTCAATAATTTTCAATAATTGTATTATTATTATTATTATTATTATTATTATTATTATTATAATATTATTATTATTCTCTTCATCGTTATCATCATCTTCATCATCATCATCTACTTTTAAAAGTGTCTGACATCTCTCAGTGTGATGTAGGTAATCTCTGACAATATTAGTAACGGAAGGGAGTGCAATCCTTCTGACAATTTATTTGCATTGAGTATCAATAGGATCGGGATTGTAGATGATCTTGTATCGTTATCTGCATATAATAAAGAAAATATTGTGTTTCATTTGCTTGCAAATTGTCAGTCAAACGAGAGTTACATGGATATTGTAATCATGATGTTTGCCTTTTGTAATGTTGCGTGTGTTTAAATGCTAAATGCATCCCATTCTCTTGATTACAACATTTACAGAAAACGAATCAACGCCATGATACGTTTCTACAGATCAGGTACCCTGTATATGAGGTTCTTGTATTGGTTGTATTTCTACGTCAAATCAGCTTATAAACACCATTCTTGTATGTTCATATTCGATGAATCTGCAGATTGTCATCTGCGAAAAGCAGCAACGGACACCGATAACACAAAATACTTATATCGGGTATAATACTGGACCTAGATCATTATATAAGAAGTACAACTGTTAATTACCCTATTTATGTAACATATTACTGACAATTAAGATTCCAAATCCTTCACCAATAACTGAGGGGTAAACTCTACGCCACTTTCAACGTATGTAAATTCAAAGAGCAGAAACAGAAAGCCCCTCAACTAGAAGATTATTGTACCTACATACCTTACATTAAGTGGCTATCTACCTGTTTGCATGCACGTGCTTTAAAACCAGGTTATTTAAATCCTGCATACCAAAAATTTTAGATCTTCAAAGAAGAGGCACACAGAACTTATATGGAGAGAAAATCTAAAATCCTTTAAAAGGCGATATTAATATTGGATGCAACCGCAATCGCTGGAACACACAAATACCTGAGATGCAATATCATAACTCAACACAACGGAGAACACAAATATACCTTCCTAAAGTCCACTCTTACGAAACATTATGGAAAGTTACGAATGGGGAAGACCGGGCTTTTCCTGCAAGAGAGAACCAACTGTGGCAAGAGTGCAGATATACATCTTCAAGTAACTTAACTGTTGCGTAATTTAAAATTAAAATTAAATGTCTTGCTTTGATCTTTTTCATGACTTAAATCTAATTCCCGGTATTAATTTTGTTTGCATGCACACAAGTGTTAATTTAAACACTAATTTTGTAATCTTTAAATATATATATATATATATATATATATATATATATATATATATATATATATATATACACGATTTTATAAAACCAAATATATTTCAAAAAGTGTTCTCTTTAAAAAAGTTACATCTGGATATCTCACGCTTTTACAACCTCCAAGGTCATTTGTGCGATTGTTTAGACCGTACTGACATGTTTTGACAAGGAGCTGAATTTCGCTTTTCAAAACACAGTTATGAAAATTGTACTTACCTAATATGCAAAAAATACCGAAGCATATGAATCATATGACTATTCAATATGTATATATATATATATATATATATATATATATATATATATATATATATATATATATATATATATATATATATATATATATATATATATATATATATATATATATATATATATATATATTGTTTGCGCTATACATATAGTGTATAATATTAGTAGCTTATACAATCAAGTAAAGTATCCATTCGTTATCCTCTGGACCTCTCACGCTGTTACAACTGCAGACGTCGTCTTTCAGATTATTCATTTGATTCGTACATTACAGCTTTGTAAATGAAGATGTTATTATTCAGTAGGTGAATAAATGTTCCTGCTGCAATGAACGAATGTCAAAGAAAAGGAGTACACATATCATAATTTACAAATAAACACAAACAATGTTGACGCCAAACATTTGACACAGAATATACATTTCTGGCATAATTTTACTACTTCAGAAACACTCCGGAAAGTTATTATCGATATTAAAGCATATTTACAGATTACCATTTGTGCAGAAAAGCAATGTTTCAAGACAATCTATTCATCGGCCTTGTACCTAATAATGTAGTTTCCAGCCACCTATTTTCCTTTAATAAACAGTCTTCAAGAAATATAGATTTACTACCTAGGACTCTTTTTCCAAAAAGCTTTCATTTTGAACCGAAAGAAATATTGACAACAGTATACAATGTGAAAGCAAAGCTGTATGTAACGAAACCTATATTTAATTAGCTTATCTTATATTATTATTATTATTATTATTATTATTATTATTATTATTATTATTATCTTTGATATACTTAATACATATAGACCTTATCTTCAAAATCATCACGAGATATATATCAGGACAAAAAATGCCATCCTTCTGAACGCTCATATGATATGCGTTTTATGTTTTTGTTGGAATAAAGTCTGATCTCTTATGAATTCCAGTGCAAACTGAAGTCAGAGCGGAAAATATTAAAAAGGAAAATATATGTACTAAAATTCGGGAGAAAATAAACTTTGTTTCACAAAATCATAAATAATAATACAAACAACTTTTTCCATATACGCGAATATAACGTATATGATTATTACAGTTGAATATTTTTGTGAAGTATATATTGCATTAAACATTTACATATTAATAAATGTTGATATTATATATGCTCTGCTTTACAGCGTACTATCCACGTATATCTAGTAAGTACTTAATATTCGTCTTTTATACCGTAGCATTCCTTGCGATGGAGATATTGACATTTGATTAAAGGTCTAATATCTAATGTTTTTATCTATATATACTTGATGGTTTACATTTGTTCCAAGAGACTATGAATTTTTGGGTAACCTCATTCACGAAAAGTAAACTTACGCAAAGAGAAATATTCAGTCAGAAAATACAGTTGATGACAACATTTTCCGTTACATATGAGTTTGGAGGTAAATGCGTTTTTCTCGTCCATCATATTGTTCCATTCTGCCAGGACTATAATTACACATGCATTGCATAGGATATCACTATTTAATCTAACATAAGCACTTTTCAATTATTCTATGTATGTATCATATGAGGGAGATTTAGGATACAAAATCATGAACAAATAAGAGAGAAGGTTCAAATCTACGCCACCATCAAAATAGGTAAATTTGTAGGGCAGAAACACAAAGACCCTCAAATAGAAGTTTCTTCAACGTACATAATTACACTTACGTGGTTGTCTACCTGTATGCATACGCGTGTTTTAAAGTCAGGTGAATTCCCTCCTGCCTTTACACTACCAAATATGTTCAGCTCTTCCAAAACGAGGCACACACAATTTATATGGTCAGAACAATTCGATCCACAAAAAGAGGGGATTAAATTTAAATGCAACCGCAATCTCTTGAAAACGCTTATACCAGAGATGGAATATCATCACTCAACAAAACCAAGAATAAAAAGAAGTACCCACCTACAGTACGCTCTTTTGGCACATGGTGGAAGGTTCTGGTGAGTTTGAACGGGCTTCAACTGTATCATGAGAGAATCAACTGAGGTCAGTAGCTTAATTCTTGCAAAATTCATAAAGAAAATTAAATGTCTCGCTTAGACCTTTTTCATGACTGAAGACTTTTTCCCACTATCTATTTTGCTTGCATAAACACAAGTGTAAGTCTTGAAAGTACTTCAGCAATCGGTAATAGATAGATAGAAAGATAGATAGATAGATAGATAAATAGATAGATATACACCCCTTCAGTCCCTCATATGATATGTTTAGGATGTGAGGTGAGAGTAACGTCTGACATATTATTGATCCCAGTACCTACTATAGTCAGAGCGGAAAGTATCAAAACGGAAAATATATGTACTAAACTCCGGGTCAAAATAAACTGTCTTTGAATAATTCATTAATAACAATCCAAGCCAATTATTTCCACATACGCAAACAGAACGTATATGATGATAACAGTTGAAATGTGTTGAAAAGTATATATGGTTGTAAAAAGATGCATATTAATAAATGTGTATATTATATATGTTTTGCGTTACATATATCAGATTATGTGGATACGGTATGTGCACTATATTCGTCTTTTATGCCATACCATTCTTTGGGAAGGAGAATTCGACATTTGAAAAACGGGGTACTATCTATGGTGATTATCTATATATACTTTATGGTCTAAATGTAGAATCTGAGTATTTGAGTAAACCTCATTCACGAAAACTAAACTTACGCAAGCAGAAATATTAAGTCAGAAAACAAAGTGGATGACAATGTTTATCTTTACAGATGCGACGAACGGTAAGTGCTATTTTCTCGTTCTTCATACCATATCTTTCTATCTGAAATAAGATGTGACATTCGGAGAAGAAAGAATCTACTATCTAAAATGATTATTTATCACTGATATATGTTATCTTTATCTTTCTCATCGAATTTTCTAATAATAGACAAATTACATTACGTTACGTGATAGGACTATAAATACACATATGCATTGCAAAGGATATCACCATTTTATAGAACATAAACACCTTCTAATACACTGTTACTTCGTTCCTTTTGTCTGACGATTTTATTTCATGGATTTTTCATCCCCATCCTATTATTTAAGGATCGTATCCAAAGGGAATTTAGGGATCAGGAATAAATGGTTGACACAACATTATTAAATTTCACTAAACATATAAAGAAATTATAATTATTGCTACTATTGTCACTATTATTATTATTATTATTATTATTATTATTATTATTATTATTATTATTATTATTAGCAGTAGTAGTAGTATATCATCATCTTCATCGTCTGCTTTATAAAGTGTCTGATATCTATTAGTGTGATATAGATGAGCATGACAATATTAGTAACGGAAGAGAACCCAATCCTTCTGACAACTTATCTGCACTTATTCTCAATAGGATCGGGATTGTAGATATTGTAATGTGCATATAATAACGTAGATAATGTTTGATTCGCTTGCAAATTGACAATCGAACATGGATATCGTAATCGTGATGTTCGCATTCTCTAATGTTGCGTGTTTTTAGCTATTTGCATCACATTCTGTTGCTTACAACATATACAGAAAATGAATCAACGTCAAGATCCGTTTCTCAGTTTGGGTAGCCTGTAAATGAGACGCTTGTATTCGTTGTATTGACTATATGAGACAAATCACCTTCTATACACTATGCCTGTATTCTCATATTGGATGAACCCGCATAGTTTCATCTGGGAAAGGTACCGAGGACACTGATACCAAATAATAGATAGGTGGTGTATAATAATGGACATAGATCATTAATCAACAACAGCTGTTAATTTCTCTATTTATGTATCAAATGAGTGACAATTAGGATTCTAAATCCTTCGCCAATAAGTGAAAAGGATACAATACGTAATAAGTAGGTCAATTAAGAGAGCAAAAACATTAAGGCCCTCAACCAGAAGATTAGTGTACTTAAATAATTTCCCTAAAGTCGTTGTCCACCTATTTGCTTGCTGGTGTTTTAAGATCAGGTAAATTAAGTCCTACCGATACACAATTAAATATGTTTAGATTTTCAAAAAAAAAGGAACACATAATATATATGGACAGAAAAAGTATCCTCTAAAAGACTAGATTAAATTTGGATGCAACCGCAATCGTTTAAAAACGTTAATACCTGATATGAAATATCACTGAATAAAACCAATTACAAAAATATACCGTTTCACAGTCCGATCTTACGATGAATGGTGGAAGGTTCGGATGGGGTAGAACGGGCTTTTAGTGCATTTTATATATACACTACTTTACAAAACCAAAAATGTTTCAAAAAGTGTTTTTTTTTTAAAGCTACATCTGGATCTCTCACGCTTTTACAACCTACAAAGTCATTTGTGCGATTGTTTACATCGTTCTGACAGGTTTTGAAAAGGAACTGAATTTCATTTGTCAAAACACATTTATGAACATTATACTTACCTAATATGCAAATATTACCGCAGCATGCAAATCATATGACTATTCAACTGCTAATTTTATGAATATAATTGTACCTAATAATGTAGTTTCCAGCTACCTTTTCTCCTTTAATAAATAGTATTCAATAAATATATATTTGCTACCTAGGACATGACGGACGGCCTTGTAAATGAAGATGTTATTATTCAGTAGGTGAATAAATGTCCCGGCTGCAAAGAGCGAATGTCAAAGGAAAGGTGTATACATATCATAATTTACAAATAAACACAAACAATGTTGACCCCAAATATTTGACACAGAATATACATATTTGTCATAATTTTACTACTTCAGAAACAATGCAGAAAGCTATTATCTATATGTAAGAATATTTACACTTTTACCATTTGTGTAGAAAAGCAATGTTTCAGGAAAATCTGGTCATCGGCCTCGTACCTCATAATGTAGTTTCCAGCTACCTATTTTCCTTTAAGAAATAGACTTCAAGAAATATAGATTTACTACCTAAGACTCTATTTCTAAATGCTCTCTTATGGAACCGAAAGAAACATTGATAACACTATCCAATGTGAAAGCAAAGCTATGTTTAACGAAACCTATATTTAACTAGCTACCCTTATATTATTATTATTATTATTATTATTATTATTATTATTATTATTATTATTATTATTATCTTTGATATTCATATTACATATAGGCCTTATCTTTAATATCATCACGAGATATATATCAGAACAAAAGATGCCCTCCTTCGGCCCGCTTATATGATATGCGTTGGATGTTGGGTGAGAATAAAGTCTGGCCTCTTATTCAAATTCCAACTGCAGTCAGAGCGGAAAATATTAAAAAGGAAAAAATATGTAATACAATTTGGGAGAAAATAAACTTTGTTTCACAAAATCATAAATAATAATCCAAACAAATTTTTTCCACATACGCTAATATAACGTATGTGATTATAACAGTTGAATATTTTTGTAAAGTATATATGGCATTAAACATATACATATTAATAAAGGTTGATATTATATACGTTCTGCTTTACAGCCTGCCCTTCAGCTATAACGAGCAAGTACATAGTATTCGTCTTTTATACTGTAGCATTCCTTGCAAAGGAGAATTTGACATTTGAGAAAAGTTAATCTAATGTGGTTATTTATATATACTTTATGGTTTACATTTGTTCCAAGAGACTGCGAATTTTTGCTCACCTCATTTACGAAAAGTAAACTTACGCAAAGAGAAATATTCAGTCAGAAAATACAGTTGATGACAACATTTTCCGTTACATACGAGTTTGGAGTTCAATGAGTTTTTCTCGTCCATCATATCGTAACCATTCTGCCAGGACTATAATTACACATGCTTTGCATAGGATATCACTATTTAATCTAACATAAGCTCTTTTCAATTATTATATTTATGTATCATATGAATGAGTAGTATGATACAAAATCTTGAACAAATAAGAGAGAGGGTTCAAATCTGCGCCACCGACAAAATTGGTAAATTCATAGGGCAGAAACATAAAGACCCTCAAATAGAAGTTTCTTCAACCTACATAATTTCACTTACGTTGTTGCCTACCTGTATGCATACACGTGTTTTAAAGTCAGGTGAATTCCCTCCTGCCTTTACACTACCAAAGATGTTTAGCTCTTCCAAAACGAGGCACACACAATTTATATGGCTGAAATAATTCAATCCACAAAAAGAGGAGATTAAATTTAAATGCAACCGCAATCGCTTGAAACGATTATACCAAGGATGGAATATCATCACTCGACAAAAAAAGAATGAAAAGACGTACCTACCTATATTACGCTCTTTTGACACATGGTGGAAGGTTGTGGTGAGTTTGAACGGGCTTCATCTGTATCATGACAGAATCATTTGTGGTCAGTAGCTTAATTCTTGCATAATTTATAATGAAAATTAGAACATTTTCATGACTGAAGACTTTCTCCCAGTTTCAATTTTGTTTGCATGTACACAAGTGTAAATCTTGAAACTACTTCAGCAATCGGTAATATATATATATATATATATATATATATATATATATATATATATATATATATATATATATATATATATATATATATATATATATATATACCTTCAGTCCCTTCATATGATATACTTAGGATGTGGGGTGAGAGTAACGTCTGACATATTATTGATCCCAGTACCTACTGTAGTCAGAGCGGAAAGTATTAAAACCGAAAATATATGTACTAAAATCCGGGTCAAAATAAACTGTCCGTCAATACTTCATAAATAACAATCCAAACCAATTATTTCCACATACGCGAATAGAACGTATATGATGATAACAGTTCAAATGTGTTGTAAAGTATATATGGTTGTAAAAAGATACATATTAATAAATGTCTATATTATATATGTTTCACGTTACATATATCAGACTATGTGGGTACGGTAAGTGCACTATATTCGTATTTTATACCATATCATTCTTTGGGAAGGAGAATTCGACATTTGATTAACGGGATACTAACTTTGGTGATTATCAATATATACTTTATGGTCTAAATCTATAATCTGAGTATTTGGGTAAACCTCATTCACGAAAACTAAACTTACGCAAAGAGAAATAGTATGTGAATGATAATGTTTTTCTTTACAGCAGACGGTCTTTATTGTAAGTGCATTTTTCTCATCTTTCATGTCGTATTTTTTTCATCTGAAATAAGATGTGACATTGGGAGAAGAAAGAATCTACAATCTAAAATGATTATTTATCACTGATATATGTTATATTTATCTTTCTCGTCGAATTT